>OZ024796.1:29815531-30530836 GCA_964017045.1 Omphiscola glabra | reverse complement strand
CCCCAATGGAGTTCCCTCCAATTACACATCCGAAATATACCGAACATGAATGGGATCACACAAGGAATGGGATCCCTTCAAAGAAATGGGTTCCCACCAAGGAATGGGATCCCACCGGGAACAGGATTTAACAGCGAACTTGATCCCATCGGGAAACATGATCTCATCTGGAAAATGGAATCCCCTCTGTGAACAGGATCCCACTGAGAACAGAGATCCCACCGATAACAGGATCCCATCAGGAAATGTGATCACATTGGGGAAAGGGAACCCATCAATGAAACAGGATCCCAACAGGTTTGGGTTCCCACTGGGAAAAGGGATGCAACCAAGAATTGCATCCTACTGGGATTTGGGATCCCCAATGTCAGGATCCTAAACAGGAAATGGGATCCCAGGTGGGGTGGGGATCCCACTGGGAATGGGATTCCATCGACAAATCACTTGTATCGGAATCTCATGGGGATTGGTATCCCATACTGGGGATAGTGATCACAACAGGGAAGGTATCCCACTGGGGATAGTGATCACAACAGGGAAGGGATCCCACTGGAGATCAGGATCCAAGTGGGAAATAGTTTCCCCTTTGGATTGTATTTAATAAATGTTTTTTAGGGGAGAAAACACATTTTTTTAAAAAATTATTCATTTGCATTTTTAGAGGCCCCTTAATTTTGATGTTAGCTAAAGAGCTGAAGAAATGTTTATTTCTTAATACTTAATGCCATCCCAAGCCATGATGCTAGGTATATTGGCTAGTTTAAGGAAAAATAAAAATTATGAGTTCATTACCCTTCAGTACCAGCATTTGAATATGGATAATCAAGTGTATGTGTACTAAGTTTGTCCTAGATCTATTCACCCATGCAGGAGCATTTGTTTCAAAGTATATTTATACACCTCATATAAATAAAAATGAATTCTGGGCCCCTAGCTGAAAATGGAACATATAATTAAGTTCTAACAGCCCCACCCCCCAGTATTTCATTATTTTTGTGAACAACTTCTATTTAGTACACCAACTTATATGTGAAAAAATCTGAAGAAAAACAACAACAAAATGGAGTGATTGTTTATGCTACGGTCTGAATTTGGGTACCACTGGGGGCTGTAATAATAATCAAATGAAAAGACAAGTTAGTTAGTGTTATACCATTTAGAGTTAGTTAACTATTACTGAAATTACTGCCTGGAGTTAATTTAACATATAATAGAATGCACATATAAGTTTACACACAAAAATACAAAATTCGATCAGAAATAAAATATGAACCTGAACTTCACTTTGAACGTTGTTGGTTTTTTTTAAAGTAGCAGAGTCAGAGCTCACATCTTTCAGACACTGCAGTCACAATCGACCTAAGTGCTGACTGGGGTATGACTTATTCAAGTCTCAAATAACTGGTCTACTACACTGACTAGTCTACTCCTCTTCTGTACAGTACTATACTCCTACACTCACTAACTTACTACTTAACTACTCCGAGTCTACACTGAAAAACAGAAACTATTTCAGTTGTGATGCTTAGTAGCCTATTAGTAGGCTAATAGTAGGCGAAACATCCATAATAATATATACTTTATTACAAGCTATTAAAATTATTCATTAGAATATTACCATTCCATCTACATACTTTTTTAAAACGTGATATTTATTCATTTATTATAAATGATGGGAACAGATTTTTCTTATCTTAATCTTTAACCAATCTTACCCGTCCGCCATTGTTGTTTGTTATGATTTCTTTCATTTACTCTCTAAGGCTGAAGCTGTTAGTGTTATTGATATAAATTTATTATTTTATTAAAGAATATATGACGGAAAGTAATCATGTATAAATGGAAAAATTAGTTAATAATTTAAATATCATGAACTGAGTTTCCAAGTTAAAAGAAGAAAATTTGAAGTATATTTTTGTGCATTCAATGGGGTTCAAGAGTTTAAAAAGGGCTTTTAAAAAATAAAATAAAGGGAAGCCACCAAATAAATAATATTTATATAAGAATAACTTTGATCAATAATTAACCTTCTTCGATACATTTATATCGATGTTAGGAAATTGAGTTCATGCATTTTTATTTGGATGACAATATCTTTCAATCCAATGACAATTCAGTTGTAAAAAAAAAGAAGCTATATTCTCATTTTACATATGAACATATGTTAACCAATTAAGAAAATCAATGACTTTAACAAAACATAAAAATATTTTCATAATTATCCCCAGGGATATCAAAATCCAATCACTTTACACAAGTGAAAATTTAATTTAAAAAATAGAGATTTTATTACATAGAGAGATAGAAAGACAGACACACAGGCAGACAAATACACAGATAGATGATAGAGATGTAGATAAAAGATAGCTAGACGGATGGATGGATGGATGGAAGGGTGGGTGGGTGAATGGATGGATGGATAGATAGGTAGGTAGGCAGGAAGTTGGTAGGTAGGTAAGTAGGTAGATAGATATGTAGGTAGGGAGATAGGCAGATAGATGGGTAGATAGATATAGACCTGTTTACTCTTACGATTTTGGCGTACAATGTACGATTTTGATGTGTATACATTATATATACTGAGTGTTTTTTTACTCTTAAGATAATGTATTGAACGATTTTGTGATTAAATTGTACGATTTTAAGATTTTGAGGGTACACAGGTCTGTAGATAATAGCTGGATTGGTAGATAGTTAGGTAGATTGGTAGGTAGGTAGTAGGTAGGTAGGTAGGTGGGCAGGTAGGTAGGTAGGCAGGCAGGCATGTAGATGGTAAATAGGTAGATGATAGATATATAGGTAGATAGATAAATAAACAGACAGACAGGCAGTCAGACAGACAGAGAGACAGAAGGAGAGACAGAAAGAGAGACAGTCAGAGAGACAAACAGACAGACATAGATGTAGACAGAGAGACAGAAAGAGAGATACAGAGAGACAGACAGACAGACAGACAGAGAGATAGACAGAGAGACAGACATAATGACAGAAAGATAGACAGAGAGACAGAAACTGACAGCGAGACAGACTGAGAGACAGCTTGAGATTCAAACATAGAGACAGACAGACAGAGAGACATATAGACCGGCAGAGAAACAGAGAGACAGACAGAGAGAAATAGAGATAGACAGAGAGACAGACAGAGAGAGATAGAGACCGGCAGAGACAGAGAAACAGACAGAGAGAAAGAGAGATAGACAGACAGAGCGACAGACAGAATGACAGAGAGGCAGACAGAGACAGACAGTCAGACAGACAGATAATCCTTGAATAATTGCAAAAAAGTTATCTTAATTCGGTAAACTATATCTATACATAAATAAGTATATCCCGTATGTGCTTCTATACCATCAATCCAAAGTGATGAAAATTGTGTGAATTGTAATTTGTTTCTGAATTATTACACACATTTTACAATATTCCGTTTTGGGACCAGGGACCTAAATACTTCCCCCCCCCCCTTTTATGAGCTAAATATAATTTTCGTATGCGTTCCTATACCATTCATCAGATTGCGATAAAACTTTGGTAAGGTGTTGTGCGCACAAATGGTTTCTGAATTAGTTTATCCATTTTGAAATATTGATTTTCGGGCCGGAGCCCCAAATTATTTTTTTCTTATATGAGCTATACAAATATAATTTCAATCAGTGCTATTGCATGGGTGGCTAGAAATCAATCAAATACAAACTACAATTCAGTTTGTGTGTGACATAAGTACAACCATTTTAAAATTTTACGTTTGGGGCCGGGGGCCTTATTTTAAAAATAATAAACATTTGAGCTATCTAAATATAATTTAAAACACAGCTACTGCGTGGGTGGATCCATCGCTACAAGTGTGTGGACTAAATTTTGAAAATACACGCTTCACGTGGGCAGCTATATGTTGCCTGCTCAAGCTTTGAAAAAACTTCTAATTTATTTGTGTACGCACTAGACGGAAAAAACAACAATACATATTTTCTATTTAAAAATTACTTTAAAACTTAATTAAAACACAAACAATTTTTTCATTGAGTGGCATGCAACGCATGCCGGGTTCTCGCTAGTAAATAAATACTGGTATTGTTGTTTAGATTTAAAAAAAAAAAAAAAAAAAAGAAGACTGGACTATGAGAAACGGACGATTTGGCTAGAAGCCTTCTTCGGCAGACAATGAAAAACAAGAAACAACAATTAATTTAAATTAAAAATAGAAACAAAAACTTATGTTTAAAAAACCCACAATACTGCATTCAATCATCAATATGTTTAGTTTAGGGCAAATGGCAATGACGACTTCAATGACGTGCAACTGCAATGTTTTTCAAGACTAAACATGACTTGTTCCACTAATTATTTTTTTATAAATACAAATAGATGAGTAAAAATTATTTGGGAGCCTCAAAAGTATTAATAATTATTAAGGAATGAATGGACGAATGGAATATATTATCATGATGATATGAAATATAATTTAAAAATAATGTAACAAAACTTAAAACGTATTTTTATATGATGGGGCAGCATTTTCGGCTATGGAATTATTTTTTACCCCGGGCGGCATTAACCCTAGCTGCGCCACTATAAGTACTACTTAAAGTTAAAGACAGTAAATAATAAAGGAGACCTTACCAACTAATATTTTCATAAAAATTAAACTAAAAAGAGTGGACTGACACTAAATGATGAGTCCCCTCACTGAATGGAGAATAAATATGAAAAAATCATAACAAATATATTTTGAAATTTGGTGGTTGAGGGGGGGGGGGGTAAAAATATTGAAATGTTACAATGGAAATTTTAATGTGTTCATTTCCTCCATAATGTCATCTTTTTTACGATTTTAGTGATAACCTTAAATTTTTAAAAGGGGAAACTACTCTATAAAATAGGGTACTCATTGTTATTTTGTTATCAACAAAATAAAACACAATTATTTGGAATATAAAGGGGTGTACCTGGAAATTGACTACTTGTTAATGAATTAGAAATAAAACAATTAAACAAAATTTATGTGCTATAGTAAGTTTCTTTTATATCATCTTAATTTTAAAACGATAGTGATTGTCAAATTACTAGAATTAGTTAGAGTCATGTTCAAGTAAAATTACGGTATAAATTTATAAATAATAAGTCAATTAGTTGAATAAGTCTTATAATAAAAGTGTTCTTTCTGAGTCTGTCTATAGTTAGTAGTTAGTCTATCGTCTATCACTCTGAATCTACTATTAGTACTATTACTAGTATTAACTAGTATTACTACTAAGTTAGTAGGACTAAGTCTTAATCTTCTTCACTAATAGTATACTAATGTAGTAACTTAGTATGATAGTTATTTAATATTATTAGTAATAGTAATGATAATCATTATAATTTTTAATTCATTATTTAGGTACTTTGACAACAAATTTAACTATTATTGCCATGAATTTGAAACATACATCATTTTAACCCTCTTAGGACGTAGCCTTTTCGGGGTGTATGTGCCAAAAAGACGGAGCACTTTTTACAAGCTCGGCACTTGCATTGCAAAAAAATTTATAAAAAATAAACTATTTCCTTAATCTATGTAAAACTAGATATATTCTTGTAGGAAATTGAATGAACTAATACAATCTCTATGAATCAAACTGAACTATCAACATTTATGCAAATGAGCTACCCCAATTTGCATAATTTATGCGTGTAATTTTTTTAAAAACCTAGAACAAAAATGAATTACTTGTATCAATTGTGTGAATGTTTTTATGGATGAAGCCTGAATAAGTCCTAACACTTATGTTTTTGGGAAACAAGGCCCATGGAGGCCCTTCAGACACCCCTGGCACATGGTTCTACTCCTTTTCCTGCCCTCCCCCCTATTTTTCAGTTGTTCCAGACACTCACTGTAACAGCCCCAATCCCCTCCATTTATGACCTAGGCCTAGGGACCTTCTCTTAAGCTGGATGTTACTGATAAAGTTGTCTGCATATCTATTGGTCTCTTTCATAAACATTTGAGTGTTATTTAGTGTAAAAAATAGCATAAAGTACTCAAATGGGGTGCTTATGTCTTATTCATAGGACCTTTGGTGTCTAAAAATTCAGAGGAGTCATCTCTGCCCAGTTGAGGACCCCTAATACTAAACCAAGAGTTCACAACATTAGCATTACCCTCAATTTGAAAGTCTTCATTAATTTCCTGATTGTTTTCATCAGTTTCAGTGTCAGATTCACTGCTAGAATATCAAAATCACTAAGCACAGTTTGATCAGAGTCACTGTCAGACATGTTCGAATTTCACAATGTAACTACACACACCAAAAAAAATTCTTGCACACAAATAAATTTAGTTCACCATCAAAGAACACCGCCATTACAATGCCAGGATGTGCAGGAATACGTAAGAATAAATTTGATTGGCTAGTACAACGCCAAGCCAGCCATTCACGAGGCTTGATTTATCGGGCTGATGGCTCGGACTTTTGTCTTTCTCGCTAGTGCACCTTGGGCCGATAGATCGGCCCTTACGTCTCCAGAGGGTTAAAGGGCTAGTTATAAGCTTTATGAAAACATCAACTTCATCTTTCTATCTTTCATAGAAGTGGAGTTATGAATTTTTTGGTGAATTTTTTTAACCCCCTTCATAACAAACATTAACATATAATTATTCAATTATCTTTCATTTGATACCTCATTTTGTCTTACAAACACATCAATAATATTTTAAATATTTTTTTAATCCCACCCAGCCTCTCACTTCTGGTACCCGGGTACGAATAGCCACTTCGATATTAATAACTAATAATAGTTAGTACTACTATTTATTACTACTATACTAGGGTATGAGTATATTATTGCTGTATTAGTAGTAACTAAACTCTACTTGTGGGTCGTGACCCCTTTGGGGGTCGAATGACCCTTTCACTGGGGTCGCCTAAGACCATCAGAAAACACATATACTTTACAGTTATAAATTAGCAAGGAAAATAATCTTGTGGTTTGAGGATCGCCACAACGTGAGGAATGTATTAAAGGATCGCAGCATTCGGAAGGTTGAGAACCACTGCTCTATATGCCAACTACTAAGAACTTTCTAAATCTTAATTCTTATTAAAGTAGTTCTAATAGAATTTAGCTAAAGTTTATTATTACAATTACTACTTACTTAACTTAGTTTAGCCTTTGGCTTCGGCCTACAATACCATTGTATTATTAGTTAATTTAAAATTAAAATAAAACATGAGAAAGTAAATATTAGTCAATAATACTTTAATAATAGTTCACTTAGACAATATAACAGGGAGACTGAGTTAGACAAGGAAGAGTAGTAATAAATAAAGTACTTAGACTTAATGCAAGAACATATTGTGCCTGAATCTGACTTGTCAGCCATCTGCGCATGCACAGCCAAATTCAGAACTAGCACGAATATGATGATTAAAATGGTAATGGTCAATTTCAACAGACGAACATTACATTTAGTTATAAATAAGTAAGTAGGTAGTAAAAACCCTACAATGCCAGATCAAATTCTATACTAAAAGATGTAGCAGGGTTAGCCTAATAAATAAGGCTAAAGACTTGTATCCCCTCCCCCCACTGTCAAAAACGTTAGACACCCTCATGACAAATTCTTGATCCCACCCCCTTGAACTAGAACTAGATGGCCCCTTATACATGTGCACTCAGATCAAGCACTTCCTGATTCTAATTTTTGCCATTGGATCAACACACCTGCCAACCAAGAATTCCCCAGTGGAAGATGCCCAACATGATAATTAAATTTTTATGTTTAAATCCATATAATATTTTGTGTGCAAAATATAATCATAGACTTTAGGTCACTGAGGTCACTGTTTAATGAAATTCTTACTATCTTCTTCTCTCACTATCTTCTTCTTCTTAGCCATTCTCACTCCCAATGGAGCATAGGCCATCCATGATACTTTTCCATCTGTCCCTGTCTAGGGCTATCTTTCCGTCCAGCTTTTCTTCATTCTCTTCACATCTGTCTATACTCCTCTCTTCCATGTAGCTCTTGTTCTTCCTCTTTTCCTGGTACCTTGAGGATTCCAGTTCAGGGCCTGTCTTGTGATGTTAGTGTTTGGTTTCCTTAATGTGTGCCCTATCCATTTCCATTTTCTCATTTTTATCTCCGTTTCCACTGGAACACTTGATGTTCTCTCCCAAAGGACAGTGTTACAAATTTTGTCAACCCATGTTATTTTGAGGATCCTTCGCAAGTATCTGTTTATCAAAACCTGAAGTTTTTCAAAGTTTGTTTTTGTTGTTCTCCAAAATTCACAGCCATATAGAAGAAGTGCCTTGACTTTTGAGTTGAATATTTTTAACTTTGTTTTTGTCAGTATTTCACTTGAGTTCCAAGTGTTTTGCAGGGCATTGAATGCTCCTCTGGCCTTCTGTACCCTAGACTTTATGTCCTCATCTGTGCCACCATTTTTATTTATGATGCTTCTCAGGTATGTAAACGTTTCAACTTCTTCAAGAGAGGCTCCTCTCAGGTTAATCCCAATGACTCCATCATCCACTGCAATTACTCTTAAGGTCTTGGTTTTCCCTTTATTAATGCTAAGTCCAACTTGCTGGGATACAGAGTCAAGTTTTGTTGTTTTCTCCTGCATTTCTTTATGGCTATGTGATAAAAGTGCAATGTCATCTGCAAAATCAAAATCCTCCAACTGCCTGAAAGGTGTCCACTGGATTCCATATTTCCCATCCCGTGTTGTTTCTCTCATGATCCAGTCAATGGATAACAGAAAGAGGAATGGTGAGAGCAGGCATCCCTTTCGAACTCCAGATTCTATCATAAATGGGTTTGTGAGTTCACCTTCATGTATAACCCTGCAACTCATATACTTGTATGTGTTCTTAATTAAGCTAGTTAGCTTTTGGGGAATACCATAATGTTGTAGTAGTTTCCACAGTGTATCTCTGTCTAAGTTGTCAAATGCTTTTTTTGAAGTCAACAAAATTTAGGTACAATGATACATTCTACTCAAAGCACTGTTCCATGATTATGCGCAGGGTTGCAATTTGGTCAGAGCATGATCTGTTTTCTCTAATACCAGCCTGTTCATCTCTTAGTTTGTAGTCAATAGCTTTTTTTTTTCTCAGCACTTAGTATTTTCCCTGGTACAGAAAGCAGCATGATTCCTCTATAGTTTCCACACTCTTGGAGATCTCCTTTCTTTGGAAGTTTGACCAAGTCCCTCCACTCCATGGGTATCTCTTCTTTGTCCCAGATAGTCACAATTAGTTGGTGAAGTATGCTTGATGGCAGTTCCAGGTCTATCTTTAGTACTTCTGCAGGTATTCCACCAGGGCCATCAGCCTTTCCATTTTTCATTAGTTTGATCGCATTTTTAATTTCTGTTCTGTTGGGTACATTGCAGTCAATGAGGAGATCTTCTTCTGCAGGGAGAATTTCAGGTGGTTCTTGTGGGGCTGGCCTGTTGAGTAGTTCTTTGAAAAATTCTGGCCATCTTTTCTTTAGTTCATTTTGTTTTTAACAATGTGAATAATGCTGTTAATAAATTGTACTTGATATCTGTGTTCCCAAAACATTTACAGTATTTCATCTAATGATCCTTGTGTATAACAGACTATTAACAGAGTATGTTTAGGGCTAATCACACCCTCTCCAATAAGGAGAAATAAAATTATTTTAAGGTGTGTATTATCCAAATTGATTATAATATAAACTTTATTTGCTAAAAATATTTTTTGTTAAGTTTATTTTTTACTGCAGATTACACCGAAAATTTAAACTATTTCATGTTAATGATATGCCATTTAATAATGCTTTCATGTTAATGATATGCCATTTAATAATGCTTTCATGTTAATGATATGCCATGTAATAATGCTGAATATATCTTTCCTGAAACTCTTTCACAGGCATTATTTAAATGTGGATCTAGTTTATCTTTTACAGCATGGATGATGATAACTATTATATTGTTCTGTGTAAAAATCCTACACGTTTTGAACCAGTTAGTAAGGCAAACAATGTATTCTTTGATGACGCAAATAAACAGGTAAAGTCTTTGTAAATATTAGCAATAATGAACATAGATTACGCTAACTGTCACAAAATTCACAACATTTTAATGTAAGATTACGCTAACTGTCAAAAATTCACAACATTTTAATGTACACCACAGTCTATAGCATTTTTTAAGAATCAGTGAATGTGAAACAGCGTTTTTATGTTGTTATCTATATTTAACTCAAAAGTCAGTTTACAAATGACTTTTGTTTGTAGGGTTGTAAAAACACTAATTGCTGCTAATATATTTATAACTTACCTAATTTTGTTCCTTACACTTTTTAATAATTTATAATGGGTATTGTTTCCTTTAGGTGTTTGCTGTTAGATCAGGGGGGGCCATGGGTGTAGTCATGAAAGGACCTGATGAGAGACCAATGGCCCCATTTAGGTAATTATTGTGATCCTAAATCAAGTTGTTTGATAATTTTGTAATGGTTTAATTTTCATAATTCTTTAATAATTTTTTATGCAAGTGGAACTATTTATACTTGTATTTCAATATTTGAAAACAGAATGGAAGATCGAGGGGACATTGTATCCATCAAGTTTTCTCCAGATAAAAGAATTTTGGCAGCACAGCGCTCCACTAAAACAGTTGTAAGTATTTCTTGATGCTAATTCAAATGAAATTTATTTTGTGTAAAAACAAGTTAACTTATTGCTATTATTTTTATTCCAATAATAGACATTCCATATTTTTGTAATTCTCAAGTCAAATAGACTAAATTAAACCAGACTGTACCATACTAAAACATATTGTAACCTTGATCAGGAATTTCTCAACTTTCAAGAAGACTTCAGCACTGATCCACAGGAATATTCACAAGCCTGCAAAGTAAGCTCTATCTGTACTAACTGTAACTGTTTTTTTTAATGGAGCCTCTTTCATGTGGTAATTGTAAGTCATTTCATTATTTGATTCTTCGGTATGTTATACTTTTCACCAAAAAGTTTAAAAAATCAATTTCAGCAGCTGATTGGAAAAGTCAGTAAACCACGGGATCAACATTTAGAAAGCTATTTGATGAGTTAATGCCCAGAATTTAAAAAAAATAATAATTAAATTCCATATTGCCAATGATGGGCATTGAGCCAGGCACCAATCCATCCTCAATCGTAGGTAATTTGGAACATTACACTCTGCTAGATGTAATATATATTACAAATAAGTTAATCCTTTTATTTCAAAAGTAAGGTCAATTTTGTTTTCAGGGTAAAACTACAATCATTCGAGGTTTTGTGTGGAGCTCTAACAATGAAATAATATTTATAACCACTGGAGGACTGGAGCACTATCAGGTTTGCTATTATCGATGTATATTGTTTTTGTTCTGCTTAAAATTATTAGTTTCAAATCAATTGAAGAATAAAATTTTTATTTCCAGATCAAGATAATTCCAAATTCATTTAAATAAAATCAGGGGTTCTTTATCTAAAGATCTAAAAGAAAATTATCATTTAGTGCTTAAATTGATAAATCTTGACACATTGGATATGAAGCTAAAAATTATTTTAAATCTAGTAGTGACAACCTGGTTGACATTTTGTTGTTATTTTTCTTTTGCAAGAAAACAACTAACTAATATACATATTCTAGTTGAGGTTTGAGCTTAAGCTCTTAAAGCCCTGGCTAGCACATTGGTACTGAATATGCTGGGCTGTGCCTTGTAACATCATCTTAACATAAGACTCACCCGCTGGCCTGGCCTCCCCCGCAACATCCATTGCAGGACACTCAGTCAACAAATGAGTTAGTGTCTCCGGAGCTAGAGCGCAGTGCCGGGATCTCGGGTCCCTGTTGTTGTCTAGCCTGTTACAGTATGAGTTGGGAGGGCAGTGCTTGGTTCTCATTTGGGTCACCAGACTCTGGTGTCGGTGACCCAACTTCCACCAGGAGTCTTGTCTGCGAGGAAGCAGCATGTTAGCGAATACACCTCTGCTCATTGTCTGTACCACTTTTTTCGAAAGTGACCTGCCAGCCAGTTTTTGAAACTGAGATGTGTGAATGGTGTTTCTGGCCAAGACTAGGCAGCCCTGGATTCTGCTAAGGTGTCTGCTCTTTCATTGCCACTAACGTTTACATGGTTTGGTACCCATTGCACCGTTACCTTGCCTCATATCTTTTCAGTCTTATAAGATGGCATCAAACAAGAACGTCAAGTCCAATAAGCTCCCACTTCTGAAGCGTACTGTGCACATTTTCCAGTCCCCTGTGAATAGCCTCCAGCATTGAAATTCAATGCAGCAGTCCCACAGGGCCCTGAAAGCTCCTCATTTGGTGGCCCTCCAACTAGGTATAGGATGAGCGCACTATACCCCGCATTTCTTTCTCACATGTTGGCCTATCCGTCAGGGGCAGCCGCTTTTTGTACATGTGCAGTGCTGCGTTTTATCACGTTTTTGTTGTTCAGAGCCAAACGAATATTGGGACAGGTAGGTTCCGTATATGACTTGGGTATGGGTCAGACGTTCTCTATTTTTGGGGAGTTTGACTGTCCTTTCAAGTTCTGCAACTTGGTACATAAAAGAAGGTCTTTATAGCCAACTCACCGCTACACAGTTATTCTGCATTTTAAAACAATTTTTTTTTCGTTTAACCTCCTGTACTGTTCTACGATGGTTAATATTGTCTTGCCTCTTCTTATATAAAGTTGCTCTATGTTAGACGACTTCCACAGAAGCTGTGGGTGTGGTTTTGAATGCACCACAGATGAATCTCAATGCCTGATTCTGGATTCGGACCAATTTTTCCAATGCAGTTTTGTTTTCAAAGGACAGGCATGCTGTTATCCATGTAGTTAGACTCACAGGTAGACCGGTTGCTTGTCTCATTTGAGCACATCATTCACATTAAGCTCAATGACATGTTTGTGAATGATTACGACCGTTTGTAAATAACGAATAGACCGTCTTCTCTGTCTTTATTTCCATTTGCCACTGCTGTATGTACCAACTGATAGCCGATAGGTCATGCTGTAGTAGCACTTGCAATCGGTTGGCAACCTTATTGGTACTTCATATGTCCAAATTGTCCACATACATGGCGGCATTTGTTGATAATATTTTGGGCAAGTGATTGATATAGGAGAGGAAGAGTCTGCAACTAAGGCCTGACCCATGCAGTAGTTCCCATTCCAAAGTTCTCTTTCTCGTGGTTTCACTGCTGAACTTTTTTTCGATTGTGAGGGTTGTCAAAAATCTGGCAATTCACCTGTACATGTTCACACCTACGCCTATGTCTTGTAATTTTAAAAATAAATCAGACTTCTGTCATAAGCCTATTGGAGATAAATTAAATACAGACATTGTATGAGACTTTTATCTGGAGACCATAGGTTATGGACTGGAGAAGATGGAGCATCTGGTCTAAAGACTGCTTTCCCTTTTGAAAGCCAGCCTGGTTTGTGTTTTGACAGTCAGTAATTTCCAGGTATCAATAAAGTCTCTCATTTACCATTCTCTCAGCTACCTTCCCTAAACATGATGTTAGGGAGATCGGACTATAGCCTGCTTATCTGATCATAATTTTTCTCCTCTTTGAAAAAAGGAATGATTGTAGCACTTAGCCAAGCTCTGGGCAGAGCTCCCGTGGCCCATGATCTGTTAATGATGCTCATTAGCTTTGTCCTGGCTATCGTGCCAAACTTTTATCATTTCATTACAGATCTCATCCTGTCCTGTAGCCTAGGCAGCTTTGCACTTGTTGATTGCTTTTTGCAGTTTAACCAGAGTCAATGTGGTGAAGACCTCAGCATACCTCAGCATGAGGTCCCCACTGTTGGGTGTTTTCTCCATATTTCCTCAGCCGGTTAAGTTTTTGGCTTTCTTTGGCCTCTTTCTGTTTAAGTCTCACCTTAGCTAAATGCCTCCTAATTTTAAGCATCTGTGGTACCCGTGCCTGTCTTCATCTGCAAGGGTCTTAGGTTTTTCATTTTCCACATGGCAGAGAGGGAATCCATCAATCTCCAAACCTTTTTCCCATCTGTTAGGTTGAGTTTTCGCATGTACCCTTTTTCTTTCTTTGCATTGATGACAGCGTCCCCGACTTAAGTACAAGCTGCTTCAGTCTTCCAGCTTTGGCCCAGGCTTTTTTCCTTTCACGGATGAGTTCTGTCAACCTTTTGGTGGAGAAAGGTTGGAACTTGTTGTTCCCACGTATCCATGTTATGGTCTTTTTTGCCACACTTAACATAGCATTCACGAAGTTGTTTTAAACAAAATTGATATTCTCTGAGTCATCTGGGATTCCAGCGGATCGCATGATCGTGCTTTCTATTCCTTTATGGTATAGGGTCCATTTGGCTTTGCCAGTGTCTCCTAGCAAACCAGTCCTTTTCTAACCCTAAATTACTTGTAATGAGTATTGGTCGATGGTCACTACCAATCTTAGGGAGCACTTCAAACCTCACTTTGCATCTAGTGGTTGCAGAAAATAGAGTGAGATCCTGTCAGGACAGAGCACTGTTGCCTGTATGGAGCAGAATTGGGATGCTGTTTTTATCTTGCAATCGTATGAGGTTGTTAGTGAGTTTTTACCTCCTCTAAATATTTTACTTTCTGAGTAGCCAATATCCCCCATATGGGCGTTAAAATCCCCTGCTATAATGGTTTGTTGGAAATTCGTTGTGCCTTACAAGGGTAGGCACAACATGTTTCTAGGTGCTTTGTAAATATTTGATATGGTAAAGAGCTTACCAGCTAAACCTACTCTAAGGGTCAGAGTGTATTCCTGAACCCTGACACCAATCTGCCTGAACCCTGTCACCAATCTGCCTGAACCCTGACACCAATCTGTCTGAACCCTGTCACCAATCTGCTTGAACCCTGTCACCAATCTGCCTGAACCCTGTCACCAATCTCCCTGAACCCTGTCACCAATCTGCCTGAACCCTGTCACCAATCTGCCTGAACCCTGTCACCAATCTGCCTGAACCCTTGCCATATTGTTGAATAAGGACCAGACTCTATTTGCTCCCGGAGAGAGATGCTGAAAGCAACTCTCAAATTCGTCTTGGGTCAAACATATTGCATGAGAATCCTCTTAGGTTCACCGCTTGTACATGCACACCCTGTTACTAGTCAGCCAGCAGCATAGAGGCCAGGGTCTTTTGCTGCTGGGCCGCAAGAAAACTACTGAATTGGACAGTAAAATTATTGTTTTAATCTTCATACCAGGTGATACCTGAAAAGAGAACACTAAAGAATTTAAAGTCTATAAGTCTGCAGGTCAACTGGTATGTTTGGCTGGTAAGTTGGATGTTATCTGTTTTAAATATTGTTATTGGCATCTTTGCAACTCTTTACTTTTCACACGATTCTTCTGATTGTGCAAGATACTATAAACACAATAAGTACTTTAAAATTAAAAATTTTATGTGGCATTTGAAATTAGTCTTGCATATTTCAGACAAACAAATACTAACCACATCTCTGTATTTTAAAGCTGCTATTTATTAAGTATCAACTAAGTTGCATATTTTGGAAATGCTCTAATTTAACATTTTAATGATTTTTTTTTAGGATTGTTGAATAAAATCAATGTTTATTGTATTTTTCACTGAAAGGCTTCCAGCAGTTTATTATTAGTGTCATCTGGAACACTTGGGAACACATTACATCCATTCCAATTTAAGGTAAATATTTTAAAATATTGTTTTTAAACCAAGGGTATAATATCATGTGAGAAAGTAGTTGATAGTACCTTGTGAGAAAGTAGTTGATAGTACCTTGTGAGAAAGTAGTTGATAGTACCTTGTGAGAAAGTAGTTGATAGTACCTTGTGAGAAAGTAGTTGATAGTACCTTGTGAGAAAGTAGTTGATAGTACCTTGTGAGAAAGTAGTTGATAGTACCTTGTGAGAAAGTAGTTGATAGTACCTTGTGATAAAGTAGTTGATAGTAACTTGTGAGAAAGTAGTTGATAGTACCATGTGAGAAAGTAGTTGATAGTACCTTGTGATAAAGTAGTTGATAGTAACTTGTGAGAAAGTAATGAATAGCACTATGTAATTGGATTTGTACATTCTAAAGGCTAACTGATCAAATGCATGGCTTGTATAGTTGAATTGAAATGTACCATTTTTCTAACAAAATCAAGCTATATGGATGGACAACCTACTACTTAACTTGGTCACTTTAAATTTCAATAAAACTGTCATTATTTTGCAGTTCATTGTAATAAGCTTTTCACAATTTTGGTTTTAAAAAATTTAAATTTTTATTTGACCAGAGCCCAGGGGTCATAACTAGGCTGCCCAAATTTGAAGCAGACCTGCCAGTCGCTCCAAGACCACCAAAGTTAACTTTGCTGGACCGGGATGTCATCATGGCTACCATGTTAGTGCACAACATTGAGCGATGAACTGGTCTTAAGTGTCTTTTAGTGATGAACGGGTCTTAAGTGTCTTTTAGCGATGAACGGGTCTTAAGTGTCTTTTAGTGATGAACTGGTCTTAAGTGTCTTTTAGTGATGAACAGGTCTTAAAAAGCTTTTAGCGATGAATGGGTCTTAAGTGTTATTTAGTGATGAACGGGTCTTAAGTGTCTTTTAGTGATGAATGGTTCTTAAGTGTCTTTTGACTCCATAAATAATCTTTAAAGAAACAGTTTCTGTTTCACTTAACTAATCCATTCTTTTCTCTAACATTTTTCATGTATAAAATTTTTTTTTTTTCAATGTGAAAACACAAAACTTTGAACATTTTAAATTTTAGCACCTTAAAATTGGCTGGCACTTATATTGTAGTAGGCGATATGAACTTTCACAAGAACCCCCTCCACTGCTAAGATGATGGATCTTTTGGACTTATTTAGTCTTCAGCAATCAGTTGACCATATCGTGGATATGTTATTGTTGGGGGCTACATAGATCTCAGGATGGTGTAGTTACATCTACTTCAGTTACTCAAGAGCTGTCCTCAGACCACTTCTGTGTTGTTTACCTGCTTAGTGTTAGTGCCCTCTCTCCTCTCCATCAGTTCAGGGAGGTCCGTGATGTGCGTGCTATAAATAGGGATGCTTTTAAGCATGATCTGAGTTTAGAAATGTCCCCCGCCCTCTGCCCTACTTGGAAACGCTAGACGGTGCCTTGGACACTGTGCTTGACTGGCAGCCCCTGTTACCCGCCGAATTGTTAGATCATCACTGTCAACTCCCTGGTATGCGACCATCAGAGAAGAACTACGCAGTGCCAAGAAAGAGTGTCGAACTGCGGAAAAAAGTGGTTTAGGTGGGGCCTTGCTACTTCTGCTGCCAAGAAGCGTGTGACTCTTTTTAGATTGATTATTGTGCTTTGTTCCTCTGCAGACACGCATATTATTTGTGTTTTCAGAACACACACTGAAACATATGGTGAACGATCTTTCTGTGCCCCAAAACAATGGAATTCTCTCCCATTACACATCCGCAATATAACGACCATCACAGCCTTTAAAACTGCCCTTAAGACCCATCTCTTCAAATTGTACTATACCGACTCATTCTCACCCCCCTCTGACTGATAAACAACTCTCGGTTCTGCTGGGTGCTGTCCATAGCTAGACAGGGGTAGATAGTACATGGGTGGGTGAGGTCAAGCTTTCACCAATTGTTGTTTTTAAATGTATACGTTTCTGTAATTGCTAATTTTTTATGAAGCGCAATGAGCCTAGCCCTAGGCTGGGGTACTGCGCTATATAAAACCACCTAATAATAATAACAATAATAATAATAATTATAGCCAGCAAGCTGTTGTCTTGACATCTGTAAGGTATAACCAGAAACTTATGCAGCAAGCTATAAGTTAACTAATGCTTACACTTACACCCACCTTGATGTAGATGTGTTGAAGTCAGTTGCAACCTGAATAGATTAGGCTGCTGTCTGGATTGATTAGGTTGAAGGACTCGTTATATATATTTATTTTCTTGATAGTTTACTCTGGGTAATTGTTGACCATCAACTAAATGTTTGCTACACTTTACGGAATAGATATTTTCAATTATGTTAAATTTTTTGCTGAATTTGATCACTCAGTCACTCAGTGTTTGTCATTTGATGATTATTGAAGTTGTATTTTTGTCCTCACCAGTTATGATCACTTGTATATTGTTGTGCTGAGACATCCACAAAGCACATCTTTTGGAGCAGAAATAGTGCTCTACCAATTACAAAAGTAAGTCAGTTTTGGTTATATTGGACATTTTGAAGTTCGATTTCAGACAGGAAAATGGATTACCTTTAAATCTCATGTTGAACATGCACAATTTCACTCAATTTAAGCTGCTAAAATGGAGCTTGTGTATTATGCAGGAGCACAACAAATGTCCTCATTTTTAACGTAGGACTGAGTCACAATTAGCTATAAACAATATTCTTAATACATATTTCACATGCTAGAGCATCACTTGCAGTCCATCCGAATCACTGAAACTGTTTCTTAAAATTTGGTAACATGATATTTTTTCCCCCCACTAACAGAGAAGGTCCTGCCAGAAAGACTGATGTTTTGAGACTGGACATGAGTGGACGCTTTGCCATTAATGTAGTGGACAATTTAATAATGGTGCATCATCAGGCTTCCAAGGTAAATCTATCAATTGGATCTTTTTAACCCATGTTATTAAGAGAATCACAATATTTCACATATAGATCTTCTTAGCCCATGTTATTAAGAGAATCACAATATTTCACATATGGATCTTCTTAGCCCATGTTATTAAGAGAATCACAATATTTCACATATGGATCTTCTTAGCCCATGTTATTAAGAGAATCACAATATTTCACATATGGATCTTCTTAACCCATGTTAATAAGAGAATCACAATATTTCACATATGGATCTTCTTAGCCCATGTTATTAAGAGAATCACAATATTTCACATATGGATCTTCTTAGCCCATGTTATTAAGAGAATCACAATATTTCACATATGGATCTTCTTAGCCCATGTTATTAAGAGAATTCACAATATTTCACATAACTCACATTAACCACAACCCTGAAAAAGAAGTGGAAAATCTTGAAATGCTTGAAGGCATTTTAAAATTAGATTATTGATTCATATTATGTTGATTTAAACAAATGTTCTTATGATGCAGGTGACTCTATGAAGAGACCACTTTATATAAAGATGTTTTGAAAATTTTGTGTCAAAACTCAGTTATGATCTTTAGTCCTTTTCTTGCTTTATTTTCAGACTTCAGTCATATTCGACATCCGTTTGGAGGGCAAGTCAGATGGTTACGTGACGTACCACTTTCCTGTGTTGTCTCCTCTTGGCATCAAACCTTTTAAACTTCTTTTGCCCTGTGAGTTAAATGCAGTATTGGTTTGTTATTTCTTAGATATTTAAAACACTTTTCATCCATTGGAAGATTAACAACTGATATTATTAGATGTGCCGCTATTCTAAATAAAGTTGTGTGGTGTATGCTTTTTTATTGGAAGACGTGCGGAACTTCAGTGCTTCTTTTAACAAGCAAGGACTGGTATTTGTTTAAACTTTCTCAAATGAAATATTTACATACACTCTGATATTATTAGTAGAACATAAATTTGTAAAAATAATTTTTCAGCTGTCAATATGCAAGCTGGCACAGATAAAACAGAGTACAACTGTGAGCTTTGTATCCTTTCAACTAAATTTGTTCTAGCTAGACTAGATGTTTGTGTGTCACATATCTAATGGACATGACCTACTTACAATGTTGGGTTATTTATACTGTTTGATGTCAAACTTAGTGCTTGGGCATTATTTTTCCTTATGAAATTGAAGATTCTGCCAACTGGATTGTCTTTCAGCCTGATATTGTTATAGATGCCAAACTGGGTAAGTGGGTGTTACTCAGCAATATTTATAACAAGTCTGAATTTCCTAATTGCTTATTCTTTGTTGAGTCTCTATTTCATCATTTTTTTTATCTTCAACATTTATTTTTCTGTTTATGCTGTGCTCTAGCTGGTTTTTTTCTTATGTTTTTTTTTTTGGTAAGTTTTTTTTTTTTGGTGGTTTGTTTTTTTTGGTGGGTTGTTTTTTTTTGGTGGGTTTTTTTTTTTTGGTGGGTTGTTTTTTTTTTGGTGGGTTGTTGTTTTTTTGGTGGGTTGGTTTTTTTTTGGTGGGTTGTTTTTTTTTTGGTGGGTTGTTTTTTTTTGGTGGGTTGTTTTTTTTTGGTGGGTTGTTTTTTTTTGGTGGGTTTTTTTTTGGTGGGTTGTTTTTTTTGGTGGGTTGTTTTTTTTGGTGGGTTGTTTTTTTTGGTTGGTTGTTTTTTTTTTGGTGGGTTGTTTTTTTTTGGTGGGTTGTTGTTTTTTTTGGTGGGTTGTTTTTTTTGGTGGGTTGTTTTTTTTGGTGGGTTTTTTTTTTTTGGTGGGTTGTTTTTTTTTTAATGGGTTGTTTTTTTTTTTTTGGGGGGGGGGGGGGGGGGGCAATTTTTGGCTTTTTATTTTTGTGATACAAAAATTTTAAGGAGAAAAATTAACATTAATAATTTGGTTCTATTTTTTTCTTCTTGTTGAAATCGGTAAGGAATAACTGTTTAGGATTAGATTAGAGCCTAGTCTCTATTTATTAGATTACACTATTTTGATTGTGATTAGATACATTGCTTCACAATCTAATGGCACAAACACTGTGATTAACATTGACTGGTGAAGGCCAAATCTCCACAGAGAGACTTATTAAATTTTTCATAAAACTTATACTTTGCAAGTTTCCTTTTATACCTAACCTAAAATTTAATAAAATAAAATTTCAGGTTGTTTATGGACATTACAGATCAACCTTAGCCCCCTGGTCACCATGATCCCAGACAAGGTACATATTTCAACTGGTTTTTTTTCCTCCAGGCTAAACAAATCACACATTTAGTTTATCCAAGTTAATTAAGTCTTTAATTCATTCACCCTTTGCTGACGTAAAAATTATCTGTTTTTTCCCCATTCTCAAAACCAAATAATTTACTACTTAATAATTTTCAGAGGTAAATAAAATATTGTAACTTTTCCAGGATCGGCTCATTCAGTTTCTCCTCAACCGCTCTGATTCCAAGCCAGTGATTCTAAATGTCTGCGCCCAGATGTTGGTACCAGGTAAACAAGCCAGTTTACAGCACCTGGCCAAGGTGTACGACCTGCTCAATGTCACATACAAGCAGCATCTGGAGATGGAGGCCCAATTATCTGTAAGAAAAATTAACATTTTGTTACATTTATCCCTTTTATGCAAAAACAAAAAACAAAATCATATGACACAATTTTTTTTTTTGGTTAAAAAGCAACCCATTAGCATTTTTAGGTGTCATTCAGCAATGCTACTTTAACTCAAGCTCATTATAAGAGTGTTGGACAGTGATAAAACTTTAAAATAGATTAATTAGACACAAACAATTTGTTTAAATAAAACAATATATGTTAAGCTTTAACGATGATTTTACAAGATACAAATGTAAACGTTTTGGCAAATACCTTCATCAGTACAATAAACAAAACATTTAAATAAATATGAATTAAAGTTACATACCATATATTTACATGTATCTTATCTAAAACTACTTAGCTACTTATATAATTATACTAACTACTTATCGTTATTCACATTTTATTACCATTAGCCTTACAGCTGCTACATATCAGGGCTATTTTGAAGGCTTAATTGATTGCCTGGGCAGTGATGCACTTGCCATTGGTTTCAGCGTTTTTCAAATTATTTTATAAGATTTTGCTTGAAAATATATTGTTGATGTCCGTCACATTTAATTCCGCCTTGCATTTAAAGCAGACTAAGGTTATGTAAGGCGTTACCATGTAGCTATGTGTTGCTGTGTTTCAGACGGGTGAGCTGGCCATGGCTGGGGCTGCAGCTAAAAAAGTGGTGATAGAACAGCCTGACATGTTTACACACGTGTTCTCTATATTTGAGGAATACAAGGTGATCATCATAATCTGTACAAGTATTTTAACGTAATTTAAATACTGTTTTTTTAAATCTCATTATATTCATTAAAATTTCATTTTTTTTGGTCATTTATCTGACAACGGGATTTATATAATTATATTATAATCCGTTCATGAACTACAGGGGTCCCTCTCCACGTCACACTTTGATTATTGTGACTTCACTCTATCGCTTTTTTTTTTTTTCAAATATAAAATATTCATTAAAAAGTTGATCAAGATAGTGAAAATGATACAGTGCACGTTCTGTTGTCTGAGCCCTGTATTACAATTAAAGTTACTGTACATATGGATTGTAGGCCAATGTATATGAGCACCCCCAGAAGGTCTAATAATGTTGAAAAAACATATTTAGAGGGTCCTGAATATGTATCCTATGCTCTTACTATGAAAATATTACATTTACATACAAAGAATCCTGCTTTACAGAAATTCACTGAAACTGATTAATTTGATTAACCAGGGACGCTGTATTACATTTCCAATTAAAATAAAGAAACTCACAGATTTTAAAAATGCATGTACTTTATTGAAATTATTTCTGATCATTTTTAATCAGCTACTCTGAGCTAGTTGATTTTAAACATTGCTAGCTCTCAGTTTCTAAAAAATCCAAAGAGGCATATTATAATAATCTAATTTAGAAATACCTATCAACTAAACTCTACTGTATCTGCAAACAATGTGTGTTCCAGGATATCAAATACAAGTTCATGGTGGCTGTGCTGATTGAGTACATCAGGTCTCTCAATCAGTTTGGTATCCCTGTTCAGGTGAGTACAAAAGATTATTTTTTTTTTAACTTGCTTGTTCACTGATCATTTGTCAAGGTGTTCATAATTCATAAAATTATATTTTTATTTTGTCAGATGATCTATTGGTTATTTCACATGTATTTTATTTTGTTGTTGTTACCTCCCTTAGCACTACCTTTATGAGCTGATCATCAACATTCTAGTCCACAACAACTGCTTCTACCAACTGCATCAATTCCTACAATATCATGTTCTCAGTGATTCTAAGCCTTTGGTAGGTTATGTTACAGTTCACTATGCTTATTGAATCATGTTTGAAATTAATGAATATGTTCTATCCCCCAGTAAATGAAAAAATTAATTCCACATATAATATTGACAAGATCTGAACTTCACGTTTCTATCTTAAATTTTTCCCGTAGTGTTGATTTTATTGTTACATTTATTTCTTAGGCTTGCTTGATGCTGTCCCTTGAAACAGTTTATCCCCCTGCTCATCAGCTGGCACTTGATATGCTCAAAGTTTGTACTATCATATATATACTATAGGGTTGATGAAAATAACTTAGAGCATGTAAGATATTAACAGGATAATATATGTGTCAAGTTAATAAATAGGCTTGAAAAGAAAAGACACGACAATTAAAAGGACATTTGGGCTAGATACCTTTGGCAGACAATACAAACAAGAAACAAATAGATGATTATAAATTAAAAATCCAAACTGATGTGTTCAAAAGTCTCAATAATGTCCAAGTAGCTCAATGTTTTATTATTAACATTCAACATAAAGCATTTGGAAGTCAGAAATTTACTCATATTTCTAGCCGCTTGTTTGTGTAATTTGTGCAGACAGCACTAGATGATCCGCTCATGTGATTAAATAATCTAGGAAACATTTATTTGTTGTGGAGAGAGATATTTATACACTGTATGTTCATAAAGGATGTTGGGAGTTCTGTTAGGACTAATATATTATTGTTTCTCAGAGGATCCAGACAGCCAATGAGGAGATTATTGAAGTTCTACTATCAAAACAACAACTTCTGCCTGCACTCAGGTAACAATGATATATTTTTCTTTTTATTCAGATAAACAATTAATTCCTCAACATTATTTTCTAAAAGATTTTCTGTCTCTGGGTTAAAAATAATTTTAACGTGTTCTAATTTGCCCCCATCTAGTACCATATAAATACTACACTAATTCAGTGGTCGAAAAAACTTTTTAAAACAAAAAGAGGTTTTTGTTTTGTTTCAATGATTTGGTTTTTAAAATTACTTATGGTTTCTGTTTCTTTCTATTTGAGATTTATTCGCAGTGTGGGAAATGTTGACAGTGTGTCTTCAAGAAAGTTTTTAGAGGCAGCTCTCAATACGTCTGATAACATGATATTTTATACAGTTTTTAAATTCTTTGAACAAAGAAACCAGAGGTTGCGGTCCAATCCCAGGTTTCAGACAGGTAAATTAAAAGATTTAAATGCTCCTCATTTCTTTGATTAAATCTTCTTCCAAACTAGCTAGTTATCGCATCCTGATATGTAATATCAAATATCTATGCAAGGGTGATTATCTTACACATTTTCCTGGTCTTTAGTGATTATCCCATACTTGGTGTACTGTATAGAGATAATTACATTCTTGTTTGTAGTGATTGAATATTAACTTGTACTCATTTAATATGTTGGTTGTAGTAAAAATGTATTAATAATTTAGGATACTTTTCCCATGTCTTACAAACTGTGCCATCCAGCCACAATTCTAATGTAGTTTTGTTTGAAAAGTCAGTCAGTCTTAATTGCTCAAAGTGACTTAATGATATTTAACACTGTTCTAGAATTTGTGATTAATGAATATATTGGAAATTTTAAAGAAGTTTTTATTGTTTTCCTCCCTTGATGTATGACACAGTAATGTATGTGTACATTTCCACAGGAGAACACTGTGAGCAGTATGTCAAACAGTTTGAAACTTTGTTTGGGATTGATGCCCTCATGCCTGTTCCTTCTATTCAGTGATTTTTTTTAAAAGCTCAATACCCTGAACAATATCCTGGTCCAGGGGTAGACAAATCTTGACACCATGGTGCCTCTTTTTAAAAAAATCTATACAGTTATGCATTTTCTGAATCAGGTGTATTAATAAATCAGAATAATAAAACTTGGAATAAAAAATTTTTTTTTACACATTGCACTAAAAATGGTGATGGTAAAATTTAAGTTCTTCCCACTCATATTCAGTTCACCTTGAAATTGAAGAAGGCATTATTGAAGACAAGCTGAGTGAGTGGCACCATTTTAAAAGTAGTTGGCCAAAGTCTTCCATTAAATAAGCTGCTGGAAAAGGCACCGACTCTTAAAGAATGATTTCCAATCTCAGGAAAGCTCTGCACCAACAATTCTTGTGTCAACCTCAGGATTCAAATGAGGTTTCAGCTCAATGAAATGCTGAAAAGCATAAACTGCTATCCCAGCATGCATTGAAGGAACTAACCTTAACTGACTTGATGCTTCAATCAAAGGGCCTCCAATAAAGGACTTAAATCCAACAAAATGTAATGATTGTTGGTATTTTGTTGGAGAATCATATAAGACCTCTATAATAAAATTTCATAAGGTTAAAAAAAATAATTTTTTACTGATTTGCATCCCTGTGTTTCTCAAAATATTAATTTCTATTAATTCAATCTTGTTGTTATTGATTAATGAGATGGTCTCATTGAGATTAAAGAATGCGTAGTTTTATCTTAGTTTGATTAATGGTTTTACAACCCACATTTGCAATGAGGTACAGAGGTTCTGGCTGCACAATGGACTACGATGAGTCGCCTGTTTTGTCACGTGATAAGAGTAAGTACGAGTAAAACTTCCGGGAGGCTGTGTGCAACACACTAGTCGCTCACAAATTTTTCTGCAAACAACTTTCTTCCTTTAATCATAACTGAAGTATAATTATTGTTACATTTATGAATGGCATTTAAAAAAAACACGTGTATTTTGAAAAGTAAAATTTTTAATTAACATTGGGGAAGCGCTGATGGAGACAAACATTTTGCTTAAAAATGAATGATAATGGCTGATCCGCTGTTATCCGTTGTTATGTGTAGCAGACAGCCTACCGAAGGCTTACACATATCACGTGACAAAACAAGGAAGTGACTAATCGTAGTCCATTGCTTATAGTT
Source organism: Omphiscola glabra (assembly GCA_964017045.1). Taxonomy (NCBI): domain Eukaryota; kingdom Metazoa; phylum Mollusca; class Gastropoda; family Lymnaeidae; genus Omphiscola; species Omphiscola glabra. Next base: position 30,504,925 of record OZ024796.1, on the reverse strand, counting down.
TTGTCTACCCCTGCTCTGTGCATACCGGGGCATGAATTCTTGCTTTTCATAAAAATTTAGTTTTACGAATTTACAAAGCAGATTGATCAAAACTTTACATTTCCTTTTTAGCTTCCCCCGCATGCTTAAGTTTGAGGAATTGACTTATCCTATTTTCACATCATGAATCGGAGAAGCCACATAATTTTAAATAATAAATCATAAGACAATTTTTAAAAAAGCAGTGCAGATAAGAAATCAGATAGAAAAATATTCCCAGAGTGATGAAAGAGTTTTCAGTTCCTAATATTGTAAAAATTTGAAAATCCAAGAGTCATTAAGGGTTTCTATTCATATCTGCCATAGAGATGGTACAGGTTTTTGGTTCTATTGATGACATGATGTATTCTAAATACTTTGCGCTCTATGAATGTACGCACAATTCATTTTATTGTTAAACATCGGACATTACCGGTGATTCTATTTTGTGCAATAACAGCTCAGCACATCCTGGGGGGGGGGGGGGGGGGGCTATTCATCTCTTTATTCATGGATTGTTTCCTTATTATTAAATGATATATTCTAAAGCATCTTTTAAACAACATGACTTCCAATCAAGTGCTTACATGGAAATTTAAGAAAAAAACAAACTTTTTTTAAAGTGTTAAATCCCCTCTTGGCTCACAAGTCAGACAAAAGTAGGGGCTTGCCAGATTCATCCTTGAAGTTTGAAAAACTCTGGTTTAAGTTACGTAAATACTTGTTAGATTTTACTTGATTGAACTTGTGAAATATTGTCTATATCAGTCAGTGGTTCTCAACCTGTGGGTCGCGACCCCTTTGGGGGTCGAATGACCCTTTCCCAGGGGTCACCGAAGACCATCGGGAAAACACATTGACTCTACAGTTATGAAGAGCAACGAAAATAATTTTATATTTTGGGGTCGCCACAACATGATGAACTATATTAAAGGGTGGCGACATTAGGAAGGTTGAGAACCAATGGTCTATATGGAATCATGATGCTATTTTGTTTTCCCGTTTTTAAAAACTTTTTGTGGACTTGCTTTTTGCTATGCTACAGCAGTCATTATTTATGTATATTCCCTTACTTGACGGTTCATGAGTAGATGTGCTTTAAATGATTAGTGGTACAAATGTTGCATGTGATTAGTGGTACAGATGATATAATTTGTGATACAATCGACATAGTAAAGATCTCATGTGTGGCTGGTGGTAAATTTGGAACATTTTAATGATGTTACTGACATAAATGTTGACTGGTTGTACAGATGCCATGTGTGATTGAGGTTACTGACATAAATATTGACTTGTTGTACAGATGCTGTGTGTGATTGATGTTAAAGTGAAAAAACTTGTACAAACATTTTGTGACTATAATTTTATTGCCTTAAAATTCATGCAATAAAATTTATTTAAAATTACATAAAATTTACAACTTTTAAGCATTTTGTGTATTTAAAAAAAAGAGGTTTTAAGTAGCAATATAAAGTACACTCAACAATTAGTGCAACAGTTTTAAAAAAAAATAGTTGCTGTAAGTTGTATGCTAGAGACAATTAACTCTATAAGAGCTGGCCTTGCAGTAAAGTCAGAAACAAATGTGGGCAATTACTGACTGAATAAAATTGTAAGCTTTTTGGACTATTGAGTGGTGACACACCATCAATATGGGGTATCAATATTTGAATATCATTGATGTGGTTGGGGGGGACTGGGTTAAGAGATCATGACAAAATGTTTTCCAGGCCCCAAAAAAAAAACGAACAACAGATTTGCCCCCCAAAAAAAAACCAAACAACAGATTTAAACACAAGAAAGCTGTGAATAAAAATGCTGAACATTACCTGCCACTGGACCTATGAAAAGTATATGACTGCACACATTTGTTAAGCACTTGGGGCAAATGTAAAATAAAAGTGTACATTTTATCTTGTCAAATTAGCATTAAAAAAATATAACTCTTTAGGTCAAATCTTTACTGCTTAAGGCGAAGGCATGGAGCAGTGCTTTCCAAATTATTCACGTTGGGGACACACATTTTGTTTTAAGACATTCATCATTTCATGACTTTTTATAAGTATACCAGGGTTTAAACTAATCCATTTGAAGACATACGGGCACAAACATAAAGTGTCATAAGGCAAATGTATGATGACACAAAGTAGCTCATGTAATCCTTACATTGATATTTTGGATGCCTTTTGAAAGGATTAAGCAAAAGCTAAATCACTCTCTTCATCTATTGAACAGATTCCAATAATTTATTTCAGCTTCTTCTTCAGTATGTGAAGATATCATCAAGCAGTTTAAATAAATGGATTCCTCATCCAATGATAGTCTTGGATTTTAGCATTTGGGAATTAAATAATTTTCTCGTGCATCAATGATCAAAGTTCTAAAATTAGCTGTTATTACAATTTGGCTCTCTCTTTGCTGTTTCATAATCCCTAACCTGTCGCCAATAGCACAAATATGATAATTCCACTGTCATTTTTCTCCTTTTCCTTGTATGCTGGTGTTTAAATTATTCAAAAATGTCTGCAAAATATGCCTGTTTAGTGCACGTCTATTTTGATTTAGATCAAAAATTCATTTTGTTTATTTTCCTTAAAAAAAAGAATTAATGTGTAGTATCAACTTTTTAAATTTTTACCCCATTTATTCACAAATTTTAGCAAAATAATCTTGATTAAAGAAGTCTAAATATAATATAATTTACCATTTGCAGTTTTGCACCTCTTGGTCCTTAAATTTTCACAATTAATTTCCCATGGTTGCTATGGCTTATTTTCACACAACATACCTAGTGTCTTGCTACACACACAACACACCTACTGTGTTGCTACACACAGATTGGAAAGCACTGTCATAGAGAGTTGATGCACAGCAATTTGTCAGAGAAATTTGGGTATTGAAAACTTTTTCCGTTGTACAGAACCAAAGCTTATACTTGTATTCCCCTCTCTCGTAAAACTCTGTTGGAATGGTAATATCCCAATAAAATCCCAGAACTCAAGAGGGTCTTAAAATGTCCATCAACAGCCCAACTTCATTTCCAAGATTGTTCTTACAAGGATAAGAATTTTTTAAAATTAAAATGTCTTAATTATGGTTTCAAAAATATATATGTAATAAATAGATGAGGAATCTTTCAAATAATAATAAATTCATTTGTATGGCAACTAAGATCACAGCAGTGGTCATGCACAAAGAATATACAAATAATTTAGTGAAACTTAACCTTTACATAGAGCTAATGCACAATCTTATGTGATGGGAAGGGGGGGGAAGAGTACAGCAGTGATGCAATGAGATAAAAAAAAAAAGGGAACAAATAATAGCATTTTCTTACTTTTAACCTCATCACAAAACATGTCAACACTGAGAATGTCATCCCAATATGTCACAGTTGCCTGGTAGTGAGTGAAAGAAAAACACAATAAGAACAGGCTGTGAAGCATGATCCGTTGAGAAATTATACAAATTATATTAGCAGAGTTTTTTTATTTTTAATTCAATAGAGTGCTTTGGTTTTGATAAAATTACCCGGTACCAGATATAGTGTCGACTTTACCAATGACATTAAAAAAAACATTGATCAGTTTACGTATATTTCATGTCCATTCAAACACTTGCTCAATTCTTTTTATCATCAAAGAATATATCATCATAATATAACGACATCATCATAATATAACGACATCATAAGAATATTTAATACTTGGTTTGTTGAAGGTAATCATTTGAAAAAAATTAATGACAGCACGTAGCTGCCTTTATTAGAATGTGCTTCTTCATCATTTTCTAATTAAAAAAAAACAACATTTAAAAACGTATTTTATACGGTACCAAAATGACAGCTCTGGGTGAAAATGAGAGTAATCATTCATAGCTCCACATCATCCTTCAAACCATTCTTTAAGCATTTGTTGGCGGAGAGAAATTATAAGTCTGGCACTATTGAATCCTGTGCACCATGAAAACAAAATGAAGGAAGACATCTTGAGCAAATTACGTTGTATAACTGGTTTGGCCAACTGCAGGGATATGTACAAAGTACGTTCTGTAACTGGTTTGGCCAACTGCAGGGATATTAAAAATGGCAGCACTCATTTTAAGAGGAGGTGATTTTTGCTTTGTTCCATACACCCCTACTGGCTGTGGCTACTGCAGTTCAACAAGTTAATGTTTTCAAAGCTCACTCCTCTAACAGTGACAATGTTTGGATTCAAATAATTTTTGTACAGTAGAATTCTAGCTGTGTTGTGCCAACACAAAATGAAGATGAGATATTTGGGGCCTTCAGGAATAGGCACAATAGGCAGGCACCTATTTCCTCCAATATTTTGAGGTCTCATTTGTATAGAAATGTATAATTATGTTGAAAAAGTTCCAGCACTAGGATCCTATTGTTATACATTATACATGATCTCTGAGTCTTAATTATTAGAAACACTCCAAAATTAAATAAATTGCTATAAATTATAAAAAGCATTAAAAGAAAGAAAATCACACAGTGTGCAAATGTAAGCAGTTATAAAACTATAATAACTACTTGGGTGAAGATGTTTCAGTATCTAGGTTTTATTTTTAAAAATTACAATTGAACAGATAGGCATTTAAATTAATTTTCTTTAAAATTAATATGAAAAATGATGGTTTGACAAAAATTTTACTTGGGATCTTGATGTAATTATTTATCTTTGTATCAGCCAACAGGATGCTGAAGGATTGTCTTTGTTTTAGGTCAATGACTTATGACCATCAGATTAACAAGTGAGCTGAAAGGTTGCTTGAGAACATTACAGCAACACATCAAACAAAATTTCATTGGTGGTAATACTTAAAAATAAGCATAGGAGGTCTTCAACATTCACCTACTGATCATGTCCAGAAAACAAATCTGCTACTGACAGACTGGATGATAGGGATAGTGTTAGCAATTAGCATTAAATTATCTATTTAACAAAATTTTTACATTACGGCAGGTGGAGTAGGGGTTTTTGTGATGAACATAAAATTTTATTTGAATATACTTTGCATATCTTTTTTTATATAAAGTTGTAAATGTCTAACACTAACAATTATAGTGAACATGATAATTAATTCCTATAAGCTATGAGAAACTAATGCTGTAACTGTTAATATGTATTAACAGATGAGTTAGACAATGACAGGCAATAGGATGGTGACAATCACCAGTTAAGATTAGACAATCACAGGGAATAGGATGGTGGCAATCACCAGTTGAGATTAGACAATCACAGGGAATAGGATGGTGGCGATCACCAGTTGAGATTAGACAATCACAGGGAATAGGATGGTGGCGATCACCAGTTGAGATCAGACAATGACAGGAAATAGGATGGTGGCAATCACCAGTTGAGATTAGACAATCACAGGGAATAGGATGGTGGCAATCACCAGTTGAGATTAGACAATCACCGGGATAGGATGTTATAAATGTACTTGAACAATAATAAAAATTAAAATTGAAAGCGTTTGTGATTAAATTTTAACATTACTGAAATTAAAAAAATAATTCAAATTTATTTAATTAAATATGCACCGTAATTTTTAATAAAATGTTCTCTCAATAAATGTTTACAAAATTAATTCTTTTTCGAAATAATATTTTTTTAGCCACATCACTCAAGTCTAGGTTTGCATTATGCAACACAAAAAGTCAATCCAGGATGAAGTGTATTTGAGCAATAATTTAGCATTGGATGTAATACCAAAAACCATTTGAAACCAAAACATCGCAACTTAACAGCTGACTAATTCACTATTTTTGCTAAACTTTTAAATCACAAAATGAGATGCAGTTGCAATACAGAACAATTTTTTTTTTTTTACAATATAAATCAGGATTATTTCTTTAAATGGTGGAAATGTGTTGTCCCATGCTGCAGTTTGTTGACAGGTGGCTCAAGGAATTTCTAATGTGGTGGTGGGGGTTTACTGGTTAAAATGTGTGGGAGAAAGGGGAAAGTTTATCAGTGTTAAAATGTGTGGGAGAAAGGGGAAAGTTTATCAGTGTTAAAATGTGTGGGAGAATGTTTATCAGTGTTAAAATGTGTGGGAGAAAGTTTATCAGTGTTAAAATGTGTGGGAGAAAGGGGAAAGTTTATCAGTGATTAAATAATTCAACAATCACAAGCAAGACTTCATACAATCAGGAAGATTTTAACACAATATGCTTTCCATTATTACACCGGAGATCATTATTTATACATCTTTGTTTGTTAGTGGTCCTGCGGTGAGTGGTTTTGTTAGTGGTCCTGCGGTGAGTGGTCCTGCGGTGAGTGGTTTGGTTAGTGGTCGGTACCTAGTATTTTTCTGGGCTTTTTTTCGTCACAGTAAGTTTAAATTAAGTGCAATTTCTTATCACAAAGAATCTGTAAACAAAAATCAACTCAAAATAATAAGAAAAGAGACAATAAATATTTTACATGAAATAAGAAGTTAATTTAGCACAAAATTTGGAAATGAAATGCTACAGAGACGTGTACAAAAGTGAAATTCTTGCATGACACAAACACATGTCTCTCACCAGGTACAACTTGTCAACATTTCATAAAGATAATATTTTAAACAAATAAAAATGGAAGTGCTGTTCATTTCGGAATGGAAGACCGGAACAACAACAAGAAAATAAAAAAAACATTGGTAAATGCTGTTGTCTGAAGGAGGATAAAATATAGCAATTAAAATTTGACATATTTCATGTGTAAACATTCAAAATTAACCAGAAAGGTAATTTATGGGGAATGGTCATGAGTCACTGCTAATGACTTAGTGATGAAAATGTCTGTATCAGCATAAGGGGATGACTTAAAACAGTAATGTTATGAGTCACGGCTAATGACTTAGAGATGAAAATGTCTGTATTAGCATAAGGGGATGACTTAAAACAGTAATGTTATGAGTCACGGCTAATGATTTAGAGATGAAAATGTCTGTATCAGCATAAGGGGATGACTTAAAACAGTAATGTTATGAGTCACGGCTAATGACTTAGAGATGAAAATGTCTGTATCAGCATAAGGGGATGACTTAAAACAGTAATGTTATGAGTCACGGCTAATGACTTAGTGATGAAAATGTCTGTATCAGCATAAGGGGATGACTTAAAACAGTAATGTTATGAGTCACGGCTAATGACTTAGAGATGAAAATGTCTGTATCAGCATAAGGGGATGACTTAAAACAGTAATGTTATGAGTCACGGCTAATGACTTAGTGATGAAAATGTCTGTATCAGCATAAGGGGATGACTTAAAACAGTAATGTTATGAGTCACGGCTAATGACTTAGAGATGAAAATGTCTGTATTAGCATAAGGGGATGACTTAAAACAGTAATGTCATGAGTCACGGCTAATGACTTAGTGATGAAAATGTCTGTATTAGCATAAGGGGATGACTTAAAACAGTAATGTCATGCTTTCTGTATTGTATTACATGAAGCCATAACTATTAGTTTTTAAAGTGTACTTTAAATTATGAGTATAAGTATGTATGTGTGTCTGTTACAGCACAATGCCAAATTTTTTTCCAATCTAATGAAACACAGATGACCTTGACATTGTTGTACATGACTTGTGCGAGGACAAATTATCTGGCAATGTGTTCAGGGAGCATGAAACCAGCCCACAGATAACATGTGTAGTAAAATATTCTAACCAAAACATTAAAGCATATGAAACTGTTGTCATTGATAAAATCCTATTGAAACATGACAGGTTGGACCTTGAGCAATATTAAACCTGATTTTAGTGCAGATATGTGAAAGATCTCATCTCTAACAATACTGAGGCAGAAGGTTTCAGTATTCCCCAAAGCGGGGTCATTCATAAAATGTTTGGAACTAAATCAATCCATGTTTTTATGTAACAAGTAATAATTAAAACTGTTGAAGATTTTAACTACCAAAATGAAGCCATTACAAATCAACATTAAACTAGGATTTATCAAGTTGCAAAGTGGTATCTTTTTATCTACTGTGAAATTCAGTCAACGTCTTGTTCAATTAAGAAAAAAAGAGACATGAATTTTAAAAATTAAATTTTTCTTAAATGTGCAAGCATTTTTGGTATGGCAATGTAAATGAAAGGACCCAGACATTAGCAAGAACCTGCAAGTGGCCCAGGTTATACAACTTGTCTACAACAAACACTGCCTTGGCCGCCATTTAACAACAGAAAATATACCACAGCTTGTAATTATTCTTCTCTTGAAAGCTTAACTTATAGCTTGCCTCTGTACACCGATAAGGTAATCATCGCTTGCTTCGGTAAAATTCATTATACAGTTGGTCTAGTTTATCTTTCAAATCCTTGAATCTTGGGCGATTTTCTTTCCTGAAAGATTAGTACAAGAGTACTGCATAAGAACACTATATGATGATACAGAATTGAAATTTTAAACAACCCTCTCTCCCGCTAAGACCATATAAAGTAATTTGTTTGTCCTTGACCAACACAAGAAACTCTTGACACAATTATAGAGGTTTATAATGAAAACTCTCATGATGGGTTCCTTTAATCCAGAGGTCCCCATACTTTTTTTGTCTCGTAGACCCCTTGCCATGTTTTTCGGTTTTGTGTAGACCCCCTGCTTACCTGATATTCTTATCCAGTTTTATGTTTTTAAAATTTTTACTTCATAGGTACTTTTATTATTTATGTAGGAAGATATGTCTTTATATTATAAGGTAATATTATGCAAGTAAATAGGTACTATCTGTGTATGTGAATTATTCCATTTATGGAATGCCAAAATAGAAGTCACGACCTGCTTACATGAGATCCACTATCATTGACCCCCCCCCATTTTCATTTCATCGACCCCCAATTTTTTTCTCACTGACATGGACCCCTTGCAAGTTGTCGTGGACCCCTGGGGGTCGATATAGACCCTTTGGGAATCACTGCTTTAATCTGCAAGGATGTTATAAATATAAGAGGGTCGATTCTACAAAGCCATTTTTATTTTTTTAATTTCCATGCAGCCTTGCTTAATTTGATAACTTGTGCTTTGGGCAATGTCAGAGATTTTTAAGCTGGGTGCACGCCATCAATGAAAGAAAATGATGTTAATAAGTTGATAATAGTGTGTGTGCTAAAAATAAATAGTACAAACTTGAGTTCCCAACAGGACAACATAATGTCATAAATACGGTCATCACAGTCACGTGGTTTGCTTAGACGATTGCCTTGTTCAATAAACTGAAGGATCTGTTGTGGCTTCTTCCTCTGTTGAAAATACACAAATATTTATAGAAAAATATATATGTAGAAAGGAAAATCTAAAAACAATGAAAATTATGTCTGCCGATGAGTTTGATAAAACTTTGTGTCCAGCTTTCAAAATGAAAATCAGGAAATAAAGCAAATGCAAATTCAATGGTTACATTTAAAAAGCCATTATACATTCTTTTTCAAAGGAGTTATGCCTCACTGCTTTAAAATAAAAGGAAATTAAAAATTTGGATCTGTTCCATGTTAAAATGTTCTCATCTTCTCACCTCATAAGGCCTTGTTCCATTGGACATAATTTCCCACATGGTGACACCAAAACTCCAGACATCAGACTTGGAGTCAAACTTGTGGAAATATAAACACTCGGGAGCGTACCACATGAGGGGCCACCTCCCTGGGCCGTGAGCCTGAAACAAAAAGACAGAATATCATTTTATCTCTGTGCTACCTACACTTAAACACAATATGATAGCCAAAGATATCTTCAACACAACATAACATCAAAAGTTAACTTCAAGTCAAAGTTATCATATCAATACCTTCAAATTAAGATCACAACAGGTATCCTCAAGTCAACATCAAAACAAAAAGCCGGAATTATCACTAGAGAATATGACCAGTGGAAAAGGTTCTACCTTAATACAGTATGTCATGAGAATGGTCTTTGAAAATATATACACATATTTATGACTCGAAATGTACAATGAGCAATCTAGTGTGGGTCTAATATTAAGAATCCCTGATTTTAAAAAAACAACTGATTTTTCAAGGGACATTAAGGATATCAGGCCAACTTAGCCATTTTTAAGATGATATAAAAATGGAAGCTGTCCTTACTCAGAATTGTTATCACAAATACTTTTAAGTGTGTCCACATATTGTGCTCCTAAATATTGTAACAAACATAACCTACTCAAAAATACTCAGATAAGTTGCACCCAGTTGAACTTACTCGATAATACTCAGAATTGTTGTCCACCATCCTGGACATTCCAAAGTCACTAATTTTGGCAAAGTGTTCCGACACCAAGAGTACATTTCGTGCGGCCAGATCCCTGTGGACCACATCCATGGACTCTAAATAGGACATGCCGTCACAGATTTGGACCATCATCTCAACTTGGTGCCATTTCTTCATGGTCCTGGTCGGGTAAGGGTTTCAAAATAGTAAATGAGAATTATAATTAAGAATGCAGTTAAGCAAAAAAAAAATAAGTGCTTGCATTAATTTTTTGTAAATATGCTCAATTTATGGTGTCAAAGAAATATGGTGTCAAAACCTATGTAAGAATATGCATATATGTAATTTTTGTAAGGATGATGTTAATTAAGTAAATCAATATGTAAATTTATGTAAGAATTTATTTATACTATAAATGGAAATGTAGCAATATATATAATATATATGTGTGTGTGTAGCAATAAATAAAAAAAAGACAAGAATTAATGGACAACCTAGTCAACCTAGAAACCTCAAACTAGTCAGCCTGATACCATCAAGATATCTCGAAAAATTAAAGAAAAAAGACACCAGTGGGCAGAGCAAGGGAGTGGGTTGATTTGAGGGGGGGTAAAAATTGACAAAAGTATTAATTAATTGGGCACTCTTAGATATAGAAAATTGAATTTGTTAACAGATACGACCAGAAGACTTACACAATTTTTTTTTTAATTAAAAAAGACAAGGGTCTTGCTAGGGGGTTTTCTTAATCTTTTTTTAAACCAAAAAGAAAAAACAGCATTTTCAGTCATTCTAAAAACTTTAACTTCAATACCATAGAATCTGATACAACCGGGAAAAAAAATAATTAAAAAGTGTCTTGAGAATCATGCACGCCAAAACAGGCAAATCCATATGGAGAAAATCCATTTGGAGAAAATCTTTGAGACACATGATGTCACTGGTATTCATTCTTATTCTATATATGACTTCTTTTTTTTTATCAGGTGGTATTTTATTTTGTGGAACCTATTTGAATCCATTAATAGCAATAATAAAGTTTTAAATGAAACCATGTGAAGTTTAATGTCAAAGTAAGATCAACACTTTTATTTTTCATAACATTTACTTGCTGTGATGAATTTGACAGCGTTATTTCTTTAATTTAAAGGTAAAAATTAAAACTTTGCAATCTCTCCATATGGATTTCCGGTTTGTTTAAAGTAGGTTTGATGGATATTATGGTTTTTTTTCATTGTAGTACAACAATAAAGGCCCACTTGAAGAAATGTGTGAAAGGGTTGAGAGAGATCTTGAAGCTAACTTCTAAGGGGCAGCTGGATCGATAAAATTAAATGCAGATTTTTGTTTCCTGGGTTATTCATGTGAAATATTAAACTTCTTTCATCGATTACCACAATAGCCTTTATGGTTATCTCCCAAAAAATGATAAGATAAGCAATCATTGTTCTTTGTTAATTCATTTTTTTAATTATTAGAATTGTGCTTTTTCTTTATGATTGTGTATATTTTACAATTTGAAAGGAGTCAAAGCTTACCAATGAAATAATAATAAAACATGTTAATAAAATGGTTTTAACTTTTAAGTGAGCCCAGTCTATGGAAGGAATAAAGTATAGTTGTCTAGGTGAGTCTATGGAAGGAATAAAGTGTAGTTGTCTAGGTGAGTCTATGGAAGGAATAAAGTGTAGTTGTCTAGGTGAGTCTATGGAAGGAATAAAGTGTAGTTGTCTAGGTGAGTCTATGGAAGGAATAAAGTGTAGTTGTCTAGGTGAGTCTATGGAAGGAATAAAGTGTAGTTGTCTAGGTGAGTCTATGGAAGGAATAAAGTGTGGTTGTCTAGGTGAGCCTATGGAAGGAATAAAGTGTAGTTGTCTAGGTGAGTTAAACATAAGTTGCAAATCGGAAGGATGCGTTAAGGGCTAAGGATTAGGAATTAAAGTCTATGGTTATTTAAGATGGCTGTTTTGTTTAAATGGAAGGGTTGTTGTCCAAAGGGGAAGAGACAAGTAGTTGGCATAGTTTTGTGGGCTTGGGAGCTGGTAAGGGTAGGGAAATAGTGGTGAGATCATTTGTCTGGTTGGATGGCGAATGGTGTACAGGTCTGTCACAAAAAGGTTTGTTCTGTGAGGGTCAGGGAGAAGAAATTAAGGAGTTAGATGGTAAAAGAATGAATGGAAATATGGAAAAGAAGGATATGGAGAGGGTAGGGAAAGAATTGATTAGTTTACGTTTAGAAATAATGAAACATTCATTTAGTTACGTGTGAGACTACATAGAGATTTAAATTGTTGTGTAACATACCTTGCATAATTTTATAGTGCTGGGCTTTGAATAAGCGTAATATTAATGAGATATATGCAAAGCAAATAACTAAAAAGGCCCATTTAAGGCGACTGATGTGGGGCGATGGTGTGTTTTAAGGTGAATAGGTTGTGACAGGGAACAACTGAAATCATAGTTTATGATGGAGAGGGTGCTAGGGTTTAGGGGAGGGTGCTAGGGTTTAGGAGAGGGTGCTAGGGTTTAGGAGAGGTGCTAGGGTTTAGGGGAGAGTGCTAGGGTTTAGGGGAGGGTGCTAGGGTTTAGGGGAGGGTGCTAGGGTTTAGGGGAGGGTGCTAGGGTTTAGGAGAGGGTGCTAGGGTTTAGGGGAGGGTGCTAGGGTTTAGGGGAGGGCTGAAGAATGAGGAAAATGTAAAAAAAATGGTAGGATTTTATTGTTTAAGAAAGGCTGAGGTGGTGTGTGAGGTCAAGGCCATGGATTTTGTGGATGAAGGTCATAAGGGAGGCAGTTGTGAAAAAAAGACTCTTTTGGGTATAAATTAGAAAGATAAATTAGAAAGATTAATTGAATTAATGGAGCACTTCCTGTTTACCTACAAACTAGAAAGCCCACGCCTCCTAGTGGTAAAGCATAGCTATATTTCCTAGTGATGTTATAGAATGATCAGACCAGCCTACCCATACTAATTTTTTTTGCATCATCAACAGAACCGAATTTAGACTTGCTGAGGCCCTAAGCTATACATAGTCCAGAGACCCTCTACCGTTTGAATTTACTTTAGGTAGTGAAAGAAAAATATATAGCTGGCAGATTGTGAGGCCCTAAGCTGTAGCTTATTTAGCTTATAGGTAAATTCGGTACTGATCCAAAAATATGATTTAAAAAAATAAATTATGAAAGACAGCAACCCCCCCTTTTTTTTTCCTTCCCCCCCCCCCTCCCCTTTTTCCAAAATGTTTGTTGTTGCATTAAAAGTGTTTGCTGAATTTCTTGATCCCTGAAAGGTTTTTTGCCTTTAATTACTTCATAAAAATTATTTTTTTAAAAACTAAAGCTACTTACTTAAGGAATTTGTTGTTTTAATGTAAACATGTCATTGCTTTGTCTTACAGTTCAATAAAAACAATCATTTAAACTAATATACTATTTAGTAACAGAGATTATGATTTTGAGAGGCATTAAGAACTTAAAATGACTTGCGGGCAGGTCTGATAATGATAACTTATAACAGTATGTAAAGATATGGAATGATATTGTTGAATAAATCTATTTTATAGCTTTATGTAAAAATTTAAGGCGTTCAACAGATACTTTTCTCTAATATCATAAGATGGAGACTTTTGAAGTGTTGAGCTTACAGATTTTTTTCCAGGTACTTCTTTAGAGGTCCCAATTCAGCCAGTTCCATGACAAGCATGAGACTGTCACCTTTGCACACACCTACACAAAAATGATAGAAGAAAAAAAACTACCAGCAAAATGTAAGCGATAACTTTGTGTTCTTCTTACTGACTGTATGAAGGTTTGTTTTTTTTTTTTAAACTGTACTGATGGGTCACTGGTAGTGGCTGTATCAAACAGAGAATCCCTAACAGACACAAATTAAACCTTAGCTCATCATACCTACAGTTTTCAGTTTTACTGAGACTAAATTGTCATGTTAAATAAGTTGATTGATGCCTCTGTAAATGTTACATAGAATAAGCCTGAGAGTTCACAGCTCTTTTTAATCAATATAATGGAGAGGTGGAATATTTCCAACGATTAATTTTGTCCTTGCTCGGGACTCATCGTCAAGTAGCTCATGATATGTTACAGAGAACACACTAAGACTATATCAACGCCACACCAAAAACTACTCAGCCATTACACAATAGCCCAAGAGAGTCCAATCCTCCAAGATCCTATCAACCATATCTTTTTTTTTTTTTTTTTGGGGGGGGGGGGGGGAGAGGGGGTGTGTGTGTGTTTGTTGTTGTTTGAACACCAGTGTACACCTGGCTATAGAATATTGATAGCCTTTCATTGTCACAATGAAAATAAATACATCTTTGTCCATGTATATAATATTTAAACCAATAGGGCAGCTATTCCGCCTAGTAAAAAAAGAAAACTTAATCATCCATTGCACTGTCTTATCCAGTCACTTACCAATCATTCTAACAATGTGTTGGTGGTTCAGCCTCTTCATTAGGCTTGCCTCACTCAAAATTTCTTTCTGAAGTGAGAAATAATCATATTTTTAAATATATATACATTAGCAGATAATCTTATTGATTTTCCTAATTCTTAAAATAATAAATTAAATTCTTGATTTTTAGATAAAGAGTCCTATCAATCTAACCTCTCCGGCTGGATCATTGTTTTTCAATGTTTTCACAGCCACGGGAACAGACTTTGATCTTGAAAGTAGGCATATTCCTTTTCTAACTTCACCAAATTGACCAGAACCTGAAATAAGGAGACAAAGTTTGTGTTAACTTAAAGTCATCTCCTTGGAGTTTTCATTAACCCAAAATAAGGTAGCTTATTCAACAGAGAATTAACTGAAATAACTTTATGGGTGTAATGGTTCTTTAGACTAAAAAGTAGAAAAACATCTTTGAAGTTTGAATAACCAATATTGTTCACCTGTTTTGAATGAGGACAGCAACAGTTTGCCAGAAAGGAACATAAAACCTAACTTTGACATAACTATTAAACAAATAATTCATTTTGTTAATAAATTTGGACATGGGTGACTGACTTCCATGTCAAGTTTAGAAGTGAAGTGCTTCCATGTCAACTTGGAAGTTACCTGCAAAAGCAGGACTTGACCGTATGTGACTCTATAAGTATAAGTATGGACTGACCTAGCTTTCCTTCCAAAATGACTTGGTCAGGTCTCAAGTCTTTGGCAAGAACATCCTCACGAATATCGATGTAGATGCTCTCCAGCCTATCTGCATCTTCTTCTGATATCGGAGGACCCAGTGGTGCTAGAAGAACAATATACAAATTCCTTTTTAGTTTAGGAAACATAAAGCTCTATAAATCCTTTAAAAAATAGAGCAAGACTTTATTAGTTATTTTTGGCATATCATATTATTAAGTTGAACAACTACAGCAAAATTTCCGCCTTAATTACTTCATCTTTTCTGAGAGACACAAAGTACACATACTTGGCGACAGCTCGGGCTCTTCAAAATCTTCGTCCAAAGAATCCGAATGATTCTCCATAGTGAATGGTACATGAATTGGAATGGGCGGAGGGGGCCTGTCAGGGGTCCTTGCAGGTCGGCCAGGGGGTGTGCCTACTGTAGGTGGAAGATTTCTGTCATCCTCATGTGGTAAACCTCTTCTTCCAGGCTGTGTTAATGAAACAAAAAGTAAAATCAGCAAATCGTTGGTCTATGCTTGTTAAAATAAAAATATTATTTCTAGGATGTTTTATCAACAACAGAGCTGGTATATAATATGTTGAATATTTACACAGGACAGTCAAATTTATTCAGGATTTACACAAACCATATAATGTATTAATGGAGATATTTCTTTTCTTGGCCTTTTGACACATAGTCGACCAATATATGACACCTTTCTACATTTAAATATTTACATATAACAAAATAAAAATCATCAGAATTGTAGCAATGGACGCATTCAGAGCAATGGACAAAATCAGAGCAATGACCATTCTCTATACATAAGGCTTTTATGTGTCAACAAAATCAACAACCTCAAATCATGTAAGATTTCAACACAAAATATCTCTCTGGCCACCCCCTCAGGTGAAAAAAACTCACCTCCCAAATCAAGTAAGATTTTAACACAAAATATCTCTCAGGCCCCCAACTCAGGTAAAATACTACATTTTCTGAGTCCACCTCAGAGATCACACCTCCAGGGTTCTCTAAAACACCTGAGCAACCAGTGGCGCCCACACAAAAGAATCACTGACTGGAATACGACCCTTGTGGCTCCACCTAAGGTCATCACCAATGACCTCTGTCTTGTTTTATCTACGCCCCTGTCTTGGGCTGTCTGAGACAAGCTCAAGACCTCTATTTCGTGACCTCTGTAGCTTGTCCAGGTCTTCTTAACATTTACAAAATCAGCCTGTTGTACAAAATACAAATCTCCTTTTTTTCCCAACATCAAAATATCCCTCTTGTACAATATCAAAATATCCCACTTGAACATTATCACTAATCACAAGTGGTACATTAACAAAAGCTATCACAAATGACATGTTGTACATTAAAAACCTGATGTAGATTTTCAGATCCCACATCTAGTACATTATCAAAATTCACATGTTGGACATTAACAAAAGCTACATCTCTCCTCACCCCATGAACCTCAGTATTCTCAACCACATTAAATCCACCTTCCCTAACCACATCATAGAAGATAACCAGATTTCAGAGCAGGGTGTGCTGGCACTTCTTAAAACCATTAACTCCTATAAGACATGTGGTCCTGACAACATCAAGCCATGAGTGCTCAAAGAATTGGCCTATGAAATCGCTCCGGCACTGACAATCCTCTTCCAATCCTCGATGAGCACAGGCAATGTTCCAGCAGATTGGAGGAGAACAGGACATGTCACTCCAGTCTACAAGAAAGGGGAGCATTCCAACCCTGCCAACTACTGTCCGGTATCCCTCGCCAGCTTGGTATGCAAAACTGTAAGAGCACATAATCATAGCCACAATATACTCAATTATTGTCTTCTGAGTCAAAAGATTATGTGAGAACCAGCTTCTTGAATTTGAAGAAGACTTGACGACGAATCTGGAGAACAGCAAGCAAACTGATGTGTTGGTGATGGACTTCTCAAAGACATTTGATCGTGTCAATCATAGTTTGTTATTACACAAACTTCAGAGATATGGGATCCAAGGCACTACCAAAACGTGGATCTCTAGCTTCCTCAGCAACTGATGCCAGGCAGTAGTGGTAGATGGCACAGCCTCCTCCTTTGTCGGTGTTCAGTCAGGGGTCCCCCAGGGCTCTGTGCCAGGCCCCTGTTTGTTCCTAGCATATATCAATGACCTGCCCGAGAAGCTGACCTCCCAAGCAAGACTGTTCGCAGATGACACACTGTGGTGTATGGGACGATCACCAATAGTTCTGATCAGGACCAGCTACAACAGGACCTCTATCTGTTAGCCGAGTGGGAGATGAGCTGGGACATGGAATTTCATCCTGTTAAGTGCCAGACCCTTTCAGTCTCCAGATCCCCTCTACACCACGCTTACGAATTGCATGGCCATATTCTTGAGCCAGTTTCCACCATAAAGTACCTCAGTGTTACCATTCAAAGAGAGGTCTGCTGGGACGGGCACAATGTATGCAACCGGGCAATCAAGACCCTAGGGTTCCTAAGACGAAATCTGAAGATCGGCAGGGTGAAAGAAAAAGCATATGCATCATTTGTCTAGTCGCTTTTAGAGTACACATCTTAAGTCTGGGACCCATTCACCCAGAAGAGCATTGAAAGGTTGGAGGCGGTCCAGCGACAGGCAGCACGCTTTGTCCTGAACCGCTACAGAAACACCTCAAGTGTTGGCAGCATGCTTGAAACACCTGGCTGGTCACCATTTGAGGAACGACAAATATCCCGGCTCTCCATGATGTACAAGACAAAAAATGGGCTGGTCCACTGCTCCAGCATTAAACAGAAATTCATTCCTCTCCCCTCTAGACACCGACGATGCCATGACAGGCAGTTCTGGTGCATAAAAACAAGAACTCAGTACAGGAGCTCATTATTCCTGCCAAAGACAATAAGGGAATGGAACAAGCTTCCAAAAGCAACAGTTGAGGCGCCTACACTTGACACATTTGCGTCTATTGGCTCCTGTCTTCCTACTCACAGTTCATAATACCATTGCTGAGTAGCCTTTGCAACCATTGAAATATCTCCTTCAAAACCATGCACGGTTACATACTGAACCCCTCTAAAACATAGGAGCCAGAATGATCAATAGATTGATCGTGGGCCCTCAAAATATAGAAGAAGAACCTGACCTCTCTGCATCTCCCTCCTTATCATCTCTGTGTCAGCTTCTAACTTCATCCTTAATTCAGCCATTATCTCATCATATTGTTACTGTCTAATCTTGCCTGTGCTGGCTCCTGCACTTGCTGTTCTCGTCTATCGCGTTTTTCTTTGTTCAAATCTTTCCTTCCTTTTCTTTATTTTGTTTATTCATGTTATCACTGAGTCTCTTTTCCCCCCAATGGTAAAGAGCTTCTCCCTTGTAACCCAACTACTCTCCCTCTTCCCTGAGCTCTAATATTAACTCTTTTTCAATCATAACCATGTTAAATATCTATATTTCAAAGAGGACAATTACTTCTCAGGGAGAATTTGTTTTTTCAAAGACTTCATTTTCCGCAAGCCAATTAGGCATAAACATTCCTTAAAGTTATAATATACTTAATTAAAATAATAAAAATTATGACAATATAACATAATTTAAACATGATACATTAGTAAAGTTTTGACATTAAAATAAAACAATAAACAAATTAAAATAACTACCCAGTCTTGGTCTTGACCTTCACGGACCTCATGAGAATTTATGTCAATGTTAAACCACCATTATGGAATGTCAACACTTGACAGCAGTGTGACTCACTCATGGGTAACGAGGATGCTGCCTAGGCACAGACTTGGGCACAAAACAAGCATAGGCCACTTGCTTCTAGGAACGGACAGTGAGGCACAGCGATAACAGAGTACAGGAACAGCATTGTGCAGCAACAGCAATTGGCATATTTTACTACGTGATGGTGGGGCAGGCTTCAAAACTGGGCAGACAGACACAGTACTGCTCGCACTGGTACGACTCTTAGACAAAGTATTGGTTGCACTGGTACGACTCTTAGACAGACACAGGACTGGTCGCACTGGTACGACTCTTAGACAGACACAGTACTTGTCGCACTGGTATGACTCTTAGACAGACACAGTACTGGTCGCACTGGTACGACTCTTAGACAGACACAGTACTGGTCGCACTGGTATGACTCTTAGACAGACACAGTACTGGTCGCACTGGTACGACTCTTGGACGGACACAGTACTGGTTGCACTCGCACTGGTACGACTCTTCAAATAATGAAGAACACTTCACAACAAACACAGTGAATAAGCCACTCGGCACTAGACAGCTACTTATTCAGCCATCAACAGATTTTGGACGGGCCCCAGAATGTTAGGACCTTTTCTAAGGATATTCTTTCTGTCCAATGTTACGATCATCTTTCTTATCACAACACAGCCACACTTGGTCCAATGTTACGATCATCTTTCTTATCACAACACAGCCACACTTGGTCCAATGTTACGATCATCTTTCTTATCACAACACAGCCACACTTGGTCCAATGTTACGATCATCTTTCTTATCACAACACAGCCACACTTGGTCCAATGTTACGATCATCTTTCTTATCACAACACAGCCACACTTGGTCCAATGTTACGATCATCTTTCTTATCACAACACAGCCACACTTGGTCCAATGTTACGATCATCTTTCTTATCACAACACAGCCACACTTGGTCCAATGTTACGATCATCTTTCTTATCACAACACAGCCACACTTGGTCCAATGTTACGATCATCTTTCTTATCACAACACAGCCACACTTGGTCCAATGTTACGATCATCTTTCTTATCACAACACAGCCACACTTGGTCCAATGTTACGATCATCTTTCTTATCACAACACAGCCACACTTGGTCCAATGTTACGATCATCTTTCTTATCACAACACAGCCACACTTGGTCCAATGTTACGATCATCTTTCTTATCACAACACAGCCACACTTGGTCCAATGTTACGATCATCTTTCTTATCACAACACAGCCACACTTGGTCCAATGTTACGATCATCTTTCTTATCACAACACAGCCACACTTGGTCCAATGTTCAATGAAAGTAGTTACATCAGACCTTTTTTACAGAATCCTATCGCAGCAACTGGCACTTCGCAAAACGTCCTCTATATAATCCTCATTACACTGACACTTATACTAAGACCATTGTCCGCTATATAATCCTCACTACACTGACACTTATACTAAGACCATTGTCCTCTATATAATCCTCATTACACTGACACTTAAACTAAGACCATTGTCCGCTATATAATCCTCATTACACTGACACTTATACTAAGACCATTGTCCTCTATATAATCCTCACTACACTGACACTTATACTAAGACCATTGTCCTCTATATAATCCTCATTACACTGACACTTAAACTAAGACCATTGTCCGCTATATAATCCTCATTACACTGACACTTATACTAAGACCATTGTCCTCTATATAATCCTCATTACACTGACACTTAAACTGAGACCATTGTCCGCTATATAACCCTCATTACACTGACACTTACACTGAGACCATTCTTGTCTCACTGACTAGCGAGGACTTGCACCTTCTCTCACTACAACAATAACTCCACATCTTCACAACAACTGAACTCCACGAACTAACTCCCCAAACTGACCTTGTATAACCCGACCAATCACAACTCGCCTTCACAAAACCTCTCACCTTCTTACGAACAACAACTTTTGTACACCAATAATCATGGTTAAAAAATCCAGTTCATAACAGAGATTAATTATCATGTTAATTCCAACAACTAACCTTTTCTGTTAAATTTTTACTCAGCTTTACATAATCTGAAACAGAATATAGAAGAACATAATCACTCTAAACAAAGTAAACCAGCATGACAGAATGTCAAATGACACAATATCAAATGACACAATATCAAATGACAGAATATCAAATGACAGAATATCAAATGACAGAATATCAAATGACACAATATCAAATGACACAATATCAAATGACAGAATATCAAATGACACAATATCAAATGACAGAATATCAAATGACAGAATATCAAATGACACAATATCAAATGACAGAATATCAAATGACACAATATAACATAATAATATAGTATGAAACATGACTGAGTGTAACATGGCAAAATATTACACTGGCACAATACTACATGACACAGTAGTAGATGGCAACACTAAATGATAAAATACTAGCACTTAGTGATACCATACTATCTGACATAATATTACATAACACAATACTAACTGACATGAAATTAAATGACACACTAATATTGATCTGGTATATTCTGAAAGATCAAAATTATAATCCAGCCAAATAGTTGAGATCACAGAGATTCTTCACTGTTTAATTGACATTGAACTTACTCTCCCAGGCCTGATGTTTGGTGTCTGGAGCTGGACAAGGTATGGTCAGTTTGCATGGAAGTCCATCTCTTTTATTGTGATAGTGGTCTACTAACTGTGGGAACGGAATGGTTTGACATTACACTACAAAATAATTATAGAGATGTTTCACGGTGTTTGACAAGAGCATTGAAAAATAAATGGAAAACAACAGTTTTAAATAATTTAAAAGTCTATTGGAACATGGACCGTGTGTTTATAGAGCAGAGATGAAGAATGCTAAATTGGAAAATCACTTCCACATGATGTAAACATTTGGCACACTAAGCAAACTGGATTTTTTTTTAAATCCAGCTCATCACAAACACTAATGAGCTTCCAAAGCAGACTCAACTTTTGCTTATTTGATGGAATCAAGAAAAGTAATGAACGTTTCTAAGCAATGAATTTGAAAAGTCTCAACTGAACCATAATGTAAGGCAAAATGTAAGGATGTCGTTATTTAATCATCCGAACCAGCTAGTTAGTTATTGCATGTCATTATTTACTCATCCGAACCAGCTAGTTAGTTGTTGCATGTCATTATTTACTCATCCGAACCAGCTAGTTAGTTGTTGCATGTCATTATTTACTCATCTGAACCAGCTAGTTAGATGTTGCATGTCATTATTTACTCATCTGAACCAGCTAGTTAGTTGTTGCATGTCATTATTTACTCATCTGAACCAGCTAGTTAGTTGCTGCATGTCATTATGTAATCATCTGAACCAGCTAGTTAGTTGCTGCATGTCATTATTTACTCATCTGAACCAGCTAGTTAGTTGTTGCATGTCATTATTTACTCATCTGAACCAGCTAGTTAGTTGTTGCATGTCATTATTTACTCATCTGAACCAGCTAGTTAGTTGTTGCAGTCTATTTAGCAATAAAAAAAACTTTTCGTGTGTAATTGTTTGTTGAAATGGTAGCGTTGCTGATAAGAGCTGAAAAATCAGCCAACTTTTTTATTCTACCATTATAAAGATTCTTGCTTACAAAGAAATTTAGTAATTGCATACTGCATATTTATTGAGTTGAAAAATATAAGATTATTTTAGTTCCTATCAGGCAAAAATTCAAATACTTTGAATACCCCTGATTACAATATTTATACTGGAATTTATTTTCCCTTTCACAACATATAAGTTTTTAAATTACATTTTTTAACAATATCTTTTCATTTTTATATGAAATTAGAGCCAGGTCATGGTCAGATGTTTGAAATGAAGCATACAATATATCAAACATGTATAGAAAATAAATCAGCATACAACAGCTGAACACAAGAGAGGAATAGGCATTAAGTTAACTTTTTTTGACAATAAATAAATTTTAAGTTAGTTCAAATGACATGTAAATGTTCAGTGTGAATATAATAAAATGCCAACAGCTGAAACGCAAATCTGATTAATAAGTTAATGATGCGTGTCAATTGATTTGTCCCTTGAAAAATCAGAAGTCCAGTACTTCAGAACCATTACTTACTATTATTAGTGCTTTAAACCGCTGACCGTTTTCTATAGAGTATGTTTCACCATCGTTGACTAAAATGAAATAGTGACGCATCGCGTTGTCACTGCTCATGGTCAGGGCAAAGGTTTGGCCATCCGTCCTGGTTCTGATACTGAAATTTTTAAAAATGAGAATTTATCAAAACTTTCCTTGAGTGCAATTTTAACATAACGTGTTTTCAGAGAGTTAGTAGGGGATACAGCTACTAAAACTTTAATGATTAGTCCCTCCCCCTGTCTCCACAATGGCATCTATTTTTGCTATTGCTTACACTATGTCTATGTCATTGCTATAACCACTGTGTTCATGTTGATGAAATTATCCCTATCATTCATTTTTGTATTGGTATCATAGTTATCACTTTGTTTTTATATTATCACTTTTATAGTTGAAAGAAATGTGCTGTAATGGTATATTTTAATATAGCAAATTTTAACAAAAATATTTCACAACAGTCAACAAACCGTTTCATGTTTTTAAAAAAAGTGAAAAGCTCAGATGAACTTTCCATATAAATGACCAGTCAAAAAACCATTTCATGTTTTAAAAAAAAGTGAAAAGCTCAGATGAACTTTCCATATAAATGACCAGTCAAAAAACCGTTTCATGTTTTAAAAAAAAGTGAAAAGCTCAGATGAACTTTCCATATAAATGACCAGTCAAAAAACCATTTCATGTTTTAAAAAAAGTGAAAAGCTCACATGAACTTTCCATATAAATGACCAGTCAAAAAACCGTTTCATGTTTTAAAAAAAGTGAAAAGCTCAGATGAACTTTCCATATAAATGACCAGTCAAAAAACCATTTCATGTTTTAAAAAAAGTGAAATGCTTACATGAACTTTCCATCTACATGACCAGAATCTTCAAGCCTCTTGATACATTCATCCCTGGATATCTCGCCATGAAACCAGGGCATTTTCTCATGCATGGTCCGTAGCACATGCATTAACATGGAATCTCTCTTTGGGCCCAAAACTTGAGTCAAATTAGCTTTCTGGAAAAGAAAAAATTTAACTTAAGTATAAATGTCATATTAGCTCAACAGAAAGAACAAATTTAGGAAAACAAATATTTTTTAAACTTAAAATTTAGCTGTCTATTGGAGGGCTTTTTTTTTTTTTTTTGGTTCCATTTTCTCTGACAACACCAAAAAGTCAATTTTTAAAAGTTTCTTTCTACTTGCATTTCCATGTTGTTTGGTTATTTTCCTTATTTTTTTGTTTACAACATTGGCATTTTCGCTAAGTTGTGTCAACATGGTGTCTGCATCATTCAGCGTTAAAGCGTGGGTAGGGGCACTCATGTGAGGGCTGAAGGATTTGGGGGATTTTTAAATTTTATTTAAAGTCAATTATACTTCTAAAGATAGCTAATAAAAATAATTTTTTTCCCTGTACCTATGTACTTTATATACCAATCCTTTATTGGTTTGTAAACAGAAAATGTATTAAAAACATTTAAACAAAATTTGAAAAAAAAGGTTAAAATACATGCAAAACAATTATTAAAGAATGTTAATTGTTTTCAATGGACAAGTGATTAATTTCAAAAAATCATATTTTTATTTCATATAATTCAAATGTGTGGAATCCATTTCATTGAGCTTGAAAAGTGTAAACAACGAGGTTATTGAGATTGAGACATGTTACCTGCAATGCTGGTCTTCCTTATTTTGTATTTCCATAAAATTCCACGCCTATCAATAGTCCTTACCATATTGTGTGCACAGTTTTTCATGTTTTCATGAAGATCATGATAGCTCAGCCCTCGAAATGCAATGGCTTCTTGGTCTCGCGTCCTACAGCAGGGAATCCTGGGAACTGTCACAAATCCAGTTTTATGCTGCTGATAATGCTGGATGAGAGCCACTGGGTCCCTGAATGTTACACCTTCTGCTATCATAAATTGACCATCAATTTTCTTTTCAATGGAGTAATGCACAGGTCTGAAAAAAAAAATACTGTCATTAGTATAAGATGATGACACTTCCCTTGTGTATTACATAGCTTGCAAATCTGTAGCCACAGCAATACTTTGAAAATATGAGGATTGCCATTTGCTGATTCAATTTATCAACATGAAACCAAACCAGCTGATATTAGATTCATCATCATCATCAGGTCCCGTAGTCCTTCGACCGTTGGGGCGCCACAGATGACATGTACACTATTCTCCTCCATTCCTCTCGGTCTCCTGCCCTACGCATAGCATCGCCTAGTTGTAATCCCGTCCATTCTTTGATGTTATCTTCCCATCTTTTTCTTTGTCTTCCTCTTCTTCTCCCTCCTCTAGTAGTGTCCTGCAAGATCTCTTTGGCGAGCCCTTGTTTTCTGGTCACGTGGCCATACCACTCAAGTTTGCGCTTTTTAACAGACGTCAGGAGGTCATCATATTGCCCAATTGCCTGACAAATCCTTTCTTTTATTTGCTCATTGGTGATGTGGTCTCTATAGCAGATGCCAAGAATGCCTCTGTAACATCTCATCTCCATCGCCTTTATTTTCCTTTCAAGTTCTGCTGTTAATGTCCAGGACTCACAGGCATACAAGAAAATGGAGAGGATTAATGAGCGCATCAGCCTGATTTTGGTGCTGGGGGCTATATTTTTGTCGTTCCATATTTTCTTGAGCCTCTTTAGTGCTGTCGTGGTGTGCGCAATCCTGGCCATTAATTCGGGCCTGGAGCCTTGTTCCGATACTATTGCTCTGAGGTACTTGAAGCTGCCAACTGTCTCTAATCTTTCCTCCCCGACCTTAATTTCAGTGGTGATGCCATTAGTGTTATTCATCATCAATTTTGTCTTTTCTGCACTGATTTGCATGCCAAAGGACGATGAAGTCTTGTCGAGACTCTTTACAAGATTGGCTAGCTCTTCTTCGCTTCCAGCCAGTCCGTCTATGTCATCAGCAAAACGTAGATTGGTGATTGTTCTGCCACCAATGCTGACTGTCCCTACATGCGTTTCTAGTGCATCTGACATAATTCTCTCTAAGAAGATGTTGAACAGGGTGGGGGAGAGCAAGCAGCCTTGTCGTACTCCAACCGTGGTCTTGAACTATTATCCGATGTTATTGTTGAAGAAGACTGCACTGGTGGCCTTATCATAGAGGCTTCTTATCATTCTGGTCAAGTTTGTGTTGATGTTGTAGTGCCTCATGGTGGCCCATAAAGCAGCATGCCAAACCCTGTCGAATGCCCTCTTGAAATCTACAAAGACATGGTATAGGTTTTGTTGGTGTTGAGCATATTTCTCACATAGTATCCGGAGGTTTAGGATCTGCTCAGTAGTGCCATGGCCTTGCCTAAAGCCTGCCTGTTCTTCAGCAATGATTCTGTCGGCATATGGTCTTAGTCTGTTCAGTTTGACCTTGAGCATGACCTTGCTTGGGTGGCTTATTAGATTAACTTACCACAAACATTTTAATAATTTTTTAAAAAGATTAAATATCAAATATTTTATATATGTTAAAATGCCAAGGAAATAAAACATACCTTCCTTCATATGCCATGGTAAGTGAGAAGTTACCCATGGGTGTAATACTTTCTCTAAGTAGATAGAGGCCATCTTCCATTCCATTGATAGCCAGGATAGCCTCAGCTTCCAATCTGGTAATTCGTCCATAGAAATATAGTTCATTGTAAACACGTGGTATCCCTGGCTCCTCATCCGGAAGATCATTGTTTGGTTTAGATTTGAATATCTGAGAAGCTTTTTTAAAAATTTCCATTCTGTTTGATCTTATATTTTCCTCTAAAAACAGTCTCTAGCGTGGTCACATTTTGTATAGTTTCTCGGGCGAAAATGTTAATATCCTTTTATGAATAAAAAGTAATGTATTCTCAACACTCACTATAACTCAGATACCTGCAATAAAAATATTTTTTATTTAAACTTACAGTATTTAAATAAAAATAAAGGTATAAAATCATTTTTATGGGGGGGGGGGGGGGGCATTTGCCCAGGTGGAGCTCTGAAAGGCTAAGGGTTGGTGTAATTATCAAAGGGGTTGCTTGTTAATTATATCAGAAAAATTCCTGCAAACCTACTTCCGGCAACAAAAGGAAATCTCTAAAGTTTTTTTTACTTTAATCTGATACTTGTTATACTTCTTTTTGTCTTGTTTTCTGATTAAGGCTCTAAGCCAAAACATCAAAATCTTTTGTCCTGTCTATGAATTCAAGTTTAGTATACCTTGTTCTTATGAGAAAAGGGCTTAGACTCCAAGGCCTAAATCATTGTTCAAGCCTACTTAATTTTTACCAAGTGACTGGGAGGGGACAAATGAGCCAAAGGAATAAATGGGGTTTCCAAGAGCTCAATTTGTTATAATGGAAATGAATGCATGCAAATTAAATTCAACTATTTCTTTTTCCACCATGTTCCAGTCAACACACCATTGTCATCAGATTAAAAGTCATCCTGATCTAAAAAAAAATATTTTAATCTCATAAATGTCTATACAATTGCAGTGTGCAGTATGTAAACAAACCTCCAAATGAGAATACAGGAGGCAAGGACTAGATCGAAGTTCTTCGTGGGTGTTCTCACATTTCTAATAGTAATAGATAGAAGAAAGTAGTTAATATTAATTTTGCCTTTGGCCCCATGTTTTGTTTATTGGCAGTACATATAAGGTTATATATGCATGTATGTAATACAATGTTACCATAGGCATCCTTGTTTACAATGTGAAACTCGTGCCTGAGCTCTGGGTGATCCCAAGTTTGACGACTCGACGGGGTGTGGCTTAATTACTAATTGTCTCCCTTGACCTTGATTACAATCCTTTAGAATGTAAAAGATTGGTCAAGGTGCGGAGACAAATGCTGAACACCTATCTAGAAAAGTATATTTAAAAAGACAATAAATACGCCTATCGACATAAACAAGAGAGGTAGCTGAGAGAGAGACTGAGCTACTAGAGAGTTTTGCTTTTACGATATGAGACAAAGATTTGTATATTTATATTTATTTTACGATATGAGACAAAGATTTGTATATTTATATTTACTCTGCGTGTGTGTGTGTGCACCTTCTCCAACATTGTACCAGTACAAGTTTATTACTGTACTGTAAGTCACTAGCCTTAATTTTTATTATTTTTTGATTTTGTAATTTTAAATTAACTTAATAAATTATTAATTGTAATTAGCCCTAGTTTGGGTATCATTTCTTTATTATTGCATTTAATTAATGGTATCGTCCTTTGGTATGTACTGTTTGACACAAGCCATAGAGTAAAATAAGAGATTACATTCTCTACACTAATAACGGTACGTAACATACAACAAGATCAAAATATATGTACAAAGTATCAATTAAATTAAGTCTGAGTGAATAACATATAGTCATTAGCTGATACTTTTACCAAATATCATTGAACACTAAAAGGACTATTCATTCAATCTCTGCACTATTAAGAATTATTGTACACTAGCAGGGACAATACAACCATGTTGCGCATGTAAAACATGGGAAGAGGTGCCTTATCTATCATAATAATTCCAGAGGGTGATCCATATATCCATCAATGCTTGGTTGTATCGCCTTTCTTTTAGGCATGGCTTGTAAGTTGTCTAGTAACGGTGGTAATGAATGTGTTATTTTGTGTGGCTTTGGTGCATATGGTTGGGGGGGGGGGGGGGGGGGGTGTTGGAAGAAGTGAATGAGAGTGCAGCACAATTTGCAAAGAGAGCTGGACAGAAAAGATCCACTCTGGAATTACATTATAAGATTATCTGATTATTTCACTGAAAAAAGAATACACATATGTTTATTTTATAAATGTATGTTTATTCTTTATTAAATTAACTCCAGACAAGAAACTAACACTAATTTGTAAAGGGCTAACTTTTATTTTCATTTGATAAAGCATCTTTGAAGAACACCTCCAATGGAGTCCTTCAAAACAAATTTAAAATCTCATCTATTTCGCAAACACCTGCTGAGATGATGTTGTCTACCATCTTTTCCAGCTAGTTATTTTCTCCCAGCTTTGTTTTTGTACCGCGCTTCGAGCCTTTGGGGATGAAGCATGATTTTTCAAATGAACATTATTATTATTATATGGGTAGTAAATGATCTCTCCATATATAAGGAAAAATAAAAATGGAGCCCCCAGCCCCAAAGGAGTGGATATTATGAGTTCAGTACCATTCAGTATTAGAATATGGATAATCAAATCAGTGGTTTGCAAACTCATCAATCAAAAGAGCCAAAAATCAGCAGCAGGACAATTTTAAAAAATTTCAGCGCCTAATTTCTTTTCCAGAACTTGTCAAGAACCCTGTTTTTCAGAGTCAAAACTGATTTGTGGTCGACTGGCCAAGCTGCACTGGTCTAGATCCAAACACCCATGCAGATGCCTTTGTTTGAAATTATATTTATATAGTTCATAAAATGAAAAAAACGAATTTTGGCCCCCAGCCCAAAACTGAATTTTGTTTTAAAGTTCAAAACCCCCAGGATTTCATTCTTTTTTTTTTAACATGCCTTTAGTTTGAGGATTTCATTTAGCATACTATTACGGACTGCTATCAGTCGAGAATTTTATCTCTTAGTTTTGTCTATTGGCTCGTATTAAAACAGTCCATAATAAAGGACGATACCAAAGTTTTAAAAAAACAATACACCTACAAATAGAACGATACACAAAGTCAGGGCTAATTACAATTAATAAGTTTTTTAATTTGTGAATGGCAAAATTAAAAGAATATGATTAAAATTATTAACTTACAGTTACAGTATGACTGGTACTGGTACTGTATGTAAAAATACAATGAGTTCAAGTGGTACAATGAAGAACTACACATAACAAAGTACTGTATAGTATTAAATAATGACACACTGCACGCCTCGTGGTAAAGGAAAGGAAAATCTCTCTCGTCATTAAATCTTATCCCTTTTATACCCTGTTCCAGATTATCATTCTCGAAATATAATACGCAGTCTTACTGCTTCCCGCATTCTCGAGATCATTCTATCATGTTCGACTGGAACGGACGATAGTAAGCTAAAATGTCAACAAAGTGATATTTTTCTAGCCACCCCCAAAACGGCCTTGACTGAAAAGAGGTCATGCACGTGGAATGTGGGCAAAGCGTGTATCAAAACACGTCATCCTTCATAACACATACTAACTTATTGGTAAAAAAATCGTGTATACAAGGGGGGGGGGGATTGAGAGATACACATGCTAGGTACTATTGTAGGTACTTTGACAGAAATTTTTAATATTGTCCTATACCCATAAATGATACATCATTTTAAAGGGCTTGCTATAAGCTTTGCAAAAATACCAATTTCATCTTTCTAGCTTTTATAGAAATGAAGTTACGATTTTTTTTGTGAATTTTTTAAACCCCTTCTTTATCTCTGTATTTAACTGTAAAAACTTGTGACCGACTTTCCAAATTTCTGCCTTATTTTGCCCACAACTTTTTTATTTTAAAAGATAATGCTACCAAATTTTCAGGAGACATTCTCAAAGCAATACACAACACAATGAACAACAAAACATGAACATAACATCAACACTTTACATATTGGATAATTTTATTTGCGGGTATGTTAAGAAAAAAGTGAATAGAAAAATTGGAACAATCATTAGTTATGAAGGAAAAAGCGAACAAATAATATGTTTATTGAATTTAAACTAATTTTCTAAAGCTAGTGTTACATTTTAAATCTATTATTATATTTATAACAAGGTAAGTATTCTTTTTTATATATAACATTGAATGAATGTATATAATTATATATAAAAATTACTCAAATAAAATCATCCATAAGTTATAAAGACTAATCAATTTAAAATGTAATGGTGATGTTCTGCCTGCCATTTTCTACTTAGACTGCTCTTCACACTACTAGGTCTTGATGAATCCCAAAATCTCTCCTTCATAAACTTTCTCTTTGTCATCTGTGTCCGTACATGCCTTATTGTACTAATGTAGATGGCAGTGGAAGGAATTCTACAGCGATCTTCAAAATAAAATAAAAATGTTCTCTTGTACATGAAAGAAGCTTAGAATTAACATCTAATGCTTTTCTATGTCCTAATAAAAATATAATTACTACAATGATGTTGTTTGAGTCTTGTTTATTATTTTTAAAACTTTTTTATATAAACTAAAATATATATTATCTAATTTTAAACAAGACTGTTATGTCAATAATTTTACAATTATCTGCTTTTAATATTATTCAGTGTATATATAATAGCTTAATAGCATTAGACTAAGTCAGACTAAGTCTAAGACTACAGCTAAAGACACGCACTAAGAATTAGAATGTTACTACATTAACTTAACAATTATTTAAAATGTATATTTAAATACCTTATTAAATTAAAACGACACTAACTTTAATTAATTAGGCATTTACGTATGGTTGTAGTAATACTTAATAGTAATATAATTTTTAAAAAGTGAAAAGTATTAAGCTTAGGCTAAGCCGCCTTAAGCCCAGGCTTACGCTTAGGCCTAAATAGACTATAAGATTATAACTGTTTAACTGCTCTTTATACTTATAACTGATAATTGATAAGTAGGCCTAATTTTAGTAATATTCTCCCAAATGAGTAGTCATTAATAAGAGAATAACAACTATTATTATTGAAATTACTATCATAAAACTATTGATTGATTCAATGATGAACGATACACACTGAGTCTGAGTACCGTTACACACAATTTTTAACGTAATAAATAAAATTTAAAAGCAACCCTTGGTCACTAAATAAACTTTTCAAGTTTGGTTACAATCTTTTCTTAAATTATGTAAAATTATTCATTTTAAAATTCTTATAATTATTTAGAAATTTAAGATTTAACAATAACGAATCGCTTCATAATTGACAGTAATAATAGCCATTTCCGGCTTTTCGATCAAAAAAAAAAAAATTCATACCCCCACTCACTTGGGAGATGCATAACTTTTCAGGGAGACGGTCAATGATAAAACTCAAAAAATGAAAAAAACTCTTAAATGAATGTAGTTAGCCACCCACTACACCTTATTTGCCTGCCATTAGTAATAAAAAAGTATTTATGTGGTTTATATACTTACCCCGTCATTATAATAATACTGTCCGTGATACACAAAAAATCTCGTAGCATAAATCAATAAATCACCGGAACACAAAAACTGAAACGTCACTGATGATAAAAGCAACTATTTAATAAACAAAGGTGACGTAGTATGCAATTTTCCAATGATACCGTGTAGCCGTACGCCAAATTGTAGAAACGGAATTTTCGACATTTTGGGACATGCGCAGAAGAATGCGCCGATGGGTATTAAAATCCCTAACTATTGGGGTTGTTCACAGGCGTCTTTGAAATCAAATTTAGCTATGTACAATTTAATTTAGTGTTAGTAGACTATTGCTAACTCCACCATGGCTGGTCCCAAGCCTGTTTGCAAACCGATGAGCTACCTCATCCGCAAATAACACACTGCTAGAGAAACATCCAGCACAAGTGGTGGCAGAAATGAAAACATACAAACTCACACTGCTCGGCAGCTGTGAAACTGAAACAAGTAATAGTGCAGTTCAAGTGCATATGTTATTTCTTAACCCATTTCTTATTTAAGCATGTAAACGTGTGCATATTTTTTAAAAATTAACTCCAGACAGTAATAGTTACTTACTGTTTACTTAATTACTTATGCCTATGCACTATTTCAGAATATTCTTCTAAGCGCACTTCACACATTACTCTACAAAGCACGAATAATGTTTAAGGCACTCCATCCCTACCCAACACTTGCCTCATTTTTAAATTCTAATATTAATTATGTATTGCATTAGTCTATTACTATTAGTCCTAGATTATTAGATTAGGCCTATTTTTATTATTATCTTTAGTGTGATCGGGCTTAGCCTAGATTTTGATGACTAATTTAACAAAATTATACAAAAAGCCTCAAGTTCCCAAGTCGCTTTTAATTCAATTATTATTCATTAGAAATAAATATCAATGACTGACAATCACTCAACATTCTTTTACAATGATCATGAATGTTAGTCATACCAAATTCAAACTCTCCCCTTCAGCAAAAATATTATTATCAATAATTGGTAAATGCCCGCAAAATTAAGAATAAACATTTAAAAATAATGGAAAATTTCCTAAATGTATCCCTAAACCTAACCTGAACCCTAAAATCTATGCCTAAACCTAACCTGAAACCTAAATTCACGGTGCTATCTCTTCGCATTAGCAAAAATTCATAAAATATATAAATATGTCATGTACCTCGGGCCTACCGGTCAGTTAGTGATTGATAACGATATCACCAAATTAATTAAAAATAACATTTGATTAAATCTTACTAACATTTAAAGTATTCCTTGTCCTAACTCTAGTCTGAAAAAAAAAATGACTTGAAACGAATTGAAATTGAAGGAACTAGGAAGTATATAAACAACAACAGTTCTGTTACGCAGATATCTCTTCCGGTTTCGCTAAAGATTTCATTTAAAAAGATAAATGGATCGAAACAAATCGATTTCATTCATAATTTTTTTTTTCTCAACGAGGGTAACTCTTCGTTATTTTTACATACGGTTTTATTTAGTTTTGTTTCATGACTGTCTGTTTGCATGAGTGTGAGTCAAAATTTTTATCAATTTTATTACCCACTACAACTCAGAACTGAACTTATTTTCTTGAATATTTGTATTTTCAAACTAAATGTCATGGAATTTAGTGACAATTCAATGAAATTGTGTCACTACTAATATCACCTAATTCACCTTGGGGGGGGGGGGGGGGGGGGGGGGTTTCAACAATTTTTAAGCAATTTTTGACCTCACTACCCCCTCCCCCCTGTCAAGAACTTCAAACTTTCAATGACTCCCCCCCCCCCCCAAGCAATTATGTCAACAATATTATAACACCCACCCACCTTCCTTTTCCCCGAAAAATGGAATTATAATTTAAATAAATATTATATAAATACATTTTACTTTTTACTTTGTGCTGATCTATTTTAATAACACAAAATTCACGGGACTCTCATTGAATGTGAAGGTAAGACGCTTTTTTTTATATAAAAAGGGGTGGGGTGGGGGGGCGTGGGTGCTTTCCTGGTGGCGTTTTTAAAAAAGGGATTCAATCGATATGTCGGGGTCTGACTCAATCGATATGTCGGGTTCTGTCTCGCTTTTTTTTACCCCGAACCATACAACTGCTGGGTGAATATCATTTGATTGAACTGTGTCCTTTCTCAACTGCTGGGTGATATCATCTGATTAAACTGTGTCCTTTCTCAACTGCCGGGTGATATCATCTGATTAAACTGTGTCCTTTCTCAACTGCCGGGTGATATCATCTGATTAAACTGTGTCCTTTCTCAACTGCCGGGTGATATCATCTGATTAAACTGTGTCCTTTCTCAACTGTTGGGTGATATCATTTGATTAAGCTGTGTCCTTTCTCAACTGCTGGGTGATATCATCTAATTAAACCGTGTCCTTTCTCAACTACCGGGTGATATCATCTGATTAAGCTGTGCCCTTTCTCAACTGCCGGGTGATATCATTTGATTAAGCTGTGTCCTTTCTCAACTGCCGGGTGATATCATTTGATTAAGCTGTGTCCTTTCTCAACTGCCGGGTGATATCATCTGATTAAGCTGTGTCCTTTCTCAACTGCCGGGTGATATCATCTGATTAAGCTGTGTCCTTTCTCAACTGCCGGGTGATATCATCTGATTAAGCTGTGTCCTTTCTCAACTGCCGGGTGATATAATTTGATTAAGCTGTGTCCTTTCTCAACTGCTGGGTGATATCATTTGATTGAACTGTGTCCTTTCTCAACTGCCGGGTGATATCATCTAATTAAACTGTGTCCTTTCTCAACTGCCGGGTGATATCATCTGATTAAGCTGTGCCCTTTCTCAACTGCCGGGTGATATCATTTGATTAAGCTGTGTCCTTTCTCAACTGCCGGGTGATATCATTTGATTAAGCTGTGTCCTTTCTCAGCTGCTGGGTGATATCATCTGATTGAACTGTGTCCTTTCTCAACTGCTGGGTGATATCGTTTGATTGAACTATAATATGTCCTTTCTCAAGCTTTTCCCACAGCGCGTTCTTCGCGTTCGCTTAGTTTGTAAGATTCTTTGTCCATCGAGAGGTTATCCTAAAATAATTATTGCGCATTTGAGAAAGTTTTTTCCGAACGAATGAAACCAAATGATCAAAAAGCAGATTACATTCCATTTACAAAAGAAATTATGTGAGAAAAAAAGGTGTTGTTTTTTTAAATTATATACCTGCAGCCACCCAAAAATACTTGTTGAAATAAAAATGAAATTGTTTAATGCAAAGATTCACCTGATTAGTGGTTTAAGAACCCATCAACTCAATCTAAATTATAAATTGCTCAAATCGAGCTTTAGATTAGAAGATGTTGTATATATTCTAACAGCCACTGATGATGGTTTTCGATTGTTGCAAAAACTTGGCCTACTTCTAATCGCAAAATATGTGCTCTCGACTGAGATGGTCAAAGCTCAGTTTTGTAAGTTTGTAGAAGTATTTTTTTTTTAAAGATTCGATTTTGTTTAAATGGTCAGATTTAATGAAACGGAACAAACTGAAATATAACTAACAAACTCTCCAACACAGAGTTACTTACTTTATACGGCCTGCAATCCAATACAGTAATCTCGTCTGTTAATTTAAAGATGAGTCAATAAAACTAATTTATTTCCTCGTTCACCAAAACACACTACAGATGCACGGGCACAGAACGCTAACCACTGCCACGTTGTTAACAGACTACAACAGATGCACGGGCACAGAACGCTAACCACTGCCACGTTGTTAACAGACTACAACAGATACACGGGCACAGAACGCTAACCACTGCCACGTTGTTAACAGACTACAACAGATACACGGGCACAGAACGCTAACCACTGCCACGTTGTTAACAGACTACAACAGATACACGGACACAGAACGCTAACCACTGCCACGTTGTTAACAGACTACAACAGATACACGGACACAGAACGCTAACCACTGCCACGTTGTTAACAGACTACAACAGATGCACGGACACAGAACGATAACCACTGCCACGTTGTTAACAGACTACAACAGATGCACGGGCACAGAACGCTAACCACTGCCACGTTGTTAACAGACTACAACAGATACACGGACAAAGATCAGATAGAACTGTCACGTTGTTAACAGACTACAACAGATACACGGACAAAGATCAGATAGAACTGTCACGTTGTTAACAGACTACAACAGATACACGGACAAAGATCAGATAGAACTGTCACGTTGTTAACAGACTACAACAGATACACGGACAAAGATCAGATAGAACTGCCACGTTGTTAAGCAGACTACAACAGATACACGGACAAAGATCAGATAGAACTGTCACGTTGTTAACAGAATACAACAGATACACGGACAAAGATCAGATAGAACTGTCACGTTGTTAACAGACTACAACAGATACACGGACAAAGATCAGATAGAACTGTCACGTTGTTAACAGACTACAACAGATACACGGACAAAGATCAGATAGAACTGTCACGTTGTTAACAGACTACAACAGATACACGGACAAAGATCAGATAGAAATGCCACGTTGTTAACAGACTACAACAGATACACGGACAAAGATCAGACAGAACTGTCACGTTGTTAACAGAATACAACAGATACGCGGGCCAAGATCACGCAGAACTGTCTCGTAAACAAGAAGAGCATGGACAGGTGATCTGGAACTGTCCGTTGTAAACAAGAAGAGCTTGGACATGTGACCTGGAACTGTCCATTGTAAACAAGAAGAGCATGGACATGTGACCTGGAACTGTCCGTTGTAAACAAGAAGAGCTTGGACACGTGATCTGGAACTGTCCGTTATAGGGGGAAATGAAACCATGCAGCTAAAAGACGTGAAAACAAGAGAACGCTGTTAAAGTTAATACACGGGATCTAAAAAAATGGGAGTTTCAGTTTGAGAACCCCTGATATATAGATATTATAATTCTTTAATATTCATTGCATTTAAATTTTTAATTTTTGTTTGTTTGGGGGGGCTTGGGGTGGGGGAGGGGGTGTGTTGGTGGTGATTTTCAGTCCTTTTACTTGAAGATAAATACTCGGACTATTCACGGCAGTGAAACTATGAGAAAAACGAGCTAGCATGTGTGTAGCTTCCCGTGAATCCAATTTTACATAGCTAAATCATGTGCTTGTGCTGCAGACATTTCTTTTTTTCTTTTTTTAAAATTCTTCTCCCAGATAATAGAACAGTGCACTCTTGAATGTCAACGCAAATTTAAGTTAAAAGGCGAAACAGAATGTTCCATTACCAAACATTAAAAAAAAAATTAATTAATAATGAAAATAAATACGATGATTGAAAGCATGCCATCTGCTCTAGATAATTAATGATGTTCACACAAGTATCAATACGCGTTTTCTATTTTGTAGGTAACCTTGTAGCCGATGCATGCCGATGAAGAAAATAATGAGCCATTTTGCATATCTGGAATCTCCTTTTCTCTACACTGCAGAAAATACAAATTTATATATTATGCATGATTGATTGAAATACTTATATAGCGCTCATTTCCATGCTATGATAGCATGCTCACGGCGCTCCGATGTGCGAACATTTTCGAGAGGTCTCACTGCTGCCAGTTAGGCGCACGTGAACTCTGACCACAGAGAGACAGATGACAGCGCATTAATGAGTCCAATGGTAACATCGCCAGTCTTTTATTGTACATGGACATCGAACGCGAGATCTTTCGACTCATTCAAGTGAATAGAGATGTTTAAAGGGCTCTAGCTCTGATACTGAGAGGACATGATTCATAATGATTAACCATTTGTCAAAGAAAGTACCGGGTATTGGAATGGGGCACTTATAATTTTTATATATTTTTTTAAAGATTGTCTAGAAAAAATTTTCCTAAAATTATACGAACAAATTATACGTTTCTTCTACAATTAATTGTAACCGTTTGGCTTCATAGAGAACATTATTACATACTTTCTTTGCGTAATGAATTATTGAAATTATTTTTGACTTTTTAGTGCTCTTTAACTCGTCTTAGAAAAATATTTTTTTTAAAGTTTCTTTAAATATTTTAAAATTAATTTTCAGCGAACAAGCGAGGAAAAGTAAAATATATGTCGACTTACATACTACAATGAGCATTTGAAAAAATATTCTACAGTAATAGTTCTGGTCTTTGGTTGTCTCGTGCTGGTGTTTGGAAACGAAATGACAGTTGAACCAACAAAGCTTTAAAATGAGATGAGATCTCCGTAAGAAATAGAGGTATTTTAACACCGTCATGAGAGATCTCCGTAAGAAATAGAGGTATTTTAACACCGTCATGAGAGATCTCCGTAAGAAATAGAGGTATTTTAAAACCGTCATGAGAGATCTCCGTAAGAAATAGAGGTATTTTAACACCGTCAAGAGAGATCTCCGTAAGAAATAGAGGTATTTTAACATCGCTATGAGAGATCTCCGTAAGAAATAGAGGTATTTTAACACCGCTATGAGAGATCTCCGTAAGAAATAGAGGTATTTTAACACCGCTATGAGAGATCTCCGTAAGAAATATAGGTATTTTAAC
Source organism: Omphiscola glabra (assembly GCA_964017045.1). Taxonomy (NCBI): domain Eukaryota; kingdom Metazoa; phylum Mollusca; class Gastropoda; family Lymnaeidae; genus Omphiscola; species Omphiscola glabra. The sequence goes on along the minus strand of OZ024796.1, from coordinate 30,465,972 downwards.
ACCGTCATGAGATATCTCCGTAAGAAATAGAGGTATTTTAACACTGTCATGAGAGATCTCCGTAAGAAATAGAGGTATTTTAACACCGTCATGAGAGATCTCCGTAAGAAATAGAGGTATTTTAACACTGTCATGAGAGATCTCCGTAAGAAATAGAGGTATTTTAACACCGTCATGAGAGATCTCCGTAAGAAATAGAGGTATTTTAACACCATTATGAGAGAGGGGGGAGCATTGAAGAACATCCGCTAAAGTTAGATGCATATCCTATGCAGTGTTAGAGAAAGATATAGAGCTACGATTTATCTTATTGAATGCAAAGATGTAGAGCTACGACCTATCTTATTGAATGTAAAGATATAGAGCTAGGACCTATCTTATTGAATGTAAAGATATAGAGCTACGATCTATCTTATTGGATGTAAAGATATAGAGCTACAACCTATCTTATTGAATGTAAAGATATAGAGCTACGATCTATCTTATTGGATGTAAAGATATAGAGCTACGACCTATCTTATTGAATGTAAAGATATAGAGCTACGATCTATCTTATTGAATGTAAAGATATAGAGCTACGATCTATCTTATTGAATGTAAAGATATAGAGCTACGACCTATCTTATTGAATGTAAAGATATAGAGCTACGACCTATCTTATTGAATGTAAAGATATAGAGGTACGACCTATCTTATTGAATGTAAAGATATAGAGCTACGATCTATCTTATTGAATGTAAAGATATAGAGGTACGATATATTTTATTGAATGCAAAGATATAGAGGTACGACCTATCTTATTGAATGCAAATATGTAGAGGTACGATCTATCTTATTGAATGCAAATATGTAGAGGTACGACCTATCTTATTGAATGCAAATATGTAGAGGTACGACCTATCTTATTGAATGCAAATATGTAGAGGTACGATCTATCTTATTGAATGTAAAGATATAGAGGTACGACCTATCTTATTGAATGCAAATATGTAGAGGTACGATCTATCTTATTGAATGTAAAGATGTATACTTATAGGCCTATATTGACAATGAAATGAGGCTTAATCCGTTTTTTTTTTTCCTTCTCTTTATCATTCTAACTTGTTAGAGGATTATATGACACATAATGCAAAATAACATGCAAACATCGAATGTCATCATTTATAATCACTTTCCTCACACACTCTGGAATGCCAAATCCCCCCCCCCTTTTTTTTTAGGGATGCTGGCACCCCAGGTTGGGGATTAAAAGTTTCGATACTGTTAAAGTGACTCTGGTTGCTATAGCAACCCACACAAAGGCATTGTGAACATGAAACCAAATTCGCCACCGAATGAGGGAGATTCTTTAAAAAAAAAAAATAATAATAATATATAAACATTTAAAATTAGCATGGACTTCTTCAATTGCTTTCTCAAATTACGCACACGCAGATCAAGATGGCCGGAAGCGCTTGTGCGCATTATCATTTGTAATTTAATGGGAGGAAAAAAGTTCAAGTAAAAGATAATATCTGATATCTGACCTAATTTTAAAAAAAAAACACACACATTTAAATTGGTTGTCTCTACACTACACACTCAAACTTCACCGTCGCACACAAGTGGTTCACGAACCAGCAATCAACAAGTTTATAAGAGTAAAACTGTGAGAACAACACATAGCCATACGTTATGTGCACACAGTCGAAAGCTAAAAAATAACAACATTAACTTGTTGATGACCTACATATATATGTTTATCGCGAGGCCGAGTAAAACTACAACATTCAACGAACCGTGTGCCATCAATAGTGACCAAACGCCAGGCTGTTAAAACAACGTACATTCCAAACACTTGTACTACAAGTCAGGCTTACACCTCATCCGGTCCTTAGTAACAGGGGAAAGCCATTCATTTCCATTTAACTGTGATTCGTGATAGGCTAGACCAGGTTTGCACAACATATGGCCCGCGGGCAACATGCGGCCCGTCGGCATCCACTTTGCGGCCCGCGAAGTAACGAAATATTCTTTATTATGATTATTTTCTTCATAGCTTTTCCCCTTGTCCTATTAATTTTTCTTTTGGCCTGCACAGGTCCTGTCCTATTTTCTTTTGGACCGCACAAGTTTTTCATAAAGTGTTACGGCCCGCCTTGCATTTTTGAGTTGTGCAGATCTGGGCTACACAGTAACATACAGCATTTCATGGAAGTGGTTCAACAATAAAAAAAAAAATTTGAGACTAGAAAAACACTGTATTTCAATGATTTCTGATGGGTTGAGAGCACGTGCGGCTCGTGTTAGTGCGAATGGTGCACGTGTACAAGTCCACGAACAGCAGACAATAAGTACAGCTTCAAGATAGGTACTTGATTACTATTCATCGGAGATGAACGGGGTTAAATTTTTGAACCATGACACAGAAAGATTGGGGGGGGGGGGGGGGGGAAACACCCAGGTCGTTAAAGGCATAGGCACCCGAGGTTTGTTGCCGAAAAACAAAAACAAACAAAAACACATTGCGACCAAGCAATAGCAATACCAAAATATCATTTGATAGAGTTATAGCAATTCTATACGGAAACCTATTTACAAAAATACAGGTCTGAAACAATTTCTAAAGTATGCTTTAAACTTACAACCAGTCCCGTTGTAAGGTGAACAGAAACGGTACAACCAAAGGGAAAGAATATCCTAAAGGGCAGTAACTCATAACTGCTGTCTCAATTGCAAATATTTAAAGCTTATATTTAATATAATGTACCGGATATCGCTTTTCAAACAACTAAAATCTGTTTTCATCATAAGAATATAAAGGAAAAAACACAAATTTATTTCCAATTAGTTTTATTGGCTTTAAATTCATTGTAAAATAAAAGAGTCGAGAATAACAAAAGTTTTAAAATTGTATAAATGTATACAGAAAATAGTGATTGCATTTTGTGCTCAGATCAACAAGTAACATCAGCAAACACGAAATATAAAATTTAGCACAAATGATTTCAGAAAAAAAAGTTGAGAAGCGATCGAAACATTCAAATATTTCACCAATCACATGCATTAGATGGGATTGGTATTAAAATATGCATGATTGAAGGGTACAGTGTTATTTTAAAGTATTTTATGGGTATCATAAGCTGAAGCTTACACTTGATACTCTTAAATGATCCAGCCTTATTATTACTAACAGATCTGAAGTTTACATTTCACTTACAAACAGATATAAAAGTATACATTCTACAAACAAGAGTTAAAGCAAATGAGCTTTAACTTTGTTTGTAGGGTGTATACTTTTTTATTACTCATAAACAAGTCTCCTACTGCAAGGGCAGCAAAGTTTGGAGAATGCATTTATTTTCAAATAAATTTTTAGGGAGGTTCATCAAGCCATAAACTTGTGGACTGCATGTTTTGGCATCATCAAATAGCTGATGTTCTATGTTTACTGGACTAAGTCAGTCAAACATCAATTTATGATTCAGCCAGTCAATCCTCAGTTTAGGATTTAGTCAGTCAATCATCTATTATTGATTTAATCGCTCAACTATAAGTGCATATTTAATATTTTTTTCTAAAAAATAAGATGGGAGAACTTCATTTAGAAAAAGAATCTTATACCCTAAACAATTAATGATCATTTCAGTTGAGATATTCCCCAGTCCATCATGAATTCACAAATATTTTATTTCTATGACAATGTGACACAAAGTCTCTCGGTTCTGAAGTAAGAAATATATTTAGTGTGAGAAGCAATGAATTACAGTAATTAAAAAAAAAAGGGGGAAATTATTAGCATTAGTTGGTTTAAAAAATTACATTAGAAACTTGAATAGTCAAACATTCTACTCTAATTTGTGAACCAACAATGTATATCCAGCAAGGAAAGGAGCATCAAATTGATGAAAAGATGAGGACATCACTAAAACCAGGACCCAAAACTTTGATGTTCAGCTTTTAATCAAAACCTTCATTTCTATTTATACACAAAATGTATTTACAAAAAATATACAAAGAATGTGTCATATCCTTGATCCAAATTGTTTCATATTAAGGAGTGAACATAATCACAATTCTTCTTCTTTGCTTTTTTCAAATCCCAGTGGAGCATAGGTCGCTAGCATGTGTTCTCAATTAGACCAGACAACTAAATTTCTACTGAAAACATTCTGTATGTATTTTAGTTAAATGGTGACGGCACATTAAGGGAGCTGTATTTTATTTTTCTCGGAAACAGTGTGGCAGTATAGAGTTGTTCCCCTTTGCCGGTGATGAAGGTGAAGGTCATGTTAGCAGAAGTTGTCTCTGTGTATAAAAACCCACCTTTACATCGAATGTCACAGTAACGGAACAGCGATGCTCCTGGGGGCACCTGACTGGAGTGATTCAGACAAGGCCCAACTGTGCTTCCCATGCCAGATATAAAGTAGTCAATGTTGTCACCTCTTGTTGCTTTAACATGAAGGTACTGAAGAAGTCAAAGTAATACTATAATTGTTTGAGATACAGGGATCATCATAATGATATGGTAATTATTTAGCGTGGTCACACCAAAACAGAGATTGTGCACCATGAAGGACACATTGAAATCTGGGACATTGTTAGTTTACATTGTGTCCAACAAACAGTCATGTCAGTTTACAGTGTAAGCCAAGAAACATGTTCCACAACCTAGCTATAATAATATAATAATAACACACAATAACTATCTGGACATGGCAACATTCACCAACTCAGTTCAGCCAAATTCCTTCTGCTTTTTTTCCCCTCCTTTCAAAAATGATTCGACCATCATTGGTCTCATTAGGTCACTTGAGTCTGCTAGGATAAACATCATATCAGTCCCAGAACTACAGAACTTCAGAACAACAGAACTACAGAACTAAAGAACAATAGAACAAAAGAACTTCAGAACAATAGAACTACAGAACTACAGAACAACAGAACTACAGAACAACAGAACTATAGAACAACAGAACTACAGAACTACAGAAAAACAGAACTACAGAACTTCAGAACTAAAGAACAATAGAACAAAAGAACTTCAGAACAATAGAACAACATAACTACAGAACAACAGTACTACAGAACAACAGAACTACAGAAAAACAGAACTGCAGAACTACAGAAAAACAGAACAATAGAACTACAGAACAACAGAACTACAGAACTACAGAAAAACAGAACTACAGAACTTCAGAACAATAGAACAAAAGAACTTCAGAACAATAGAACAACAGAACTACAGAACAACAGAACTACAGAACTACAGAAAAACAGAACTGCAGAACTACAGAACAACAGAACTACAAAACAACAGAACTACAGAACAACAGAACAACAGAACAACAGAACTACAGAACAACAGAACAACAGAACAACAGAACTACAGAACAACAGAACTACAGAACTAAAGAATTAAGGATACTTTCACTTACTTAATGTGATTGTTGGTTAATGTGATTGTTGGTTAATGTGATTGTTGGTTAATGTGATTGTTGGTGTCATTGATGTAGGTGCTATTGCCAACAAATCAGTGTTTGCATTTTGTCTCATGAAAGACTAGAACGACGCTTTCAGATATAATGACTCACTTCATTCACAGGGATCAAAGACATTCACAATAAACTCACACAATTCAAAACGGCTACAAGTTCAAGGCTTGCACAAAGGGGTTAGTGGTTAACCGTTGATAGATTTAAACCAGTGGTTTGCAAATTAAGATAAAAGAAAGAAGAAAAAAAGGGGGGTCTTGGGGAGGTTAAGACACAGTACATGAAAAAGGGCTAGTTATAAACAACTCACTTGGGGTGGGGGTTCATCATGATGTATGAGTGTTTTATTTGTGTTAAGTGACCACGGGTGGAGGGGGAGATAATACATTGGGAATTTGAGAGGAGGGGGGCGATAATATTCATTGGTAACTGGTCTGAATATTTCTGATCTACATATAAGGTAGGTAATGAGACCAAGGCTTCTCAAATTAACATGTGTGTTTATCTTAAGTCTTTGAATGTATGAAGTCATCAATTTTTATTTTTTTTTGGGGGGAGGTGTTTACTATTAAGGTAACATAATTATTTAAATATTTCGTTCTATCTTGCCTTCAAATAATTGTCATTTGAATTTGTCATTATTAACTAATTGAATGATGCGTTACCTCAAAGTTGTGCTCATGACCTGCAAGGTACCCATTTGCTTTGTGTTTGTCCAGCAAAGGCTGGAGTCTGTCTACCAAACATTTTGTGGATCCGTGATAGGATGTGGAATAAATTGGATAATGTCCAGCAACAAACAAGTAACTGGCTCTGGAAGGGAACATTTGGTAACAATATACATGTCTATGATGATATTAAAATGTCCTTTTCAAATATGTCCATGGCACTAAATATGTGTCATGTCAGTTATGTCAAGTACACATTTTAAAAAATATATTCTAATACACCATCACAAAAAAAGCAGGGTTAAGTCCATCCATGATATTTCAATAATTTTATCTAGGCCACTGATATTTAGCATATACTTGTGTCTTAATATTGATAACTTATTATCCTCTCTGATACTACATTGCAGCTAAGTGTTTTTATAATATAAAAAATATATAAATTGTTTTTACTGTTGTTTGCTGAAGAAGGCTTCTTGTCGACACATTCGTTGTTTTGTTAGGTCCTTTTTTCAGGTTTTCCCATACTTTGTTCCGCTCATTTCCTTTAACCTAACCCGACTGCAGTCTCTCCCCCTTATTACTGATAAGTAATTACTATTCTCAAATGTTTACATTTTTTACATAAAACTTTCTTTAATAGACTTTTAAAAGATCTTTAATAAATTGATCTTAACATTATTATTATTTATTAATTACCGACTGCCGTTTAAAGTTTGCTCTATAAAATCCCACTGCTCTAGTGCAACAAGTGGATCTGCAGGTCCTTTCAGCTTTACTCGGGAGTCGTCATTGGTGTTTCCACATAGTGTCACTGTGTCCACAAAGATGATACCCACGGTCCAGTTAGTCTTAGCCAATGAGAATTCTTTGTAATAGTAAAAGTTAGGGAAATTCCTGAAGAAGAAAATTATTTATTTTTTAAAATTATTTTGTGTGATGAGAGTGGGTGAGGGACTTGTAGCCTAATTCTGATGATTTTTTTTTAAATTGATAAAAGGCTATATCAAGGGTTGGACTGTGATTAAACTTAAAAAGTAGCTAAAAAGGCTATATTTTATATATTTTGTGTACATTTAGTGCACTGGAGACCAAGAGACTGAAATTATTTTGTGAAATTTATAAACATACAAAATGGCTGAAGCGATGAATAATAGTAATTAATATTTATGTTTATACAGAAGACATAAGACAAAGGCAGATGAATGGGCACAAAGCCCCTGCACACACACACAATTGATATTTTCACTTTACTTAAATTTTACCAAATTTTTAATTCTAAATTAACATAGTTTTACTGCTTGTAGACCTGTTGAACTCAATACAAGATCAAATATGTATATATAGACCCACTAGGAAAGCTTGTGGTTATGTGGCTATTTGAAGAATTCTGCAATTTGAAATTTGACAAAAGCATGGAAAGGGCTAATTTACAATGCCCCATAAAGGTAGAATTAGATTGATGAGATGTGTCAAATAAATCTAATTGTTAAGACAACAAAGGAAAATGGATAGGTAGGTTGCTATTGGCAAACAAATCTGAGGGTGAACACACAAAAATTATTTTTAAAAAAAAAGCCAACAATTTTTTAAAGTACTAAATGTCATGTTTAATTACCCTTTTATTATATATGTAAATAGGTCACTTGCAGTTAATAGGACATACATATGTAGAGTATTAAGGAATCATTTTTTATTTACTTAAAATAACGTTTGTAAAAGGCATATTACTGACACCTGGAAGACTAGTCCACATAAAGAGTTAAATTCATTTTAATAATATGGACACAAAAAAGGCCAATCCTAATTTGGGTAAATCCACTGGTTTACGATGTCAAATTTTTTTTACTATGTAAACTAAGTACTAGCAGGTCTTGATTTATGAAAATGTTCCTCAAGGTCATTTGTTCAATGTTTTCACTCCTGCCTTATGCTTCAAAGCTTGCACTTTTTGCTATTGCATATAGGGTTGCAATCTTATAGGTCAGAGGTCATATATACCTGTGAAAATCATTGTGTTAAACATTGATTATGTTTATTTTATTATTAACAGTGGGGGAAATAATTTAAAGAGGGAAAAGAATGCAATAGAAGGGCCTAAATGTTGTGAGTTTTCATAAACCAAGAACTGCCTGAATGTGGATAGGTCTTTATCAAAATTATGATTACATCTGAGCTAAAATAGCAGCAGAAAGAAGACTATTCAAACAGCAGAGGGAAAACTAATTCTGAGGTCAAAGTAAAGGTTTGAGGTCACTACATCTAACTGGTGCATATTATAAAGAAAACTAGTGAGCCATGTTGAACTATTGAAATCTGAAGGCTAAGAGTACACTTTTAATCTGCTGCCAGTGTTACTAACATGGTGGACTGCCAATGGCTCACTGACAAAGCTGATAAAGAAAAGCCGGTATGTATAAATAAATATACCTTGAAATTATCATTCAACAATAGTGTATAATGAGATATAAAATTATGTTGTGCATCCAGTGCATACTTTCTTTAACTCTTATAACTTGATGTCATATAGAAGAGGATTTCAGTTGAAACATTTTATAAAGCTTCTTAAATCATAATGTAAAAATAGGGCAAAAAGGGTTCAACAGTTATTATATACCCTGTATATAATGAATGAAATGCTTTGAAATAAGATAGCAAGTAAACTTACAATTGGAAGACAATAGAAAATAACCAAACGGTTAAACAATTTTTACTTTTAAATAAAAACAACATTATTATAAGTAAAAATTACCATTTTAAATTATTAACATTTGCAAACTTTTTTTGCAGAAATTTAAGAATTTGAAAATGTTAATGAATTTGGGATATGTCATAGTTTCTTCATGCCTCCCAAACTTTGTGTTTAAAAACAAATTATTTAAAAATTAAAAACATCTTTTCGAATCAAGTCAAATAGAACATTATCACCAAAATAGTTATAAAAAATGAAAAATACCCTTAATTGTTTCCTTCTTTAAATCTAATTAAGTAGTGATGTTTGTGCTTTTTTGATCAACAAAATTGTAAATTTTTAAATTGTTACCAAAAATAATGCATATAAAACCCTGGTTTCTGCCCAGAGAAAGTAATGAAACAGAAAAGAAAATACAATTGAAACGTATGTTTAACAGTGAAAGCCCCTTGGTCTAGGAGGAAAAACAGAAAGAAATAGACAAAATTTCTCTTATAAAAAGAGACTAAATTTTGCGTGGAAAAAGCACAGTTGAATAGAGCTGCTCTCCACTTGCATTGATGAATGTCAAGGTCATGTTGGTTGTGGTTGTTTCTGCATAGAGGAATCCTCCTTTTGAGGCCAGATTGGAATAATGGAAGAGCAAAGATCCTGCTGGCACAGAGTTCATATGAGTTGTACTGATGTCGATGAAGTTTGCCATGCCTGACACCAAGTAGTCGATGGTGTTACCTGCCTTTGATTTGACGCGTAAATGCTAAAGAACAAAATAAAAATAATAAGATGATTACAGCATTGCTTTAAAATGTTTAAAGATCAGATACGTTATGTTTAAAGATCAGATACATTATGTTTAAAGATCAGATACGTTATGTTTTATAAATAGGTGAAAATAATTCCTGAACAATGAATCTTATTTTAATGAAATTTCAATGCACTTATAAAAATTATGTGGATAGGATAAAGAATTGAGGATATGATATACCTAAGATAAAATTAACTCCACATGATGTGATAAAATAACCAAAACTAGTTCAGTGATAACAGGGCTCAAAAACTTAGCTATAATATTATGTCATTTCTGATAGTTTTATCAACACCAATGAATAGGAAACTGTACCATACTTTAACCCTGATTTTTTTAGTAGATCATTGAAGGGTGTACTATACTTTGAGTATTTTCCAGTATTACTAGTACATTCTTTGATACAGAACATGCTAATTTAAACTATAAAAATCCCAACACAGCTGACGCTTCAGATTTATATGATCAAATTTAGCCCTTCTACCACTATTTTTATTTTAGGACTTAGCAGAGCATTGTCCCTACTGGAATGCTAATCTCTGCCTCAGGCTATTGATGCAGCCTGTGGGTCATGTTTCCAAAACATGTAACTTATGCAAAACTAGTAGCTACAGTCAATGTTTCCTAATGAAACCTAAGGAAATTTATATATATGTATATTTATGAAATTACGGCCAAAAAAAAAAAACATCCAATACCTGGAGGTTGTGATCATGCCCTGACAAATGACCATTTGCCTTGTATGTATCCAACATGGGGTCTAATTTCTGCACAAGGCAATCTGTTGGCCCATGTTCAGCTATTGAATAGACAGGGTAGTGACCTGCTGTGAATAAATAGTTGGCTCTGTGGAAACAGAATAAATATGTATAAAGATTATGATCTTCCATTGTCTGGTGTTCTTTTAGAATAATACTCAATTGTTATAACAAATAAAATTTAAAAACAATGAAAGCCATCCTCTGCGAGTTGGTAAAAGGTGACCTTGGAGTGTAAGCCAGAATTTGACTTATTATGTTAGTTGATCTAATTCTGATAAGCAGATATTTGGATATCATATACAAACAAAGGATCAACATTTTTGTGCCAGATAAGATACATGTATCTCTTATCAAAGATTGTAGGTATCTAAATCTAACAAGCCAATTTTTTATTGACTCTGTTACATATTGAAGCGTAAAAATATGGGATAATTCTTCTGCCTTATTGCAGGGTCTACAGCTCATAGCCGGTGCCAGATTCAACTTATTATTATTATTATTAGTTGTCTTATATCTGTACAAGCACGGATTGACTATAAACTCTCTGTTCTCTGCCACAACTTTTTCTCGAATTCCTGCCCTTCCTATCTAACCGAACTTCTCTCTGTCTATTCACCCCTTCGACAGCTTCGCTCCTCCACAGATGGGCATATTCTATCTGTCCCCAAGACTCGCAGAAAAATACACTGTGAAAGATCTTTCTCTTACTGTGCCCCCAAACAATGGAATTCTCTTCCACTACACATCCGCAAATATATCAACCATCACAGCCTTCAAAACTGCACTCAAAACACATCTCTTTAAACTCTACTACCCCGACTGATTCCCCACCGATAAACGATGATGCTGGCCACCGTCCATGTCTTTTCATGTAAAAGTTCTGGGGTGGATGGGGTGAATATGCATTAGTTTTTGTTTTGTCTTTATACAGCTGTTCTTTATTACATAAATGTAATTTATTTTATTGTAACGATTATGTCTCTTTTTCTAATATTTTTATTTACAGTGCGGTGAGCCCAGCCCTAGGCTGCGGTACCGCGCTATATAAGACAACTAATAATAATAATAAGATTCAACTTATGTGTCCTTATAAGTTATATTTCCACTAGCATTAAAGGCTAATACGAATGCAGGACAAGTTGTGCCCAGGTAAAAGCACATATTTTGACATAATTAGACAGAGAAAAAGAACATAGAAAGCTATGCTGAAAGGCTTTAATTGTTTAGATATTCAAGAATTTAAGAAGCCAAGACAATCTTCTATTGCAGTGATCAGCAAACTGGGGTCAATTGGAGTAAAAATGGAAATCTTAGGGGTAATGTGGGCATAAATTAAGTTATATTTAAAGCATTATTTTTTACAAAATATTTTATTTCTGGCAATGCTACATCTGGCCAGTGTAATAGCCAAATGCACCCCGTAACTTGTGGTTACTAGTTGCTCGTCATTTTTGCCTAGTCGCCTATTTTATCTTAAATTTCAGGCAAATAAAGCTCACATCTGTATGGACCATGATTTTTTGGTTACCTGCTCTTCTTTAAAGACTCCTCTATAAATGTCCATTGAGCATCAGCGGTGATCTTATTCTCCGGGCCTTTAGGTTTCACGTTGGTAAAATCATCAGTTGATCCACACAGCTGAACAGTGTCAATAAATACAAAGCCTACAGTGTGGTTGCCATCAGCAAAGGGAAGCTCCAAGTAATAATAATAGTCTGGATAGTTCCTTCAAAATCCAATTTTTTATTTTTTTTAAATATTTTAAAAGGCATTCCTTCATAATAACTTTTAAATAATCTCTCCATCATTATATATAATTTGGTTTTAAAAAAATATTTATATTCTCTATTTTTAACTAAAAAGCATTGGGAAATTTAAATCTTAAAAATTAACCTACCTCTTTAAACAGTGCCTTTTGATGTTCATTAAAAAAAATAATAATCTCAAACTGTTTGCGCAAATCAGCTCATCAAGTGCCATAAAAATAGTCCCTGACAAGTTTATTTACTCATATTTAAAATGGAAATTTTCAGTGTTAAAACAACTAATTTGTAAGCAATCATCAGCCACAAATTATACTTGCCATCTGGTGGAGTACTTGGAGTAGAGAATCTGAGCAGTGACATTGCCATGGTGGTCATGATTACCAGCAATGAGGTACCATGGAATCTGTAAGGACTTGGCTGTGTAGACATTTTCAAATGTTGCCTATGTTGAAGAAACGCAGAGATGATTCAAAGAATAATGCCGCCCCAAAAAGTAATCGCCTAACGCTTAAGTATAACATTTTACAATCTTAAAATGTGTTTATGAAGTTCATTTACTCACTTACTTATGCCTTTTACCCTGCCTGGGGCATAGGTTGTCCACAACAGTTTTCCATTTATCTCATTACAAAGTTTACTAAGAGAATAATTTTATCTGTATGATATAGGCAGTGGGCACATTAAAATATAATTTAACTTTATAAGTTTCAGATCAAGAAAAACAAAGTTATAATATATTTAGGTGTCCTCCAAAAAAAAAACATGTCATCTCTTTTGTATAATAAGGGATAGCGCAGTACCCATCTAATGCCTGAATCTGCAAATTAACATATTATTTGAAACTCTGTTCCTTTGAAAGCTTGGAAACAAATATGAATAAATAATTATACAGCTGATCAATTTTAAAGTAAGTAGTTGCACAACTAAACTGATAGAAGTCTGACTCACCATAAATTTGATGTCATTCACATCCTTTACACCATCATCACAACTAAACCAATGGAAGTCTGATTAACATCCTTTACACAATCATCACAACTAAACAAATATAAGTCTGACTCACCTTAAATCTGATGTCATTCACATCCTTTACACCATCATAGTAGAAGTTATCTCCCAATTCCAGTACAAACTGGGGAGAGTAGAGATCTGCTATTTTCCCCATCTCTGCAGCTGTAGAGCGCTCATAATATGTGCTATATGGTGCATAGTCCACTCCACCCATATCCCCAATGATGAGGAATCGAAGACTTTCAACTGCATAACTACCTAAAACATATATAGTATTAAATCGGTTCATGGATGTAATACCATCCATGGATAATATAGACTAGATATGATCATTATGATGCTTTAAAAAAAATATTGGCATAGGTTTTTTAACCAAAAAGTTCATGGGAAAGAGAGTAATTGGATTTTGAAAAAGTTTTATCAAAATTGCGTACAATTATAATAATAATAAAAATAAGATTACTGTATAATTAATTAACTTAAAATTTTTTTGTATCTTTCACAAATTAAATGCCATCATGATTATGACAATGATCGCTAACTGTGAGTTGAGCACACTTTTAAAAGCTTATTTTTAATTTAAAGTATTTAGTGTCAACTTGTCCAGATTAGTCAGTGGCACAAAAATAATTTATTTTATCCAGGCCTAAATTAGATTTTCTAGTTCTATTTCCATTGATGAAGAGATAAACATCAGGATCGCAAAAGCAGCAGCAACTATGGCTAAACTGAATAAGCGGGTGTGGAATAATCTCAATCTAACTGAAAAAACAGAAGCTAATTTTTTTTTTTGTGTTTATCAGGCATGCATGCTTAGTATGCTCCTATATGGCAGTTGTGTGGACCACATATACCAGTCTCGAGCGGAAACTCAACAGCTTCCATCAAAGATGTCTGCGTCGCATTCTACGCATCCGATGGCAGGACAAGGTGACTAACACAGAGGTCTTGGAACGTTCCAAAATGTGTAGCATATTCACCACTCTTAGCAAGAAGCACCTTCACTGGTTAGGCCAATTAAGGAGAATGGAGGAAGGCCGTATTCCAAGGTGCTGTTGTATGGAGAGTTGGCAGAAGGACAAGACTTATTGGACGGCCTCGCCTGAGATATATGGGCATTTGCAAAAAGAGCATGAAGGAAGCGAACATTGAAGTCAACAAATGGGAGATCATTGCCGAACAACTTTCCAGCTGGCGAACGGCAGTGTACGAAGGAGTGAAAAAGGCAGAAGATGTGCGGAACGAAGCCCTTGCAACAAAAAGAACAGCACGGAAGGCCAAAATTAACCAGGAATCATCATTCTCCTGCGTGAAATGCAGTTGAGATTGTCACTCCAGGATTGGCCTGGTGAGCCACTCGTCAAAGTGTAGGACTACAATATAGCTACTCCATCGTCTCGTGAAGACGGAAGGATGCCATACAAATTAGATTGAATTTAATTCTAGGTTAGTATAGGTATGAGTATGACTTTGATTATGATGAGCTTAACCTCCTCTAATAAGCTAAATCAATCATTAAGATAAACACAGTGACACTAAATTTATCAATCATTCAAAAACTACACTGTCTCCTCTACGCTAGGCACTCCAAATCAAATTTTCAAATACATCTGACATACACAAAGAGCATTTAATTGGAAAGAGCTGCCTTTAAACCAAAATATTCTCTCCTTCACTTTTATAGGAGTAAAATTATGAATTTTTATTGATTTCTTATTCCCATTATTTGGCTTTGTATTTAGTTTAAAAAAATGTGATCGATTTATGAACTTTTTTGGTACTACATGTATTTTGCTTGAATTTTTATCTTTTTAGCTATTAAAGTTAGAGCTGTCCAGGGAGAAGATATTTACAATACAATGTTTAATAAAACACATGAATTTTGATTTAAAACTCATCAGAAAATATTCAAAAATACTATTATTAGTCAGGGCTTAACCAATAAATAGTTGAAATAATAATTAATAATATTAAAATATAGTTTTTAAATTTTGTAAATTAAAACTAAATTAAAATGAATGTAACTTCGATTTTCCCTATTGCCTATTTATATTTACTTTACTCTTTACCTTTGGTTAGACCTTTGTTTGAGTTAGTGTTTAATAATAATAAAGTTTAGAAGGCCAATTTCATGAAATGATAAGTCATATGATAGACAAGCATATGATATATTGACTAATTCAGGCTATTGGTGCCACTGGGGATACATTTACTACATTTAAAATTAGTGTTCATGTTAGGTTTAGGGATACATTTAGGATTTAGGTTAGGTTTAGGGATATATTTAGGTTTAGTGACGGTGAATTATAAAAGTTCACGGTCGTGGCAACCAAAATGGCAGCCGTGTGATATGTCATGGCACAAATTGTCTGAATTTACCGTTTATTTTATTAATAATTTATTTATTACTAGTTTAGTATAAAGTATAATTTATAATAATAATACTGATATTACTATTACTTAATGAACTTAATGTTACTTACAACTTATAACACTTATTAATTATAACTATTATTGGCTAATTAAGATAGATCATACCTCATTTCATTAGGTTAGGTTTAGGGATAGATTTAGGGTTCAGGTTATGTTTAGGGATACATTTAGAATTTAGGAAATTTTTTCATTATTTTTTAACGTTTTATTCTTAATTTTACGGGTCACGGCAATCAAGTTGGCAGCCATGGTAAAAAAACGTGGTACGATCTATCAAATTTACCCTATTATGGTAATCTACCACTTGAGCGTCGGCCAAGGAAAAATCCATTTGTTCCGGTCTGAAGTGCTGTTTAAACAATTATTCTCCCAAAACGATGGAAATGTTTTTTAGGACATACAAATAAGTATAATACAAGATATTATTTTCAATAGTAATAGAAAAACTGGAACAATTTCAGAATTTCCAAAACAGAAAAATTTAAACAAATTTATTAATTATTCATAGTTCTCGTCCAAGGTGGCAATGAAATTTTAAAAAATATAATTGTTGCTGACAATGAACTTGTGTAAATATGAAGGGAAAAGATCGCGGCTTGTGGCAACCTGTGTATGGACATCTCCTCACTGTTCACTGTGGTATTATATATATCACAATATAAATATGTGCTGAACTGAATATGTAATACATGTGTTGAAATGAATATGTACTTACAGTCTTACAATGTCTTAAAAAAACATTTCCATTGTTTTGGATCATATCATAATATCAATAAAATAATAATTGTTTAAATTTTATTAAATAGCACTTCAAACAGGAACAAATGGATTTTTTCTTGGCCGACGCTCAAGTGGTAGATTACCCATATTATTATATTAATATGTATTTTTATATATTATAATCAATGAATAATTAATTGAAATTAATTGCATTTTTTAAAATTTACATTACTAATGACTAATGACAATGACTAATGATGAATGACCAAACTATACTCATACTCATAACATTAATTTTATACATGTTTCAATTATATGAAAAAGTAGATAAAAACAATTACTGAACATGTTTAGTGAATGATATTTTAAAAATTAACTCTAGTATAGATGTTCCTAATCACTTTTTACCAACTTACTAGGTACGAGACTACCAATAATACACAACAAAACTGTATTGATAAACGCCATTTTGATCTATCACATGACAGTCAAATAATTTTTCACAACAGACTTGTATTCTTATACTCTCCAATTGCAGGGATCAATTATAAATAATTTTAAACAAAAATTGTTGGATATTTTTTAAAACAAAATTATTATTCAGATTTATTGAATAAACTTAATATATTGACATTAAAAAAATATATGCATGTATTTATGTTTATTTTAGAAAGCGACCTAAATTAAGTGAACTTCATTTTCACGATAATAAGGTCTCATTGATGTCGTCATATATAGCAACCAAAATGGCATCTTCGGACGCCAAACATGGCTTCTGCAAAACATTAACTATTTCAGATGTTCAAGAAATAGTTTTTTCACACAATGTGCGTTTTTTTAAAATGATAAACTTAACGAAAATTGTGTAAATTAATTCTGCCCCTCCTGAATGAAACTTTTTTTTTTCATACCTTGTCATTAAGACTAAACATGCGCCTGTTTAGGATTACAAAATTTTGTAAAACTAAACTCTAAACTAAAAAAAGTAAAAGATTAAAACTATTTAAAACTAAAGTTAAAGTCTAACAATTTTTAATTATCCCCTATTTTTGTGTGTATACAGCTGCTTAATTTTTGTGTACTCTATCAAAATTAAACTTTAGATTTAAAAATGTCTTCAAAACAGGAGCATGAAGCTAAAGAAATCCTAGCAGAAAAACTTGGAATTCCACCATTCAAAGATGGAAAAGATGCACAGAAACCACTTTTTGTTTCTTTTATTTATGACAATATTATGTTTGCTACTGAAAAAGGGTTTCCATGGTCCCAAATTTCTCAAGTAGTGAAATTTGCCCATGAACTCCTTAAACGAATGTTAGGTGAGTATTATAAATTAATCTATAGGCATTAATAGAATTAATTGTGTATTCAAGTTAGCATGGCTAATTATGCACCTCATGAGACTAGAAGGTTAAGACAGGCCTGCACAACATACAGTCCACTGGCCTCATGCGGCCCGCCAACACCTACTTTGAGCCTCACAAAGTAATGAAATATTCTTTATTATTTTTCTTAATAGCTTTCCCCCCGTCCTATTTTCTTTCGGTCTGCACAAGTTTTTCATAAAGTATTACGGCTCACTTTATGTTTTGAGTTGTGCATGCTTGGGTTAAGGAACCACAACACAATTTCTGATGAAAGAGGGAAATAATAGATTGCTGAAAACCCCCCACAAAAAAATATTTATGTTATTATCTTTATATCAAAAAGCTTTGTTAAAAAAATGACCCAACAAATAGCAGGCTAAAGTTATTAAGATAAAAGCCCTTAAAATAAGTAAATACTTAATTTGAAACAAGTATGAATTTTTCATGAGTTCCTATTCATTCAACTTATTTAATATATTTTGGAAACAAATGGTAAAAATCTTTTACGAATAATTTAAATATTGTACATTAATTGCGGCAGCTCCAGCAGACACTGGGTTGCCTAAGAGACCCCCCCCCCCCCAACCTAGAAATTGATTTTAAAAAGTGAGTCAAAAAGTTTGGGAACCACTGAGTTAGATCATGTGACAGATAATGTACTTTCCTCTAACTCTAATGCAATTTTTAAAATATATACAGATAGGAAGCCCTAGATCTTTATAAATAAAAAAACCCAGATATTTTTAAAAATATAGTTACACCGGCTATGCATGATATCAAGTAGGCATACATAATCTGGTCGAATTGCTTTTGAATACATTTAAAGATCTGAATTATTATAAGATATATTTGACTTTGAAATCAAACTGTGCCATCTTTATTTAAATTCCAGCCACAGGTCTTGAAAGAAAAAAAAATTCAACAGAGGACTGTATTTTAAATACAAATTTGAGAGTAAAAACTGAAGTGTGCATTTTTTACTTTAAATTTTCAAATTGTTCACTGCCATCTCCAGTTTTCTTGTAATTTTCAGTTGAAAAACACAAACTATCTGATGCTGTATTAGACATGAAGGAGCTCTTCCCACTATTAGATTTACTAGACAGCCATCAAAAGAAACAATACACAGATTTCCTTTACCAAACTGTACTACTCCATTACAACCTTTACAAATATGTCTTCTCAAACCTAAGGGAACTGATTAGCCCACTGGTAATGATGTGCCTAAATACATTGCTTATGAACACTATCCTCTTATTTCCTAGATTAACATTTAATGAAAAGAAAATATTCTATTATATAATCCAGTCCTTGATAAGCGTAAACGCTTCTGTTAAAAAAAATTACATTAAAATTATTATAGACATTTGCATGGGGTATTATTTAGATATGGTGTGACTTAATGAAAAAATTAATTAAAGAGGGAAAAGAAATGGGAAAATGTTTCTAGTTATCTTTGTAATAAAGATTTTTTTAGAGAAAACCAATTAACAACATGATAGCAAATGACATTAATTTAAGGTGGCAAATTATCCTATCACACCAAAATAACACAAATAAATATGAAGCAATTTTTCATCTTTCTGAGATTCGTAAAGAGGTAATAGTGCCTCCTAAACCACTTCCACTGTTCAAAGGCAAAGTGAAAGCTGTTTACGAATATGAAGAAAAGCTCAAGGAATTGGAGGACCAGGAAGCACAAGCCATAACAGAGCTCAGAGAAAAGATGGCCAAGTAAGATTACTCTTGTTGTGGCTCATAATGATAACCCTGATTTATATTTAACTCTTATCTTGGCATGCTAATGATTAATGTAACATTGTTATTTTTATGGTTGATTAAAGATTTGTACAAAGCCATTACAACAAAGAATCCATAAAATCGAAATAAATCATTCAGTACCTTTTACTTCTGTCTGCAGTTTGAGCAGTGAAACATTTGGACACAGGACCCTCAGTGATCTAGATCATGAGCCGACACCTTATTCTAGAAAAGTATGTTGTTTATGAAATGTAAATGGTCTGTTGAATTAGTGAGGCATTTAATCAGATTGAGTCAGTCAAATTACAACAATCTCATTCCTACAGGAGGTACTTACTCTCTATATCACTTTTGTGAATTTTTTATGTTATTATTTCTCTGAAATGGAATTGGTTAAATTAAAAAAAAAAATTGAATTCCCAAAAACTTTGCTAAAAACACCTATGGTAAAATTAACCCTTTCGTTACTGCTGGTTTTGGCATTTTTGACTCGTCAATAAAAAAAAAAATGTAATTTAAAAAAATTTCCGCTATTGTTCATTCTCTATCTGATTCACTTTTTAACTCCTCTAAAGATAAACGAATAAAGAAATATATAGCATTGAAATATGATGTCGATGTGAAGTCCTGGGTATTTCAGAAAAGTTATTTGCCTCTTTTTTATGATGACAATGTGATGTCCTTGGTAATTGAAAGTGGGTGATCGTGACATCGCGTTGACGTCATCGGTAACGAAAGAGTTAAAATCCTTTTCCACATTTTTATGCTAATGAAAATTGGCATGATTTTTGTTATTATTTTGATAGCCACTTTAAATTACAGTAAATTTAGCCAGCACTTGAAGTAAGCACTAATTGCACATGGTTTTGTCATTTTACAATCTTGATTATGATACAAAAGGTAAACCACTTTCTTTACACCATCCATTTACTGCTTTTATAATTATTAGATTATATAATCAATCAAATGTTTCCAAAATTGACAGATGTTGGAAGAACTGGTCCAGGATATTGTGTCTGGAATTGCAGCCAAGAAGACAACAGAGATCCTCACGAAAGCTGAAGTAGTTGTCCAAGATTTACAATTCAAGCTGGTGAAGACTTTAATGCCACGGCCCTGTGAATTGGGTAGGCATTCAATTGGTCAAATATTCTCAGAGACAAGGCTAGGAGAATTTATTTTTGAAAACTTTATATACCATCTCAACATTCTGTAATTCTCCCCCCCCCCCTACTTTTTTCTTTGCCTTAAAAAAAACAACAACAGCCCCCCCCCCCCCCACAACAACAACAAAAAGCGACAAACAAACAAATCTAGCACATGAATTTCCTTGCTTTTGGGTTAGTCCCTTGCATAGCCAGTGACTTTCTGCCTGCCTGCTATTATTGCCTTTAGTTTGAAAATTCTAACGGGTCAAATTAACAAATTTAAATAAAATTACACCAGAAAATTTGTTTTTTTCTTATCAAAGGCGCTTTTTAAGAATTTTATTGATGACATTCATATTTATAGAGGAAAAGGGTGAAAATGTCTTTACATGCAGACCGACCCTTTCTATATTTTCAAAGATTCCTGTCTCAAGATTAGGGGTAAAAGTTATTTAAAAACAGAACAATTAAAATCATTTCTTTCAAGCTACTAACAATAATTATTATTCCCGAATTAGCTTCATGGAGACCCAAATAAGCAAAACAATTATGAACTTGTAAATTGAGATTTGTCCTAGATAAAATGATGTCTCAAATGATGACAAAGATAGTGTGGCTGGCCACCAGTCGAAACATAAGATTCAAACAGTTTTATTATTTTTAAAAAAAATTATTCTTTCAGGAATACCACGTCACTTTAGTCTGAGGCCATCCAGAACACCAAGTGCACAAAAACTGAAAGAACAACCTTTGTCATCAAAATCTACCAAGCAGGGAAGTAATGCCTCAACCATTAGCAGGCGTTAAATAAGACCTTGGCATTCACTGAATTATCAGCATGAAGAAGCAAAGAAACGGAATATATAGTTTTTAAAAAATAAATAAAACCCCTCTAAAATTATAATTTCAAGATGAAATTTGAAAGCTATGTAAACATGCTGTGCACTGGTAAAGCTTTACAATAGTTTTGGTGGATTATGTATGATATTGACCTCAAGTCTTCTAACATGTACTGAGAAATAGAGTTTGAAAATTCTTCACCAGGGCCTTTTGGCAACTATAACAAATAATGCAATGACAACTGTCACCAAGGAAAATGACACTGTAACTAATGGCAACATTAGAACTAACCTAAAAAATTGAAACACTGTAACATTGGCGAACTGTTACAAAGGAAACTATGACATAAAGGATTCTGTTACAGTGGCATTCTCCAAGAAAACAGTAACTGTAACCAAGGAAGCAGTAACCTGTTAATCAGATGAACTAAGATGTAACTCAGGAATTTACTCTAAAACTTTGCTTGGAATCAAAAGCTCAAATATATATCTCTTAAAACCATATTTCAACATTTTCTGTCATGGAAATTACTGACACTGAAAGTAGAGGAAGAGTGAAGAACATATTTTTCATTTTTGTTGACTTTCTGGTTTGCCCTTCACAAAAACTTTGAATAAACTTCTTTCCCACTCAGTTAATCAGAAATTAGTTATTTGTCCAATTGTGATAATTTCTAGAATTTGTTTATCACAATATTCCATTTTAAGTTGTATGTAAATAAACATTACTGAATTGTTAGTCTGTATTTTTGTTTTTTTTCTTCTTCTCTTGAACATAATTAAATAACAGTTCTTCTTTATCTCATTTGCGTTGTTCTATTACTTTTATGTTTTAAACCATTTTATTATTATTATAAATCACAAAAAATCTGAACACAAATGAGAAATGTTTTCAACAAAAAGAGTGCAAAAAACTTTTTAAAAGATTTTTAATTGGAATAAAATAATTAATTGCTGTAAGCAATCACAATATAATAAATTCTGAAGTGTAATATATTTGATTATAATAATTAAAAACAAAAGTGCAATAGATCGATCTTTAATAAAGTAGTGCTTTTAAAAATAAATTCACATTTCATCAAAATTGGATATTTTTAAAAAAATATTTTAAAAAATGGATCTTGAACAAATAGAATTGACCATTGGTAGGCTTTGTCTGGGGGACAGGATATACCATTTTTGTGAGGGAAAAATAGAAAAAAGCTTGCCAATAAGCTTTGGTGCACATCAATATAGTGCACATAAATTTAAAAAATCTGAATACATTTTGATAAGAATATTGGGAACAATAAGGGAAGATGACCTTGACTTAAGCTGTATTTTTTTAAAGTGTGGGTGGGTTTCTCAACTTAAAAAAAAAATTGTCTCACTCTCTCATCTCTATTTGATTTAATGGCAGCGTTAGTCAAGATGACTGGAAAATAGATTAGTAGGAGTGGCTTATGAGTGTGTTTGACTGTGCTCTTTATGCGTTCAACGTCACAGGAGTTGACAGAATTTTCATTGTGACACTGTCTACAGGACTCCATCTCCAGGTTTGACTTCAGAGTTTGCCTTCTCTTAGATGTGTCGTCAACCAAAAAAGTCCTATCCACTCGGGTTGCTGGTGTGGTTTTTGATTGTCTAGCCTTCTGGCTAGGGATTGAACTCCAGTCCACAAGCTTGGGATAGATGGAATAATAAATGCTTGGGATTGACTCACTTTAGACTGCTAGGCCACCCAGCACCCAAATATGTAAGGGTAAGAGAAGTACATCAAGACAAATAATAAATTATTGCAATTAAAATATTGTAATTACAAAAATAATTTTAAGATGTAATTTTGAATGTAATTACAAAAATGTCAAAAGTTTTTTTTAATGACATTCAAGCATGAAGTAAGCATTTGTTTAAGTATCAATAAAGGATGTGAAGTAAGCATTTGTTTAAGTATCAATAAAGGATGTGAAGTAAGCATTTGTTTAAGTATCAATAAAGGATGTGAAGTAAGCATTTGTTTAAGTATCAATAAGGGATGTGAAGTAAGCATTTGTTTAAGTATCAATAAGGGATGTGAAGTAAGCACTTGTTTAAGTATCAATAAAGGATGTGAAGTAAGCATTTGTTTAAGTATCAATAAGGGATGTGAAGTAAGCATTTGTTTACGTATCAATAAGGGATGTGAAGTAAGCATTTGTTTAAGTATCAATAAGGGATGTGAAGTAAGCATTTGTTTAAGTATCAATAAGGGATGTGAAGTAAGCATTTGTTTAAGTATCAATTATGGATGTCAATCCAGAAAAGTAAGAGCAGCCAGAAAAAAATCTGGTTAGGAAAACAATAATAAATTACTATGCTATGAATAAGTACATTTTTCCATTATGAAGCAACATTTAACTAGTGATCAAAGCAAAAGTTTTGACTGGTCTACATATATATATATATATAATTTTATAATGTATTGATTTAACAGTTTAAGTTTGGGAGTGACTGGACTAATGTTTTGAGAACTCAAGTATGTAGTGTATCAAGTTATTTAATTTGACTATAACATATTGTCAGAAAATTAAGTAAAGTTTATACAAAATCTTATAGCTAAAGTTTATAATAAGTAGTTTACAATTTATATTCAAACACAAGAATAATAACAGTTGCTTATGAATAATGTCTCATAAACATTTTCGAATCTTAACTCTATAAACAGTAAAAGCAATGTTTGCAAACGGGGAGATTTATCACTTCCTCAACAGATTTAATGCGTTAATTTACTAAATGCATCTCCATTACAACAAACTGACCAAAAAATAAATTGACTTGCAATACTGTGGCCAAGAGCTGTGGAAATAATGTTGTGGATTTTGAGAATCCACTGGAGTAAAAACATGTATATGCTCACCTGTATAGTTTATTTTTTAATAAATATTTATAAACTGTATAGTAAAAAGGTAACAAGTAAATCTAAATATAATTTAATAATATAATAATAAAAATAAAATAAGTGGTCATTAAACATTTTGCAATCAAAGCAACTTTTTTTAAAAAAGTTACAATTAGTTCATTTAATCTGTTAACCTGAGTATTGTAAATAAACATCTTGGTAAAAATATATCAACAAATGAAATCTTGCAGTCAAACAAGAAAACGTATTGGAATAGAATTGCACTTAGTGCTTTAAAAAAACTGCTTATTGCAACTGTCTTTTAATATATGAGAATCAGTTAACCCTACACTTAAAGAATTATAGAGAGAGTTACAAGTAAAGGTGAGACATTTACAATCAATTTTTTAAACTTTACCGTAACACCAAATATAATTTTCTGTCCATATTATATCTTTATTGTGAAATTCTCTTATAGAAAAAACGAATAATATGAATTGATGAACACTGTAATGTAAAACCTTCATTTAACGTTTAATTTTGTACATTTAAAGAATAAATAATATAACAATAAAATATAACAACACATCAGTGAAATTCTCTGTAAATGTATCCACTGCAATTCACTTTCGTTACACTTTATTTTTTATCTTTATACTTGCTTTCCAAAGTAACCTCATAAAAAAAAAAATAATACAATTTTTACATAATCTAACTGAATTGCGTTTTGATGTATGGTATCCTCAAACAAAACAATATGATAAATTTCATTGCCCTTGAAATGTATTTTGAGGAAATAGGTGATTAATGTAATTAGAAATGTATAGATATTTACTTTTCTCACATCATTGGGTTTTGATAATTATTTTCTTTAAATAATATAGGCCAACCCAACCATTTTTTAGGCTTCCTAACTAAAAAGAAAACAAGTATTTTAAACATTGTTTAAAAATATCTTTAGCATCAACAGCTTTTGATATATTCATATTTCCATTAAAAATTTGCCCAACCTCTGCTTCGTTCCTGAACTATATTATAACACTGCACAAGAAAATTTGGTGCCAGAATCGGCCTCATAAGCCATCTGCGCACCCACAGACAGAACTAGCACAAATCTGATGATTAAAGTGGTCATGGTCAACATTTTATAACAAAATCATTAAAACAAATTCTTATAGTTCGAAACGAATCTATTATCCAATTTTCAAGTCTAAAAATCTTTTCTTTTTCAAGAACTATTCTTCATCTCATAAACATTTCCCATGCCCCTGAACTGTATTTTGCGCAAAATGGAAAAACAAATATAAACCCATATTTATTCATGCACTCTGAACTGTATTTTTTGGTAATCAAATTTCAACGTCTGAAAATTA
This sequence comes from Omphiscola glabra, assembly GCA_964017045.1. Lineage (NCBI taxonomy): Eukaryota > Metazoa > Mollusca > Gastropoda > Lymnaeidae > Omphiscola > Omphiscola glabra. Next base: position 30,440,294 of record OZ024796.1, on the reverse strand, counting down.
TTTTTGTTTTTAGATATTGTTATCTACAATCAATGTCCTCACTCACATTCTTTTACACATTTTTTCACAAAATATTTACAGTACATTTTAAAGATTAAATATTGTTATCCTCATAAATATGCGCCCGCCCATTATGCTCACCCTTTGGATAAATTGAAAATTACCATGTCAAAGAAAATGTTATCCCCTTTCCAACTTCACAGAGCATCGATTTATGGGTATACTCATGTAAATGTGTTGACAATGTGTCAACACTCATAAACTGCATTTTACGACATAATTGTAAAATTTATTTAAACACCTCTTTTTTTGAGACAGTAATATTATTGGATTTGAAGATATCGTCATCCACTTAGAAATGTACACATGCTATTCCATATCTCTGATATTTGTTTACTGATGAAGGTTAATTATTTATCATATTCACTCCTCCATTCTTAGGCATATCTTGTGCTGCCTGGCGCAAAATGAAATTAGCGAATCCCCTCCCCCACAGTTTTTTAATAAAATTAATACAAATCATCCTCGTAAGCAACGGTACATTTTTTGCATGCCCCAGAACTTTATAAAAATTATTAAGTCCCAGCAGCCTTTTACCACTCATTGTTTTATATTTTCTGGAAAAAAAAAAGATATAAGCATAACTTCATATATTAAAAGATTTTGGTTATTTATTTTAATATTAAAATCCACATCAAAGTTCAGATCTGTCACATAATTGGGTTCTGAGATATTTTTATCAAAATGAATCAATTGCTACTTCTTATGGTTTACTCTTATTTAGATGAGTGATAAGTGAATTAGTAAGTGATGTTTGGCTATGCTTGTAATGGCTTGAACGTCATTCTCTGATTAAAACTATTTTTAAACATTGAGTTTTTGTTCATTTATAAATATGAGAAAAGCAAAATTTCTTAATGAAAAATAAGTTAAACTTGTTATATTTTAAAAATAAAATGTGGTAAATAATGTGGTATATGAACAAATTAAAAAGCAATCAATTACATTAATTTTTTTAGTGGGAGAATAACCATTCTCAGTTTTGTCACCTGCAGTATTTAAGATTATTCTAAAATTTATTTCTTTGAATTTAAGCGAACATTTTAATTTGATATTGTTTGAGGATATTTGGATAAGATAATTTAAATTGAATTTCAAAATATTAACACTGCAATAAAAAAAAAAAAGATATTTGGATTTTCACGATAAATGTGATTATCAATTAATAAGTGTAATACATAAAGAATAATATTTTAATTGATAGTAAAAGAATCTCTTAACTTACAAATTCTGATAAAATACTTTAAATATTTTTTTATTGTTATATCACATGTATTTGTAAATTATAATAATAATAATACTTAAAGTTATTCTTAAATATAAGCAGATATATTTTATTTTTAGCATATTTAAATTTATTTGATTTCCGTAAATAAAATCCCTATCATTGTTTTTAAAATCCTGAATGTATTTAAACTGATTCAGTTTTTTTAAGAGTTACATGGATACCTAAGCTCATTCTTATATGTTATGTCTGTGTCTAATATGATTTCTATATTCTTTGTATCACATAAAGTCAATGTTCATGTTATCCAATATAATCTCTATGTTCTTGGAGACTTCTGTTTAAATCTCTCATGACCCTGAGACACATCTCCTCTTGAAATGGTAGGGCAACACATTGAACTCCTACAGAAATTCCCTCAGAACTTTTTGTGCTCTGAAACAGAAAATGCAAAGACAATAAGTCAATCAAACTGAATTAAAATGTCGACCTGGCATTCATTAATATTTGTAATGTGAGGAATTGACATCCAACCAACATTTAAAAGAAAAATAAAGCTATTAAAAGAATTCAGGAAAATATTGTTTTTAAATCCTTTATATTAACTTTGCTTTTGTTTGTTGGTGGCTGGCTGGTTGACTGGCTGGTTGACTGGCTGGTTGACTGGCTGGTTGACTGGCTGGGTGGCAAAATCTTCTGACGGCTTATGGCCCCACTTCCCATCAAGCTATTGAGCTAAAACTTGGCACAAAGACTCAATGCTGATGACAACACATTCAATCAAATTTTTAGCTCCAACCCCCAAAAATTAGTTTTTCTGTTTTTCAAAGAGAAGTTAAAATGAAATTCCCGGTAACTGCGCTAAATGAGATTGTTTTAAAAAATCTGCAAGGTGCATAATATTTTCTTATGTGTTTTCTGAAATAGGTGAAATTAATCCGCTGTGTAAGAGCGGGTGGGTCATTAGATTAATAATATAGTTCAGAAGCGTGAAAAAAATTATGCGGTTGTGAGCGGCCAGGGGAGGGGGGGGGGGATTATTTAGTTTGGATTCTTATAACGAGCGTTACTTGAATGCATGTTTTGTCAAATTTTCAACCTCACCCCTATTGCTCAATATTACATTTGATAAAAAGTTTATATATGAAACCCTTTGTTTTTAGGGGTTGTTTAATTTTACTCTTAAGGCTGAATTTACACCATAATACATTTGTTGTCAGACTGTTAGCGAAACTGGAAATAATTATTGCTCTTTACATCTTACACATTGAATCAAAACAAAATTCGACATGCCTTTAGTAATAACTTGTGAATCACAGAGTTGGCGGTGAAGAAATTCTCATCAAAAGTCTTTTTTAGATCCTCCTTGTTAACTGTGGTGACTGGGATGACACCAGCAGGGTAGTTGAGGGAATTGTACAGCTGGCAATACAAACCACAGGCTGTTGGCAAAATAGGTTACATATTATTAAACCTGAAAGTGAATGAATTAAGGATGTGTCCTCAACATGTGTCTTTCTAATCCTGAACATGTGTCTTTCTAATCCTGAACATGTGTCTTTCTAATACTCAACTTGTGTCTTTCTAATCTTCAACTTGTGCTTTTCGAATCCTCATCATGTGTCTTAATAATCAACATGTGTTTTGCTGGGACATTCTTGTTGTTGTCGCATTTTTTTTATTCTAGGACATGTGTTCCTGTTATCTCCATAACTACATTAACTACGAGTGAGTTACATACGTGTAACTTGGTGAATGACATCTCTGGTCGGTGCTGGGCTGGGGAACACTGGACAAATGACAGCATCAAGATGTTTTCCAAGCCATGCTTCCATAAACTCTTCTTGCCAATTCTTATTAATGGAATGTAAAATAAATACATGTGGAAATGAAGAGAAATAAAACAGAAATAACTTGAAGGAAAAATAGGACACCACGGGTGAAACAAGCGAACATAAGCTTCATGACAAGAAATTTGAAAATTTTGAAATGTTTAAATTTTGGTCAGTTTTCCAAATCTTTTTTTTTAGGAAGAATTATTTTTGTTTTAAATATTCTTTCCATCAGGGCGAGGACTGAAAGATATAAAAATTCTTTTGTTCCCCAATCTGTACGAATTTACCAGCGTGCTCCCCCTGACGTCACAAATCTTAATGAGAACAAATAAGTCCCTGATATGGCTAAGAGAATTCACTGTATGGCTTTTGTTTTTTGTGAAATACCTTAATGTACAATGCAATCAAAAAATATTTCCATTTGTTTGGATCAATAAAAGAATCGTATCTTATCTTATCTTATACTGAACTCTTTTTACCATGATGATGTAAGATAAGAAACATAGCAAGTGTAAGTTAGATAGTAAGTGATGTTTAGATGGTAAGTGATGAAAAGAAGTCAGTGATAAATATCCTGGTAAGTGATAAAATATGATAAAGTTTTATTAAGTATGTATGAGATAATTTAAAAAAATTGTATATTACATTCTTGGTTTATTTCAGGAGCTGATAATTGAAATAGTATTTTGGAAGCTATTTTTAGATACAAGATTTTTTTATCCCAGACCAAGATGACTACTGTCTATACCTTTGGAGGTGGAGGATTTACCTCCTTCCCCCAAAATAGTTACCATAGGATACAGGGCTGACATAATGGTAATGATCATAAAATAGTCAGTGATTATGGATGATAAAAAGATTTTAAGGGACAACTGAAGTTTTTAAAAAATATTTTGCATCTTCAAATGTGATAGAATTTTCCATCTTTAAGTTACCTGAAATAATGAAACATGATCAAAGAAATCGGGAATTGAGCTGAAAAGAATAAAAAGATAAAATAACTTCAAATTACTAAGATAAGACAATTTATAAAAAATATATTCCCTTTGAAACCTATGTCAACAAATATACAATAATTTCTTAAATCATTGGTCATACAATATACAACAATACTTACTCAAATCCAACACTGCAGCCAAGAATAGATGCACCAAAAGGATCCTGAAAATATTTAGACAAATTATTTTTAAAAAATATTTAATTGAATAAAACTAGATCTTAATGAGTGAACGACTTAAGATTTTTTATATTGACTAAGAAAGCTGTGGTTATCAATATGTTAGTCACATATAAATGTAACAGATAGTTTGTCCTCACTTTTTTTTAAATCCGAAGCCAATATAGTTCTACACTTCCAGAAACCAAATAAAGTTTCTTTATGAAAGAACCCACCTTAAAACTTGCAATGAATGCAAGAGCTTTCACTAGCCAAACTGGCAATGTTCCCAGCTTTAACAGAAGTCTCAATGGAAGAGCTGGTTCATCATTTTTCCTTTTGGTTTATTTAAAAAAAAAAAAAAAAAAAAAAAAAAAATAAAGAACATTAAGAATTAAACTAATCTAACTTAAAAAAATTACTGTCATTATAAAGCACAACTAAACAGAGCATCACATTAATCACATAGTGAAAAAAATCAAACTTTAAAAAATATACCAAGAAGGCAATACCATGAGCTGTATTTTATTTTTATCTTTAGTTAAGCACAGCACATGTCTTGTTATGTACTGGTGATGTTTTAAATTGTAATGGTCCTGGCGAATGGCATGAGCAACTTACAACATTTTTCTCAGTCTTACACCTCTGTCAGCCATCATAATGCGAACAAAGAAATCTGCATTTTTGAAACCAGAGCCCAATATTTTAGGAAAATCAAAGGGAACAACCTGAAAGTGTTAGAAAAAAGTTTTACAAAATTCCTTAACCTTGTCTTAAACACTTGGAATTATTACATATAGTATTGGCTTGTATATAATACTTAGGTTATAACGTACACTTCATTTAAACAAACAATCTCAGAAAGCAATGCCCATTAGATCTGTAATAATCTTATATTATTTATTATTCTTTGAATTTATCAATATTCCTAGATGGAAAGGTTGTTGCTGATAAAGCTTTTTGATAGGTAGTTTCTCTTAACTCGTGCAGAAAATTAGTTATTTTTATACACAAATTGGACGTACGATTTCATTTTTGCTTACAAGAAATCATTTTTAAAAATGTTTACACTTATACAATGAACATATCATCTAGCCAGGATTCATTATACAGAAATTGATGTCTTTCAGGTAAGATTATCATTTAAAAAAATCGAATCTACTTTTTTTTAAATATCAAATTAAACATCTCACCTCGTGGCCCATTAGTTCTAAGGCTTTTTTTGCTTCATGCACGGCTCTCACAACTGGTGGTAGACACTCAAACGTCCCATCAAATGTGTAGAAACCAATACGTAAAGGTCCTTTCTTGTCATATTTCTACAAATCAAAAAGTAATGTGTCATGGAAAAGGAAATCTTTCTCTATTTTTTTTTTAAATTTGCCCTTTTCTTAAGACTTTATTTGTTCTCAACTTCATGATAAATGCATGTTAGGGATAGTTAAAACAGTAAGTGACTGATTATTTTTAAAAATTTAATATTAAGTTCATCTGTGTTCATTTTTCTTTTCAATGATTGATAGAATAAGACTTGTATACATTATTTTGATTATTAATTTTCTATTTGCCCAAACATGTTAACTTATTTAGGAGTATTTTCAACTTAAAAATATGTTTGAATACTTCATTTGCTTTCATTAAAATGTCCTTATCCAAAAGCCGTGCAATAATTTTTTCCTCTAAAAATGTGTTTAAAGACAAACAGCCATCAGCCTAGGCATACACTAAGCCTTATCATCTGAGCCTTAATTACCTGCTTGTCAAAAGGTAAAGGTGGCAGTGATCGATCCAGCTCATACATTTCAGGAGACATAAGTGCTTGAGACAACAGTAAGAGAGCATCAAAATTTCTTGCCATGGGACCAATTGATCCTTGAACTGAACAGATAAACAAATCAATCAATAAATTAGAAAGTAAGAAATATTGAACTATTTTAAATCAAATTCATAAAAAAAATATTTTTATTGCATATTTGCCAACTATTTAATCCACTTACTTGCTAAATTGCCTCTTACTGGGGTGTAGTAATTTTTTGAGCTGTTGGAGATGGTAATTTTAAAATAAAATTACATTATATTTTTAAAAATGCAATAAAATTCTAACGAAATTTGGCTTTGAGGATATAAAACAAAAAGTAAATATAGATAGAAATCATTTGTGTTATTTTATAATCTAAATTATTTTTTCTATATACCCAAAGAATTACTTAGCACATTATTGTTTGTTAAAATTTTTTATGCCCAAGAATGCAATTTAATGATACCTTAAATTTAAATGCACATCTCAACAATTTTAATGATACTATTGGCTATTCATTAAACGATTTTTTACTAAAAACTTGAAAATAGAACACTTATTAATAAGTTACTGGCTGACCTAATGCGCCCCCTAGTGGGTTTCAAGGAAAAAATGCCACAAAATTCAGCTGGGATCCTTGCACTGCCACCAATGTCAGTACCAATGCCCATCATGGAACCCCCTCCTCCAATGATGGCTCCCTCTCCTCCTGACGAACCCCCAGGACATCGTGTCTTGTCTTGAGGGTTTAATGTTTCACCATAGATAAGGTTTTCACAGCAGTAACTAAACAGAAAAATATCTTTTTATTGTTCCAGCTTCATTTATTGTAATATACACTCAACTCTCAATATCTTGGACTTTGAACACTGACGCATAACAAAATACCTTTTAATTTTTATTCACTCAATAATTACACATTTTGTGTAGATTGTCGGTGAAATGTTAAGAGTATTTAGTAATTTTATACACATAAAAGAACTTGTGGAGGTATTTAGGAGCTAGTGAGGATCTTGCAATGCAGTGCTACTACCATTTCCATCTTGCTGCTACACTTGAGCACCATAAGCTTTAATAGATACCAAAGTGGACCCAATTAAAAGAAAGACTGTTTATTTAAGGAAAACTGAAACAGTTGCTCCAGTATTTCATTGGCAATTGTGTGAAATGAACATGGCATTGCAAACATTTGTGGGTACAACACTCAACCTTTCCTATTCCAATACCTTGTTGTGTTATTTAAGATATAAAATATATTATATACCTCTTCACATTTATGAATATTATTATTTTAAACAGTTTTCATTTTTTTTAGTCCAACACATTAAAGCATATTCCTATCCAACTGACTGCTTTAAAGGTGTGCCCAGTTGCATTATACATTTAACCATACAGAGTAACAATTAAAAATTAATGAGTGCTTAAAAGAATAAAACTGTTAAGGACATACCTTAACATTGTTTGTGGAATATTTGTTCTGGCAAAGGGAATGGCACCATGAAGCTTCAATACCTAAATATATTTTAAATAATATTAATTTTGCTATAAATTTTTTTTGTCTCAAGTAGAAAATATACTTATATATTGATTCACAAACAACAAGGAAATGGCAGTGGGGATTCTGTTAATTTTTAAAATAATTTAATACGATGAGATTATAATAACAAATCATGTTTTTTTTAAAAATTGGTGCTGCACTGTCAATTTTAGCTATATCCTTAGACGTGTCTGTTCAGTTAAAAAATATTTGAATCATTATATTTCAATTTACTTCGTACACTTAAAACTTTGCCTTTTTTTTTAGTCTGCAGGTCATTTGCTTTAGGAAAAAAATTTGGGGACTTTTAAAAAATTATTTTAAGTGGGGCAATGGGTCATACAAAAATTGCTAACCAGAGCACAACAAATTATAAATTAGATCCTCAGTTAAGCGCCTTTAGATGGTCAAATTTAGTATTTGGATCGGTAGCTTACCTTTACAGCAACACAGTCATCGGTGGCATTTTTATCAATGTTTATTTCCATGCCAGCTGTAGTATCATAGCCCTGGAATGATATGATATGAATGAATGTCAGGTATAGAATAATATTTACATGACAAAATAAAATAATTTAATTATATGCAATGCTTGGATTATAAAAAAACTACTGGTGGTAGTTTATAAAAATTAACAAAATTGATCATACTGTTATTTTATTACTGGCTTAAAATATCATGAACGTTTTTGTCATGAATCTTAGTGACTTCCAGTAAAACACATTTATTTTTTTACTAACATCAAAGTGAACTGGAGAATTACTTTGATAATCTCGTAAATGTAACAATTCTCTTTAGTACTTAAAAAAAAGAAACAAACTATTGTTCCACGATTGTCTCCCCTGTTACTGAAGCCCAGCATTTCCCCCCAAAAAGTGTATGTTATCTGGTAATATATTGCCTAGGTTGTTTATGTTGGCAAGGTTAGGGAGAGAATAGTTTCACAAATTACAAGCAGTGGTGGCCATAACAATTTTTGGAAACATTGGTTTTTTGGCATGGAGAAATATTTTGTACAGTAGCTATATCCCATGAGGACAAAAATGTTGAAAAATGAATGTGTCAATACTTTATTTAAAGACCAGTGTATAATAAACTTACAGAGACTGCAATATTCTCTTTCAAACTTATGGGCATGCCATGGAGCAGACCAATTTTGGTTGGGCATTCATCTAATCTCTTTGCTTGTGCCTTGAAAAAATAAGTTATTCATTAAATTATGTTTATTTCATTTAACTGTAAAAAATTAATGTTATGGAGAAAAGTTCTAAAAAAGAATGACAAATAAAAAATGTGGTAAATTTACCTCTGCTTCTGGCATGAATTCAGTAATACAATTGATTTCTTTTGTGAGACTTAATGCCTGGTAGGAAAGACAGCAAAAGATTGGATATGGTTACCAAATGGAAATTGAAATTTAAGAACAGCTTACAAAAGGATATAATGCATTTAAAAGGCAAGGCATGCAAATACATTTAATGTTTTATCAGATTGCAACAAATATAATTTTAATCTAGTGTTAACTTTTAATTTTTATTAACCTAGAATAATTTTTTTCAAATGAACAAATAAACTTTTAAAAACTTTTTAAAACAAAGAAATTTTGTTAAGATCATCTGTGATAAATGGCTGCTAAAAAAACTTTTGGTGCACCACTGATTTAATCTGTATATATTTTCCAGCTTTTTTAATAGTTTGGAGGTTTTTAAAAAGTTTTCTTCGGAGTCAAGGTATGTTGAATGCGTTTGATTTGACTGATAAACTTGGATTGTATATTGTGAGGAACAGTGGTTATATGGATTTTCTGACATTGTTGGCATTAACTAAAACATATTCATATCCACCATAATGTACAAAAAAAATCTTTTTTGGCATATGGAAACCATCCAAAGACAAATCAGCTACAGACATAAGTAGTGTCTATTATCTTGGAAAAAGAAAATGAGAACTCCATTCAAACAAAAAGCCAAGATTCTGTTCAAAATTACAACTCATGCTCAAGACCTCAACAGTTATTCATACTGAACATTTATTCAACCAGTCTTGCTACAGACTAATTTTAAGGAACAACAAAAAACTTAAACACGGATTTTTAAGATTGAAAAAATATGTATGATGAAGAAAAAAAGAAATTTCCATTTATTTGGATCAATAAAAGTATCTTATCGTATCTTATCCTATCTTAAAAACTTTTGTTTTTCTAAACAAAACCTTACATTAAATTTTGTTAACATAGTTAGTTATATGCTTTTAAAGTATTTTCAGATTAATTTAATTCATACTTTAATAACAATGACCCACCTTTCTCTGATAAGCATACAACACCTCAACTGCTGATAGATCACCAGAATGAAGAGCTTCTATAAGCTCTGAGGCTGATTTGTTTAGTATTTCTTCAGAAGAAGGTGAAACCTGAAGTGGGAATGTGAAATCTGAATAATGATCAATTTATACTAACTATTTTAAAACTATATATTTGCTCTAAATGTATCCGTAGACCAGTGCTTATTTTTTTTGTGAGCCATCTTCAAATGGTCTGCAGGAAGAGTAGTCATTCCACTAGTAAATGTACCAGTGACATCACCGCATTGCCCAAAGAATTAAAACAAGTGTTAAAGAGGAATAGTAATATTGTTATTATATAATATCTTATAATAGTTTATTAAAACTAGTGTATTCATTCAAAACAAACAAATAACAATAAATCTGGTTGAACTACAACAGATCAAGTCTAGAGTCTGAAAAGGGCATTTTTTAAAGTGCATGGATTAAAGTAATTTTTTTTTCATAAAAAGTATTTAATGTACAGCGCGGTGAGCCTAGCCTTAGGCTGGGGTACCGCGCTATATAAGACAACATATAATAATAAAAAATAATAATGAATCAAGGTAAATAACTTATTTTCTCTTCTATAAATTGAACTTTCAAATCATAGCCAGAAATTGAAAGACACTTATTTAAAATGTAATACCAGTAGTACCTTAGCCAAACAACGACCTTCAATTATTGTTCTCCGTTTTTCTGCTTTTGCCTTTCTTAAACTTCTTTTATTTCTCACACTCTTTTTTTTCCATAAAATGTAGATTAATTTCTGTATGGCAAAACATCCTAGAAAAGACAGAAGCACAGGTGCTGTTCTTGGATGCCCATACACAAATGTGACAACTTCTTTCATTGTGTTAGGTGGAATCATGTTCCATGAAATCTAAATAAAAAAAAGGCAATGGTATAAGTAAACAGCTTAACACAGTACCAGTACCAGTAATAAACTCTGTAGAAATGATTTTTAAATTTAAAAACTTCTCTTGTACCAAACTTAGGTCCAAAGACAGCAGAAAAAAAGTGTATATACTATACATGTCTGTGAGACAAATACACACTGGGGCCAGAAGGAAAGCCACAAAAATGTGTAGGAAGAAAAAAAGGGAATGGGAAAATGTTAAACTATAAGAAATAGGAGACTTAACGAATAAGGAAAATATTTGAGGAATGTACATGAAGATAAAAGACAAAAAGAATGGATACCAAGCCAGACCGCAAGTTTGTGAGAGCAATGATGGAGAATTAATTATGGAATATAATAATGTAATGGAGCTGTGGGCTCAATATTTTGAGGGCATACTAAATGCAGACAATGGACAAGATAAAGATTATCAACACCACTTGGAGAACTAGACCCCTTAATAAACTCCCCAACTTTGGAAAAAAATACAGAAGTAATCAATTCTATGAAAAACCACTAAGCCCCTAGAGAGGACCTCATCACAGCAGAACTTATCAAATATTGAGGATGAGCACTACACACTCAGATATATTATATATAAACCACTCCAACAAAATGGGAAACAGCACTACTAACCCCAATACACAGTCATCATCATCATGTCCCTTAGTCCTTGGACCATTGGGGCGCAACAGATGACATGAAAACTATCCTTCTCCATTCCTCTCTGTTTGCTGTACTACACACAGCATTGCCTAGTTTTATTCCCATCCACTCTTTGATGTTATCTTCCCATCTTTTTCTCTGTCTTCCTCTTCTTCTTCCTCCTCTCGTTGTGCCCTCCATGATTTTTGTCGTTCCATATTTTCTTGAACCTCTTTCGTGCTGTTGTGGTCTGGGCAATCCTGGCCATGAATTCGGGGTTGGAGCCTTCTTCCGAGAATATTGCTCCTAGGTACTTGAAGCTGCCAACTGTCTCTAATCTTTCCTCCCCGACCTTAAATTCAGTGGCGATGCCAGTGGTGCTATTCGTCATCATTTTTGTCTTTTCTGCACTGATTTGCATGCCCAAGTGACGATGAAGTCTTGTCGAGACGATGTACTAGGTTGGCTAGCTCTTCTTGGCTTCCAGCCAGTCCGTCTCTGTCATCCGCAAAGCGTATGTTGGTGATTGTTCTGCCACAAAATGCTGACTGTCCCTACATGCGTTTCCAGTGCATCTGACATAATTCTCTCTAAGAAGATGTTGAACAGGGTGGGGGAGAGCAAGCAGCCTTGTCGTACTCCAACCGTGGTCTTGAACCATTCTCCAATGTTATTGTTGAAGAAGACTGCACTGGTGACCTTATTATAGAGGCTGCATATCATTCTGGTTAGGTTTGTGTTGATGTTGTAGTGCCTCATGGAGGCCCATAAAGCAGCATGCCCAACCCTGTGGATTGCCTTCTTGAAATCTACAAAGACGTGGTATAGGTTTTGTTGGTGTTGAGCATATTTCTCACAAAGTATTCTGAGGTTTAGGATCTGCTCAGTAGTGCCACGTGCTTGCCTGAAGTCCACCTGTTCTTCAGCAATGATTCTGTTGGCATATGGTCTTAGTCATTTCAATATGTTCTTCAGCATGACCTTGCTTGGGTGGCTTAATAGGCTAATGGTGCCATAGTTTTGGCATAGCTGTAGGTTACCTTTCTTGGGGAGGGTGATTTAGGCCATTCCACTGTCGACCATATTTTGTTACAAATATTGATTAGGGCATTTATCATTGCTTCTCCTCCTTGTTTCACCAACTCGGCAGGGATATTATCCTTTCCTGCGGCCTTTTCTATTTGAAGTGCTTGGACAGCTGCTTCTAATACACAATAAAGGTTCTTAACTTAAATGCACAAGCTACAGAGGAATTTCCCTATTAAATATTACATACAAAATACTGACAAAACACTAAACAAATACTAGGTGACTACCAATATGGATTCAGGCAAAATAGATCAACGACTGATCAAATTTTCACCATCCGCTGCATATTAGAGAAATTTTGCGATTATACTATCCCAGTACATCAACTCTATGTGGTCTATAAAATGGCCTATGGCAGCATCAAAAGAAAATATCTATTTGAGACTCAGCAAGAGTTAGCATAACCAACAAACTGACAAGACTGATGCATATAACATTAAACAACTCAAAAAGCAAAATCAAGATTCAGGGAGAATACTCAACGGAATTTCAGATTAGACAAGTCCTAAGACAAGGAGACTTTTATGAACTGGATTAACAGTTCAATAGCTTCATTGTCTAGGGGTAATTTAATTATTTAACAAACCAATGATTCATGTGACAAATGCCTCGTTATTAAATAAACAGTGTCTTATTTCATCCCGTTAACACTCTACAACTTCATTACTACTACTATTCCATTACTGCTGCTAAAACATTACAACAAACAACGTCATTTCCCATCCCCAAATAAGTCACAAAATACAAAGCACATATCAAAAGCTACATAAATACTCTCAGCACCAAACATACACCCACAAAACATGAACAGATCATTAACAGAGACTCACTGTCTTGTATGTCATTTAACCAAACATTAGGGAGAGTTATCAGAAGCATACATATTCATGATATTGACGCCTGAGGAACAAAAACAGGCTCCTTTCTTAGGGAAACCCAAGACCCACAACCAAAAGGCACTCTCTACAAACAGTCCCTTCGGTATCTTGCATTTGCTGATGACAGCACTGTTAGGCAAAAGTATAAGATCTACCAAAATCTTTTATTGAATTTGAAGACGCATCACTACAAGTAGGGCTGGAAGTTAACAACTAAAAAAAACAAAATACATGACAATGTTAAGAGAAGAACAGGAACCATTAAAATTAGAAACCACACTTTTGAAACAGTAAATTAATTCAAATACCTAGGATCCTTCATAAATGAAAGAAATGAATTACTAAGAGAAATAAAAGAAAGAATATTGGCCAGAAAAAGAGGGCATACTTCAGTAGTCACAAAATACTCAAAAGTAAAAAAATTACAAGCAAAACAAAGAAAACTATTTATTAAACTGTAATTAGACCAGTTGTAACAAATGCAAGTAAAACTTGGACCCTAACAAAAAACGCAGAAAGCCTATTAAACGCATGGGACAGAAACAAGAACTCAGTACAGGAACTCCTCATTCCTGCTAAAGACAATCAGGGACTGGAAAAAGCTTCCAAAAGCAACAGTTAAAGCGACTACACTTGACACATTTGCGTCTATTGCCTCCTGTTTTCCAACCCCTAGTTCATAATACCATCGCTGAGTAGCCCTTGTAACCAGTGAAGTATCCCTTCAAAACCATGCATAGTTACATCACAAACCCCTCTACAAACATAGGAGCCAGAATGATCAATACATTGATCTTGGGCCCTCAAAATATATAAGAAGTAGAGTTCTACGAAAATATATGGACCAATAAAGGATGAATATGGATGGAGAGTATGAAACAACCAGGAATTCTATGGACTCACTAATAGCAGAAATAAAAAAAAGGGCAGGCTATGCTGGGCGGGACACTTAGAAAGATGCCAAATGACAGAAGAGTGAAGAGGGTGCACCAACAAAACCCTGAGGAAAATGGCTAAAAAACACACTTCCGCTTAGATGGATGGATGATGTGGAAAAAGATCTACGGCAGCTGAGAATCCAAGCGTAGAAAAGAAAAGCATCAGTTAGGTCTGAGTGGCCAAGGCCCTACATGGGCTGTAGAGCCACAAGGATAAATGGTTATGTCTGCTAACTCAGTACTAACTGCTGCTGGTCATAAGTATAAATCCAATTTTAATTAACTATTAACAGTTATTGACAAGTTATTATGATTATGACTGAGATGTTAAAAAGTATTTACTGAGTTTTCTAATAATAAAGTATGACTAATTGACTAATGAGCTTATGCCTTTAGTATATTTATATACATAAAATATATCCTTATTGATAATTATTTTTTAAAATTCATAGATAAAGTTAAGTAATGGAACATATTGATATTAATCTTATGATTTGATAACAATAACATTATGATTAGTAATGCAAGCAAGCCAATGAGGTTTTAAGTAAAGTCTATAGACTATAACTATATATAGTTATAAGTATAAGTTATAAGTTGATGATCCAAACAAAATTAAAGAATATAAAAATAATAAGTTATTTTAATTAATATTATAATTTATATTATTATATTAGCTTATTTCTGTCTCTGATAATAAATAGCATCGGCATCAGTGGACTGATTGCAAAGAAGAGAAGGGGGGTTCAAAGTACAATTTGAACTGTTGCATCTGAGGTTGTCTTTATATTTTTCGTATATAACTTATAAGGGCAATAAGTCGGCTCTCCTTATTCTTATTATCTTATACTTCTTTTAAATAAGTGGTTGTATATTTAGTTCCGTTAAAAAAAATATCTTTAAAAAATATAATTTCCAAATGTCAATAATTAAAAGTTAAAACCATCTCACTAGTTACTACTTTCGGGTTAGTGAACAGTTTAAAATTTTTTTTAAATGTTCACAGAGGTTCAAAACTAAATATAAAATTTATTTATTTTTCTAAATTATACAATACAACACAGCGACCCCCTCCCTTTATTAACATTGTCGAAATTTTATTTCATTAAAATAACTGGACAAATATTTTTGTTGATATGCCGGAAGCGGGTATCTCAAAACATAAATTCCTAGATTTAGATAATAAAAAACGTTTCCATAGTTTCTGCAATGGGCAATAGACATTCACATAGAACTAATTAAATTATACAAACTGTGTCATGTATTTATGCCTTAAGCTTAGTCTGTCACTGTCCCTCTCATTCTTATTTCGATAATTGTATTAGGTTCAGATTCTTAATCTTTTTAAAAACTCACCGGCCGACGGTCTGTCTGTGACTGTGACTGACTGTGTCACTAAAAAAAAAAGGGTTGAGTGAGAGTGAGTAACTTTATTAACTAAGTAATTCAATTGAATCAATCATTGCACCAGTCCCAGTCATCCCTCAGTTCAAATGGAAATCCGAATATTGATATAAAAACTTTGAGTGAAATTTAAAGTTGGGCCCAATTAGCATTAATAGTTAAAAGTGTTCATGCTGTGTTAGTTGTTAGTTAGTCAACTAAGTTAGTGTTGCACTCTATTCAATTTATAGTTAGTAGTCTTAAGTAGTCTAGTTCTAGCAACTTCAATGAAATTACAACAAAAATTTTTTTTATTTGGTAAGCCTATTGTCTGCTTGGAGTGAAGTCCCTGGAAGAGTTGGCCTTTGACTCTTCTTATATTATATTACTATTACTCATACTCATTGACTCATTGTGATAAATATGTCGTTCATGTTAGCCATTATTAATGGCTTTTTAGCCAATTTAGGACAAATCATATCCTGATAATTTGTCTTTAAGTAGTTTAAATTGGCATAAACTTAAAGAAATAATAATTATGGAGGACATATTCAGCAAGCATGTTCCCTTACTGTTCAAGGCATCAGACAGAGAGGAAAGGTGAGATTATACACTTTTAATCAGAGATTTAGAGCAAGCAATTTTAAATTTCTTGCATGGGACATGGGAATTGGTAATGAGAAAAAGGCCTAGTTTTAGTCGAAGAGTTAGAGGGTAATGTGGAGATGGTATGAGAGAAAGGCGCCAAGAGAGGTATTAAGAACAGTGTAATGGATAATGGGAGACTTCACTACATGTTGAGGGGAATGAGTCATGGCAGAGAAGAAATGAATGTGATGAAATTAAACACATACATAAGATGCCAAAAGTGAAGGATGCAGTTAATGGGGCAGAGTGAGAGAGAGGTAGGAAGGAAGGAGTATGTGGAAAGGTTCAGAAGGATGAGGTTATGATGTTTGAGGAAGAGACATTGTGGGGAGAACGTAAATATGGGGCTAGATGAGAGAAAATAAAGAAAGGTGAATGGAAGATGTGGGAAAAGAGGTTATTGGAGATGTGGGCATGGGTTGGGGGTGTCAGGGACAGGCTAGGATTTGATGGGGAAATGGAGAAAAATATCACAGAAATACAGTTATTAAAGAAAGTTTTAACAAGTATTCTTAAATTTAAAAATTTAGCAGGTAAGGTTGAGAAAGACTAGGAAGCATAATTCCAAGCCATAATGCAGTGGGAAAATACAGCATATGGCCACTTTTGAATTTAAGAGAGAAACCACAATAAATTTTTGCCAAAACATTTTGAAAATAATTGTTTAAATTAATAAGCTTTAAAAAACCTAGAGAATTTCATTAAAATATTATTATTATTATTTTTTATTTTTAAAATTTGCTGGAGCCACCCCTAAAAGAGTTAGCTAATGTTCTGCTCTAAAGCCCTGCTTATAATACTCAAATTTAGACTGTCCATTTAATTTGTGTCTATTTTAACTATTTGGTTATTTCAAGTGAAATCTATGGTCATAAATAAAACATGATACATGAGGGAGAATCTCTTTTTTCCCAGATGAGTGATATCATTAATAAATTTTTTTAAATTTAACTCTTAAGTTTAAGGAGTAAAGTTTAACTCATAATTCTAATTGGTTCTGAATAGGTTTGACTTAAAAAAACAGTATAAATAAGTCAAGTTGTTGATGTATTACCACATTAAATATAAAAATGTATGAATTAACAAGGGAGCTACATTAAATCTGCACTTAAGTTGAGTGCACATCTGCCTGACCTCAGCCACCTAGACTTTATTTTGTATGATTCATTCCACTACCATAAATTATTATATAAAATGATATTAATGGCAGATATTTTTATTTATAATTCAAAAACTGTTCCAAATCCTGTTTAAAATAATTATCAAAACGAAATTTTAAATTACAAAAATATTTGTTAGCTGCTCAAGAAAGTTTCAACAAACTTATTAGCATGACAAAAATTGTGTAAAAAAAAAATAAAAAAACTTTATTAACAGTTGTAGTAATATTTGAATAATAATCCATCTCATTGTTTTAAAAATAATCCTAATTTACTTTAATAATACAGGAAAGTTTATGTACAGCTTCATATGAAGATGCAGTGCAATAAGCATGACTCAAAAAAGGTAACACTGAGTTACAACAAATTCTTTATATTCTTACAAATTTAAATTAATTATGGTAGTATAAGGCAGTGGTTCCCAAACTTTTTTATTCTCGATGCCCTTGCTGAATCCAGGTTTGCAAAATAGATAACATTTTTTAAAATTAATGTGTTATGTAAAAAAAGTTTTTAAAAAGAACATATTTATGATCACAAAGTGGCATCCAGTAACCTCTTAAGTGTATAATATTTTGCCGCACCCATTTGAAAAAGCTGCTGCTCCCACAGGGCCACATGCTGCACATTTTGGGAACACTGGTATAGATCATGGTTGTTTTTAGAATTTACCCCTTGTCTAATAACAAGAAATAAAATAATTTTTTGTTAAAGTTTACAAATTTGCTAAGATTTTGATAGCTGCATTGCTTTTTTTGGTGGGCATGTGTGTTGTGGAATGTATACAGCCTGTAGACAGTCAATTAATTATTTGAAAATATCTTCTTGTTATGTATTTTTTTTTTTTTTTACTAATTCTTAGGAATTAGTTGTGAAGCTGACAGATGATCAAGATTTATTTTTCTTGTACACGCTGCGTTTGGCTGAGGAGGATTTTCAGAGGTTTTATCTAATTTTAAGATTGAAAAATCAAAGCTGTAATATCTAATATTAATTGTGTTAAAGCATTACTAAATATTAAAGCATTTTAGTATTTAATTATGCATACAAAATATTTTTTAAAGAATTTTATTTTGCAGTTTATTTCTCATACTTTCTATTTCTTTTTGGAAATAATTGAATTTGAAATCCCAAAATAACTGATAGATTTGAGAAGAAATCAGATATTGTGTTTTTCTTTTAAATTAGAAAATCTGTATTAATATATTTTCCATTGTGTACAATTTTATTTTGCATGTGTCCATGGGTGTTTTTCACATTAATTCCTTACAAACATTTTAAAAAAAATCTTTGTCTATTTAATATGTTATTTTATCTGCAGTTTAAAAATGCAACAGGGCCTACTGGTTGACTTTGTAGCTTTTCCTCAAAAATTTGTGGATCTGCTGGAGATGTGCATTAAAGAGAGCCACAAGGAAAATCCTAAGTAATTTACAAACTTTGTACATATAACTCTTGAGAAAATTAAATCACGCCATAGCTAAATCATGTACCTTTTACATCTATCTAATACTTTGTTCTCTTTAACTTTTACTTTAAAAAAATAATATATGGTTTGAAAATAAAACCAGTCATCTTTTAAGAAATTTGAATTATTTCATCTATCTACCAATGACACACCTGGTTACTCTTACTATTTTGGCTTAAGATGTACGAAATTTGAAATGCTTTTTCCAATAGTTTGCTAAGATACTAAGATCGGTCAGAACTATGATTTTAAGAGACTGAGTTAAACAAATCTATTCTGGTCGTTTTTAACATTTAAAAAATAACAAATACACTTTTTGGTTGTTAGTTTTAGCTCCCTTCTACATATGGTGGTGAATGGACTAAGTACTGTGCATGTGAGGGGGTAAGGTATAGGTGTTTAAATACTTTTAAAAGCTATACAATATGAAACTCTATTTTTTGTAATGATTGTGATGATCGTCATATTGTTTGTGTTTTTACAATGAACTCGCTAGCGATGGTTACAATAAAATTTAGCATTGTCACCCTAATGACAAAGCTAGGCAACATTCGCTTTTGTTTGCTTCTGTGCGGTATGACGTAAGTTTTGCTGAACCAAAAATAGCGAAAAATTGAGAAAACTGCAAATTTTTTCATTTTAATTAATGCGTTCTCAAATCCTCCTCACAGCAGCGTTAGATTTGACATATTTAAATTTATAAGATCTAGTAAACGGCATTTGAAATCTATTTTTAGAAGTCACTTAGCAGCTTAATAGCCCAGGTGGTTCAAGCACTACTCTTCCCTTCTCCCAATACAGCTTGCTGTGGTTGTTATAATATAAGTTAACTGAAAATAAAATTACGCTCCTAGGCTTAGTGCTGGGGTGGCCTCGTTAAATGTGGCCCACTGGATGTGTCACAAAAGAACTTATTTCTATATTAAATTAGCAATTATTTTCATTCTTGGCATAAATGCACATTAGAAATATATATACATCATGTTTTGTGATCATACACACCATTTTGTTGTTCCCCACCCTTTTATGGACTGAATAAAAAAATTTCATGTTTTAAAAGTTATAAAACAGTTTTACTGTTTATTAACTACTTACTTAAATAAAAAGGATTTATATAAACACAGCTAGATAGAGGAAACCTAATTTTTCCCAAGCATTCCATTTTGTAGAATGATGCAAAATTATATTCAGGTTTATGCAAAAGTGCATCCTTGCATTTTGAATTTATAAAAATATTTCTGAGGAGGGGCCTCTCCACCCTCACTAAACCCCACCCCCACTTTCGCTCTGTTAACTTTAGCGGCATCTTTGATTTTCACCTTCCCACCCGATTTTTGTCTTGTCTACAAAAGTGACAAAGACTTTGATAAGTGACCAATTTCAGACATGTAATGCTGTCACAAAAGACGGGGGCGGGGCAGGTAATTTATAAGGTGGAAGGGAATTGTTATGATTTTATTATGTGTTCTTTTGATAATGTTATTAGTGAGCAATAATGTTGTTTTTTTTCGGAACTTCCCCATACATGGCACCACATTTATTAAATGATGAAAATGAGCACTCAGGCAATATCCGGAAGAGGAGAGTATGTTTTGGAGGTTTCAGCGTTGGAGATTAATGGATGGTGATTCTCAAATGACAGATTTGGTGTTAATAACTGTAATCAAAGAAAGACTTTGAGATATGCAAGTCGTGAAGTGTTAGCATTGGGAAAAGGAACATCATTGGATTATATATGAATTGGTCAATACATTCTTTTATTTAAAACTGTTACTGAGGAGTTTCTTGGTCATTCATTGGGGTTTTGTGTTATCTTCGTTGTATTCTTAAATGTCTGGATTACTGAACTATCACAGAGAGGAGTGGCTCCATATTATCCAACACCAATACTACTTGGTACGCGACTATAAGTACCTCACATCACCATCTCATCTGTGACAGATGCCAATAGTTATTGTATAAATTATTTAATAATGTAGATTTCTTTCTTTACTATTGTAATAAGGTATTGTACTGTTTTGATGTGGTAAAGTAGTATTCTGAAACGATATTGTATTATTGTGGGAGTTACAGGGTACCAGGTCTGCAAATGATTTAACTCTTTCATGCCAGGGGGTTTTCCATGTATGCGCCAGACCAGTTTTCGGCCAATGGAAATATTTTTGGGTGCTCTTATCTATTAATGAATTTTTAATTTCTTTTTTTATTTTAGCAAGATAGCTGTATTCAATATCAAATTAAATGATATAGACAGAGAAATATGTAAAAGATAAAACAATAATATTTATAATTTTATTGGTAATATTATGAGAGCAAAATTTAAAAAAAAATTAAAATGTGCACCAAATCTGAAGTTATCAGACTACTATACGGTCTGTGTAGCTGGTATCCTATTCTGCTTCAATCATCAGAAAGTATATCCATTTTTGACCAGAATGCATTTGACATTTAGGGACAGAGTTACATACATTTTTGTAACATTAATGTCAACTGAAGAAAATAGTTTCTTTGCATAGGTTTATATACACAAATGTCAAAAACATTATTTTAAAAATATTTTACTACAGTACATATTTATTTCTGTGTGGGCCTTTCTGAAACAGTCCTTAACACCTTGATGCATCTGATGCACACATAGCAGACCCATTTGTGCACTCAACCAGGTGCTTATTTTCACTGAAACACTTGTCTGCACTGTTGATGTGTTTTTTCCATGGCTTTGATAGGGTGGGCACTAGGGGAATGAGTTTTTAGGGCTCTGGGCTTTAGAACCTATTCTTCCTGCATCTTTTCTGCCTATTTTCCGACTTCACTTTGCATGAACAGGAGTAGAATTATCTGAATCCTCACCGTCTCCATAGTTAAAAATGTGGTTTTGAGGTCCTTACTAAAAATTTGTTAACTTTTGATCTTGGTGTTTTTGTAATCCATTCTCTAGGCTCTATACAGCTGTGGTATATATATTATATAATAATATTTCAAAATTTTGAAATTTTTACTAAGTGCAGACTTTCACCTCCTCTATTTCTATTTGGCATTTACCGACCCATCAGAAAGCTGAAAATCATCACTTTATTCAGATTCAAATGATTCATGGTTAAAAGCTCGAGTAGGTGTGGCCATTATTTGTTTACAACAGTTTCAAATCAAATAGAAAAAAAAAGTATAAGTTATTGGAAAAACAAATGTATACAAACCCCACTTCTAACAGGAAGGAAGTAGGAAGAGTTATCAATTATTTGAGAACATAAAAATTAGGATTGATAGCTGTAGGCAACGAAATAAACAACAGAAATTAAATTGACGATTGGCACAAATGCAGCTAGTCAAGAGTTAAACATCTTAATAATTTATATTTTGATAAGTATTTCCTCCTACTTGCAAAAAAAACACCTAATCTTCATAAAAATATTAAAATTGAAAATGTGGATATCTTTCTTATTATTCTTTCAGATTCATTATACATTTTGTTTCTGGAGGAAGCTCTATGTTAGGTGGTGATGCACCATGCACAATGAATATAGTTGAGACAAATCCATTTAGACATCTAAACCACCTCTCTCTTAAATTTTTACCTGGCTCTGATGCAGATATCAAAGCACACCTTGCTAGCTGCTTGAAACAGTTGAAGGTATGTAAAAAAAAAAAATCTTATTTCAAAATTATTCTATTGTATATCAATGATATTTGGGGAATAATTATTAGAGATAAATTTTGATTTTTATTAAGTTATATGGAAGATGATTAATAAAAAAATGTTTACTTGCTTTTATAAATACAAATATTAAAATTTTAATTTAAAAAAAAGAGATGTCTTTTTGATGCTGAGTATTTTTGGTTAATTTATACATATATTTAAAAAAATTATTTTTAACCTCTAACCATTGCAAATGACAGACCTCCTCTAGAATGTCTGACATTTAGCTATAATAATAAAAAAAATCCATTTCTCATTGTGTATTCTATTTAGGAAACCAACAATTTAATTCAACATAAATTTGAGCACACATCACAGGAGTTAAGTAGCAAGTTGCAGTCTACTCAAGAGGTGAATAGACAATTGATAAGTTTTAAAAATCTTGCCTGCTATGATATTGTATTGGGAATAAAATGGAAAGATTTTGGGTTTGAAAAAAATCATGTTTTAGAATTAATTTCAGTATGAAAAAACTTACTGGTAATGCAGTGGTTTTCAAGCTTTTTCTCTAATAGGCCAGTGAAATATAAATATTTTATTGGATAAATATTCTGCTGACCACTAATGCAGAAATAAAAACCATTCCTTTTTTTTTTTTTTTTTTTGTGTGTGTGTGCATTAATTTTATTTGCAATCTTGTAAAATAAAATACTATATATAGCAAAATCAGAACCAACCAAGAAATATATAAGTGAAAGATGATTTCTATATTCCTTTACTTTCTGTCATACATATTTAAATTGAATAGTAACTAATATTGATTTGTTCAATTTAAGATGGTTGTAGAACTTTTTGTTTAAGCTAGACAAAGATGATAGTCTTAAATTTTAAATGATTTAGTGTTGAAGATAAAAAATATATGAGTTGTAGTTGACACAGAAGAGTTGCTGTTAGGGCTGTACAAAGATGTTTCTCATTTTAGGTAATTAAGTGTACAATACACAGCACAATAGTAAATTATTATTTTTTTTAGCTCCTGGCTTCCAAATCATCTGAATTGGAGTCACTGAAATTAGAATGGTCGTCTCGTATTGCAGATATCACTTCTAAACACAAAGAGGATATGGCGCTTGAAAAAGAAAAAACTGTACAGGTAATTCCTCAAGATGTATTTAATTTTAGAAACAATTATTATATAATATATATATATATATATATATATTAAATTTATGATAACCAAAAGTAACTTGGTACAGCTAGTGCTCGACTGACAACCTTTGCAACTTACGACCATTTGACTTAACGACAACAATCACTAGCCATACTGTATTAGATTTCAAATTTATTTCTGCCTCAATTATCAGTCGAATGGCGTTGTCTGCAATCATCGGCGGTCGTGAACATCGAAAAATTATGATTGATAACAATAATAAAAGAAATTTATGATATAATTTATCTTAAATATTTTTATAACATCACTTCACCTTGCTGTAAACATAGCGTACTCAAATTATGACTAAATCGTGTTACGACCGGTCTGTCGAAACCGATCGTGGTCGTAAATGGAACACTAGCTGTATTTTGTTCTTTTATTTCTAAAAAAACTTAACTTTAGAGCTAAATTTTTTAAAGTGATTCTAGAATAAACATATCAAGGCGAAATAAAGTAATTTATCATGAAAGTTACATGGACAAAAAAGTAATTGATTGTACATTAAGAATTTTAAAAAACATGTTTTAATGAATTTTTGTGTAAGAAGTTGTTGAAGCATATCCATAAGTTTTATATCATAACAAAAAATCAGTCATTATTCTTCCACATGCATATTGAAATTTCATGATCTATAACATCTGATGGTTTTTTTAGCTTTGGTTTTATTTCTAGTTTCAGTCCAGCCTCCAAGTAAGATTTGATAGAGAACGCAGAGAGCTGGAACAAACACACACGAAACTCGTCAAACAGCTGGAAACTCGACTTGAAGAAAATGAAACATTAAATAAGGTTGTTAAAAATACTGAATTTAATCTTTTTTTTTGTATATAAATTTGTTTTAAAATCATGATTGAAGAGATAAAACATTGGAAGTTGGTTGACGCTGTTCAGATTTTATTCCCTTCACTTGCAGAATTTCAATAATAGCCTTGGAAATGTTGACTTAAATTTAAATCTACAACTTAATTTTTATTTCAAAACAAATGCCTAGTTTGTTTCAATTTTCATCCAGGATCTGACAGACAAGAAATATAAGTCGGAAGCAACAATCAGAGATTACAAGTCCAGGCTTGCAACTTTGGAAGAGGAACACAGCCGCATGAAAGCTGAACTTCACACACTACGCAAAGAAAACATTTCTCTGGAGGGTTTGAGGCAAGAGAGAGACAAGTCCAACAATTCACTGCAGACCAGGGTGGCTGTTTTAGAACAAGAGCTCAAAGACAAAGCAGAGCTGCTGGATAAATCAAGTGACTTGTTGAGTTCAGAAAAGGACAAAAAGGTGGATATATATGTGGTTTCATTTAGTGATGATAGTCAGTTCTTTTTCCATTTGTGATGTTAAGGATTGCACATAATGGATTAAAATTAATTCCAAGAAGGAAATTGAATATTTTGGGGGAAAATCTCTCCCTGACTCTCTGGTTTTTTAATTTTTAACTTTAAAAAATAAGGGGAAGCTGTCATCATTAAGCTTCCTGATTTAGGAAGCAAGCTGAGTGGTCATGAAAGAAATTGTTCAATATTCAACTGTGAGCTTTTTCAATGTTCCTGGTTAACCAATCTACTATGTAAGCTATAAGAAACACACACTTTCTAGAACTTACTCAGTGGTAAATTAGTCAGTGGATTTGCAGTCATCAACTCACATAAGGGGACAGTTTCTTCTGGATTGCATAACTGGAGACATGAAATGATCAAGCTTGTATATTTCACAGAAACACCTTGAAACAGAATTGGAGGCCAGACACAGAGAGATCAATAAATTAGAGACCAAAGTTAAGGCTATGGGAGAGGAGCTGAAAAAGGGCAATGAAATCATCAAGAAGCTGCAAGGGGATATCAAAACTTACCATGGAAAGGTAATGACTCATAAACACAAACTTTTTAAGTTATGGGAAATCAATGCAACATAATACAATGATTGTTAGAAGATAATGGAGCTTATTAGAGAAATCATTTCTATTTGTTTTTTCCCATACTTTCTAACTTATAATAAATCAGAATTGGCAATAAAATGTTTCAATACAGTTAAGGTTTTTAATTATTCAGATGTTTAAATTAACATTAAATTAACACAATAACCTTTGCATATCATCTTCTCTAATTAAGTTACCGTATTGATAATTTGGTACAGGTGAAACTACGTACTCAAATCGCAACAGAACAGGAAAAACTCTTAGGTGAGAAAAACATTGAACTGGAGAAACTTCGCCAGGACTTAGCTTCAACAAAAGACAAATTAAGAGACACAGAAGATAAAGTAAGCATAGTCATTTAGGTTAGGTAAACTATAAAACGAGAGCCATTAATTATTTATTGGGATTTAAAAAGATATTTTTCTAATGAAAAATGTATTTTATTCATAAATATTATGTCTTTACTATCACATCATATGATAATGCAATATCACCATTTTTTTCTTCAAATATAGAACTCGTTTTAATTAAATATAGAGATTTATGATACAGCATTAATAGTTTAGAGATTGATGTATTTATTAGATGTTTTCTCTTCTTCTATAATTTAGAACCAGAAACTGAGCACAGACTTAGAGAGTGCCAAAGAGAAGTTAGAAGAAAGCAGAAAGTTGTTGAAAACAAATGAGAACAGTAAGCAGAAATTTCTTATTTATTTTCCTAAATGTAGGCATAGATATCTGTTGCAGTGTGAGATGAATGGGGTGTACACAAGAAAACAACTGACAACAACAAAGACAGTGACCATAAATATATAGGATTTGTTGGGAGCATGGGGGTTCAACTAGGGCTGAGCTGGGTGCAGTTTTTTTACACCCTGCCTGGGTATTTTGAGACTATACCCGGTGGGTCCGAGTCCAGGTTCAAGTGTTACACACTCACACACAAAAAGAGAAAAGAAAAAAAAGAGATGAGTTTTCTTCTCATTTTGTATATTGTGTTCCACCCAATGGGTAGAGGGGAAATGTGCATGTATAGAAACAGTATTAGTCAAGAAGGCATCATAAATGACGGTTTCAAAACATTAATGGTGTAATAATATAATCCTAACACAGCGGTTCTCAACATTTTTCATACCGCGACCCCTTTATAAAATTTTTTGAGCTGTGGCGACCCACAACTATTCCTTGAAATTGGGAAACCGTGTTGGGAAGGGGGATGGGGGCAGAGATTTGTTTAGATAAAAAGGTGTTGGCACTGTAAATTTGATCAGGGGTGGAGGGAAGCAGAAATAAGGGTAGAGGGTTCTGTAGGGGGATTTCTGTAAGTCAATCCCCAGAAAATTTTTGATAACTTTATTATACACCTGCCAAAATATTTATATTAAATTAGAAGCTGACATCTACTCAATGAATTATAGTTGTTTTTGTTTTTTAATTTTATGTAGATATAGTGTAATCAGAGTGTAGTAAGAATGAGAAACTAGTCCAATCACTGTAAATAAAATTTAAATTTTATAATGAAAACTTAAATTTTAAAAAAATGCACAATTTACACTCAATTTTGCACCTCCCCCCTTCCCCTTCAAAGTTCTGAAATTATCAAGCTACCCCTGAAATTTTGTCACGCAACCCCCGAAGTTGTCGTGACCCATAGGTTGAGAACCACTGCCCAAACCCACGCCATATTAAGCAAATAAATAGTGGAACAAGATTTGTTACGGTTTGAAAATAAAAGACAAAAGACACAACCGCTTAATTGTCTTGTCTTTTAATTCTTTTAATAAATAAATCTTCCTGCAGTTAAGCCGATTGCTTCACTTATTAAATGAATGTTAAATTACATTGCCTTTATTGAATTCAATGAAAGATCTTAAAAATGATCCATACACACACAAACTTTGGCTGCTCAGTATCATCAGCCAGTCAGCATGCCAAATGAAATAATATTGAAAGTAAATAGTATGTGCCATGTCAAAACCAAAGATATGCGTATTGCTAAGACATATAATTACACAAAATTTGCAGCAAGCACATTGCTATTTTCAGAGCTTTGCAATTTCATTTATCTTACATTTAGTTTTGTACGAATCGCTTGTCAGTTGTCTATTATTATTTATTTAATTCAAGTAAAATGTACCAAAAATTAATTCTGCTCTTTTCATTTCTCCCCATTGGTTGAACACATTATAGTAAATGAGATGATAACTCTTTCTTTTTTGAAACACCTGGACCAGTTTGTTTTTTTTTTGGCTAGGTCGCAGTATGAGCTGGGTATGCTATTACTTGACATTTTCGGGTATCCGGGTCAGTACCCGGGTCAGCTCTAGGTTCAACTTTACAGGAGTTAACTGCACTGTTTAAGATAGCACATAGCAAGTTCACCATCCGTGTCTCTCATTTGTGTGGCAAGTGTGTGTTACAGAAATTGTGGAGTCTTTTTATGAATACTGAAACATTACCCTAGTTGCTTTCATTTAAAATGTCTTTATTACATTCATTGTATTGCAGTGATTCAATGGTTGAACAAACAAATTAATGAACAGAAGGTTAATCAGAACCATCTTGGTCACTTTGAGCTGCCCACCACAGTTCATACCAGACCAGCAATGGCAATTGTAAGTTACTGATCTATTCAAAAGAATGTATAACTAGCTATAGTGTGAACTTCCCATCTACTAAAGTTACTAGAAAAAAATGCAATCAAGTTAAGCACTTTATAAGATTCCCAATAAGTGCAAACCCCCGTAATATTCTTATGTCCCACCATAGGTATAACACCATAGATTTATTTAACCAACTATTCCTGTAAGACAAAAAGAAAATATTAAGCACTTGTGGTATTTTTAGAATCTCATTTATTGTGAATTTTATTTAGTGAAATCAGCACCATCTGATACTACTGATAGGGTTAGTGACATTTTTAAATAGAGAATTATGTATTTTGATTCTAAGCATTTTTTTTATTTCTGCTGGGAATGATTCAAAAATACTTTTAATAAATGTGACAAAATTAAACTCTGCTATCTACATTTATTGTGTTGGTTTATGGAGCGAAGTACATGTAATTGTTTTTTTTAAAAATGTTATCATTTTATTTCAAATTTCCTGATGACAAGATGCTATCCATTTTGCACTGCATTTAGTATGGCTTTATCCTATTCTGCTTAGCTTCTAATCTTTTCAACAAATATTTTGTTATTTGTTATTACATTTAACAGTCATAATCAACAATTTATCTAAATCAAATTGAGACAAGTGACTGCTACAAATTACAATTATATCTAAGTTTTCTTAAATGTCAGACATTTTTTATTTCAGCACAACTACAGTACATCCAGCCATGGGTCTGCCATGTCCCAGGACAGTTTAAGATTTCAGGGCATGCAGAGACAACCAGTTTCTGTACCTTTGGCTAGCCGTAATCCTCAGGTAATTTTAGTGATATATTATGTATTAATTTAATGCTATACAGAATGCCATTATTTTTTAATGACAGACTTTACAAAACTTTTATTATTTAAATTGCGATCAAAAGAAACAATTAAATTTGCGCAGTAATTGATGCCTTACTTCCCTTCATTGCTGATTCCTTCCCTTCAGTCAGTTTCATCATTCAGAATTATTAAATTTTGTAGTGGAACAGTTGGATTTGAAGCTTTCTTCTGTGTATGAAAAGGGGTATTTTAATGTTCCAAGCTTTTTCTTCTCATTGCTTGACCTAAATGTTCCTAGATGGATTACCAGTCTGGTCAAACGAATGTTAAAACTCTGATGTCTGGTATTCCCGTCCCAGTCCTCACAAGAAAAAATGGTGTAGCCACACCTCCTAACCAGCAGGAAAATATGAATTCTAGTGGGGGAGACAAAGACAAGTAAGTTTATTTCAAGCACAATAAAAAATTTCAACGGTTTCAAAACTTTCACCTTGAATAGATTTAAATATTCCTTATCTGAGCTTTTTTAAAAAAAAATTCACTTTGCCAAGAGGCAGAATATATGTGGCAAAAATATGATAAATTGATGTGGCGCAGTTTTAAAAAAAAAAGTAAAAATTAAGAGTTTATGACAGTTGAAGTCACTCATAGAAAACTATGGGAGGAAATGTCTGTGAGGTCAAGAAAAACAAAGAAAACAAGGGAAACCCTATGTCGCAGGTTGTCATCTTTTTAGTTTAGTTTTATTTTGTAATAAAGTCATCTTTCAATTTAAGCTCACCACCAACATGAAAAATGTAGTAGCAATTTTTAAAAAGATTATTTGCGTTGAGGCTAAGATTGTCTGAAGGTGAAGTTCTATTTTCAACTGGTCGCAAACATTGAGCCTTTTCTTGGCCCCACTGTCGGATACTAATTCAAAAGTAAACCTCCATCAAGTCTCCTTTTGGGACTGCGTTTCTGGATTTCTACCAGCTACGAGACAAGGTTACCTTAACAGCATCTGGATACGTGTGACTTTTTCAATTTGACCTCTCCCTGTAAATAAATTATGTCACTCTAAATGTTAACAAAAGGGAGCATGAGGGAAGCCAACGTAGAAATCAACAAATGGGAGATCATCGCTGAGCAACATTCCAGCTGGCCAACAGTAGTGTACGAAGGAGTCAAAAAAGGCAGACGATGCTTGAAACAAAGCCCTTGCAAAAAAAAAGAGCATTACGGAAGGCCAAATTTAACCAGGAGTCGAGGTTCTCCTGCAAGAAGTACAGCCGAGACTGCTATTCCAGGATTGGCCTCATAAGCCAATTGATGAAGTGTCCATAGCTACTCCATCGTCTTGTGAAGACAGAAGGATGCTATATAAAAATGCT
Source organism: Omphiscola glabra (assembly GCA_964017045.1). NCBI lineage: Eukaryota > Metazoa > Mollusca > Gastropoda > Lymnaeidae > Omphiscola > Omphiscola glabra. Next base: position 30,409,673 of record OZ024796.1, on the reverse strand, counting down.
AACATAATAAAGATGGTCCTTTTCTGATTATCTTGCCATTATGTCATATAACTATAACTGACTAGATTTATCCCACAGGATATTTTGTTAAATTTTTTTGATAAGTTAATCTCATGTATTTTTGGTTCAAGATCATAGATTAATTATAGTTAAGTCACCATTTATTGCAAATTATAATTTACTTAATGTTGATTCTCCACAGAAATCCACCACTGGATCCCAAATTTCTGAGTAAGCGTGATGAGGCAATTCCCGTCCGGGGGATACTTAATCAAAACAGCAGGGCAAACATCCTATCATCTCTACCTTTATCTTCCAACACATCACCACAAAACCCATCCGCGGCAACCTCGGCTGGACAGCCAACGCAAACATCGGCGGCACCTGTGTCCACGTTTAGCGGTGGCCGTCACATGGACATGGGTAGTGTTCGGTTGAGTCAGCAGCTTGTTATACCTCGCCAACAGCCTCCTTTAGCCTCAGCCTACTTTCCAGCTCACTCTTAGCCGGTTGGAGTTTTTTTTTTTTTTTGTTGACCTGAGGAAGCAACAAAAAATGTTCCAAAAAAAGGAGAGAAAAAAACCCACACCCTGTCAAACTCCTATAATGCACACTTGGCATAAGAGGGACCTTGATGTCCCCCCACAAACTGACCACTCCCACCTGGTTCACTATTTCCTGTAAGAGATCTGTTGAGTTAGATGGTGGTGTTGTCAATATTGCATTGCAAGAGAGAGAGAAATTCTGTTCTGCAGCAAGGCTGGCAAATTGACAGACAGGTCAGTTGTTTATTTTTACATGATGTAGGCTTGGAGGTGTTACGTGGGGTTCTTTTTCCATTTTGCTTGCTATGTTTTGGGATCTTTCTTGAACTTGCAAAGTGAGACCTTGAATTCTATGAGACTGGTTGTAACTTACAGCACAAAGTGTCTGATGGAATGACGTTCATATTTCCTGCAAAATTTAAAAAACACCAACTGATGATCGTTGAAGCGTAGCTCAATTTTCAATACATTTGTGTAAAACATTTAAAGAACATCTTTAACATTTGTCACTCGTCAGCCTTTCCTTGTCTAGGTGAACATGTGTCACTCGTCAGCCTTTACTTGTCTAGGTGAACATGTGTCACTCGTCAGCCTTTACTTGTCTAGGTGAACATGTGTCATCTAGGTATCCAGACCAAAAAAATGAGCCCTCCTTCACTGAATCTACTCTAGAAACTGTGGACATTGGAACTAAAAAGTGCCGTAGACTTTGAAATGTATCTGGTTCCCAACGAAGACCTCAAATAACTCAATTAAAAACAATTGCAAACAATCTCACAAGTATTAGTATAATTAAATCTGATGCCCTCCAAAAGATTGGTCTGAAGTGTCGACTTACTATAGCTCTACAAGACTTCCCAGATTGGAACACTTAAATTGCATCATAAACTGATCAATCATGGTGTTTGGTAGTTTTTTTGGTTTTTTTCATGATGTTTGGCACTTAGTGGGCCCAGAGCTATGGGTTTTTTCATGATGTTTGGCACGTAGTGGGCCCAGAGCTATGGGTTTTTTCATGATGTTTGGCACTTAGTGGGCCCAGAGCTATGGGTTTTTTCATGATGTTTGGCACTTAGTGGGCCCAGAGCTATGGGTTTTTTCATGATGTTTGGCACTTAGTGGGCCCAGAGCTATGGGTTTTTTCATGATGTTTGGCACGTAGTGGGCCCAGAGCTATGGGTTTTTTCCTGAACAAATAGTCAGAGCAAGAGGTGAGGAGAGGTGTTTAACAATGCAGATGTGCACGCTGTGAGGCATCTGTGCATGTTTGCAGTGGTCAGGAGATCCGAGTCTCTTGTTGGTGTTTGGCATTTTTTTTTACTGCATGGTCAGCTAAACTTGGCCTACAAAAATTGTAAAAAAAAAAAAATTCTGGATTTGATCCAAATCAAAGAGGCCTTAACATTTTGTTGCCATTAAATTATTTATTTGAAGCATCAGTTGCAAGGCTGTGCTGATTCTGTCAGTGTCAGTTGCAAGGCTGTTCTGATTCTGTCAGTGTCGGTTGCAAGGCTTTTCTGATTCTGGTTCAGTCCACTGTCCAGAAATGCAATTTATACACAGTCATGTTTATGACACATGTCCATATTTATAAAAAAAAAAAATCTACATAAATATGCTTTATTTTGTTTTATAAGTAAAATAACATAAAAAGAGAAAAATGTCTCAGGAAATGTAAGCCAAACAATTTTGCATGTACAATTTTGTAAAGGAATTAGTCTAGATTGTAATGCTATGTTCAATACCTATTTTAATGCAATAGTTTTTTCATGTTTGTAGTAGTTCTCAGTTTGTTTCTTGACAGTAGTTTTCAATTTATTTCATGACAGTAGTACCTCTTAGCTTATCTCATATAATTATATAGCAGCTATCAATTATTTATACAATGACAGTAGTAGTTCTCAACTTTTTTTGTGACAGTGGTAGTTCTTAACTTATTCTTTGACAGTCATAGTTCTCAACTTATCGATAACTTTCTGTTGTAAAAAGATGTTTTTAAGAGTTTTGAAGCACATTCAATACCATATTCCATTGCAGTTGATATGAATACTGATTAGCATAATGTTTATCGATATGTAAAATCATGTTGACCATCTGGCTGGGCTCCTCGTGTCTCTCTGGTTATTAAAGACACAACAGTTGATACTGAGATATTGTGCACCCGCCCCAGGGATGAAATGTTGAGCACCACTGCTGTATGCAACCAGTCCTTGTTTGTTGGCAGCAACGTACTTGATTGTTCCGGGGACCACTTCTCTGACAGCCATGATATGCATGAGATATTTTCTACTCAATCCGGGGACAATTCCTCTAGCAGCCATGATATGCATGAGATATTTTCTACTCAATCCGGGGACCAATCCTCTGGCAGCCATGATATGCATGAGATATTTTCTACTCAATCCGGGGACCAATCCTCTGGCAGCCATGATATGCATCATGAGATACTCAATCCTAATAAAATATTTTGCTTTCACTTATCATTCTAAAATGTACTTCTTTAGTTGTTGTTGTTGGATTGCAGTGAAGATCGTACTGGCTAATTAATTATACGGGATTACAGTATTGAAAAAGAAAAGAAAGACAATTAGTTTGATACATTTACTATGTCGGAGGGGGTGTGGTGGTTTGGGGGGGAGCTGTATAGGCCATCACCAGCTCCGCTCGCTTTGCGTTTGCTCTCACCAGTCACCACTAATCCGTGGGGGGGGGGGGGGGGTGTCTGGCTTCAAATTCAGTGACAGCTCCTGCGGCTGTAATGTTGTCTGTGTTGTTTACACTAGTCGTGTAATACTGACCTCTGGTTCGTTTTGTGTCTTATTTGTTGATGTGCTTGTCTTAGATGACCAGCCACGACTCACCGTGTTCCCTTCAGGGCGAGTCCTCGATAAGGTGAAAGTGACTTTTGTTTTGTTACATAATTGGGGGGAGGGGGTAAAGGGTCGAGACAACCCAAACGGTGACAATCCTCGCCTGGCAACAGGGGGGGGGGGGGCAGCTCATCGTGGAGCTATTTCCCTAGCCACACATTCCGGCTTGTTTGTTTGTTTGTGTTTTTGCCGGCTTCAAAGCTAATAGAAAACTTCCTCGGGTCTAATCTCAAGGTCCCTCACCGGTCGATTGACCTTGGGATTAACCGTTAAAATGGCAGACGTGGGATTTCCGAAATAGTTTTTACCACAGATTTGAACCCGATGAGACATCACTGACATTCTCTTTGCCGTAAACTTGGAAGTTCTCTGCCCTTGAAAGCATGAAGACTGAATTTTTGCAGTGGCCATCTTCTGTTTCGTAAGAAAAAGTGTGTTTGGGGGGGGGGGGGAGAGACAGTCCATATATTTATGAAATGTATGTGTCTATAAATTGTCAAGTCCATATATAGGTATGAAATGTATGAGTCTATAACTTGTTACGTCCATATAGGTATGAAACGAATGAGTCTATAACTTGTTAAGTCCATATAGGTATGAAATGTATGAGTCTATAACTTGTTAAGTCCGTATAGGTATGAAATGTATGAGTCTATAACTTGTTAAGTCCATATAGGTATGAAATGTATGAGTCTATAACTTGTAAAGTCCATATAGGTATGAAATGAATGAGTCTATAACTTGTTAAGTCCATATAGGTATGAAATCTATGTGTCGATAAATTGTCTGTAAGTTTGGGCTCAGAAATCTGTGCAATGTATGACTGACCACAACTAACTGCGAGCACGTGCTTCCAAATTTTAACATACGGCAGCTCCATATCACGATTGTCTACCATACAACAAGAGGAGTTCATTGTATCCCAACTGCCTTGAGACTTGGGCGCTCCTATCCCACTAATAAGATTCAAGAAACATTAAGTTTAAGTACGTCAAACTATATATTGAACAAGAGGCTAGCTAACCTATTTTATATTGAAAGAGAGGCTAGCTAACATATTTTGCTCACTTTCAAAGTTCAACAATGTACTTTGTGTATGTCGCGAGAATAAATGAATTAATAATTAGCTCTACTTAAGATCTAATGCTCGTAAGCAATAAACAAGGAGAGAGTGCATTCTGTTTAACTTAACCGTTGTGTCTTACTTCTGACGGTCAGCTACGCCAACGGATGCACGCGCCAGATGCCCTGCAGTCACAGATGTTAAAACTCGTGCACTTTCTACTTCTACCCGGGGAAAATGTGTTGTTTGCTTCTTTTGACAATCTGACCATCTTGGTGGATGAGTAAGCTCCCGTGTCTTGGTTCAATTGCTAAACTACGATCGTTTCCCTTGTGTAATCAATCACCACACGTACCTTGTGTAATCAATCACCACACCTTGTGTAATCAATCACCACACCTTGTGTAATCAATCACCACACCTTGTGTAATCAATCATCACACCTTGTGTAATCAATCACCACACCTTGTGTAATCAATCACCACACCTTGTGTAATCAATCACCACATGTATCTTGTGTAATCAACACCATCTGCCTTGTATTTAATGCAAACATTCTCAAGTCTGTGAAGTCTGTCCAACCCTTTTGGCAAATATCTGATGATTTGACTTGTTTATGTTCTGCCGATTGAGGCTATTTTATATACCTTACGGTACAGCCCCTCGGAGCTTTCTGGCAAAGAAGACTCCCCCCACGGGGCTGTGACAACTGGTTAAGAAAAATGCCCCCTCACAGAGCTGTGAGAACTGACAAAGAAGACTGCCCCCTCACATGGCTGTGACAACTGACAAAGAAGACTGCCCACTCACATGGCTGTGACAACTGACAAAGAAGACTGCCCCCTCACATGGCTGTGACAACTGACAAAGAAGACTGCCCACTCCCAAGGCTGTGACGACTGACAAAGAAGACTGCCCACTCCCAGGGCTGTGACAACTGACAAAGATGACTGCCCACTCACGGGGCTGTGACAACTGACAAAGAAGACTGCCCTCTCATGGGGCTGTGACAACTGACAAAGATGACTGCCCTCTCACAGGGCTGTGACAACTGACAATTGATGACTGCCCTCTCACAGGGCTGGGACAACTGACAAAGAAGACTGCCCCCTCACATGGCTGTGACAACTGACAAAGAAGACTGCCCACTCCCAGGGCTGTGACAACTGACAAAGAAGACTGCCCACTCCCAGGGCTGTGACAACTGACAAAGAAGACTGCCCACTCACAGGGCTGTGACAACTGACAAAGAAGACTGCCCACTCCCAGGGCTGTGACAACTGACAAAGAAGACTGCCCACTCCCAGGCAACCAGGGCTGTGACAACTGACAAAGATGACTGCCCTCTCACGGGGCTGTGACAACTGACAAAGATGACTGCCCCCGCCCAGGGCTGTGGCAAATAATACCTGCTCCCCGTGGCAAAGCCTGAAACTAGGCGCCCTCTTCCCCGAACTGTATATATTACTATACTTTTTGTGTGAAAAATAATAAATTTTATGCCCTCTGAGATGGCGCCCGGGGCGCGTGCACTGTCCACCCCCTTCGCACGACCCTGCCCTTTCCCTCTATTCGATCCTCAACGGGTCCACCAACTGACTCCATGTACCTACCAGGTACTTATTTACCCCCCCCCCCCAGCTGCCGAATCAATTGATTTTTTAGTAAAAGTACAGTAGTGCACTATGATCTCCTCCAAACTGTATTGAAGGCGAGGTATTGTTTTTATCATGAGCCACGTGGGGTGAGTTTGATGTCTACAACGTGATGGCTGTGTGGGTGGCGACACCAGCTGCTGTGCTCGTCTTGCCCGGGATGTAATTGTATCAGGTGGTTGGCACTGCGTTGTTGAATGGGGTTGAGGGGGGGGGGGTACAGATGGTGGGCTGTAAATTATGTGTTAATGATATTGTAGCTACTGCTGCTTAAAATATTTGATTTTACACACAACAAAATTTCGTTGAACGAAGAACAAATTGTTTTTTTTCTAATGATTATATCGATAGCCCCCCTTTTTTTCAACCATGAATTTGTGGTACTGTTGATGGGACTGCTGGCGTTTGGCGTTGTCCTGCTATCTTAATTATTGCTGCTCTCGCTCGCTCGAGTTGTTTGATGGATCTGTTTTGACTGATCTGATTGACGGATGTGATTTGAGTGATCTGTTTGATGGATCTGTTTTGACTGATCTGATTGACGGATGTGATTTGAGTGATCTGTTTGATGGATCTGTTTTGACTGATCTTTTTGATGGATGTGTTTTGACTGATCTGTTTGATGGATGTGATTTGACTGATCTGTTTGATGGATGTGTTTTGACTGATCTGTTTGATGGATGTGATTTGAGTGATCTGTTTGATGGATGTGTTTTAACTGATCTGTTTGATGGATGTTATTGTTTGATGGATGTTATTGTTTGATGGATGTTGTTGTTTTATGGATGTTTTTGTTTGATGGATGTGTTGGATGGACGTGTTTAATGCGTTTATTTAATTGTTATGTTAAATGGATTTGATGGCCGATGGATGCTGTGTAATACAACAGTGACCCGCGGTGTTCTGATCCAGTGACATTATACAGCAGTGGTTCTCAACCTGTGGTCGCGCGATCCTTTCCCCAGGGGTCGCCTAAGACCACCTGAAAACACATATACTTAACAGTTATTAAGTAGAAACAAAAATAATTTTGTGGCTGGGGGTCGCCACAACACGAGGGACTGTATTAAAGGGTCGCGGCATTAGGAAGGTTGAGAACCACTGTTATACAGAATCTTGTGCCCATATTTTTTTTTAAACCAATCAGCAGTTTTCAAACACTAGACCATCTTTGTTGCTCAGTTCAAACTTCTCACAGCTGTCATGAGTCTTTGTACTCTCTCTGTCTCTGTCATGTCTTTTTATCTCTCTCTCTCTCTCTCTCTCTCTGTCATGTCTTTTTATCTCTCTCTCTCTGTCATGTCTTTTTATCTCTCTCTCCCTCTCTGTAATGTCTTTTTATCTCGCTCTCTCTCTTTCTACACTGTCTTTTTATCTCTCTATCTCTCTCTCTCTGTTTTAATCTCTTTATTTCTATTGCCCTCTCTCTCTGGTTTTCTTTATTCTCTTTCTCTCCCTCTTAAACTTTCGTTCTCGTACTCTCTCTCCCATTTTCTTACGCGTGCGCTCGCTCTCTCATGTCTCTATCTCATGTCTCTGTCTCGTGTCTCTCTCTCATGCCTCTCTCTCATGTCTATCTATCTCTCTCATGTCTCTCTCATGCCTCTCTCTCGTGTCTCTCTATCATGCCTCTCTATCTCTCTCATGCCTCTCTATCTCTCTCATGCCTCTCTCTCCTGTCTCTCTCTCGTGTCTATCTATCTCTCTCATGTCTCTCTCATGCCTCTCTCTCGTGTCTCTCTCTCATGCCTCTCTATCTCTCTCATGCCTCTCTATCTCTCTCATGCCTCTCTCTCCTGTCTCTCTCTCGTGTCTCTCTATCTCTCTCATGCCTCTCTCTAGTGTCTCTCTCTCATGCCTCTCTCTCGTGTCTCTCTATCTCTCTCATGTCTCTCTCTCTCTCATATTTCTCTATTATCTCTCTCTCATGTCTCTCTCATGTCCCCCCTCTACTACAAATGTCAACAACCGGGCTGCTAACCTCCAACAACCCACTCACAGGCTGGGTCGACCCCCCTCCCTGTGACCCTTCCAGAGGGGTCAGTCGTCTAAGCTCGACGACCCCTTTTCCAGAACGTTAGTCCCTGTTAGGATCTATTGTCTGGTCAAGCCATCGTTGAGCTGACCGTTCGTACACCGTGATCTCCCCTTGTTAACACACCCCCCTCCCCCCGGGGGGCAACAAGCTATCGAATATCTGTCTGCGCGTGGACAGGGCACGCGCCAGCCGTGCCTATTGGTGCAGCCACCTTCACCACCTGCCGCACCTCCGGAAGCTACAGATGGCAACCTCCACCCCGTCTGGGGGGTTCAACCTTTGTCCCCAGTCTGAAGTATGCCAGTGGTACACTGTACCATTAGAAAGAAAACGCTGATGCTACGGGTATAGCTGAGGTGGATGGGTGGGTTAAAGTGTGGGGGGAGGGAGGGGGAGGGGAGGGGGGTGTTAACCTTTGAAATGGGCGCGTGCTGGCTAACGGCAGACGACAGCTGGAGATGTTCAAACGTGTCCCTTGATTCAAAATGTCTGGATGCAAGTTCATACAAAGGTTGTGACCTGGTGGTTTAAAATTTAAACTGTCTCTTTTAGTGACACACTGAAACAATGTGGAATCTAAATGAAGCTTATACTTACCTTAATGCAGGTAAGGTTCGGAGCACAATACCTTTTTAGCGCCCTCCCTATTCGAAGACTATACAATATTATATGTAAAATATACCATTTGGCGCCCCTTTGTGAGTAGCGCCCGGGGCATGATGCCCCCCCTCGCTACGCCACTGAAACAACGAACAATAATATACTGGGCCTATAACTATAATACAGTGTAGGAAAATATATTATTTCCTATTACTCTGATAAACTCCTCTCAAGTGAAAATTAATGATGAAATACACATGGCATGGGCGTAGGAGGAGGTGGGTGATCCGCGACTTTTTCTTTTCTTTATTCACCTTTTGTGTCACATTTCCCTGCAGAGTTTGTTTTGTGGAATGAGGGCGGCACAAAAATCTTCGCCCGCTCAGGGCGCTAACCTTAACTACTCCACTAGAGGGTACCAGGTGCATGCACATTGACAACACTCAGGTGGGTTTATAAATGAAGTGATTTCAGGGCATCGAAACTGTGAGCAATGACGTCAGAATGATGTCATTATACTTTTAAAAAAAATATTTAAGTTTATGGGGAAAATTGAAAAAAATACTTGTTGGACTGAATCTACTTCGTGAAAATATTATAAACAGGTCGAGACTGTGCATCCACTACAGTGGTTGCTGATTAAGTTTATGTATTTATGGGTTTGCGTATTGCTTCGTGGGTGTTTCCTCTTAAATTGGTCCGATTTGAGGGCGCTACACACTGTTTGTTGCTCTGGTGTGTCACCGTCCACTGCAGGTATAGTACGTGCAGTGATTGCGGTTAGACTGAAACTATTGACAGCACGGATGATTAGAAGAAATGACATGGTATTGATACGTCAGGTACTCCAACTCAAATTTTCAAATACATCTGACATACACAAATACGTCATAAAGACCGCCTCCGGATATTTGACATCGGGGTCACGGTCAGTGGGTGAAGATACACCAGCCCTGCCGCTCTCCAACATCGATTTGACCCAATTCCGGATCCCCCCCCCCCTCGCGGGGTTGAGCAGTGAAAGTCGCAGAGTCGCTTTGTTAACGGTACGGCACAAAGACGGCCCCGTATCAAGCTGTTGCCGTTTCGAACACGATCTCTTTGTGCCTGGCCCACCCGTGCCAGCTAGCAAGTTTTCTATGGTCTCTTCGAAAACGGTGTCCCATCTGTCGGGTCGGCACGCGCCGGTGGTAGAGAGCTGAGTTTTTAAAGCGTTAGTAAAATTTGATGTCTCAAATGACTATATGGATGGCTGTGTGGCTGAGGTGTGTGTGTGGGGGGGGGGGGGGGCTGGACGTTAGAGCTGAGCAGGTCTCAAATGGTTGAACAGTAATCACGGTTGGGTGGTTAAGTTGCAAAAGGGTTCCACTGACACTGTCATAAAGCTTGTAAGTAAATTAAGGAGACAAAAACTGTGTAAAACAAAACAAAAATATATGTTAACCTTAATATATTAAGCTGTAGGCCTAGACCTATATATCATAACACAAAATACAAACTTAAAATTTTTTTGGCAAATGCCTTTATCAGTACAACAAAACCATTCTCATATAAGTGTAAATTACATGTACACGATACAATATATCTATATATAAATATAATACATGTATAATCCTACCTATAAGGGGAAAAAAAAAGAATAAGAATGGGCACAAGACAAGTTTGTGTCTGATCAGTCTGGCATTAGCCATGAGTGGATCTCAAATTACTGAACTTGTACAGTCGGAGGTGGGTGGGAGCTGGGTTACAGAGTTCAGTGGCTCTCAGGTGGTTTTGCTGATGGCGTACAATATAAAATGTACACACATCGTGAGCTGAGCACAGTGAATGTGTATTTGTGGTGGCATGTAGAACTTCAAAGATCCACCGTAATGCTGTGTCACAAGATACTGTCACTGAGTCATTCATGTTGGGATGAGATCCTCTCGTACCAGCCATTGTTTGCATATCAAGCATATATAGTGTCCCTAAAGCAGTTATTTTCTTGACAGAAAAAAGCTCCCAGTTTGTTGGTTAACCCAGAGGTTCTCAAACTTTAAAAAAATGTATTCCAGATTTTGACAAGTTCACGTCAAAATAGCGATTTTTTTTTTTTACAATTTTTTTTTTGCCCCACTTGCAATGACCTCGTGAGAAAGCAGCGGCTACCCAGGACTCCGCGATACACATTCTGGGAAGCTCTGGCTTAACCCACTGAACCACATGTTCCAAACTCCCACCCTCCAGACATTCTGACTATAGAGTCTATAGACATGTTAAGTAACATTTTGATTGTCCCACCCATGTCAAGAAAAGGAGTGGGGTGGATTGGGGAGGGGTCCATTATCCACGAGAGCCCAGCTTCTTCACGTATCTTCCATTATCCACGAGAGCCCAGCTTCTTCACGTATCTTCCATTATCCACGAGAGCCCAGCTTCTTCACGTATCTTCCATTATCCACGAGAGCCCAGCTTCTTCACGTATCTTCCATTATCCACGAGAGCCCAGCTTCTTCACGTATCTTCCATTATCCACGAGAGCCCAGCTTCTTCACGTATCTTCCATTATCCAAGAGAGCCCAGCTTCTTCACGTAACTTCCATTATCCACAAGAGCCCAGCTTCTTCACGTAACTTCCATTATCCACGAGAGCCCAGCTTCTTCACGTAACTTCCATTATCCACGAGAGCCCAGCTTCTTCACGTATCTTCCATTATCCACGAGAGTCCAGCTTCTTCACGTATCTTACATTATCCACGAGAGTCCAGCTTCTTCACGTATCTTACATTATCCACGAGAGCCCAGCTTCTTCACGTATCTTCCATTATCCACGAGAGTCCAGCTTCTTCACGTATCTTCCATTATCCACGAGAGCCCAGCTTCTTCACGTATCTTCCATTATCCACGAGAGCCCAGCTTCTTCACGTATCTTCCATTATCCACGAGAGCCCAGCTTCTTCACGTATCTTCCATTATCCACGAGAGCCCAGCTTCTTCACGTATCTTCCATTATCCACGAGAGCCCAGCTTCTTCACGTATCTTCCATTATCCACGAGAGCCCAGCTTCTTCACGTATCTTCCATTATCCAAGAGAGCCCAGCTTCTTCACGTAACTTCCATTATCCACAAGAGCCCAGCTTCTTCACGTAACTTCCATTATCCACGAGAGCCCAGCTTCTTCACGTAACTTCCATTATCCACGAGAGCCCAGCTTCTTCACGTATCTTCCATTATCCACGAGAGTCCAGCTTCTTCACGTATCTTACATTATCCACGAGAGTCCAGCTTCTTCACGTATCTTACATTATCCACGAGAGCCCAGCTTCTTCACGTATCTTCCATTATCCACGAGAGTCCAGCTTCTTCACGTATCTTCCATTATCCACGAGAGCCCAGCTTCTTCACGTATCTTCCATTATCCACGAGAGCCCAGCTTCTTCACGTATCTTCCATTATCCACGATAGCCCAGCTTCTTCACGCATCTTCCATTATCCACAAGAGCCCAGCTTCTTCACGTATCTTCCATTATCCACGAGAGCCCAGCTTCTTCACGTATCTTCCATTATCCACGAGAGCCCAGCTTCTTCACGTATCTTCAATTCGCATGTTTTGTTTATTGTTTCGTCCTGTTTTAGATTTTCCCCAATCCTATTTTTTATATTTCCCATTGCTTCCACCTACTGACCTGAACGTACAGAGTTACTTTTTGCGTGTGCTAAACAAGATACCACAGTACACCCTTAGTTGTCCACAAAGTACAGCCCAAAATCCTTAAAGTACCCTAACAAGAGCCATGAATTCACCTGCTACCCACAAAAGTCTTGTGTACAAATTTTTTTTCCCGATTTCCCCAGCGATTTATGGGAGGTAAACGAACTTCTGGTGTGCACTCTCTCACACGCCCAGTGGGTTACAGCGCAGACACTGCAGGCAAACTCAGACTAAAAAGAAGAAAAAGAAAGGGGGCGGGGTACACCACTAGAGAGAAAGAAACAAGCGAATTATTTAGAGTACGACCTAACATATCGGTTATCGATCGTTAGTGGTATGGAGAGATAGGAGAGAGAGATAGGGGCAGGGGAGAGAGAGAGAGATGCTCTGACAGAGTGTCGAGTGTGTCCGTGTGTGTGTGGCTGGTGTGTGTCTGTGTTTATGCGCATGACCCCCTTCACCGAGACCTAGATATTACAAAGAGAACAAGGTTATTAGGACAGAGCCATCGGGCGTGGTGGTATCGGTCGGCGAACTTATGGTGGTTTGGGAAATAAAAAGGGGAGGGGGTGGGGAGTTGAGGGGACATGGAGGCACATGATCCGTCAGGTTTGGTGGGATCTGGTGGAGCATCTGGTGTTGGAAGGTGGGGACCGGGGGGGGGGGGGCGTGGGGACGTGCGCCTGTGTCTGACGCGTGAAGCAGCTGACATGTACGTCTGGTTGTCAATGTACGTCTGGTTGTCAATGTACGTCTGGTTGTCAATGTACGTCTGGTTGTCAATGTACGTCTGGTTGTCAATGTACGTCTGGTTGTCAATGGACGTCTGGTTGTCAATGTACGTCTGGTTGTCAATGTACGTCTGGTTGTCAATGTACGTCTGGTTGTCAATGCTCAGACTCAGTGCTTTAAGTTAACATGCCTTTTGTTACTGGGTCTGGTTGTCAATGCTCAGACTCAGTGCTTTAAGTTAACATGCCTTTTGTTACTGGGTCTGGTTGTCAATGCTCAGACTCAGTGCTTTAAGTTAACATGCCTTTTGTTACTGGGTCTGGTTGTCAATGCTCAGACTCAGTGCTTTAAGTTAACATGCCTTTTGTTACTGGGTCTGGTTGTCAATGCTCAGACTCAGTGCTTTAAGTTAACATGCCTTTTGTTACTGGGTCTGGTTGTCAATGCTCAGACTCAGTGCTTTAAGTTAACATGCCTTTTGTTACTGGGTCTGGTTGTCAATGCGCAGACTCAGTGCTTTAAGTTAACATGCCCTTTGTTACTGGGTCTGGTTGTCAATGCTCAGACTCAGTGCTTTAAGTTAACATGCCCTTTGTTACTGGGTCTGGTTGTCAATGCTCAGACTCAGTGCTTTAAGTAAACATGCCTTTTGTTACTGGGTCTGGTTGTCAATGCTCAGACTCAGTGCTTTAAGTTAACATGCCTTTTGTTACTGGGTTTGGTTGTCAATGCTCAGACTCAGTGCTTTAAGTTAACATGCCTTTTGTTACTGGGTCTGGTTGTCAATGCTCAGACTCAGTGCTTTAAGTTAACATGCCTTTTGTTACTGGGTCTGGTTGTCAATGCTCAGACTCAGTGCTTTAAGTTAACATGCCTTTTGTTACTGGGCTGGTTGTCAATGCGCAGACTCAGTGCTTTAAGTAAACATGCCTTTTGTTACTGGGTCTGGTTGTCAATGCGCAGACTCAGTGCTTTAAGTTAACATGCCTTTTGTTACTGGTGTAGCACGACTTAAATGTAAATATTATTACATTATGTAACTACATTCTACAGTCTTTTTAGATGGTGGTTCCAAAGCAGGTATACAGAGACGTAAAAAGCTCCCCCCCTGCCCCCCCACCACACAACTTAAATTTTGATGAGGGACTCCAGATGATGGACATACAAATGAAAATAATCATATTAAATCATATTATATTAAATATATTTGGATATCTCTGTGTCCGTGTAAATGCCCGAGTCTCTCGATAAAAGGAAAGAGAAATTGGGTCACCATTCAATCAGACCAAATCATCATTGGGTCATCATTCAATCAGACCAAATCATCATTGTGTCACCATTCAATCAGACCAAATCATCATTGGGTCACCATTCAATCAGACCAAATCATCACTGGGTCATCATTCAATCAGACCAAATCATCATTGGGTCATCATTCAATCAGACACAATCATCATTGGGTCACCATTCAATCAGACCAAATCATCATTGGGTCATCATTCAATCAGACCAAATCATCATTGGGTCATTATTCAATCATATCCAATCATCATTTGGCCACCATTCAATCAGACACAATCATCATTGGGTCACCATTCAATCAGACCAAATCATCATTGGGTCATCATTCAATCAGACCAAATCATCATTGGGTCACCATTCAATCAGACCCAAACATCATTGGGCCACCATTCAATCAGACCCAAACATCATTGGGCCACCATTCAATCAGACCCAATCATCATTGGGCCACCATTCAATCAGACCCAATCATCATTGGGTCACCATTCAATCAGACCTAATCATCATTGGGTCACCATTCAATCAGACCCAATCATCATTGGGCCACCATTCAATCAGACCCAATCATCATTGGGCCACCATTCAATCAGACCCAATCATCATTGGGTCACCATTCAATCAGACCTAATCATCATTGGGCCACCATTCAATCAGACCCAATCATCATTGGGCCACCATTCAATCAGACCCAATCATCATTGGGTCACCATTCAATCAGACCCAATCATCATTGGGTCACCATTCAATCAGACCTAATCATCATTGGATCACCATTCAATCAGACCTAATCATCATTGGGTCACCATTCAATCAGACCCAATCATCATTGGGTCACCATTCAATCAGACCCAATCATCATTGGGTCACCATTCAATCAGACCTAATCATCATTGGGTCACCATTCAATCAGACCTAATCATCATTGGGTCACCATTCAATCAGACCCAATCATCATTGGGTCACCATTCAATCAGACCCAATCATCATTGGGTCACCATTCAATCAGACCTAATCATCATTGGGTCACCATTCAATCAGACCTAATCATCATTGGGTCACCATTCAATCAGACCTAATCATCATTGGGTCACCATTCAATCAGACCCAATCATCATTGGGTCACCATTCAATCAGACCCAATCATCATTGGGTCACCATTCAATCAGACCTAATCATCATTCATGGATCAGGTAATAAAAGCTGTGCAACACATTGCAGCATAGAGCAGTGGTTCTTAACATGTGGTCTGCGGACCCCTTGGTATACGTGAAAAGTAGTCTGAGGGTCCGATCGCTGAATCTCCTTTGCAATATTATTATATGCATCTATAAAATGGATTCTAAAAAGAGGCCCGTGGCCTTCATCTTACTGACAAAAGGGTCCATGGAACAAAAAAGGTTCAGACTCCCTGGCACATAGGTAGGCAACCAGCTGGCAGCGTTACAAACGTGGGTGGGGAAAATCCATCAGACTGACCTGAGGGAAAACTTGGGCTGATGTTTTAAAGTGGCCATCGAGTTGGTCCTGTGAGGTCAGTTAGTGTCTTGTCCCCCGGGAGTGCAGTAACGAACCTCAAGGACAATGACCACTCAACGTCTGATCACAGAGGAGCAAAAAAGTAGTTTACACAGGCAGAAACCGATGGACAGACCACTCCCGAGATTGAGGTGGATGTAGTCTTAGTTGTAGAGATGTGTTTACGTCGTGTGGTGGGGGGTGTCTAAATAGGAGGGGGGGTGTCTCCTAGTCTAAATAGGAGGGTGTGTTTACCTATGTACAAAGATGTGTCCCAATGTTTAAAGAGGTGTTTCTATCTTCCAAGATGTGTCCCAGTGTTTAAAGAGGTGTTTCTATATTCCAAGATGAGTCCCAATGTTTAAAGAGGTGTTTCTATATGCTAAGATGTGTCCCTATCATCTATGTTCAAAGTGGTTTCCCCATTTTACAAACGAGTCCTTGTATTTCCCCGTACATTGAGTGTGGGTAAGCGTTTCCGAAATCTGGGACCCCACCCAGTCTTCTTTTCAAATATTAGGATACCGCCCTTGCCTTGGATAATGTATAGTTTTCAAAACCCAACTACGCAATAAATAGTTGAAATGCCTGTCTTTATGTAACTAAGCAGTTTGTAGTCCATGGCCAGTCGACCTGAATTAGGTCAATCGATGTCTCCAATGACAGCTTTACACCAATCAACATGCAATGGGGTGTGAGGTCAGTGAGTTGAATTAGCTGATAGACAAGATGGACAACTGAGTCAAGATGGGCACCATAGACAAGATGGGCACCATAGACAAGATGGGCACCATAGACAAGATGAGCACCATAGACAAGATGGGCACCATACAAAAAGGCAACCCTTTAACAGTCTTAACATGTTATGGGGATCAAAGGTCAGGCCATTACCCACGTATT
The DNA here is from genome assembly GCA_964017045.1 of Omphiscola glabra. Lineage (NCBI taxonomy): Eukaryota > Metazoa > Mollusca > Gastropoda > Lymnaeidae > Omphiscola > Omphiscola glabra. The sequence continues at coordinate 30,392,761 of OZ024796.1, read as the reverse complement.
AAAGCTATCGAAGGTCAGGTCATTACCGATGTAATAGAGCTATCAAAGGTCAGGTCATTACCGATGTAATAGAGCTATCAAAGGTCAGGTCATTACCGATGTAATAGAGCTATCAAAGGTCAGGTCATTACCGATGTATTAAAGCTATCGAAGGTCAGGTTATTACCGATGTAATAGAGCTATCAAAGGTCAGGTCATTACCGATGTAATAGAGCTATCAAAGGTCAGGACCGTACAATTGAGCAAGAGATACAGGCAGCGCTCCAACCGGCTGACATTTGTAGAGAATTTGATTCCTTTGTGTTACGCATATTGAAGTCCCGAATTAAAACCATGCCTGGCATGACACACATAATTTACCAAGTACAAGGTCTAGGGGGGAGCGGGGTTCGCTTTCGCCACTTAAGGGGTGTGTACGCCCCTGCTCACGCCTAATGACCCAGTTCTGATACCGTGGTCCACTTTTTTTTTTAGTCTTGGAAGAAAAAAATGATGTAAGTGTTTGGTAAAAATAAACAAAGGAATCATTTTACACGGGTGCCCACCACCTTCCAAACCATGTCACACCATGTCACACCGTGTCAGAAAATATCACTCAATGTCACACAATGTCACACCATGTCACACCATGTCAAACTATGTCACACCATGTCACACCATGTCAGACAATGTCACACCATGTCAGACAATGTCACACCATGTCACTCAATGTCGCAGCAAGTCAGACAATGTCACACCATGTCAGACAATGTCACACCATGTCACACAATGTCAGACAATGTGACACCACGTCAGACAATATCACTCAATTTCACACATTGTTACACCATGTCACACAATGTCAGACAATGTCACGCCATGTCAGACAAAATCACTCAATGGTGTCTTCGTTTGTTGTGTTTGCGGTGGTCACCTCTACGTGACGTTGATAACAAATGCGTTTGGCATTTGTGTGTGTGTGTGTCTGTGTGTGCGTGTATGTGTGTGTGTTTGTAAAATAGGCCATTTGATCAAGATGATAAGAAGAAAAAATGAAGACGACTAGACAAAAGATTCAAGCTGTGTGGTGCTCAGCATACGTCATAGTTTAATACTTGTCTTTATAGTTGACATGCTTGATGCTGGATGACATTGCACTGGTAAAGAGTTGCCTTAGCTACAGGAGCATGCCAGGCCGATGTTTAGTTTAGGTTAAGTCTAAGATAGGCGTTCCATGTAGTGTACTACGGCACTTGACATTCTATTAATAGCTACGCGGCTATGAATAGAACACTGCATAGTTTCGCCTGTATTGTAGATTTTAAAGGCGTGTCTGGGGATACAGTCACCGGGAAAACAGTGCAACCAGATGTGTCATGGGTTTTATTTGGTGTCGGTGAGTGTGTCCAAGTTGGTGTTGTGGGTGTGTCCCGACTGGTGGTATGGTGTGTCCAAGTTGGTATTGTGGAGTGTCCCGACTGGTTATATGGTGTGTCCCGACTGGTATTGTGGTGTGTCCCGACTGGTGGTATGCTCCAAACTGGTGTTGTGGTGTGTCCCGTCCGGTTGTGGTGGGTCAGAACCAATTCGACTTTTCAACTGCAAGAGCTTTGAGGTATAAGGGTGGGGTGGGGAGGTAACAGCGTGCAAGCTGTCACTCATCTCAATTAATCCACACCTGAGGTTATATCATTGATATTTCCAAACATGTTGCTACTGTGCCCCCCCCCTGTCTCTTCGTATGGCCATGTGGTAGGAACTACTCCTCCTCCCCTATGTAAGATAATAATAATGGAAGTATTGACACACCCACACACTCAGATCCACACACTCAGACCCACGCACTCAGACTCACACACTCAGACCTACGCACTCGGACCCACGCACTCTGACCCACGCACTCTGACCCACGCACTCTGACCCATGCACTCTGACCCACACACTCAGACCCACGCACTCTGACCCACGCACTCAGACACTAAAACTCACAATGTGCAGGGGCTTTTAATCAAGGGTGTCCGCACCCCTGGGGTAGTGGGAGGCAGGGACAAGCGTTGCGGGAAGACCAACACCTTATTTGCTGCCATCGCTAGTTTTGTATTTGAATCTTATTAGCAACACTAGATGCTTTTGTGGAGAATATTGCTGCTTGCGCGTTACATGTACATGCAGTGGTGATTTATTTGTACTGGTGCATTATTTGTACTGGTGCATTATTTGTACTGGTGCATTATTTGTACTGGTGCATTATTTGTACTGGTGCATTATTTGTACTGGTGCATTATTTGTACTGGTACATTATTTGTACTGGTACATTATTTGTACTGGTACATTATTTGTACTGGTGCATTTTTTGTACTGGTACATTATTTATACTGGTACATTTCATGTGGATTGTCTTCCGAGCAACTTAATAAAAGAAGGAAAAACTGAATTATTTTCATATTTATTTATTTTATTATTTATCGGGGCGTGGGGGGTGGGGGGTCGTATTTTGTTATCGAGAAGGAGGTGCGGCGCCGCAAAGCGGTTGAGAACCCCTGCAGTTGTGTCGCAAGACTCCACCGCCAGTTAGGAAACCTCCGTGTTCTATGAAGACCACGCAGACATATCAAAACTATACATTAATCAATGCATAACAAAATGACACACTCATATAGAGCACACACACTTTATATACATACTTTCTAAAGGAAGAGAGTTTGGGGAAGGGTGGGGGGGAGGGGTGGAGAAGGCTTTTTAAAACTCGTTCAACGCAACATGTGGCCGTGGGGTGAAATTCAAAACTCATGCACATAAGTATTTCCTGTTTCATCATCATTTTTTTTTCCTGACGACTCGGCATGAACTCACCGGCCCTCGCATGCGTTCTCGCGTTGAGATCACGCTGCACCTCTTCCCATTTCTCCAGCTCGCTGACATTAACGAGTTTGAATCGTAAAGCAGGGTGACCCTCTCTGTGAACAACCGACCTGACCCCATTTGCCGTAGGGCTTGGATGTGAATCCATTGGATGCAGCTCGTGTCGTCTCACGCCCGGGGTGTAGATTATTGTAAACGACTTAAGGGGATGAATAGATGAGACATTGGCGCAATAAATAATAACTGAAATACCCATAAAGCTATTGTGGGCAGGGCCGTCTTAAAAACATAGGAGGCCCTGGGCACAGCAATACACTGAGCCCATGCCTTAAAGACGGCACTGCTTGTCGACAGAGGTGGCCAACCCTGTTTGGGTTTTCCATTTCCTTGTCTTCTGATTTTTGTTTTCGACATTTTTTATTTTGTGCCCATTCTCTCTCTCTTTTTTTTTCTTTCTTTTTCATTTCTGTCTTTTTATTTTTATTTTCACTAGGTAATATCTAAATACACTATTTAAAATTTACTTTAGCTTTAATGTTGTTTTTTGTATTGATGAAGGCATTAGCTGATACGTTGAATTTGTATTTGGTACTATGTTAATATGAATATGAGTTTAATTTGGACAAAATTTCATTTTTTTTTTGCGTCATTAATCTAATTAAAAGCTTTATCGCAGTCTCACCCTTGTACGCACATTAATCTTTCAAACACCTTTTTTTCTATCGGGGATATATTTAAAAAAAATAAATAATAATAATGATAATAAAAATATTTATAAAAACTGACTTAAAAAAAAAAATTAAAATAAATAAAAATAATATTTATTTTTAAAAAAACCGACTACAACCAGTCTACAGTTTGTAGGTTCTTGTTTCTGTTCTTAACAATTCAGGAAGAAACTTTTTTTTCTCAATGCTACCCCGGGATTACACTAAAATTGTGTGTTTCGGTCGGTCGTCAGAGAGTGGATTGGGGGGAGATAATTTCTCGTCCTAACAGCCAGTTAATTTTTTTTATCGGCATGAGTTCATTCCCATCGTGCAGTCGTAATGATCTTCTTCCGGGGCGACTCGCTGTGTTGTGTGCTCTCAAGATTGAATGTCACTACTTCCGGCTGGGAGCGTCAAGGTAAAATAAACGTTTAGAACTACTTCCGGCTGGGTGAAAAGTTTTTTTTTAAAATATGAATAACTCTTCAACTTCCTGGTCACAATTGGATGCAACCTACCTAATTAGTTAACCAAGTAAATGGCGATGTTTCATAACAGGATTCTAATGCATTAAATAATGTACATGATATCTTAATCAGGTTTGTGTTGGTGTTAGCACCCAATTTTGTTGACAAAAGCCACCATATATTAGCACCCAGTTTTGTTGAACAGTTCACAATAAGTAAGCGTCTAGCTTTACACCACCTGTGACCTGTGTTTCTCAACGTCTTTGTCATACCAGTATCACCCCTCACAACGCCCTCCCCCCTCCCCCCCCCCCCCCCAAAGCCAAACTCACAGGATGTTTGTGTCAGCAAATTATGAGGGAGGAAAATTGTATTTCCCTGTTTTCAACGGATTATTTTCTTTCTTGGATTTACCAGGAAGGTTTTAACGAGCCGCTCAGGTCCTTGTATAGAAGTTACGGCATAATCATAATGTAAATAGAGAAAGTCATAGTCTCCCTGCCAATCATGTGATAATGATATGAAATAGTAAATCTTGGCAAGTCTACAGCCCTAACCTCTCATAGGCGATATACATATTATGTATATACCATTGATTAAAGGTAAAGAATGTACAGTCATCACATTTTCACTACTGTATCACGTGCAGCATAAACATCCGTGCTTCAAAATCGTATAGTTTTGAAAACAATTCTCCTCTGTGTAGCACCAACTACTTCGAAGATGTCCTTGTCTTGAGAGATCCTGCAGACTGCTGTGCGGATCTGTATCCGTTTGGTTAGGTCAGTGGTCGGCCAATACGCGGCTCGCGAGCCGCATGCGACTCTTTAGCTACCTGAGTGCGGCTTGGCCAGTCGGCCACAAATTGGTTTTGACTCCGAAAAATATGATTCTTGACAGATTCTTGAAAAGAAATTTGGCTCTAAAATGTTATTTTAATCGTCCTGCTGCTGATTTTTTGCTATTTTGACTTATGAGTTTGCCGACCACTGAGTTAGGTGATAAGAATAGTTCTGTTTGTATTTGATGCGTTCCACATGGTGACGGGCAAGTCTCAGACTGGGATATATCTAGGTAACGGGATATTGAAGACAGCTGCAGGTAAACAGGCTGAAGAAGCAGTTAAAAGAGCCTTTGAAAGTCTTAGAGATAAGTGGTGGGACCATACCTAAATTTGTTGGGCGCACTGAACTGTTGGAAATGTCGATGCCACGTCAGCAGAGTAAAAGGTAACTAATAATTTAATTTACCCAATGCTTGAATGCGCGCAATGTTTGAATGTGCGCAGTGCACAATGTTTAAATGGGCCCAAATTTTGAATCCGTCCAAATTTATAACGTGCCCGATGCTGGACGTGTCAACAGTCGAGCGTATTTTTATAGCAAGAATTAAATTAAAGCATACACTGTACTAACTAGGACACTCAGTCTGCAAGGGGCTTATTCAGTGTACTAACTAGGACACTCAGTCTGCAAGGGGCTTATTCAGTGTAACGTTGCGTAGTACTAGCTAGAGTTTTAAACATATCCATTTACTGTCTACCTCTTAAAAAAAAAACTCGACAATTGGGGTACAATCCCCACCATAATAGAAAATCCGCCCTCCGCCCATTCCATCGTCCACCCCATCGTCCTCCCCATTTTTGTCTTCCCCACAAATGATAGTTTGTTCCTGGTGAATTATAATTTGAAAGCTCGGCCAGGAAACGAAATTGGTCCAGTGATATTGCAACCCGTTTCCTGGAAATCCCAAGTTCACGGCCGAGTTTTTCTTTGCAGGACACTGACACTACGGTCCGTACGGGTAACAGCTTTAAGGTGCGGCGCCCTGAGCCCTCCATTCAGCCCGGGGGGGGGGGGGGAGATCAATGATCGCACGCTGAGACGATATCGGGGAGGTGTTCGATTTGTGGTGGACGTGTGAAATGAGGTCAATGACCTGCCGGGGTTTCTTTGTGCCCCCCCCCCCCCCCCCCACATGCACCTGATGAACTTAAAGTTAAAATGCGGGGTATTGGAGCCATGCCGCTGGCCGTGAACCCAGAGTTGTTACAAAAAATATTGGTGTGCTGGGGGCTGGGGCGTGAAGTGGGGTGGAAGGAAACCCTAATGATTGCATCGAAAACGTTATCATGTGTGTAGCGCATAGTGCAGAAGTTTTTAAACTTTATGTTATGATAATGCAACAACCACACCCACCAAAACACATACATTAGACGTATTATTGTGAAATCATGCACATATATTAGACGTATTATTGTGAAATCATGCACAAAATGGTGGGCATATTATTGTGAAATCATGCACATATATTAGACGTATTATTGTGAAATCATGCACAAAATGATGGGCATATTATTGTGAAATCATGCACATATATTAGACGTATTATTGTGAAATCATGCACATATGATGGACATATTATTGTGAAATCATGCACATATTAGACATATTATTGTGAAATCATGCACATATATTAGCCATATTATTGTGAAATCATGCACATATAGTGGCCATATTATTGTGAAATCATGCACATATAGTGGCCATATTATTGTGAAATCATGCACATAAAGTAGCCATATTATTTTGAAATCATGCACATATATTAGACATATTATTGTGAAATCCTGCACACATAGTAGCCATATTATTGTGAAATCGTGCACATATAGGAGCCATATAATTGTGAAATCATGCACATATATTAGGCATATTATTGTGAAATAATGCACATATATTAGGCATATTATTGTGAAATAATGCACATATAGTGGCCATGTTATTGTGAAATCATGCACATATATTAAACATATTGTGAAATCATGCACATATAGTGGGCATATTATTGTGAAATCATGCACATATATTGGGCATATTATTGTGAAATCATGCACATATAGTGGCCATGTTATTGTGAAGTCATGCATATATAATAGGCATATTAATGTGAAATCATGCACATATAGTGGCCATATTGTTGTGAAATCATGCACAAAAATTAGACATGTTATTGTGAAATAATGCACATAAATTAGACATGTTATTGTGAAATCATGCACATATAGTAGCCATATTATTGTGAAATCATGCACATATATTAAACATATTGTGAAATCATGCACATAAATTGGACATGTTATTGTGAAATCATGCACATATAGTTGCCATATTATTGTGAAATCATGCACATATAGTAGCCATATTATTGTGAAATCATGCACATAAATTAGACATGTTATTGTGAAATCATGCACATATATTAGACATGTTATTACGAAGTACAACCTTGTGAGTCCACACACCACTTTTTTCCTTCATCAAACTTGAAAATAGTGAGCCCCCCCCCCCCCCACTCCTCAATCCACACCCCACCTTAAAAAATTAGATGCAGCAATCCTTAAATTGATTTTTTATTTTGTTTATGAGGTGTTGTTCAACGTTGGCTAATCCATGGGGCCACCCTTCTTCACCCCTCCTCAACAGCCTGACAGGTTCGACGTTGCACTGGAGAGGACCAGATCACCACCCATGTTTAGGTCACCTCCTTTGTTTCAGAACACCACCCTGTTTCACATCACACCCCCCCCCCCCCCAATTTTTTTTTCAGATCACCTCCCTTTGTTAAGATCACCTCCCTTTGTTAAGATCACTCAATATAAAATAAACTCAGTCTACAGTCACGACAACAACGGGTTGTTTGGATGACACTGTGAACCGTTGCAACATCCTGTGGACTGGGTCGTGGGTGGGTGGGTCTGCTAGGTGGACATGTGGGTGGGGCTCAGCTGAAGCTTACCTGAATGTACTAATTAGCATGCCTGATGGTGACCTTTCAGTTGTTGGTTCCCCGACCCCCACCCTCCACCTCCAATCCAACTCATCATTTCTTAATAGTTATTCCGTCCTATTAAAACAGAGGTGTTGATTATAATTAACCCAGTTTTCTTTCCAACATGAAATATTTTGAGCCACACATAATTTAATATGTTAAACGCTATAATTATTGACTTATTGTCCAGCGCCATTCCGGTGTACGGGTCAGAATATCAGAACATGAGGACAGAACCGCAAAGCCGTAAGATATAGAAACATGTTTCAATTGAACCCGTACTTTTGGCAACATTGGCAGAACAGATAGATTTATTGTGTTGGTTGAGAGGGGGTGGGGTGGTTCTGGTCTGTGTGTAATAGTTAGGTGTATGGGGTGGGGTATCGTTCTTTTTAAGTCGGCGGTTCTCTACCTGTAGGTCGCGACCCCTTTTGGGGATCGAACGACCCTTACACGGGGGTCGCCTTAGACCACCGGAAAACACATATTTATGAAGTGGCAAGGAGAATCAATTTTACGGTTGGGGGTCGCGGCAACATGAGGAGGAACTGTGTTAAGGGTCGCGGCATTAGGAAGGTTGAGAACTACTGTTTTAAGTGATGACTAAATTTGGGTTTATGATGCAAGTGTAGATACAAGTTATTCATGGAAAACATTTCATTCGTGGTTTCTAGGGCGGAGATGGAGTGGTGGAAAAGGGGGGTGGGGGGGTGGGGGTGGGTGGGGCTGGTTCTGATGGTACTTTGAAATGTTCCGTGTATGCAGGATATGATCACCAGTGAATTGGTAAACAGTGACATTGTGCATGGGTGTAGCGTTGTGCATGGGTGTAGCATTGTGTATGGGGTGTAGCATTGTATATGGAGTGTAGCATTATGTATGGGTGTAGCATTGTGTATGGGTGTAGCATTGTGTATGGGTGTAGCATTGTGTATGGGGTGTAGCATTATGTATGGGTGTATTATTATTAGTATTATTATATGTTGTCTTATATAGCATTGTGTATGGGTGTATCATTATGTATGGGTGTATCATTATGTATGGGTATAGCATTGTGTATGGGTGTAGCATTGTGTATGGGTGTAGCATTGTGTATGTGTGTATCATTAAGTATGGGTGTAGCATTGTGTATGGGTGTAGCATTGTGTATGGGTGTATCATTATGTATCGGTGTAGCCTTATGTATGGGTGTAGCATTGTGTATGGGTGTAGCATTGTGTATGGGTGTAGCATTATGTATGGGTGTAGCATTGTGTATGGGTGTAGAATTCCGTATGGGTGTAGCATTGTGTATGGGTGTAGCATTGTGTATGCGTGTAGCATTGTGTATGGGCGTTATAGTATTGTGTAGGTGTGCTGATGTACCTCTTACCTTGGTTTGAGAACCATCGTTATTGCTGGGGACTATTTTATTGGTGCAATTTTTGCCCTTTTAAAGTTATATTTTATCCCAAAGTACAGTGTTGTGTGTGTTTGCCCATGTGTGTGTGTGTGTTTGCCCTTGTGTGTGTGTGTGTTCGCCCTTGTGTGTGTGTGTGTGTGTGTCCGTGAGCATTGCTGTTAATGAATAATTCAGTGGGCTCTCTTCCTGTTCGGCTAAGCCTGCTATACTTTTGTTGTTCTCACAAAAGTTAAAATAATATTTTTGAATCAACACGGATGTATTAAATTTGCACTAGAATTCTAACTGTATTATTTTAAGGTAGAATGGCGCCTTCTACCTAACAGCTCTGAGAATGCCGACCTTTCAGTAGGACGTATCTGATGTAACTAAAACATAAGAAGAAACGGTCATAGCGACGGGAAACAACAACACAAACAAGCGCGCCTTAATTCCAAAATAAGGCGGCTGTCAGCGAAAGGGTGATTTCGACGTGCTATTATTTTAGGCTCAGTGTGACTCTTTCACTCCCAGCAAGGTCCGCGCATGATTACGGATACAGGGAGAGGGGGGGGGGGGGTTTGTGGAGATAATGAAAAAAATCTTCCACGTCTGATCATAGATCGGCGGCGAGGTCTCCGGGGGCGCAGTCGCTGCCCGAGATTCTTGCTGACGTATGTGGACCGGGCATAGACATATAGCTCTGTGTGACCGGATCGTTCGATTCCAAGAGTCGTCGAGCCGAGTACAGCCAGATCACTATAAGGACCGGTCACGCGTGGGGGAGATGGGGCGGGCTGTAATGTCTGTTGGAAATTAACGGGCCACGTGGTGGTAGGTTGGGGGGGGGCTTGTAAGGTCAACACCAGGACCGACCGAATTGGTAGGAAATTTTTGGACATGATCCTGGTTTGTTTGTTTTTTAAATTAAAGATGTGAAAAGGAGGGTCGTCTACTTGGAGATGTTTTTCTGCATTCAAGAAATTCTTTAAAAAAAAATTTGTTTAAGCAACCAGTATTTTGTCCTTGCAAGCCGCGGCACGGTAACTAAGGCTTGTGCTCCATCAACAATGTAACTAAGGTGCATACTCCAACCAGGTAACTCAGATGTGTACTCCAAGCAGGTAACTGAGATGTGCATTCCAACCAGGTAACTCAGATGTGCAATCCAAGCAGGTAACTGAGATGTGTACTCCAAGCAGGTAACTCAGATATGTACTCCAAGAAGGTAACTCAAGATGTGTTCTGGAACCCGGTAACTAAGATGTGTACACCAACCTGGCAACCGAGGTGCATACTCCATCAACACGGTAACTTACATGTGTACCAAGAGTGTGTGCTCCTCCACCAACCAGGTAGCCAAGCTGTGTAACCCATCAACGATGGCAATGAAGGTGTTTATTTATAGGTGATTCACTATTGCTATAACAGACTGTCCTTGTGTCAAATATATTGCATAGACCATTCAAATATGTCTATAGATAGTAGAATTCATGCGGTGGGTGACCAGTGTATATATATTTGCAGGTGAGCTACATGTGTACATTTTTGCAGGTGATCTACGTGTGTACATATTTTCAGGTGAGCTACATGTGTACATATTTGCAGGTGATCTACGTGTGTACATATTTACAGGTGAGCTACAAGTGTACATATTTGCAGGTGATCTACGTTTGTACATATTTTCAGCTGAGCTACATGTGTACATATTTGCAGGTGAGATACATGTGTACATATTTGCAGGTGATCTACGTGTGTACATATTTTCAGGTGAGCTACATGTGTACATATTTGCAGGTGAATTACCTGTGTTTCTGTCTATATATAAATGTGTACCTATCTGCAGTAGGCTACCTGTGTATCAGTCTGCAGGTGGGTTACTTCTGTATCAGTCTGCAGGTGGGTTACTTCTGTATCAGTCTGCAGGTGGGTTACTTCTGTATCAGTCTGCAGGTGGGTTACTTCTGTATCAATCTGCAGGTGGGTTACTTCTGTATCAATCTGCAAGTGGGTTATTTCTGTATCAGTCTGCCGGTGGATTACTTCTGTATCAGCCTGCAGGTGGGTTACTTCTGTATCAGCCTGCAGGTGGGTTACTTCTGTATCAGTCTGCAGGTGGGTTACTTCTGTATCAGTCTGAAGGTGGGTTACTTCTGTATCAGTCTGCAGGTGGGTTACTTGAACCACTGTCTTCATGTGGGTTACTTGAGCCACTGTCTTCATGTGGGTTACTTGAGCCACAGTCTTCATGTGGCTTACCTATGAATCAGTCGTTTAATTCTGCAGGTGGCTTTTTATCGTTGTTAGCTTCTTAAAATCGTTCAGGAATGCACCCTTATCAAAGGGTAAGCTTTTAGTTTTGAGGTCCTCAGACGCACGGGTCAGTTTGAAAAGGTCTTGTCTTTTTCGCACCAATTAGCCCTGCAACCTTCCCTCCCCACAACCCCCCCGGCTCGCATTGAATTCTTTGAGTTCCAATTCGTGACCGAAAACCTAGAAAACTGTTGCAGACGTCAATGAGGAAGATTAGGACAGCCGGGCGAGAACAGTGCTGGCAGGTCGGAGCGCTGCGAGAATAAAAAACGAGGGCAGCCGAGTCTTGCCGAACAGGTCTGAGTGTATCTGCTCGACGTGTTGTCGGAGTAGCGTAGTAGCGAGCGAGGTCTGCAGACCATGCCGTTAAACGGGCGGTGTTTGGTACCGTACCATTCGTGTTACCTATGTCACATACATGTATCGTGAGGGGTCACGGGCGGTTACAACGGTCCGGGCTGCCTAGAGGTCGATGGAAGTAAAGGTCTTTTGATTGCTTTAAAAAAAAATTTTTTAATAAAGGAATGTTATTTCTTGGTGAATGAACTTATCTGAGCAGTCCCCGCACAAGTATGAGTCGGGGGGGGGGGGGGGTGGTTTACCTCCCACTTTTATGATTTCTTATTGTGTGGTGAGAGGGTTGCAGCACTTGTGATCAATGCAATAGAATGGTCATTGGGTGATGTGGTAATAGTATGGTAGAACATCACCAATTACCCGTCATTGGGTGACGCTGGTAGTGGTACGGTAGAGCATAAACCAATTACCCGTGTAGCTGTCGACACCCAATTGCTCATCAATGTTTTGTGCCATCTAATCCACACCACACGGCAGTCGGCATCCTAAGGTCGAGACCTATGACATAATGGTATGTAGCTAGCAACTATTGTCTCTATATTATGCTGGAACAGATGTTCGTGTAATTCGCCGGCGGGTCATTTCACTGGCGTGGGTGGGCCTCTGTTATTGAATGTATGGGATCTAACCAGGCGTGGAATTAATCAGTAAATAAAGTAAGCGTAGGCTTAGGACATGAAAAAAAAAGGGGGGGGGGTGGCAGAATGAGGTGGGGTAATCACGAGGGGAGAACGCCGCGGGGGCGCCAAGGGGCTAGGTGGCAACCAGAAATTTACCGACGCCATTTTTCTGGGGACTACTGGATCAAAACTTCAAGTTATGCTGCTGAACCAGTTTCCACAAAGATTTGCTGTCGAGTAACTTTAGTTCATGGGAAGTTATAGCACTGCTGCCGCTATTGTAGGGCTAGCATTTCTCTGATATTAACGGTAGCACGCAAATCGTTTAAATAAAGACTTAAAAATCCTTGTGCAGCTAACAAATGATATGTAACAAGAAGTGTCTCCCCCGTCGTGTCACGTTGCCCCACCCAGCGTGTCACGTTGCCCCCTGGCATTTCGCTGCTGGCGTTCACGTGACGTGGCTGTTTCACAATCATATGACCTGTCACAGTTTCGCCAAGCAACCAACCGAGTTCATTAACATCCACGAGACAATATTTAAGAACACAACTAAAGTATCATAGCAACATATGCCTTCAACTTCAACTCTTAAGCTTTGCATTAGTTTGCGTGCCTGTCGGTGCAAAGGCCATTCACTACCTCTTGCGATGTATCTCTAGTCTAAATTAGGAATTCCATACATTTTCTCTCCGTTTCTTTCTCTCTCTTTCTCCCTCCCTCCGTCCGTCCCTCCCTCCGTCCGTCCCTCCCTCCGTCCGTCCCTCCCTCCGTCCCTCCCTCCCTCCCTCCGTCCGTCCCTCCCTCGCTCTCTCCGTCGAGGACCTTGCTCCATGTATACCTTCGTTCCGTTTCCCTGTGGCTTCCATGGGTCACTACTCACCACTTTTAAATGAGTGATAACAGGAAGTCTTGTATTCCCATAACTAGGTCACTGGGGTAATACCCCGCCGCCCCCTCGCCTCCCCTGTACCGGCAAGCTCCGAGTACCGAGTTGTCTATCAAACGCGTCATCCCGGGGACAAGGTTACGTCTGGCATCGTGGCGCAGGTCAGTGCTCGCCAGATCTTGAACCACTTTGAAGACTGTGCGCTTCTTTCCACGTCACGAGTGTAGCAGTGTGTGTGTGTATGTGTGTGTTTGTGTGTGGGAATGTAAATTGTACGAGGATATCACGAGTGTATGGGGCTAACATCCTGGAGTGGGCGACTAGTATGGCCAATGATGTGTGTGTGTGTGGCGTGGGGCGTAACAGAAGGGTTTACAATATTGAGCGTATAGTCGTAGTCAGATAATGTTATGATTTGTATGTAAGATGTGGGTGTTAACATTGTTTGCACGCGTTGACAAACGTTATGCTTAGTTTCAATAATGTGTGGCAGTTTGTTGAGTGTTATGTAGTGGTTGAGTGGGTGGACAAATGTGTGCTATGTAGTAGGTGGACAAATGTGTGCTATGTAGTGGGTGGACAAATGTGTGCTATGTAGTGAGTGGCCAAATGTGTGCTATGTAGTGGGTGGACAAATGTGTGCTATGTAGTGGGTGGACAAATGTGTGCTATGTAGTGGGTGGACAAATGTGTGCTATGTAGTGGGTGGACAAATGTGTGCTATGTAGTGGGTGGACAAATGTGTGCTATGTAGTGGGTGGACAAATGTGTGCTATGTAGTGAGTGGACAAATGTGTGCTATGTAGTGAGTGGACAAATGTGTGCTATGTAGTGGGTGGACAAATGTGTGCTATGTAGTGGGTGGACAAATGTGTGCTATGTAGTGGGTGGACAAATGTGTGCTATGTAGTGGGTGGACAAATGTGTGCTATGTAGTGGGTGGACAAATGTGTGCTATGTAGTGGGTGGACAAATGTGTGCTATGTAGTGGGTGGACAAATGTGTGCTATGTAGTGGGTGGACAAATGTGTGCTATGTAGTGGGTGGACAAATGTGTGCTATGTAGTGGGTGGACAAATGTGTGCTATGTAGTGGGTGGACAAATGTGTGCTATGTAGTGGGTGGACAAATGTGTGCTATGTAGTGGGTGGACAAATGTGTGCTATGTAGTGGGTGGACAAATGTGTGCTATGTAGTGGGTGGACAAATGTGTGCTATGTAGTGGGTGGACAAATGTGTGCTATGTAGTGGGTGGACAAATGTGTGCTATGTAGTGGGTGGACAAATGTATGCTAGTGAGTGATTTTGCTATGCAGTTTTCGGGTCCGAAAAATACTAATTAATTAGGGGTCACCAACGAGACTCTGTGTTTGGTGTGTTTGGCAATGGTGAGTACTATGATGTGGCAATGGTGAGTACTATGGTGTGGCAATGGTGAGTACTATGGTGTGGCAATGGTGAGTACTATGGTGTGGGAATGGTGAGTACTATGATGTGGCAATGGTGAGTACTATGGTGTGGCAATGGTGAGTACTATGATGTGGCAATGGTGAGAACTATGATATGGCAATGGTGAGTACTATGATATGGCAATGGTGAGTACTATGGAGTGGCAATGGTGAGTACTATTATATGTTTGGCAATGGTGAGTACTATGGTGTGTTTTGCAATGGTGAGCACTATGGTGTGATTGACAATGTTGAGTACTATGATGTGGCAATGGTGAGTACTATGATATGGCAATGGTGAGTACTATGATATGGCAATGGTGAGTACTATGATGTGGCAATGGTGAGTACTATGATATGGCAATGGTGAGTACTATGATATGGCAATGGGAGTACTATGATATGGCAATGGTGAGTACTATGATATGGCAATGGTGAGTACTATGATATGGCAATGGTGAGTACTATGATATTGCAATGGGGAGTACTATGATGTGGCAATGGTGAGTATTATGATATAGCAATGGTGAGTACTATGATATGGCAATGGTGAGTACTATGATGTGGCAATGGTGATTACTATGATGTGGCAATGGTGAGTACTATGATGTGGCAATGGTGAGTACTATGGTGTGGCAATGGTGAGTACTATGATGTGGCAATGGTGAGTAATATGATGTGGCAATGGTGAGTACTATGGTGTGACAATGGTGAGTACTATGGTGTGACAATGTGAGTACTATAATGTGGCAATGGTGAGTACTATGATGTGGCAATGGTGAGTACTATGGTGTGGCAATGGTGAGTACTATGATGTGGCAATGGTGAGTACTATGATGTGGTAATGGTGAGTACTATGATGTGGCAATGGTGAGTACTATGATGTGGCAATGGTGAGTACTATGGTGTGGCATTGGTTAGTACTATGGTGTGGCAATGGTGAGTACTATGATGTTGCAATGGTGAGTACTATTATATGTTTGGCAATGGTGAGTACTATGGTGTGTTTTGCAATGGTGAGCACTATGGTGTGATTGACAATGGAGAGTACTATGGTGTGATTGACAATGGTGAGTACTATGATATGTTTGGCAATGGAGAGTACTATAATTTGTATGGGTAAACAAAGACTACTCATTTGTTACTATAATTCCTCGTCTTGTTCTACGTGCTGCTGGTTGTGGTGATCCGCAATATATACCGCTGTGTGCGGCAGGCAGTGTCAGGGGGTTTGACAGGAAGTGTCAAGGGGTGTGACAGGCAGCGTTAGGGGGTGTGGAAAGCAGTGTTAGGGGGTGTGGCAGGCAGTTTTAGGGGGTGTGACAGGCAGTTTTAGGGGATGTGACAGGCAGTTTTAGGGGGCGTGAAAGGCAGTTTTAGGGGTGTGACAGGCAGTTTTAGGGGGTGTGACAGGCAGTTTTAGGGGATGTGACAGGCAGCTTTAGGGGGTGTGACAGGCAGTTTAAGGGGGTTGACAGGCAGTTTTAGGGGGTGTGACAGGCAGTTTTAGGGGGTGTGACAGGCAGTTTTAGGTGGTGTGACAGGCAGTGTCAGGGGGTGTGGCAGGCAGTGTCAGGGGATGTGACAGGCAGTGTTAGGGGATGTGACAGGCAGTGTTAGGGGGTGTGGCAGGCAGTGTCAGGGGGTGTGACAGGCAGTGTTAGGGGGTGTGACAGGCAGTGACAGGGGGTGTGGAAGGCAGTGTCAGGGGGTGTGACAGGCAGTTTTAGGGGGTGTGACAGGCAGTGTCAGGGCGTGTGGAAGGCAGTGACAGGCAGTGTTAGGGGATGTGGCAGGCAGTGTTGGTGTGACAGGCAGTGTCAGGGGTGTGACAGGCAGTGTCAGGGGTGTGACAGGCAGTGTCAGGGGTGTGACAGGCAGTGTAAGGGGTGTGACAGGCAGTGTTAGGGGGTGTGACAGGCAGTATATTTTTTATCGTTGGGGGTGCTAGAAAAATGTTTAGAAATCGAGATTCAGCTGCGAGAAATGTTATGAAGTCAAGAGGGTTTACCGCTTTTAAGAACCCGTATTTTAAGTCGATCTGCAGCTTACAATAACCAAAAGGCTTCAATGTCAACCGTTCCTGTCTGTCACGCCGGACTGAGTGACGTGAACGTCTCGAGGAACGAGATGATCTATCTACCAACACTTAGAGACGTTGTGACAAGGTCATAATGAACAACACTTGTAGTTGTAGACGTTGTGACAAGGTCATGCTCAACAGCACTTGGAGACGTTGTGACAAGGTCATGATCAACAACACCTAAAGACGTTGTGACAAGGTCATAATGAATTCAACTGTACACAATTATTGAGTCCCGGTCACGGGCCAATTCTGGGCTTTCTGTGGGGTGGGGGAGGAACTTTCTTTCACATTCTTGCGTGAATCTGCCACTGTATATTATTTGCTATGGTCACAAATTAATTAATTCATTAATTAGGATCTTAGTTGGTCTGCTCAAACTATATAGAGGAATCTCCCTCCTTAATGTAGTGTACAAAATCCTCACAAAACTTAAAGCAAGAAAACTGGAAAGTTTTAGTGAACAGATCCTAGGGGATTACCAATGCGGATTCCGGCAGAACAGGTCAACCACGGATCATATTTTGACAATTAGATGTTTCCTGGAGAAATGTTACAAATATAACATCGACATACACCAACTATACGTGGATTACAAAACAGCATATGATAGAGTAGACAGGAATTACTTATACAACGCTCTGCAAGAACTTGGAGTACTTAACAAGCTTACTCAACTCATACATATGACGATGGCTAACTCCAAAAGTAGAATCAAAGTGCAGGATATTACTCGAGGGAGTTCCCCAGTTAATCAGGGCCTCCGACAAGGCGACTCACTATCATGTATCCTGTTTAACATCACACTAGAAAAGTTATTAGAAATATACACGTGAACAGCATGCAGTGGAACCATACCAAGCTAAAATACTTCCAGAGAGGTATTACAGAACAACAAACATCAGGACCCTTATATAGCCAGCCATTGCAGTACCTGGCATACGCAGACGATATAGAGCTATTGGGCAGAAACAGTAATGACATAATTAAAGCATTCAGGGAACTCGAAGATGCCCCAGTCAAAGCTGGTCTTGATGTAAATGAAGCAATGACAAAGTATATGATAATGTCACGAAACTCCCATGCTGATGACAACACCAATATAAACAACCACACATTTGAGAGAGTGGCTACATTCAAACATCTAGGGGCGACTATAAACAAGCACAATAAAATAATGTCGTGGCAGGTGAAAGAAAGGATAACAGCAGGCAACCGTTCTAATTTCAGCCTACAAAATCTACTGGGAAGCAAAAACCTCTCGAGGGGAACAAAGAAGACAATATACACTAATATGAAAAGTCCAGTAGTAACTTAGGGGTCGTTCCCAAATTACGTCACGCTCAAGGGGGAGGGGGGGGGGCTGGTCGAGAATTTGTGACACTTTGTGACAGGGGAGAGGGGGTTGGGTAAAAAAATTGTGACGTCACGTTTTGTTTTTCTTTTAATTTTTAATCTAAAATTTTCTAATTTTTAAAAATCTTTATTTAATTAATTTTAAAAACATTAATTTAAGGTCGAAATTGCCTCAGATATAATAGATATCATGAACTCGGTCGCTCACACCTTTTGCGCATATCGAAAAATGACGCAAAAACCGTTGTGGCCATTTTACATTCTGCTTGTGGATGACTTCGTTGTTTCACGTCACAGTTTTCTAATAATACTACATCTTAATCTATTATGGGAAAATGTTAAAAAATATAATAAAAAATTTATAGATGAAAATTTTATGTATGTTATGATTTTATTAGGTGTGGCGAGACACTTGGGGGGGGGGGGGGGGTTAAAGAATTTGTGACACTAGGCGATGCTGTGCGTAGTGCAGAAAACAGAGGAATGCAGAAGGATAGTTTTTTTATGACGGTCCAAGGACTAAGGGACATGATGATGATGTGACAGAAGGGGGGGGGGGTCTAAGAAGGTGTGTTTTCTTTTTGCATGAAGTAATTTACGAACGACCCCTTACGCTTGTGAGACTTGTACCTTTACCAGAAAAAGCAGAGAACCTTCTCAATACATGAGAGAGGGAAAATCCTCAAAAAATATACGGCCCAGTGATGGAAAAATGATGTCTGGGTATACGTACAAACCAAGAGCTATACCAATTGTACAAAGACCCACCTATAGTCAAAAAAAAAAAAATGAAAAAAAAAGGCAGACTGCGCTGGTCAGGACATATTGAAATGATGCCGGAATGTAGAGCAGAAAAGGTGATATACAACAGACAGAAACCTAGGGGCAGACGACTCACCGGTCGCCCAAGGCTGAGCTGGATTGACGATGTAGAGAAGGATTTACACCAGTTGGGGGTTTCGCGCATGGAGGCGTAAAGCCATGGATCATTCCGATTGGAAGGCTGTAGCGCTACTGATGATGATGTCTGAATGGAAGGCTGTAGCGCCACTGATGATGATGTCTGAATGGAAGGCTGTAGCGCCACTGATGATGATGTCTGAATGGAAGGCTGTAGCGCCACTGATGATGATGTCTGAATGGAAGGCTGTAGCGCCACTGGTGATGATGTCTGAATGGAAGGCTGTAGCGCCACTGATGATGATGGCTGAATGGAAGGCTGTGGCGCCACTGATGATGATGATCACAAATTAATCCCCTAAGAAGGCGTGAGGTGTTTCTCAGCCCATCAGGAAGTAGTGACCGGTGCAGGCTATGTCATCACCACACAGGCAGTAATGACCGGTGCAGGCTATGTCATCACCACATGGGCAGTAGTGACAAGTGCAGGCTATGTCATCACCACCAGGGCAGTAGTGACCGGTGCAGGCTATGTCATCACCACATGGGCAGTAGTGACCGGTGCAGGTTATGTCATCACCACCAGGGCAGTTGTGACCGGTACAGGCTATGTCATCACCACATGGGCAGTAGTGACCGGTGCAGGTTATGTCATCACCACACAGGCAGTAGTGACCGGTGCAGGCCATGCCATCACCACACAGGCAGTAGTGACCGGTGCAGGCTATGTCATCACCACACGGGCAGACGCACAATTTGATGTTGTTCACTTAGGGTGGAGAATTTCATCTTAGATTTACTTTGTGTTAACTCCAGACAAACATGTTATTACACGTCATGCATGTTCTCTCTCTCTCTTCTTCTTCTTCTATATATAAGGGCCCACGATCAATTTATTGATCATAATGGCTCCTATGAATGTAGATGGGATTTGCAATGTTTCTGTGCCTGGTGTTGATGAGGATATTTCACTGGTTACAAGAGTAACTGAGTGAGGGTATCGTGCAGTGTGTGTGTGAGAGAGTAAAGTGCGTGGGGGTGGCAGGGTGAAAAATGACATTGAGATACCATTGTGTGGTCAGCATATTGGTTAAGTGCATACAAGATATGTTGGTTTTTAAGACAGATGTCAACAAAACAATATGAGATGTCCTGTCTGTGACATTTCGGTTATATGGCATTTACCTCACCATGTCATCTCATGTGTTTGGTTTTCCCATTCACTTCTCGAGCATTCTCGTTCTCTTATTTTTTTTCCACCGTCCCTACTTCTTTTCTCTATCTTATCTCCCTAAGTCATGTGTCCCTCATTTACTATGTTGCAGCTCGTCACTTCTCATGTGTCTATCACTTCCTATGTCCCAGTTTGTCTCTCCTCGTGTGTGTCTCCCAGTTCGTCTCTCCTCATGTGTGTCTCCCACTTCCTATGTCCCAGTTCGTCTCCCCTCGTGTGTGTCTCCCAGTTCGTCTCTCCTCGTGTGTCTCTCCTAAACTTCTCCATGCATATGTTACTCTCTCAAACGGTAGCTTCTTCCTCCTTCCCCATAATGTAAAATAGTAATTCCTATTTCTCTGTATGTATCATGTCATACCACCTTATAATTGGACAATTCATTTGCTGCCCTCTTGGATACTACTACTTCTCATCTAAGAGCTATTTTTTAAAATTGTATTACGTTTTTTCTGTTTGTTCGCTGACGAAGTCTTCCTGCCGACACGTTCGTTGTTTTGTTGCGTTCACTTTTTCAGGTTTAACGTTACTTTGTTTGACTAATTTCCTATTGTGCTAACCTGATTGCAGTCTCTCCCATTATTACACCTTATAAGTGTTGTTTCATCCTCTTTTTGGCTGTCATTTCCTCCATCCCTGCATGTGTGTCACTTCCTCCCTCTCTATTGCCGTCTCTTCCTGCCTTTATCCTCCTTAATGTGTCTCTTCCTCCCTATCGGTGAGTTTTTCCTCCTTCCAAATCTTCGTATCCATTTTCTCCTACTTCCTCATTCATTTACGTACATCAGCACTTCTCGCTCTCTCTCTTCATGACTCCATGCACGTACTAGCCTTGTTAGTGGGGTATTCCATGGCCCCGTGACGCCAGTTATCGATCGTTGTGCCCACTCAGTGAGCACGTTGTGTGAGCGCTGCCCGGTGTTGGTTAGTTTCTGTGACGGGGGGAGGGGGGGATCGACCCGCTCGCTCACGTCACACGCCACCGCTGACTGTCGTCAACATATTTACGTAACTTTCGCCTTAAATGACATCAACAACAGATGTGACATCGCCGCCGCACAGTTTTTGTGACCTCGAACGGAAAGGTCAACGGCGACTCGGCCTTGCGTTTGTTTAATTACAAGTCAGCCGAGGCGGGGGGGGGGGGGGGGTCTGGTATCTGTCTACGGCGCATTGTGCCAGGCACATTCACGACCGTAGGATAAAATATCACCGTGGCATTCTCACGATGGACATTATTCACGGCCATGTTTACGTTACGTTTCAATTAAGGACGGCCGTAGGCTAAACTAGAGCGTACTGGAACCATCTACTACGCCTCAAAAAACGACGCCACGACGCGGGACGTTACACAGTCCAAAGTCACGTTTCTATTGCACCAAATGAACGAACGGTTGCTCTCACAATCACAAGGACGCACTACATTTAATCCGGATATAGTGTCGATGCAAAATACGCGCCGGGGCCGTTGTGTCACCTTTTGGGGCCCCCTGTCACGTTTCAGTTCTGGTTAATAGCTATTCCATGCCATTTAAAATATCTTCTTTCTTAATTTATTTTCCCCACATCACAACTTTAAACATCCGAGCGCGGCCCCCACCCCACCGCCCCCGCCCCCAATGCACAGAGCTTGCAGGACCCACGTGACGGCTCTGCGTACGACTCCCAAACATGTAAAAGTAAACAAAGCTTGACTCCAACTCCCCCCGCCCCGCTCTCCTTAGAGAGATAGTGATATCAGCCTCCATTATGTCAATGGCCGGGAGTTCATGAACAAGTAACCTGTACATATGTGTCAAGGTGATTAGTTTAATAACCCCCCCCCCCCGGCCTAACTGATGCTAGCTTTATCTAGCACAGCGGTTCTCAACCTGTGGGTCGCGACCCCTCAAGCACGACCCTTTCACGGCGGTCGCCTAAGACCATCGGAAGACATATAAGTCTACAGTTATGAAGTAGAAACTAAAATAATTTTGTTTTTGGGGGTCGCCACAACATGAGGAACTGTATGTAAGGGTCGCGGCATTAGAAAGATTGAGAACCACTGATCTAGCAGCAGCACACATTGCATAGAATGACATCATGAAATGGTGTACTGTTCCAGTAATAAGTGGACATCAATAAAGGTATCTGTCAACAGAAGGAAAGGGCAAAGGTGAGGACCGGACGGCCGTTAAAATGGAGTAGGTGACTTGACATACGTAGTCTTCTTTCGGCGTATTCTGGGTAATACGAAGGCAACGTTGCTAATCCCACGTGCACAATGATGCCCCGTGTCATGCAATGATTCCCTGTGTCCCACGATGATTCACTGTGTCCCACCCTAAACCCTTGTGCCCTACCCTAAACTCCCTTCCGCTACTGTGATCTCCCGTAATATCCGTGCACCGATGCCCCGCCCTTATCTAACATGTCCAGCTGCCCGCCCTTATCTAAAATGCCCAGCTGCCCCACCTTATCTAAAATGTCCAGCTACCCCACCTTATCTAAAATGCCCAGCTGCCCCACCTTATCTAAAATGCCCAGCTGGCCCACCTTATCTAAAATGTCCAGCTGCCCCACCTTATCTAAAATGCCCAGCTGTCCCACCTTATCTAAAATGTCCAGCTACCCCACCTTATCTAAAATGTCCAGCTGCCCCACCTTATCTAAAATGCCCAGCTGCCCCACCTTATCTAAAATGCCCAGCTGCCCCACCTTATCTAACATGCCCAGCTGCCCCACCTTATCTATCTTGCCCAGCTGCCCCACCTTATCTAACATGCCTAGCTGCCCCACCTGGATGTTGCGTAATGATTGGCGTGAGGACTGTACATATTGACTTGAACATTTGATATGTTCACAATCACATGACAAAAGTGTACAACGTTTCTACCCACCCCTGCCCTCGGCACATATTCGCACCACCCAGGCAATGTATGAGCCTTACGCCTTACTGTTATGACACAGTCGGGTCGTCAAAAACAACCACCACGTGGCCTCACGTGCAGTGGCGTAACTAGGGCTAATGCCGCTCTGGGCTGGCCAAGACTTTTGCCACCCCCTCCTTCATGAAAGATACTCTTCATATTGTGGTCCCTCCATTTCCATATAAAGAAGAAAAAAGGTCCGCCCCCGACCGCAACCCCCCTTCTGCCACGCCACTGCTCACATTGCATCATGGACGTTTACCTTAGAACTGTCCGAAGACGGGTCACCAAAATAACTTCTTGACCCAGCGGCGGGCGAAATCCGTTTAGTACTCAGAAGAGTTAAAAACGCACTCCTTGATCTAAATAGAATATAAGGCTGATGGAACATCATTTATAAATACATTTTGCTTGTCAATTCGTTTGTGTACGTTTCTAAAATATCCAAGTTATTAATTCTCTCTATAACGAGTTGCCGTATTGGGCGTTGACTTCAGATAGAAATAAACCGTCATTACCCGCGCGCGCCGACGTCCCTCAGTGTTCTATAAATAGCACACACCGCCGAGTAGTATGGTCTCCGCGGCTTCGGATACCCCAGTTCACTGCGTGACGTCACAACGGGGCTAGGAATACTCGGGGGGGGGGGGGGGGGTGTTTCCGTATTGTATTGTGACGTTGCTGCCCTAATGGGGCCCGTCATGGTGTCGTATCGGCTAAGATCAAATCATCCAATGTATGGCACCGAATCCTTCCCTTCTGACGTCAAGCAGAGATTGTTCTTAGTCAGTGTGGATAAACTAAACTCTAAACTGCATGATTGCGTCACACAATGAATTATTTTATTTTTGTATGGAAAGTATTCTTGGTGTAATGTTGACATTGTGTGGAGATTCCTTCGTTCGTAGAGTCAGACTTTAACCCCCAAGGCCAGGAAGTTTGTCTCTTTGCTTGCTGGGTTGTATTTACAAAATGTGTGGGAATACTTTGTCCGGTTAGACAAGTCTTTCTACTCCTTGTATTCTGTGAACCCGTCCAATGGATGCGCCACCGAGGCTCTTTGGGCAGTTAACCACCGGCCCTCCCACCCCAAACAGCCACCGGTGTGGGCGTGACTGTCAAAAGACGTTGAACGATTAATTAAATACACTTGCATATATAATACGCACTAGCATATTTATATATAATATACACTTCAAACTATAAAATATAGAATTACATTAATTATAAGGTTACAACTGTTTTGTATTTACATTAAAAAAAGTCCCCCCCCCCTTTTTTTTTTTCATGCATACTTTGCAAATGCTAACAAACATTGTGTAAATGTAAGTGTAAGTCTTACTCAAGTTTAGACATTCAAGTCCTTCAAACAATGTTGATTTTTTTTTTTTAATTAAAAAGCTAAACTAGATCCACTAATCATGACAGGACATCGATAAAATCTAGACATTTAACGTAGACGGAGAGTTTAGTTGGCCAATTAGCTCTTTCTTATATTTGAATTTTGAACTTTTTACAATTTTTTTTATTCTCCACTTGAACTGCAACCGGGTAGCACTTGTTCGGTGTTAGCCCAGCACCACCCTGGCATTCTTGTCAAAACTGGGACACCTGCACGCATGTGGCAGCGTCAGCAGCTGCTACCTGGCCATGTCGTCTGCGACACCAAAAATTCAAGCCGTCTGCTACTTGAATGTCGCGCCTGAAGAATTCTTGAACCGCGTGGCCCCAATTCTCGTTAACTTGGTTGAAACTTGGCGATTGAGGGGTGGGAGGGACTGGGTTGACATAACCCAATCTGTGTCCTTGTTACTTACGGTCGTGAGTGGGTCGGACCTTTATATGCGGTGCTCGTTAAATTTCGCATACTTTGAAACAGAGACATATTCAAAGTTTTTTGTTTTTTTTTAATTCTTCTAAATTCAGTTGGCCATTTACATAAATGTCAAACGGACCCTCATACACCTGTTGCAGGATGGCACATTGGCAGTGACGTAACTAGGGTTACTAACGCCCGATGCGGGCCAAGATTTTTGCCACCTCCTTCCACGGAAGAAACTCTGCAGTTAGTCAAAAATGTCCACACTCCATATTTTTTTTCCTTTAAAGTGACGCCTAGGGCGGACCTCCACCTTCCTGCACATTAGGTAAACAAAAAGCCATGTCCCAACTCCAGCCACCAACCACTAACGTTTTAACAAAAGTTATCAAGAAACTCGTTAAATTCGAGTACTTTCAGGAGACGGGACTCGTTTGAAGAGGATACACATTCGTCATTATCGCGTGACATCTCTCAAAAGGTATCAGATGAACTTATGTTTCAATCTGGCCGTTAACATTTTTATTTAAAAAGCTAGTCAGAAGAAAGTTTCAGTTTTCGCCTGTTTAAAAAATAAAAAATAAATGAAAAATGTGAATGAGGAAGAACGTGCAAAGTGACAATGAGAACAGGACGAGATATGGCGAGAACAGGACGAGATATGGCGAGAACAGGACGAGATATGGCAATAGCAACACCGGTAAGGTCCTAAAATAGTTACAAGCATTTTCTTGCCCATCTGTAAATGTTCGAAAACTTCTGACAGTGCTGACCCCAAGTTACTATTTTATTCTTACCAAGTGCTTACCCCATTCAACTACTGAGTTTTACTGTAACAGAGATGTGCATTCACTACACAGTTTTTCTTACAGGGCTGTGCATTCACTACACAGTTTTTCTTACAGGGCCGTGCATTCACCACAGTTTTTCTTACAGGGCCGTGCATTCACTACACAGTTTTTCTTACAGGGTCGTGCATTCACTACACAGTTTTTCTTACAGGGCCGTGCATTCACTACACAGTTTTTCTTACAGGGCTGTGCATTCACTACACAGTTACTCTAACAGATCACGACAATCCATCCGTCTGGTATTTCCCTGACCAGCAGAAAATCTTCGGTCCAATAAAAACCTTCCCCGTACATCAGAACATGGGACAACAAACATCTCTCGGGAGGGAGCATAAAGCCACAGTCGCTTTCGGATGTAACTGTAATACGGATTGACTGGTAGAATATAACAGTATCACCGGACATCACTGCCACACATTTTAACACAAAGCACATCTCCAGAACAACTCTGTGAACCCAGGACCACTGCCAAAACTGTTCACACCAACCAAGTGCATGTTTACAAAATTGCTCCTTGAGTTCAGTTTGTGTTACATTGTGTACCTATATACCTACCTACCTACCGGGTATTTGGTGGGCCAAGTTCACAAAAGAAATCGGTGGTTGTTTGTTTTTGTTCACCAAGGTCAAGGCTGTGTGTTAATGAGGTCAACTCACTGACATCTTGTGCACGGTGTATCTGTAAGAAAAATGTGTCAAGTCACCGGACGCACTCCCTGACCGGTGTGTCACTTGACCTGTCACATTCAAGTAACCTTTATTCCCCGAGTGACGTCCAACCTGTGCCCTTCTCACTCAACAATAATATCCGACAAAGTGCGAGCCGTTGACCGTTGTTTTTAAGTCGAGTACAGCATCCGGGGGAGAAATGTTACACAAATAAATAGATTCTTTCCGCGCGCCCCCCACCGCCCCACCCCACCACTCCGTGTTCAGTGATTGTTTGACCCGAGTTCTCCTGGTTCATTACGTGCATCGATACCTGTGCCAGGTATTAGTGGTTTACCTATGTGTCGAGGCTGGTTGGCTCATACCAGGTACAACGTTTCTTGCACAGGTTGGTGCAAGCGATTAAACAAAGTCCCCTAGCCTCTAGCTTAAGACTTTAAGTGCAGCCTTGAACGGCTACTGTAAACTGGGATGACAACTGTCATTTGTTTAGCTCAGGCCTGCACAACTCTAAATGTAAGGTGGGCCGTCATACTTTAAGACAAACTTGTGCGGGCCGTAATACTTTATGACAAACTTGTGCGGGCCGTAATGCTTTATGACAAACTTGTGCGGACCGTAATGCTTTATGACAAACTTGTGCGGGCCGTAATACTTTATGACAAACTTGTGCGGGCCGAGTGAAAATAGGACCGGGGGCGGGGAAGCTATTCAGAAAATAATAATAAAAACTATTTCGTTACTTAGCGGGCCTCAAAGTGGGTGCTGGCGGCCCGCGGGCTTCAAAGTGGGTGCTGGCGGCCCTCGGGCTTCAAAGTGGGTCCTGGCGACCCGCGGGCCGTATGTTGTGCTTGCCTGGTTCAGTACGACAATCAAGGGGGAGAGACTGCATTCACGTAAGGTTATAGAATTGTAGAAGGAAATACGGGAAACAAAGTATGTGGGAAAACCTGGCAAAAGGACGTCATCAGAACATTGAACGTGTCGGCAAGAAGCCTTCTTCAGCGAATGAGTAACACAAAAAAAAAAAAAAAAACAAACAACATACACTTAGCTGAAAGGTTGTATTCTAGAGGAACGCATGGGAATGTAATAGACTTTTGGTATGCAAGAGAGTTAATGTAGGTCATGGGGGAAGGAAGAGGGGGAAAACAATGGCGATAATGGCCAAGTCGCCTTATGGTCGCAGCAGCACAAACACCTAGTGAATGCTCATGTAGTCTAAATGTTTTAGCACAAATCTTCTGCTGCCCTCTCGGACACTACTTCTCAGCTAAGTGCTATATTATAATTTTTTTTATATTTGTTATTTTATTCGTTTTTCTGTTTGTTCGCTGATGAAGACTTCCTGCCGACACGTTCGTTGTTTTGTTTCCTTCCTTTTTTTCAGGTTTAACCTAACTGTGTTTTACTAATTTCCTATAGTCTAAATGTTGACGGTTCCCATAATTTGGGAGACGTGGACCATTCTCGCCCAGATTAGCCATACGGCAGTGGGAACAAACATTGGTGATGGTAATTGAGTAACCTAGGATGGCATCTGTAGGTCGTGTAGTCTTGGAATGGCAGCTGTCAGTTGTGTAGTCTTGGAATGGCAGCTGTCAGTTGTGTAGTTTTGGAATGGCAGCTGTCAGTTGTGTATTCTTGGAATGTCAACTGTTACTGTGTAGTCTTAAATGTCAACTGTTAATGTGTAGTCTTGGAATGGCAACTGTCACTGTGTAGTTTTAAATGTCAACTGTTAATGTGCAGTCTTGGAATGTCAACTGTTACTGTGTAGTCTTAAATGTCAACTGTTACTGTGTAGTCTTAAATGTCAACTGTTAATGTGTAGTCTTGGAATGGCAACTGTCACTCTGTAGTCTTAAATGTCAACTGTTAATGTGTAGTCTTGGAATGTCAACTGTTACTGTGTAGTCTTAAATGTCAACTGTTAATGTGTAGTCTTGGAATGGCAACTGTCACTGTGTATTTTTAAATGTCAACTGTTAATGTGTAATCTTGGAACGTCAACTGTTACTGTGTAGTCTTGGAATGTCAACTGTTACTGTGTAGTCTTGGAATGTCAACTGTTACTGTGTAGTCTTAAATGTCAACTGTTACTGTGTAGTCTTAAATGTCAACTGTTACTGTGCAGTCTTAAATGTCAACTGTTAATGTGCAGTCTTGGAATGTCAACTGTTACTGTGTAGTATTTGAATGTCAACTGTTACTGTGTAGTCTTTGAATGTCAACTGTTACCGTGTAGTCTTGGAATGGCCACTGTTACTGTGTAGTCTTAAATGTCAACTGTTACTGTGCAGTCTTGGAATGTCAACTGTTACTGTGTAGTCTTGGAATGGCAACTGTTACCGTGTAGTCTTGGAATGTCAACTGTTAATGTGTAGTCTTGGAATGGCCACTGTTACTGTGTAGTCTTAAATTTCAACTGTTAATGTGTAGTCTTGGAATGGCCACTGTTACTGTGTAGTCTTAAATTTCAACTGTTAATGTGTAGTCTTGGAATGGCAACTGTCAAGTATGTAGTCTTAAATGTCAACTGTTAATGTGTAGTCTTAAATGTCAACTGTTACTGTGTAGTCTTGGAATGTCAACTGTCAAGTATGTAGTCTTAAATGTCAACTGTTAATGTGTAGTCTTGGAATGGCAACTGTCAAGTATGTAGTCTTAAATGTCAACTGTTAATGTGTAGTCTTAAATGTCAACTGTTAATTGTAGTCTTAAATGTCAACTGTTAATTGTAGTCTTAAATGTCAACAGTCAAGTATGTAGTTTTAAATGGCAACTGTTACTGTGTAGTCTTGGAATGGCAACTGTCAAGTATGTAGTCTTAAATGTCAACTGTTAATGTGTAGTCTTAAATGTCAACTGTTACTGTGTAGTCTTGGAATGTCAACTGTCAAGTATGTAGTCTTAAATGTCAACTGTTAATGTGTAGTCTTGGAATGGCAACTGTCAAGTATGTAGTCTTAAATGTCAACTGTTAATGTGTAGTCTTAAATGTCAACTGTTAATTGTAGTCTTAAATGTCAACTGTTAATTGTAGTCTTAAATGTCAACAGTCAAGTATGTAGTTTTAAATGGCAACTGTTACTGTGTAGTCTTGGAATGGCAACTGTCAAGTATGTAGTCTTAAATGTCAACTGTTAATGTGTAGTCTTAAATGTCAACTGTTACTGTGTAGTCTTTTATGTCAACTGTTACTGTGTAGTCTTGGAATGGCAACTGTCAAGTATGTAGTCTTAGTTTTTAGTAATGTTACAGTATTTTTAAAAACATAACCAAGATTCATTTATTCTTATTGTATTCTATTTTCAATGTAAAAACTTGTTATTTTATAAGTCATGACTGCATGTCTGACTTTTGGCATCTTGAAATTCTCTCGAAGTCATATTTAAATAACTTGCCCGTGTCTTACAGAGATGACTGTGCATAAATAGTTTTGTTTTTTGTGAGACATTTGTCAACAAGAAAAACAACCAGACAGATGGACGTACTAACATACTTGTCACCGAACGAAGGACACTTTTGATGTTATGGTGATGTGATGGTGATGTTATGGTGATGTGATGGTGATGTTATCAATGCTATGGTGATGTAGTAACATTATGGTTTTGTTATTAATGTTATGTTGATTTTAGTAAAGCTATGTCAATGTTTTAAATAAACGAATTGTCTTTTCAAAAACATATTTATTTGATATATTTTTCGATTTGCAATGTACCTACTTCAGCTTACTTGTTTCCTCTCTAATGATTGGTAGTACTGATCACTGATACGCTATTTTGTGATATCTGGTACCAGTACAACTCACCTATACCAGGTGGAACAACTAAGACTTGGTAAAGAGCACCCACAAAAACAGGGGCGTGTCCCCATTGACCACGGTGTCACAGACACACTTCGTGGAGTGACTACGTGACCAAATGGAAAGTGTGCGAAGTAGGCAGTCAGCGTCTCTCACAATCGACGGTAAAAGGGGGGCGTTACCCGCCGTAGTAGGCAATCCGCGGTCTGGGGCGTCACCCACCTTTAGTGACAATCCCACTGTCTGGGGGCGTCACCATCGTTAGTGACAATCCATTGTCGTGGGCGTCACCCTTCGTTTTTTTTTTCACTGTCGTCAGGGGCGTCACCTGCTGTTAATGACAATCCAACCGTCAGGGGCGTACCCCCCCCCCCCCGCTGTTAATGACAATCCACTGTCAGAGATGTCACTCTTTAATTATTTTTTTTTACATCACGCCGTATTGATCTAATTATTCATTTATTGTGCTGGGGAAAAACAACAACTTTAAACTGACAGACGGACGTATCAACAGACAACAACAACGTGTTGACGCACTGTTTTATAATGAGGACAATTTGTCGTACTGTTGCTGATGCTGTTATGTTATTATTCCATGTACTTTGATTGGACAGGCGTCATTTATAAACATGTCTACAACAACAAGAACAAGGTGAAAATAGTTCTGAAATAAGTCTAAGAACACACACCCAAATCACAAGAACACTCACCCATATAATCACCCACAAACCTCCCGTGCACTTGTACTGTACACATACGAAAACAGGTATGGGCAAGATTAAGGGACACACACGAAAACAAAGACATGGACAAGACCGGGGAACATACAGAAAACCAAAGACATGGGCAAGACAGGGGGGACACAAATAAACAAAGACATGGACAAGGCAGGGACGCACACAAAGACAAAGACATGGACAAGGCCGGGGGACAAATACATAAACAACTGTTTGTTTTGAATGTGTTAAACATGAGCAATAAAACACAATCACACGCAAACCATTGAAAGCAGAAAACAATAAACGCATAATATTTATACCCTCCCCCCTCTAACGCACCAAAACAAAAAGTTTCAATTGCCATAGACACATCAAAGGTATATTGGCATTGTTATGAAGGATGACGTGTTTTGATACACGCTAAGCCCGCACTCCACGTGCATGACCTCTTTTCAGTCAAGGCCATTTTGGGGGTGGCTAGAAAAATATAAATTTGTTTACATTTTAGCTTACTATCGTCCGTTTCAGTCGAACGTGATAGAATGATCTCGAGAATGCGGGAAGCAATAAGATTGCGTATTCCATTTCGAGAATGATCATCTGAAACAGGGTATAAAAGGGATAAGATTTAATGACGGGAGAGATTTTCCTTTCCTTTACCACGAGATGTGCTGTGTGTCATTATTTAATACTTTGTTGTGTGTAGATTTTTCTATTTCCTCGTTGTACAATTTTTGTGCTCATTGTATTTGTATACACAGTACCGGTACCTGCAACCTGTAAGTTAATGATTTTTAATCACATACATTTGCTGTTGTAAGTTAATTGAAATGCATACATTAAAAACATATTAATTTTAAATTAGCTCTGGATTTGTGTGTCGTATTATTTGTTATTATTTTTAAACTTTGGTATCGTCCTTTATTATGGACTGTTTTTAGAACGAGCCATAGACAAAAGATAAGAGATTAAATTCTCCATGTATAACGGTCAGTAATAGGCATATTCGTGGTTGATCAGTGAGTGTCCACTGAATGCGTGTGTGATTGTGTGTGGGCTCTCCATTAAAATGTATAAGACTCAATGTATATAAATACAAAGAGTTAAAGATGTTTTATTTACGAGACACGTTACTGACGGCATCCCCTTCTGTTAACTTTCAGTAACCGCCACTGAATCGAAGGTGCATCCCAATTAAAAAAAACCACTTACTTTTCTTTTTATACATGAAAAATATTTACTCGGTACCGGTCCAAGAAAGTATATGCACGGGATCGCAAAAAAAAAATAATACAAATATTATAATGATTTGCTGGCATCCGTCCGTCACAATGTGAAGATTGTATGGATTTCGCGGGACGAAATCCACAAGGCCTGGGATTATTCTTCTACTTCTAGGATTATATGCTGGTTCCCAACAGCAAATCGCCTCTCTCCACGCCGCCGGCTAATCCGAGGGAACATCATGTGGGTGATACAGCTTGCCACCAGTGGCGTCGCAGGAGTTGTCGGGAAATTTCATTGTACCAATGTGATCCGCCTACGGGACTCCATCTCCGGGTTTGAATTCAGAGTTTCTTTCTCTTAGATAATAATTCCTGTTCCCTAGATATATGTATTGCAAGGTTTTTGTTGTTTTTCCCACATGACCATGAAACCACAGAACTAGAAGTAGAACAATAGACACTCAACCGAGTCGTCCAGCATTGGTTAATAACTTGGAACTATCAACTGTTTCTCCAAACCCGAGGTCTAAAGTTAACAAAATGGTTGCAGCATTACACTTCTCGTTCACTGCGTTTTACCAGTTTTCCGTCTGATCTCCGGACATTTGCGTAAAGTAAATGCGTTTTTATTTAAATATAGCCGGTATATAAAAACTGTATGCGCATAAAATCTGTTGCGCCCAAAAAAAATTTTTTTGTGGGTTCACAAAGATAAACTAATACACTAATACACTAATACACTAATACAACTGACTGAGCAACGAAAAAACAACAACAACAAAAACAAAGAGCTGGGGAAACGCTGCTCTAATAGATGACCGCACATGGGGACATCCAGAGATTTGAACCACCTGAACCGACGTACTTGATTGGTTGGCCAATGTGGGGCGGGGTGGCTGTACCAGTCCTGTACTACTTCCGTACTACTCCTGTACTACTCCTGCACTCTGCAATACTACTCATGTACTACTCCTGCACTACAGCAATACTACTCATGTACTTATACTCCTGTACTACGGCTGTAGTACTCATGTACTACTTCTGTGCTACTGCTGTAGTACACATGTACTAATGCTATAGTACTCCTGTACTACTGCTGCTGTACTACTTCCACTTGACCAACATAACTCTGACCACTAAAACAGACCTGACCTTTTGCCCTAAAGCTATAGGTCAACCAGCCATGTCTTCCGAGCCACATGAGAACCAGTCTGTTCCCTTTGTTATCTAGATCAGGGGCTCTTAACCAGGAGATGCGGGAAAACCAAGAAATTGTATTTGTATTTGCATATTTAATTTTAATTATTTTATTACACTACTTTTTTCTGGAGAGATGGGTTGGCAAGAAATGTTTTGAGATCGAGAAGTGGGGCGCCACTGCTAAAGGGTTGAGAAGCCATGTTTTATAGGCACGCTTGCACACAAATATTCAAATACACTAAGTGGCACACACATACTTACAATTTACAACAACGAACACATACACAGAGTCATTCACACTCAATTTGTTCATTAACAACATAGCCACTGATTGACTACAAAGATGGTTTCTTGTTGTAGTCTTTGACTCACACACACACACAGAGGGCATTGAATAGCCTAGTTCTAAGTTATTGACTCACACACACTCACAGAGGGCATTGAATAGCCTAGTTCTAAGTTATTGACTCACACACACACAGAGGGCATTGAATAGCCTAGTTCTAAGTTATTGACTCTCACACACTCACAGAGGGCAATGAATAGTCTAGTTCTAAGTTATTGACTCACACACACACACACAGAGGGCATTGAATAGCCTAGTTCTAAGTTATTGACTCACACACACATTCACAGAGGGCTTTGAATAGCCTAGTTATTGACTCACGAACACTTAAAGGTCAGTTTCCCCGACCCTCACACGACACACCACACACACACACCACACAGTTGTCTGAGAAAGCGTGTGCACGTTGCCCGCCTAGGGGACTAATTAGCTCGACGTCAGGATGTCACATTGAAGTCAAGCGTGCTGTACAAACAAACCTTTCATAATCGCGTTTGTTTGTTTTGTGTTGAGATCTTGTTGTCACGTCTGCTTCAAGTATTCACCATTCGTCTGATAAAGGGACGCCCCAATAGTAGGCGTGGGCAACATTTTGATGACGTGAGCATTCAGCATTGTGTTTGTGCTGTTTGTCTTGGACCCAGTTTGAGCATTCCCCACTGTGTTTGTTCTGTTGTCTTGGGCCCAGTTTGAGCATTCAGCATTGTGTTTGTGCTGTTGTCTTGGGTCCAGTTTGAGCATTCAGCATTGTGTTTGTGCTGTTGTCTTGGGCCCAGTTTGAGCATTCAGCATAGTGTTTGTGCTGTTTGTCTTGGGCCCAGTTTGAGCATTCAGCATTGTGTTTGTGCTGTTGTCTTGGGCCCAGTTTGAGCATTCAGCATAGTGTTTGTGCTGTTTGTCTTGGGCCCAGTTTGAGCATTCAGCATAGTGTTTGTGCTGTTTGTCTTGGGCCCAGTTTGAGCATTCAGCATAGTGTTTGTGCTGTTTGTCTTGGGCCCAGTTTGAGCATTCAGCATTGTGTTTGTGCTGTTGTCTTGGGCCCAGTTTGAGCATTCAGCATTGTGTTTGTGCTGTTGTCTTGGGCCCAGTTTGAGCATTCAGCATAGTGTTTGTGCTGTTTGTCTTGGGCCCAGTTTGAGCATTCAGCATAGTGTTTGTGCTGTTGTCTTGGGCCCAGTTTGATCATTCAGCATAGTGTTTGTGCTGTTTGTCTTGGGCCCAGTTTGAGCATTCAGCATAGTGTTTGTGCTGTTTGTCTTGGGCCCAGTTTGAGCATTCAGCATAGTGTTTGTGCTGTTTGTCTTGGGCCCAGTTTGAGCATTCCCCACTGTGTTTGTTCTGTTGTCTTGGGCCCAGTTTGAGCATTCAGCATTGTGTTTGTGCTGTTGTCTTGGGTCCAGTTTGAGCATTCAGCATTGTGTTTGTGCTGTTGTCTTGGGCCCAGTTTGAGCATTCAGCATAGTGTTTGTGCTGTTTGTCTTGGGCCCAGTTTGAGCATTCAGCATTGTGTTTGTGCTGTTGTCTTGGGCCCAGTTTGAGAATTCAGCATTGTGTTTGTGCTGTTGTCTTGGGCCCAGTTTGAGCATTCAGCATAGTGTTTGTGCTGTTGTCTTGGGCCCAGTTTGAGCATTCAGCATAGTGTTTGTGCTGTTTGTCTTGGGCCCAGTTTGAGCATTCAGCATAGTGTTTGTGCTGTTTGTCTTGGGCCCAGTTTGAGCATTCAGCATAGTGTTTGTGCTGTTGTCTTGGGCCCAGTTTGAGCATTCAGCATAGTGTTTGTGCTGTTTGTCTTGGGCCCAGTTTGAGCATTCAGCATAGTGTTTGTGCTGTTTGTCTTGGGCCCAGTTTGAGCATTCAGCATAGTGTTTGTGCTGTTTGTCTTGGGCCCAGTTTGAGCATTCAGCATTGTGTTTGTGCTGTTGTCTTGGGCCCAGTTTGAGCATTCAGCATTGTGTTTGTGCTGTTGTCTTGGGCCCAGTTTGAGCATTCAGCACAGTGTTTGTGCTGTTGTATTGGGCCCAGTTTGAGCATTCAGCATTGTGTTTGTGCTGTTGTATTGGGCCCAGTTTGAGCATTCAGCATTGTGTTTGTGCTGTTGTCTTGGGCCCAGTTTGAGCATTCAGCATTGTGTTTGTGCTGTTGTCTTGGGCCCAGTTTGAGCATTCAGCATAGTGTTTGTGCTGTTGTATTGGGCCCAGTTTGAGCATTCAGCATTGTGTTTGTGCTGTTGTCTTGGGCCCAGTTTGAGCATTCAGCATTGTGTTTGTGCTGTTTGTCTTGGGCCCAGTTTGAGCATTCAGCATTGTGTTTGTGCTGTTTGTCTTGGGCCCGTTTGAGCATTCAGCATTGTGTTTGTGCTGTTTGTCTTGGGCCCAGTTTGAGCATTCAGCATTGTGTTTGTGCTGTTTGTCTTGGGCCCAGTTTGAGCATTCAGCATTGTGTTTGTGCTGTTTGTCTTGGGCCCAGTTTGAGCATTCAGCATAGTGTTTGTGCTGTTGTCTTGGGCCCAGTTTGAGCATTCAGCATTGTGTTTGTGCTGTTGTCTTGGGCCCAGTTTGAGCATTCAGCATTGTGTTTGTGCTGTTGTCTTGGGCCCAGTTTGAGCATTCAGCATTGTGTTTGTGCTGTTGTCTTGGGCCCAGTTTGAGCATTCAGCATAGTGTTTGTGCTGTTGTATTGGGCCCAGTTTGAGCATTCAGCATTGTGTTTGTGCTGTTGTCTTGGGCCCAGTTTGAGCATTCAGCATTGTGTTTGTGCTGTTTGTCTTGGGCCCAGTTTGAGCATTCAGCATTGTGTTTGTGCTGTTTGTCTTGGGCCCAGTTGGAGCATTCAGCATTGTGTTTGTGCTGTTTGTCTTGGGCCCAGTTTGAGCATTCAGCATTGTGTTTGTGCTGTTTGTCTTGGGCCCAGTTTGAGCATTCAGCATTGTGTTTGTGCTGTTTGTCTTGGGCCCAGTTTGAGCATTCAGCATAGTGTTTGTGCTGTTGTCTTGGGCCCAGTTTGAGCATTCAGCATTGTGTTTGTGCTGTTGTCTTGGGCCCAGTTTGAGCATTCAGCATTGTGTTTGTGCTGTTGTCTTGGGCCCAGTTTGAGCATTCAGCATTGTGTTTGTGCTGTTTGTCTTGGGCCCAGTTTGAGCATTCAGCATTGTGTTTGTGCTGTTTGTCTTGGGCCCAGTTTGAGCATTCAGCATTGTGTTTGTTTTTAATTTCTATAAGTTTTTACTATTGGATATTATATAGCAATGCTCTATGCCAGGGCTGCTCTATGCCAGGCCTGCTCTGTGCCAGGCCTGCTCTATGCCAGGCCTGCTCTATGCCAGGCCTGCTCTATGTCAGGCCTCCTCTATGCCAGGCCTCCTCTATGCCAGACCTGCTCTATGCCAGACCTGCTCTATGCCAGACCTGCTCTATGCCAAACCTGCTCTATGCCAGACCTGCTCTATGCCAGGGCTGCTTTTTGCTCTTCTATCATTTTGCTCTGTATCTCGATGAAGGCTTCTTTTACCTTCCTGTGTCTTCAATAAACATACAGTCTGTTTGATTTCACTAATGTCTTGTGTCTTTTCACCAGCGGTTTTTGTTCTTCTCCCCCCTCCCCTCCCCTAAGGAGTAAATCCACCACCTTGGTGTCACTACATTACACTCACCCCTGTGGATGACCTTATAATAACAAGTTTAAAAAGTCGGTATAAAATTCCTGGTATCCGAGGATAGACGTGTCGTCACGGGAATCCCCAGATTTACCCCGGGGTGTCCTTGTTGACCCCGGGCTTTGGGTGAACAACGTGAACCCCATGCAATCAGTGGGATGATCTGCCAGGTAGTCGCGTTAACACCCCATCATCCTGCACTGATCGACTCACCCCCCACCCCCCCCCCCCCCCATGTGTCTGCATAGCGCCACCTGGGCACGCACCGTTTATAACAGTGAGTACCCAGACAGTGACTTCAAACAAAAGGCTCACACTAAAACCCGGATTAGTTGAAGAATTTCATTGTTCAATGTGTCAGACAAGAATCACCGCAAAACCTACAACAAAACCCTCGAAGTGTCGTTGGTTTAAAGAGTTTTTCTTCAAATGACGTCATGAACTGTTAAAACATTCCCAAATAATCATATTTTTTTTAATCACCAACTGTCGATTAATGAATTTAAGTAGCCGGTTATAATAATGCACAGTCATCTGTCTCTCTATGTTAATTCACGTGCGCCTAACTGGCAGCAGTGAGACCTCTCGAACATTTTCGCACATCGGAGCGCTGTGAGCATGCATGCTATCATCAGGGCCGACGTAACAATTGCGGGGCCCTATGCGAAAC
This sequence comes from Omphiscola glabra, assembly GCA_964017045.1. NCBI lineage: Eukaryota > Metazoa > Mollusca > Gastropoda > Lymnaeidae > Omphiscola > Omphiscola glabra. Next base: position 30,354,465 of record OZ024796.1, on the reverse strand, counting down.
GGATTGCGCGAGGCCCAGTCTGGGTATGAATAAGGATAATAAGTGAAAATTAAGATTTTGTATTAGAAAATAAATTCGGGGCGGGGCCTATGAAAGTGCGGGGCAATGCGGCCGCATAGGTTGCAGTGGCCTAAGGCCGGCCCTGGCTATCATAGCATGGAAATGAGCGCTATAGAAGTACTCCAATCAATCAATCATTAGGGCTTTGTTTTTTTAAATTTATTTAAATACAAAAATATTTTGAATGGCTCGGGAAATGCATTGATAAGCTTGAAATCTCTGTCCCGCGTAGCACTGCCCTGGTAAAAATCTGACTGAAAGCTTAGTCCAATGTGGGTCTTTCTAAGCAATCCTAATGGACTACGATGAGTCGATTGTTTGTCTCCATCAGCGCTTCCCCAGTGTTAATTAAAAATGTTACTTTTCAAAATATTCTTGAATACACGCGTTTCTTTAAATTACATTCATTAAATGTGACAATAATTATAATTCAGTTATGGTTAAAGGAAGAAAGTTGTTTGAAGAAAAATTTGTGAGCGACTAGTGTGTTGCAGACAGCCTACCGGAAGTCTTACTCGTACTTACGCTTATCACGTGACAAAACAATCAATACATCGTAGTCCATTCCCCGACTTATCTTCATTAAAGCAGAAAGCTTTAAAATAAATTAATTAGATAAAAAACGTGAAGAATTTGTTGTTGGTCGGCTGTTGAAAATGTCTTTTTAAAAAAACAAAATCTGCTCACCGTGCCAACGTTTGTATTTCTATTTTGTCCATGAGCCTTGGGGAAATAATTATCCATAACGTCGGACATTCAAAAAGAATAGGGCATATTGTCACGGCATATACATACATTACTGTATAAAAGAATGGGACATTTAGTAGTGACTCCATCTACATACATTACTGTATATAAAAGAACATTTTGTCACGGCATCCGCATACATGACGGTACATAAAAGTACATATTATCACGCTATCTACATACATTACTGTATATAAAAGGACATATTGTCACGCCATCTACATACATAACTGTACATAAGAATAGGACATATTGTCACGCCATCTACATACATAACTGTACATAAGAATAGGACACATTTTCACGCCATCTACATACATTACTGTATATAAGACTATGACACATTGTCACGCAATTTACATACATTACTGTATATAAGACTATGACACATTGTCACGCAATTTACATACATTACTGTATATAAGACTATGACACATTGTCACGCAATTTACATACATTACTGTATATAAGACTATGACACATTGTCACGCAATTTACATACATTACTGTACATAAAAGGACATATTGTCATACCCAGGGCCAGCCCTAACAATTGCGGGGCCCTATGCAAAACGGATTGCGCGGGGCCCAGTCTGGATAGGGATAAGGATAATAAGTGAAAATTAAGATTTTGTATTAGAAAATAAAGTGCGGGGCCCACTGCGGTCGCATAGGTTGCAGTGGCCTAAGGCCGGCCCCGGTCACACCATCTACATACATTACTGTACATAAAAGGACATATTGTCACACCATCTACATACATTGCTGTACATAAAAGGACATATTGTCACACCATCTACATACATAACTGTACATAAGAATATGACATATTGTCACGCCATTTGCCTACATTACGGTGCATCTCCTGTAGATGACCAACTTTCTGACCAAAGCCACATCTATATTCAGCATCATATATGCCACCTAATCCCTCCAGCTGAAGAGCTATTTTCGTCCCCGTTCAATAAAGTTTCTAAATATAGACCGCCAGCTATTTCAAGGTTTAATTCTTTTTTTTTTTTTTTCTACCGTGGCTGCGTGGGGATTTCCCCCCCCCCCCTTTTTTTTTTTTTCACCGGCGTCATAAGCGCAGACGTCAGGAATTTCCCATTGATTTTTACATTAACTGTAAAAAGAAACAACAAAAAAAACAATTCGTATTGTCATCAGAGATGCGGACGAAGAGGCAGATGTTCCCGAGTTCTTAGGAAATAAAATAGGATTAAAATAGGACATGTAATGCAATCGTGTGTTGGATATCTGCCATTAAGTTCTGAAATCATGATGCGTATTTGATGACATTGATATCGGATGTGCTTGCTTGTGGCCAACAGCGAGGCGGATTATAACAGCCCGGTGGAGAGAAATGGCGCGTCTGACTTTCTGGAGCATCGTGGGTGTTGAAGGAACTATTAGTTTACGTGATTGGCTGAATTACTTGTCACTAGGAAAATGAATGGTAAACATGCTCCCCCCCGCCCTCCGCACCTTAACTATAGAAATGCGTACTTTACGAGCACTTTATAAAAAAGGGGGGGGGGGTGATTGGTCGGCTGGTGGAGGGGGGATCCACTCGCTGGGGAAAAAGTAGATTCTCCATAGCAACACTTCGTCCAGGCTTCGTAGCCTTGGCATCAGATGTTTCCATTGAAATCCCACCGTCGTCTTTAGGTCATCAGATATGTTTCCAGTGAAATCCCACCATCGTCTCTAGATCAGATATGTTTCCATTGAAATCCCACCGACGTCTCTAGGTCATCAGATATGTTTCCAGTGAAATCCCACCATCGTCTCTAGATCAGATATGTTTCCATTGAAATCCCACCGACGTCTCTAGGTCATCAGATATGTTTCCAGTGAAATCCCACCATCGTTTCTAGATCATCAGATATGTTTCCATTGAAATCCCACCGTCGTCTCTAGGTCATCAGATATGTTTCCATTGAAATCCCACCGTCGTCTCTAGGTCATCAGATATGTTTCCATTGAAATCCCACCGTCGTCACAGACGAATTGTCAATAAAAAAATAAATAAAAATACACCACGTTTTTTATACATTTTTTTTTTTCAAGTATAGCTCAATGCCCGTCTCTCCTCATCTATATTGTAGAGAACCTTAGTTGTCTCTATTTTTCTAGCTACTTTGTCTGGTTGATCACCTTGTCTCTCGTACTGCACCAATCCGACAACTCAACGATGGTTATAGCCATTGACTCTTTTATTTGTCTCCTCCTTTGACTTCACTTTCTCTCTCTCTGTCATACTCAACTCCGACTTTCCCGGTTCGTCTCTGTCTCTTTCGTTCTCGGTTTCTCTCGTCTGTTCTATACTCCTGTCGGGCGGAGTCTCCCATCTGTCCACTTGCCTCCCCGGCTGAGTTCGATCCCTAGTCCCGTCTAACTGTCCCTTTTATAAGTCCCACGTCCCTAGAGATTCTTCCCAGGGCTCCAGTCCCATTCATAATGTCTCACACCGCGTAATAGGTCATACCCCAGCACCGCAACGGCGTCACGTGCAGTCTGACACTACTGACCCTTTTTTTGGTCAGTTGAGCTCCCATTCCTATGTTTCATACCACGTAATAGGTCGTTATCCGCCAGGTCCGGACTGATAACACATTCTGTTGTAAAGACCACACGCTTCTTAATGGACCCTAACCGTTGGTCAGTTACCGTGACCCCCCTTCACCCCAGTACGACACAGGTCGACTACCAAGGTCTGAACACTCCACAATATTCTGTCTGTCACATCTTTATAGTGACGGGAGGGAGAAAGTCGTTCTAAATACCTGTTATAGAGATTGTTCCAAATGTATGATTGGCTTTCAACTATTTTATTATTCTTACATTCTTACACTAGCGAGAACCCGGCATGCGTTGCATGCCACTCAATGAAAAAAAGTGTTTGTGTTTTAATTAAGTTTTAAGTAATTTTTAAATAGAAAATATTTATTGTTTTTTTCCGTCTAGTGTGTACACAAATAAATTAGAAGTTTTTTCAACGCGTGAGCAGCCAACATATAGCTGTCCATGTGAGAAGCGTGTATTTTCAAAATTTAGTCCACACACTTGTAGCGATTGATCCACCCACGCAGTAGCTCTGTTTTAAATTATATTTAGATAGCTCAAATATTTTTTATTTTTAAAATAAGGCCCCTGGCCCCAAACTTAAAATTTTAAAATGGTTGTACTTATGTCACACACAAACTGAAATGTCGTTTGTATTTGATTGATTTCTAGCCACCCATGCAATAGCACTGATTGAAATTATATTTGTTTAGCTCATATAAGAAAAAAATAATTTGGGGCTCCGGCCCGAAAAGGAATATTTCAAAATGGATAAGCTAATTCAGAAACCACTTGTACGCACAACAACTTATCAAAGTTTTATCGCAATCGGATGAATGGTATAGGAACGCATACGAAAATTATATTTAGCTCATAAAAGGTGGAAAAAAAGAATTTTGGTCCCCGGTCACAAACGGAATATTGTAAAATGTGTGTAATAATTCAGAAACATTTGCATATTTTTACAATTCACACAATTTTCATCACTTTGGATTGATGGTATAGAAGCACATACGGGATATATGTCACAAATGACTGGGGCAGGGGTACAGAACGGGGCTCCATTGTAATTAAGGTAACTTATGGGATGGGCGGAAATTGCTGTTAGTTTTGGAGAGGCATTGTTGGGGGATCGAGGTTGGGGTTAATAGAGTCGTGCATCTTTTAGATTTGGGGACGTATCTTTCCATGACTTCGCATGATGATTTTGGGGTTAACGACGGGGAATTCTAATTGATCGGAAATTAGGGGGCAGGGGTGGGCTAATAGCTAGCATTCTTGGACGACCACCTAAGGGGGTAGAAAATGGTATATAAGATAGAACGCTTGGCGACATAGGGGAGAGAGTTAGAGATTCGTGGACGGGGATTAGGAAGTTGTAGACGCAGCGTGACTAGACTTAGTTGAGGATAGAAACAGTGATAGACTGTTAGTCAAGTGTTAGAGTTAGGGAAGAAACTTTACTAAATTCGTTATGTTTATCAATACATCATTTATCTAAAACTGTTGCTGAGGAGTTGTTTGATCATTCGTTAATGCTCTGTGTTTTCTTCGTTGTACTTCTCAACGTCTGGACTATTGAACCATCACAGAAAGGAACGGCTTCGTACTATTCACTACATTACCAATACCACTTGGTACATGACCATAAGTACGGGCCATACCTCATAATACCACCCAATCTGTGACATTCTGGGGGCTCGTTACCGGGGTCCAGACACAACGAGAGGACGACGAGGATGCCAGTTACAACTCTTAGTGAGATATTGGCTCTAGTAGATGCTCTACAGCTTCGAGGAGATGAGAGGAAAGAATACATCGAGAGGGAGGTGAAAGATGTTAGAGAAAGAGAAGCTGCAGAGAAAGCAGCTGAAAGAGAGGCTGCAGAGAGGGCGGCAGAGAGAGAGGTGGCAGAGAGGGCTGTCGAGAGAGAGGCGGCAGAGAGGGCGGCCGAGAGAGAGGCAGCAGAGAGGGCAGCTGATAGAGAGGCGATGATAGAAGCCAAGAGGTTGGAGCAAGCCAATGGTTGGAGTCCCAACGGTTCCATTAGTCGACCTAAGCAGCCCAAACTTCCACCTTTCATGGATGGAGTGGATTTATTGGATGGATGGCTCACCAGATTTGAGCTATTTGCTAAGACCAGCAAATGGCCGGAAAGCGACTGGGCGCTGTCACTTAGCGCGCTTCTGTCTGGGCGTGCTTTAGAGGAGTATTCGAGAATGCCCTATGAAGATGCACTAGATTATGAAAAGGTGAAAGAAGTTCTGTTAAAGAGGTACAACCTTACAGAGGATGGATACAGGATCCTGTTCAGAGAAAGCAGGCCACAGGCAGATGAGTGTCCAGCCGTATTCATCGGAAGGTTGAAGAATTACCTCAAGAAGTGGATTACTCTATCGAAGACCGAGAATTCATTTGAATGTGTTATGGAAATGTTCATCAAGGAGCAATTCATGAGTGTGTGTCCGGTTGATTTGGCTACTCACTTAAAAGAGAGAAGGATTTGTAGTCTTGATGAAGTAGCGAGAGTATCAGAGCTATTTCTGGAGGCAAGGAGGAGAGGCTTCAATGATAAGCCTCACGAGATCCAGTTGGGGAATAGGAGAAACGGCTCGAGCAATAGAGGAGATGAAGAGCAGAAGATATGGCCTGTTCCGATGAGAACTTATAGTGGCATTAGGGGACAGGCGAGACCTGACTTCAAGTGTTTTGTGTGTCATAAGAGTGGACATATAGCGAGAAACTGCCCTAATGGAATTGAATCCGGAAAAACTGAGTCCAAAAGGGCTGCATCAGCACTATGTACTCCTGGGATGCACCTTTCGGGCAACAGGCGACAGAATAAAAGTTACAGATTGCCAAAAGAAAATAAAGAGATTGACACAAAGATAGATATCAAATGTGGTGGAGAGATCAGTGAGCGGGACAATGAAACGACAAAGAAGAGGAACTTGCCGATTCTAGAAGGCTTTGTCGGGTCCACTAAAGTTCAGGTGCTGAGAGACACTGGATGTGAAGCAATAATTGTCAAGCGAAAGTATGTAAGGGATGACCAGCTAACAGGCGAAGTTGGCTTCATTGAGTTAATGAACACAGACATTGTAAAAGCAGAAAAGGCTGTCATCGACATAGAAACGCCATACCTTAGTGGGAGAGTAGAGGTGCTATGTGTTTCAAAGTCTGTAGTGGACCTTATAGTGGGAAATGTGGATGGCGCGAGGGGTGCTGATGACCCAGACAAGACAATGACGGTGGCCATGGTGACTACCAGGGCGCAAGATAAAAGGGTCGAGGACGTATCGCATTTAAAAATCCCTGTTGTGGAAAGGCACCCGGGGGTGAGTCGCGATACGCTGATACAGCTGCAACAAGGCGACCCCGTTATTCGCTCACTACCACAAGAGGATGATTCGAGACAAAAAAACAATTCAATCTTTGATTTTAAAGATGGCATAGTTTATAGAGTTTTTAAAGACAAGAAACGAGGAGGGACAATTAGACAAGTTGTATTACCAGAGTCTCTTAGACAGCAAGTCATGTCAGTTGCCCACGACAGTATAACTGGTGGTCATCTTGGAGTCGGCAAGACAAAGGAGAGGATCCTGAGCAATTTCTATTGGCATGGAGTAAGCAATGACGTAAAGGAGTACTGCAAGTCGTGTGATATTTGTCAGAAAACTACCAAGAAAGGATCAGTACCAAGAGTTCCAATGCAAAAAGTCCCTGTGGTTGATGTTCCTTTCAAACGAGTGGCCATCGACCTGATAGGACCTATTGTGCCAGCAAGTGAGGCCGGTCACCGTTACATTTTGACACTGGTTGATTATGCTACCAGGTATCCGGAGGCGGTACCGTTAAAAAGGATCGACACAGAGACCGTAGCAGAGGCACTAGTCGACATGTATAGTCGTTTGGGAATCCCGGAAGAAGTATTAAGTGATCAAGGCTCACAGTTCACATCGGAGTGTATGAAAGAGGTGAGCAGGTTGCTGGGTATCAAATCACTTACCACCACACCCTACCACCCTATGTGTAATGGATTAGTCGAGAGATTTAATGGGACATTAAAAACCATGTTGAAACGCTTGTGTCACAAACAGCCCAGGCAGTGGCATCGTTTTATAAACGCAGCGTTGTTCGCGTATAGGGAGGTGCCGCAAGAGTCAACTGGATTTTCTCCATTTGAGCTGCTTTACGGGCGTAGCATCAGAGGACCTATGCATGTCTTACGACAGTTGTGGACCCAAGATATTCGAGATGAAGAGGTGAGAAACAGCTACCAATACGTGGTTGATCTACGACAAAAGATAGATGACACATTAACGTTGGCTCAAGAGGAGCTAAGCAAAGCCCAAGGAAGATACAAACATTACTATGATAGAGGGACGAGAGATAGAAAGTTCGTGATAGGTGACAAGGTTCTGGTGTTGCTTCCAACTAAGGTAAACAAGTTGTTGATGCAGTGGAAGGGACCATATCTAATTACCGAAGTCCTAGGACCCTGTGACTATTGTGTTGACATGAAAGGGAAAAAGAAGACATTTCATGCAAACCTCCTCAAGGAATACGTGTCTCGTGGCACATATCAAAGAAAAGATGAAGTTGTTAAGAATATTGATTGTGTTCAAAGTGAGGGAAAATCAGAGACATTGCTAGTAGCCAGCGTCGGAGTGCTAGAGGACTATGAAGAGGATGACGAAAGTGGACGCACCGAGGTTCTGCCTGAACTTGGGGTGTGGTCACAGAAAGAGTCACACCAAGATGTACAGTATGGCGAGCAGCTAACGTCCGGACAGCGTCAACAAATCACTGAATTGATACTGAAACATCAAAGTATCTTTACTGACCGCCCAGGGGCCACTAATTTGAGTGTACATTATATCAAACTGACATCAGATGCCCCCGTCCGATCAAGGCCATACCCAATTCCTTATGCAGTTCGTGATGCCCTCCAGACCGAGCTACTCGAAATGGAAAATCTAGGTGTTATCCGCAAGAGCACATCACCTTATGCATCACCAGTGGTTGTAGTGAAGAAAAAGGATGGATCAAATCGAGTCTGTGTTGACTATCGAGGCCTAAACAAGATTACTGTTTTTGATCCAGTGCCAGTGACGTCACCGAACGAAATATTCTATAACACTTCAGAAGCTAAATATTTTAGCAAAATTGACCTCAGCAAAGGGTATTGGCAGATTCCCGTTGAACCTAAGGATATCCCAAAAACGGCATTCGTGACTCCCGATGGTCATTACGAGTTTTTGAGAATGCCGTTTGGAATGATGAATTCAGGAGCGACGCTGATTCGGGCCACCCGACGATTGCTAGAAGGAATGAAAAACGTGATTAGCTACGTCGATGATTTGCTAATCTACACCCGCACTTGGGAAGAACATTTAGAGACACTGGGGGAACTATTTAATCGCTTGAAAATGTCCAAACTGACTGCGAGGCCCACCAAATGCGTATTTGGTGCTGTCGAGGTTGACTTTGTGGGACACAAATTATCACTGGGAACACTGGGGCTACAGGAGGACAACGTCAACAAAGTCAGGCACGCACCTCGACCAACTACGAAAAAGGAGGTCCGTTCTTTCCTTGGTCTCACGGGGTACTACAGGGACTTTGTACCAAATTATGCGACCCTTGCATCCCCATTGACGTCTCTGACTAAAAAGGGTCAACCAGACAAGTTAAAATGGGGAGAAGACCAGGAAAAAGCATATGACGCCCTGAAAAAAGCAATCACCACACGCCCTATCCTATGCATCCCCAATATGGATAAATCGTTTGTTCTAAGGGCAGATGCATCTGATGTGGGACTTGGAGCTGCCTTGCTTCAAGAAGGCGATGACGGGATACTTCATCCCGTTGCTTTCGCCAGCAAGAAGCTATTGGAACGAGAGAAAAGATATTCCACGATCGAGAAGGAGTGTCTGGCTATAGTGTGGGCGATAAAAAAGTTTGAACTATATCTTTACGGAAAGCAGTTCATTCTCCAAACTGACCATCAGCCATTGCGGTACCTGAGCACGGCGCGATTCGTGAGCGCCAGAATCATGAGGTGGGCTATGTTTCTACAGAGCTACAGTTTTTGTCTGCAGACCATCGCTGGGGCGAATAATGTTGAGGCAGACTTTCTAAGTAGATTTTCCTGTTAGATTCTTGTGTTTTCGGAGATTTTACATCACGGCGAGAGTCGACTTAAAATTGTATTCTTAATTATCCCTCTATATTTTTGTGTGTGTGAAGGAGACATGGACCTACTAATCGAAGACGGAGTAGATGTTCAAGAAAACACTTTAGTCTTAAAATGTGTATTGTGTTTGTGATTTTATGTTCGCATTATTTTGTTTTATTATTGATTACCATGTTTGTAACTGATGATACCTACGACAGTGTTTAGAGTAGACGACACGAGACTAGGCTGTGCAGTAGGAAGGGGAAGCGTAGCGTCAGTTATGGAGTAGTCATTTGTTCGGGTAGTTTTGAAATTTGTCTTTTTTTTTGAAAAATTTCTTGAAGGGGGGGCATATGTCACAAATGACTGGGGCAGGGGTACAGAACGGGGCTCCATTGTAATTAAGGTAACTTATGGGATGGGCGGAAATTGCTGTTAGTTTTGGAGAGGCATTGTTGGGGGATCGAGGTTGGGGTTAATAGAGTCGTGCATCTTTTAGATTTGGGGACGTATCTTTCCATGACTTCGCATGATGATTTTGGGGTTAACGACGGGGAATTCTAATTGATCGGAAATTAGGGGGCAGGGGTGGGCTAATAGCTAGCATTCTTGGACGACCACCTAAGGGGGTAGAAAATGGTATATAAGATAGAACGCTTGGCGACATAGGGGAGAGAGTTAGAGATTCGTGGACGGGGATTAGGAAGTTGTAGACGCAGCGTGACTAGACTTAGTTGAGGATAGAAACAGTGATAGACTGTTAGTCAAGTGTTAGAGTTAGGGAAGAAACTTTACTAAATTCGTTATGTTTATCAATACATCATTTATCTAAAACTGTTGCTGAGGAGTTGTTTGATCATTCGTTAATGCTCTGTGTTTTCTTCGTTGTACTTCTCAACGTCTGGACTATTGAACCATCACAGAAAGGAACGGCTTCGTACTATTCACTACATTACCAATACCACTTGGTACATGACCATAAGTACGGGCCATACCTCATAATACCACCCAATCTGTGACAATATACTTATATATGTATAGATATAGTTTACCGAATTAAGATAACTTTTTTGCAATTATTCAAAGATGATCTGTCCGTCTGTCTGTCTCTCTGTCTGTCTCTGCCTGTCTCTATGTCTCTCTGTCTGTCTCTCTGTCGCTCTGTCTGTCTCTCTGTCTATCTCTCTTTCTCGCTGTCTGTCTCTCTTTCTCTCTGTCTGTCTCTCTGTTTCTCTGCCGGTCTATAAGTCTCTCTGTCTGTCTGTCTCTTTGTCTCTATGTTTGCTTCTCAAGCTGTCTCTCAAGCTGTCTCTCAGTCTATCTCTCTGTCTGTCTGTCTCTCTGTCTATCTCTCTGTCTGTCTGTCTGTCTCTCTGTCTGTCTCTCTGTCTGTCTCTCTGTCTGTCTCTCTGTCTGTCTGTCTCTCTGTCTACATCTCTGTCTACATCTCTGTCTGTCTCTCTGTTTGTCTCTCTGACTGTCTCTCTTTCTGTCTCTCCTTCTGTCTCTCTGTCTGTCTGACTGCCTGTCTGTTTGTCTGTCTGTCTGTTTATCTATCTATCTACCTATCTATCTATCATCTACCTATTTACCATCTACACGCCTGCCTACCTACCTACCTACCTAACTATCTACCTATCCAGCTACTATCTACAGACCTGTTTACCATCAAAATCTTAAAATCGTACAATTTCATCACAAAATCGTTCAATACATTATCTTAATAGTAAAAAAAACACTCAATATATATAATGTATGCACATCGAAATCGTACATTTCTATCTCTCTAATAAAATCTCTATTTTTAAAATTAAATTTTCACTTGTGTAAAGTGATTGGGTTTTGATATCCCTGGGTATAATTATGAAAATATTTTTATGTTTTGTTAAAGTCATTGATTTCTTAATTGGTTAACATATGTTCATATGTAAAATGAGAATATAGCTTCTTTTTTTTTTTACAACTGAATTGTCATTGGATTGAAAGATATTGTCATCCAAGTAAAAATGCATGAACTCAATTTCCTACCATCGATATAAATGTATCGAAGAAGGTTAATTATTGATCAAATTTATGCTGAGGCTTATATTGTGCTGCATTGGGCAAAATAAATGTATAGTGTATAGTGGGCTACACAGAATTTTTAAAAAATAAATAAATCATCCACTGGATTGTAGCCCCCTTACTTACGCAGAAGATTTTTTTTGCATTTAATATGCTTATTTCTTATCGAGATCAGTGATAAGTGCATTAAAAATGCTATTTGGCTATTTAGTTTTGCTACACCAATTTAATTAAAAGGCATATTCTTATTTTAAAAAATTTCAAATGTAGAGTTTTCACTACTTTATAAATTTCATAAAAGTTTATTTTTGGAATGAATAAAAGTACAAACTTATTAAATGTTAAAAATACAAATCTAAATTAGTATTTAAGTTTAGCAATTTAAAAAGCAATCAATGCTATTTATTAATTTTACTTATAAGAAGGGGAATGTACATCATTAGTTTTGTCACGCTCTTTTATTTAATCAGATAACTTTTAGCTTTGGCTAAATAGGCAATTCGCACTATGACGTCATTTGCGTGATTATATAGAACTAATTAATTTTAATTTTCTTTCGCCTTATTGAGAACCCGCTAAAGAACGCACTAACAACAACTGATGTTTAGGTTTTCCCGATATATGTGATTACTGTGTATTTCTTTGATCATATTTTTTCTATTTAATTTTTTTTTCATAACTTTTAAACGCATATAAAATGCTTAAGATAGTTCCTTAGTAGTTTCTTTATATGTATTTGTAATTTATAATAATAATAATTAAACTTTTGCTAAAATAAAAGCGGAAATATAATATTTTTACGCATGTAAATTTATTCGATTTCCGTAAAATGATAGAAAATAATTTGTTTGTTTTTAAGAGTATCCGAACGTATCAAAATAGTTTCGGTTCTTTGGCGTTATGTCCCTATAGCTCATTCTTATATATAATATATAATATATATAGATATATATATATATATTAGTTACATTCACATTTTTAAACCTTTTTTGTTTTTTCAATGTGTCATGGTGAGACTGCACTAAGATGTGATAAGAAAGAAGGAAACATTATTGAGCTAACATCTCAAGCTAGTGTTTAATGATGTACGTCTGAACCTGCTGTTAAATGATGTACGTCTGAACCTGCTGTTGAATGATGTACGTCTGAACCTGCTGTTAAATGATGTACGTCTGAACCTGCTGTTGAATGATGTACGCCTGAACCTGCTGTTGAATGATGTACGTCTGAACCTGCTGTTGAATGATGTACGTCTGAACCTGCTGTTGAATGATGTACGTCTGAACCTGCTGTTGAATGATGTACGTCTGAACCTGCTGTTGAATGATGTACGTCTGAACCTGCTGTTGAATGATGTACGTCTGAACCTGCTGTTGAATGATGTACGTCTGAACCTGCTGTTGAATGATGTACGTCTGAACCTGCTGTTAAATGATGTACGTCTGAACCTGCTGTTGAATGATGTACGTCTGAACCTGCTGTTGAATGATGTACGTCTGAACCTGCTGTTAAATGATGTACGTCTGAACCTGCTGTTGAATGATGTACGTCTGAACCTGCTGTTGAATGATGTACGTCTGAACCTGCTGTTGAATGATGCACGTCTGAACCTGCTGTTGAATGATGTACGTCTGAACCTGCTGTTGAATGATGTACGTCTGAACCTGCTGTTGAATGATGTACGTCTGAACCTGCTGTTGAATGATGTACGTCTGAACCTGCTGTTGAATGATGCACGGATGAACCTGCTGTTGAATGATGTACATCTGAACCTGCTGATGAATGATGTACGTCTGAACCTGCTGTTGAATGATGCACGGATGAACCTGCTGTTGAATGATGTACATCTGAACCTGCTGTTGAATGATGTACGTCTGAACCTGCTGTTGAATGATGTACGTACACAGGTAGAGTTTTCATTGAAAATGCTTTGAATAAACATGTTGGGTTGATTGCAATTTCAAATTTGGTCACCACATCCTGTTTGTCAGTGACAGATGGGAGGTTTCCGTAAGTAGACAGTGTCATTTTCATGCAAGTTCCTAACCATGTCTGAGCTAAACCTGCACTGTGTGGTCTGAGCTAAACCTGCACTGTGTGGTCTGAGCTAAACCTGCACTGTGTGGTCTGATCTAAACCTGCACTGTGTGGTCTGAGCTAAACCTGCACTGTAAGTTATGAGATTATTGTTATCAAGGAACAAAGTACGCCAACTACTTGTACCTTCAAGGGGCAAAGTGCGTCCCTGATTGTACCTTGAAGGACCAAAGTGCCTCCCTGCTCGTACCTTTAAATTATATTTGTTAAAGATCCAATAATTGTTCGTTAAAATGGTCAGTACTCAGTACCTGTATTACTTAATATGTCGTGCTCAAGAGAAATCCCTGCTTAGAGATCCAGGGAAAAACTCAGCTTGCTTATGACTTAATGGGGACTTGTTTATTGTCACCGGAATACTGTATCAGGGAAAGCCTGCACAACACAAGGCCCGCGGGCCGTATGCGGCCCCCCAGAACACACTTTGCGGCTCGCGAAGTAACGAACCATTATTTGTTATTATTATTTTATTAAGAGCTTTCCCACTTGTCTTATTTTCTTTCTGCCCGCAGACGTTTTTCATAAAGTATTACGACACGTCTTACATGCTGAGTTGTGCAGACCTGTCTTACATGCTGAGTTGTGCAGGCCCGCATTACATGTTGAGTTGTGCAGGCCCGCCTTACATGTTGAGTTGTGCAGACCTGTCTTACATGTTGAGTTGTGCAGACCTGTCTTACATGTTGAGTTGTGCAGACCTGTCTTACATGTTGAGTTGTGCAGACCTGTCTTACATGTTGAGTTGTGCAGACCTGTCTTACATGATGAGTTGTGCAGGCCCGCATTACATGTTGAGTTGTGCAGGCCTGTCTTACATGCTGAGTTGTGCAGGCCCGCATTACATGATGAGTTGTGCAGACCTGTCTTACATGTTGAGTTGTGCAGGCCTGTCTTACATGTTGAGTTGTGCAGACCTGTCTTACATGTTGAGTTGTGCAGGCCTGCCTTACATGTTGAGTTGTGCAGGCCCGGATTACATGCTGAGTTGTGCAGGCCCGCATTACATGTTGAGTTGTGCAGGCCCGCATTACATGTTGAGTTGTGCAGGCCTGTCTTACATGTTGAGTTGTGCAGACCTGTCTTACATGCTGAGTTGTGCAGGCCTGTCTTACATGCTGAGTTGTGCAGGCCTGCCTTACATGTTGAGTTGTGCAGGCCCGCATTACATGTTGAGTTGTGCAGACCTGTCTTACATGTTGAGTTGTGCAGGCCTGCCTTACATGTTGAGTTGTGCAGGCCCGCGTTACATGCTGAGTTGTGCAGGCCCGCATTACATGTTGAGTTGTGCAGACCTGTCTTACACGTTGAGTTGTGCAGGCCTGTCTTACATGATGAGTTGTGCAGACCTGTCTTACATGTTGAGTTGTGCAGACCTGTCTTACATGCTGAGTTGTGCAGACCTGTCTTACATATTAAGTTGTGCAGGCCTGCCTTACATGCTGAGTTGTGCAGGCCCGCATTACATGTTGAGTTGTGCAGGCCCGCATTACATGTTGAGTTGTGCTGGCCCGCATAGCATGCCGAGTTGTGCAGGACCGCATTACATGTTAAGTTGTGCAGGCCTGCCTTACATGCTGAGTTGTGCAGGCCCGCATTACATGTTGAGTTGTGCAGACCTGCCTTACATAATGAGTTGTGTAGGCCTGCCTTACATGATGAGTTGTGCAGACCCGCATTACATGTTGAGTTGTGCAGACCTGCCTTACATGTTGAGTTGTGCAGACCTGTCTTACATGATGAGTTGTGCAGACCTGTCTTACATGTTGAGTTGTGCAGGCCTGTCTTACATGTTGAGTTGTGCAGGCCTGTCTTACATGATGAGTTGTGCAGACCTGTCTTACATGTTGAGTTGTGCAGACCTGTCTTACATGCTGAGTTGTGCAGGCCTGTCTTACATGTTGAGTGGTGCAGACCTGTCTTACATGTTGAGTTGTGCAGGCCCGCATTAATGTTGAGTTGTGCAGGCCTGACTTACATGATGAGTTGTGCAGACCTGTCTTACATGTTGAGTTGTGCAGGCCTGCCTTACATGATGAGTTGTGCAGGCTTGCCTTACATGATGAGTTGTGCAGGCCTGACTTACATGATGAGTTGTGCAGTCCTGCCTTACATGATGAGTTGTGCAGGCCTGACTTACATGATGAGTTGTGCAGGCCTGACTTACATGATGAGTTGTGCAGGCCTGACTTACATGATGAGTTGTGCAGACCTGTCTTACATGTTGAGTTGTGCAGGCCTGTCTTACATGTTGAGTTGTGCAGACCTGTCTTACATGTTAAGTTGTGCAGGCCTGTCTTACATGTTGAGTTGTGCAGACCTGTCTTACATGTTGAGTTGTGCAGACCTGTCTTACATGTTGAGTTGTGCAGACCTGTCTTACATGCTGAGTTGTGCAGGCCTGTTTTTAATGTTGTGTTGTGCAAGCCCGCATTACATGTTGAGTTGTGCAGACCTGTCTTACATGTTGAGTTGTGCAGGCCTGTCTTACATGTTGAGTTGTGCAGACCTGTCTTACATGTTGAGTTGTGCAGACCTGTCTTACATGTGGAGTTGTGCAGACCTGACTTACATGTTGAGTTGTGCAGGCCTGCCTTACATGATGAGTTGTGCAGACCTGTCTTACATGTTGAGTTGTGCAGACCTGACTTACATGATGAGTTGTGCAGGCCCGCATTACATGTTGAGTTGTGCAGACCTGTCTTACATGTTGAGTTGTGCAGGCCTGACTTACATGTTGAGTTGTGCAGACCTGTCTTAAATGTTGAGTTGTGCAGGCCTGACTTACATGTTGAGTTGTGCAGGCCTGACTTACATGCTGAGTTGTGCAGGCCTGGCTTACAAGTTGAGTTGTGCAGGTCTGCATTAGGGAATGAACGTAGTACCGGTAATTCAATGCTTCAGTAGCTACCCTATTCGCACCCAATGACACCAACCCTAGTGACGTCACAGCATTATTCAGTTTTGGTTTGTTGATTTCAGCTACCACGTTAACGTTATCAGCGGCTTGGTCTGCGGGCCTGCATACCTACAGACGCGTAGGCCAGTGTTTCCCCAAACGGGACCTACGGGATATGTTGTCCCAGCTATATTCAGGGGAGTCACCCAAACACTGAACTATAACATACCAGCAGAGGTGTATCTATAGGGTGGGTCGAATAGCATGTAACACAACGCCATCTATGACTGGGTAAGTTGTCCCACATACCACCCGAGGTGTATCTATAGGGTGGGCCGAATATCATGTAACACAACGCAATCTATGACTGGGTATGTTGTCCCACATACCACCAGAGGTGTATCAATAGGGTGGGCCAAGCCGTAGCATGTGAACGTTTCTAATCAACGACTGGTTGGTTAAGTTTCTCCCCTGCCCCCCCCCCAATTCCCCCCACACATACCACCAGAATGGAATCTGTCCCGTGGGCCTAACTGTGGTGTGGGCCTAACTGTGGCATGCGAAGACTTGCAGACTATGTCGCCACATACCACCAGAGGACTATATGTATAGGGTGGGCGACGCTCTAAGATGTGAACCCACGCAATCAGTGACTGCATATGTGGTCCCACATAGATAGCCCTGGTTGTTCAAACGTCTGGTTCTCTGGTCTGAATGAACGGACCGCCTGGAAACCCCCCACCAGCATTGAGCGGGAAATAGATTGACGAAATTTGACTATTGCGTGTTGACCTGGGTGCGGGACTTGTTCGGTGGATTTTTTTAAAACGACGTTCTTTTGATTTATTTATTTTCTTAATCGGACATTTTAACTTTTCCCTAGGACAAAATATCGGGAGTTGTGAAATGTGAGTTTCAGGGGAAATTATTTGTAAATGAAATTGTTTAATAATCCCAGGCGGTAAATCTATTGTGGAAATCCCCCCCCCACCCACACACCCACCCCCCACCCACACACACACCCCCCACCCAAATCTTTTCCGTAGCCAAACATTTGGTGTAATATATTGTATACGAGTTACCACAAAGTTTAAATGGTAGAACTAATCTTTATTTACCCGCCCCCCCCCAGACTAAAATAATCATTTATATATATATATATATATATATATATATATATATATAAACTACCATCCCAGACCCACGAGGCTCTTGTCTGTTTTAATGGTAGAGTCATAAGGAAACACCATCATTTATTTTGTATGTTGTATTTATCATCCAGACGTCTTTATCATTGAGCCCTTTATAATGCATAGTCCCACTTCCTGATTTATTTTTTTAACATGGATTTAAACGGGGAATACTAGTATATTATGTACATGTACTTGGAAATGTAGTTCATATGAGAGAATATGTCAACGGATGGTGCTAACATATACAGGATGGCCTTAACACAGCGTTTCTCAGCCTATGGGTCGCGACCCCTTTGGGGGTCGAATGACCCTTTCGTAGGGGACGCGTAAGACCATCGGAAAACACATATACTCTACAATTATGAAGTAGCACCGAAAATAATTTTGTGTTTGGGGGTCGCCACAACTTGTGGAACTGTATTACAGGGTCGTGGCTTTAGGAAGGTTGAGAACCACTGCCTTAACGTGTAAAGAAACGTACGTATGTATCCGTTCTCAACAATTTGCATTACATCCTAATTACGTCCCTAACAACCGATAACAGGACACATCAGTCTTTATACGTCACTATATGTGTCCATAACAAAATAACATACTTTATGCAAGTGTCCTTTACCATAGTAATATACTTTATGCAAGTTTTCCCTAACAAAGTTATATACCTCATGTAGTGTCCCTGTTAAGTACCGAGGCTAAACAAATTTAAGATGTAGTTTTAAAATTGGTTCGTTAGATGAACAATACTTAACAAACAGCTAAATACCAGCATTCAGAGAAAAACAACACCAAAACTTGTAATACTAACAATGTTCAATGTAATGATACTATTAAGTTGATAGAAACAATACAAAATCAAATCGACCGTTTACTTGCAGCACAACAAGGGAAAGAGAATCATACTAGAAAGTTACAAATATTAACCCACACACATATGGTGAAAAATGTGTTAAGACTTGTAGGCCTCCTGTAAGTCTCGTAGGCCTCCTGTAAGTCTTGTAGGCCTCCTGTAAGTCTTGTAGGCCTCCTGTAAGTCTGGTAGGCCTCCTGTAAGTCTTGTAGGCCTCCTGTAAGTCTGGTAGGTTTCGTAATTAATTATGTTTGTCGGTCACAGTCGACCGTTGTATTTATAATGAGGGAGTCAGAACCCCCCCCCCCCCAGAACATTAAGTCTAGAAAGCCAATGGTCAGAGAGTATTTCTCCCTCCATGTAGACACTTATGGAAACATTAACAAACTTTCCCAATCAAGGGCGGTGGGGGAATGGGGTGGTAGAGTTAATTAGTGACGTCAAAAAAACGACAAAGGTTGCATGCCACGGCTGGTAGAGAACAAAAAATTAGGTCAACACATAGGCTATATAATGTCATGTACCTTATGTCAATAACAAACAGGGGCGTAGTTAGGGTTAGTGCACCCGGTCGGGACAAGAATTTTGTCACTACATTCCACGAAAATAAAAAGTATATAGTTGGCCGACAATGCCGCACCTCCATTTAAGTGATGTCCGAGTCCGACCGCCCCCTCCCCTGCGCACACCCCTCACTACGCCACTGACGAGAACGTGACAAAGTCACTAACGAAGTAACACACGCCACGTTCCCAAAAGCGTGACACAGACTACGTCCATAATACCGTGATCCGTGACACACGCCATTCGTCTATTGACTTGGGACATTACCTTTGGCATCACCAGGAAGTGAACTGACCGTGAAACTAAGAAAACTTGTTGTTTTGAGAAAACCATCTTGCTCGTATCTTTCTTGACTAGTATACTTTCTTGACTAGTATACTTTCTTGACTAGTATACTTTCTTGACTAGTATACTTTCTTGACTAGTATACTTTCTTGACTAGTATACTTTCTTGACTAATATACTTTCTTGACTTGTATACTTTCTTGACTAGTATACTTTCTTGACTAATATACTTTCTTGACTAGTATACTTTCTTGACTAGTATACTTTCTTGACTAATATACTTTCTTGACTAGTATACTTTCTTGACTAGTATACTTTCTTGACTTGTATACTTTCTTGACTAGTATACTTTCTTGACTATTATACTTTCTTGACTTGTATACTTTCTTGACTAGTATACTTTCTTGACTAATATACTTTCTTGACTAGTATACTTTCTTGACTAGTATACTTTCTTGACTAGTATACTTTCTTGACTAGTATACTTTCTTGACTAGTATACTTTCTTGACTAATATACTTTCTTGACTTGTATACTTTCTTGACTAGTATAATTTCTTGACTAGTATACTTACTTGACTAGTATACTTTCTTGACTAGTATACTTTCTTGACTAGTATACTTACTTGACTAGTATACTTTCTTGACTAGTACCTTGTGATACGCAGACATTCCAAGTTGATTCATACCGCCTATTTTGCAACATTTAAAAAAAAAAAAAAAATTAATTATGAGTAATTTTGTAGAATTGGTGAAAATAGGGATACATTTAGGGTTCATGTTAGGTTTAGTGATAGTCAATTATACAAGTTCACGGGTCGTGGCAACGAAGATGGCAGCCGTGTGATACGTCATGGCACCAATGGTCTGCATTTACCGTACTTTTTTAATTTTTTAATTCGGATCCCTGTTGACCGACTGGCACGCCCTTTCTCCCCAGGCCGTGCTTGATTCTTGCACCAAGTGTCAAGTTACAGGATGGCCCCGTGCAGCAAAACAGAAGCGAGGAAGTTGTTTGTCTGTCGGTGTCATCCAGTGTGTTGAATTACAGCACACGGATAACCCACCGTGAATGCGGCCTGCGGTGATAACATCGTCCCTTTTCCAAGAACGACTACTGCGGGTCGCTGGGTTTACTACAACGGCACTAAATTCCCGGAATCCGTGGCTGGGGTTTTCTGGGAAAGTAAGATAACATGATTGAAAAATGTTCCTGTTTTTTTAAATTATTTTTTAAATAAAAATAATATAAATAAGTAAGTAAGGTCAAGTGCGGAGATTTCACCATACCCGGGGTATGATATATCATACATATCCCCCCACTCCCCAACAGGTCTTCTAACTGTACACACGATGGTTTCAGTCCAGCGGTGTGGAGAAGGGGTCGCGGTTGGAACGAACAGCTGTCTCACCAAACCTTCTTTGTCTATTTGCATGTAGCTCTCTTTGCGTAATTGTATTATTTATTTAATCATAATGCACACATACAAATAATATAAGATATGAACATCTTAGTCTAGACTTTTTAAACACTGATAATTTTTTTTATTTTTTTTTTAAATAATGAACTAGCTTATGAATTGTGATGAAGCTATGAGTCCTGAGACCGTGTTGTGACCAGACACAGTTAGGTCTCCGATGAAATAGCAGTAGATAGCAACATTGAAATGTAATAAGAGAGCTCATTGTACAGACCAATTATATAAAGATATAATTCAAATTAATAAGTTTGTTGTGCGGCAAGTTCTGGTGTTGACGCCTTTGACAATTCAGTCATACAGACACATAGTTTACAGCTATTGATCTATGAAATAACGACTGGCTGAAAATCGATACTTTATTAATAGCAACACATCGGTCAATAGCCAGCAATAAGTCTATACCCAGCAATCAGTCAATACCCAGCAATCAGTCAATACCCAGCAATTAGTCAATATCCAGCAATCAGTCAATACCCATCAATCAGTCAATACCCAGCAATCAGTCAATACCCATCAATCAGTCAATACCCAGCAATCAGTCAATACCCAGCACTCTCGGTTAATAAAGGCTACGTGCCCAATGGACACCTTGTTATGAAAGCTAAGTTATCTTCCTACGCTAGCGTGGGCACAACACTCCCACTCACTGACACCGAGACGGGGCACCTGACGCCCTCGCACTGCCGAGTCTGAAAGGTTAAAGTTCATTTGAGTGGCGGCCGACAAATGGGCTCCTATCGATGCAGTGTGGTTAAACTCCAGGGGCGTGGGCGACGTGGGCCGGGCAGAGGCGTCTTCTTCTTTTGGATGGATTAATTATTCTTAATATACGGTTTCATAATGGAGTGCGCGGAGACTGGATTTTTTAAATTGTTTTTTTGTTTAACTTACGGTGGGAATACATTCAGAAACCCTCTCCGTCGCCTCGTTAATTCTGGCTTATTATCTGGAAATGTAATTATTACAGGCAACAGCTTTTGGGGAATAGAGCATTTCTTAGACTTGAAGAGTGTATGGCGATCACAAGTTAGGTGATCGATAATTTATCTCTCTCCCCCTCATGGGCGCCCGCAGAAAATTTTCTAGGGGGGGGGGGCAAAATACTTTCTCTTTATTTTCCTTTACTTTTATACATTTTTTGTCTATTTTTTTGTAAAAAAATTTTTTAATCAATCAATCCAGGGGGGGCAAGTGCCCCACCTTGCCACTACTTGCGGGCGCCCATGCTCCCCCTCCTCCCCCCCTTTAAAAAAAACAACATACTATTTGATCCCAGAATATTCAACTATCAAGAACTGAAGAATGGAGTGAACAAAAAAAAATGTAATAACTTTAAAATAAAATATAAAATACTTCCGTATCCACAGGTGTTAATTCAAAAATGGAGGTTTAAATACATTGTCCACTTTGATGGCTAGGAACGAGACCGAAGCCGAAACCAAAAGCTTAAAGTGACTTTCGGCCGAAACCGAAGCCGAAATTCGATCGGTCTCTAACTACCAATCAGGTGATCCCACATCTATCACCCACCTGATCCCCCACATACACCCACGTGATCCCATACCTACTATCCACGTGATCCCACACCTACTGCCCACGTGATCCCACACATACCACCCACCTGATCCCACACATACCACCCACGTGATCCCACACATACCACCCACGTGATCCCACACCTACCACCCACGTGATCTCACACCCAACAACCACGTGATCCCAGTCTACCACCCACGTGATCCCACACCTACCACCCACGTGATCTCACACCCACCAACCACGTGATCCCACACATACCACCCACCTGATCCCACACATACCACCCACGTGATCCCACACATACCACCCACGTGATCCCACACCTACCACCCACGTGATCTCACACCCAACAACCACGTGATCCCAGTCTACCACCCACGTGATCCCACACCTACCACCCACGTGATCTCACACCCACCAACCACGTGATCCCACACATACCACCCACGTGATCCCACACCTACCACCCAGGTGATCTCACACTCACCAACCACGTGATCCCCCACCTAACACCCAGGTGATCTCACACCCACCAACCCCGTGATCCCCCACCTACCAACCACGTGATCCCCCACTCATCAACCACGTGATCCCCCACCTACCAAAGTTATCGTTTAAACCTCAATCAATAAAAGAGTGAAAAAACCTGCTGAATGTGGGAAACACTAGACCCCCAGATGTCAGTAAGTGAGCCAGGCAGTAGTAGGTAATATAGTAGGTACTGTAGTAGGTTGTAGTAGGTAATGTAGTAGGTAGTAGTAGGTACTGTAGTAGGTAGGAGTAGGTACTGTAGAAGGTAGTAGTAGGTAATGTAGTAGGCAGTAGTAGGTAATGTAGTAGGCAGTAGTAGGTACTATAGTAGGTAGTAGTAGGTACTGTAGTAGGTAGTAGTAGGCAGGGCCGACCCTAACAATTGCGGGGCCCTATGCGAAACTGACTGCGCGGGGCCCATTCTGGGTAGAGGATAAAGATTATAAGTGAAAATTAAGATTTTGTATTAGAAAATAATTTCGGGGCGGGGCCTATGAAAGTGCGGGGCCCATTGCGGCTGCATAGGTTGCAATGGCCTAAGGCCGGCCCTGGTTGTAGGTACTGTAGTAGGTACTGTAGTAGGCAGTAGTAGGTACTGTAGTATAAGGTAATGTAGTAGGAAGTAGCATGTACTGTAGTAGGTAATGTAGTAGGCAGTAGTGGGCTGTAGTAGGTAGTAGTAGGCTGTAGTAGGCAGTAGTAGGATGTATTAGGCAGTAGTAGGCAGTAGTAGGCTGTAGTAGGCAGTAGTAGGCTGTAGTAGGCTGTAGTAGGCAGTAGTAGGCAGTAGTAGGCTGTAGTAGGCAGTAGTAGGCTGTAGTAGGCAGTAGTAGGCAGTAGTAGGCTGTAGTAGGCAGTAGTAGGCTGTAGTAGGCTGTAGTAGGCAGTAGTAGGCTGTAGTAGGTAGTAGTAGGCTGTAGTAGGCTGTAGTAGGTAGTAGTAGGCAGTAGTAGGTAGTGTAGTAGGCTGCTGGAATAATAAAAACTTTAAAAAATCCAAGTAAAAATTTACTTGGTATAGCAAGAGGTTGTACTGTAGACTGGTCTGCATAGTTGAGCACCAATGACGATTTCACCTTTGATAGTATCACCAATGACGGTATCACCAATGACCGTATCACTTATGACGGTATCACCAATGACGGTATCGCTTGTAACATTTTAACATGTTTTTGTACCCCATACTTTAATATCCTGGGAGTTGACCCCATAATATCATATCCGAGGGCTTGAACACTAGAGATCATGGAACGGTTTTCGACTCCATCTTTGACCGCCTTATTGTTCCCCTGATGCTGTACCACAGGGATGGGCAAACTTTTTGTGCGGAGGGCCGCATTGACAGAGGTAAAGCTATTTGGGGACCGAATGGTTATTATGTCCAATTTTTGCATGTCGATAAACATTTCTGTATATTAAAATCGGTAAATACGCATTTTAGCATTACATGACATAAGTCAAGGACAGTTTAAAAAAATAGAAAATTAGAAAGAAATTTGATCAAAAATGGTTTTAAAATCATAAAGGTACACAAATTCTGTAAAATTCAACAAAATAACTTAAAAATTATTGTTTAAAATTTCTAAATGCCGAACAATATCAGGTTCAGGGCAGCATGCGGCCCGCGGGCCGTACTTTGCCCACTCCTGCTGTACCATATTATTCTGTTGTACTGTAGCAGCCTTTTAATGCACATTCTAAAGTCCAATGGTAGTCCTACCCCAATATTTCCCAACATGTTATCTCACCTCGATATTTCACCCCTCATTGTTCTACCATCGTATCTGTAGTCCTACCCCGGTATTTGAAAACTTTAGTCCTACCCCGGTATTTGACAACTTTAGTCCTATCCCGGTATTTGTCCCCCTAATGTCCTAACTAGGTGAGCTCTCAGCTATCATAACTTCTAATTGCTATTCAGGAGCAAACAAGTGTAGTGGAGTCTTCTCGCTGTCACCGTCTGCATGTGACGTCACCATGTATCACATCTTCCCACAACTTCATCTCAACCTTCCTCTCCCCATTCCATCACCCCCCCCCCTTTTTTTTTTTGCAATCACCCTTTCCAATTACGCCTCCCTCAATCGTCTGCAACACTTACATCCATGTAATTAGTTCATTTAACTCATACGGCTCTCTGTGACCGCCCCTTTCAACACTCAACTGACCACAAATATGATTCACTCCCCCCCCCCTTTTTTTCCCAAGTTGTTGTGTCTAAAGACATTTTTTCTCCATGACAACGCGTTAGAAAAGATATTGTTTTGTATATCGTATTTGAAGGTAAAGTGTGACACTCTCTTGTGGGGGCAAAGGCATGTCAGACTCTTGTGACGACTAGGACATGTCAGTCTCTTGTGACAAAATGTGCATGAAATTATCTTGTGGCAGTGAATGTGTGACAGTCTCTGTGTGAAAATGAATGCACGACAGTTTCTTGTGACCATGCGTATATTACTGTGTCTGACAGTCAAGTGCGACAATGTATACATCTGTGAAATGCAACAACAGATCAATGAACCATTACGTGCTACGTCACATGGCATGCACCACGACACTCGGGCTGTCCTAAATTGGGACCAACACCTGCCTGGGTGGCCGGTGAAGCAGACGAGTTTCTATGGAGTCATTCATTTCACCGGCCATCCCCATGGCCATTGGCCACCATTGCCGACCGGTTTTTATTATCTACCGAATAAACGTTATTGATTTGTACAGTCTGCTCCAGATTGTCAACCAAAAGATCTTCCTTGTTACACTCTACAATCTTCCTTGCTACACTCTACAATCTTCCTTGCTACACTCTACAATCTTCCTTGCTACACTCTACAATCTTCCTTGCTACACTCTACAATCTTCCTTGCTACACTCTACAATCTTCCTTGCTACACTCTACAATATTCCTTGCTACACTCTACAATATTCCTTGCTACACTCTACAATCTTCCTTTCTACACTCTACAATCTTCCTTGCTACACTCTACAATCTTCCTTGCTACATTCTACAATCTTCCTTGCTACACTCTACATTAGTTTCAGTAAATTCTACAGCGATCAGTTCGAATATTTCATCACCTTAAGTTTCTAATCTCTAGTTAACTTGTCATGTTGTGGCGTCTGTGACGCTTGTCACATTTTAACAACAACAAAAAAACAACAAAAAAAGAAAAACAACACGGATTTTATTTTTATAAAAATAGCTTAGCCTTTCCCGCAATGACGTAGCTATGGTTTGAGCCGCCCGGGACAAACATGCTTTTTGCCGCCCCCTATGCCACGATAAAAAAATTCTGCAGTTATCGTCAAAATACCGCCCCTCAATATAAATGGAAAAAGTACCGCCCTTCCTACGCCCCTGCATCCTCGCCATTATAGTTTTAGATCCTAGGTCCCCAGGTTCACAGCACTACACGACTGTTTCTTGACTTACCACGACTTCCAAACAAAAACACCATACACACATTCTTAACACTGTTCTCTGCAGAGTTATTTATCCACCCCCTCAGACCTGATACTTTGATTAACACACACACACACATACACACACACACATACACACACACACACATACACACACACAGACATCAAAACGGAAATCCTACTACAGATTACTGATAGTGTGGAGGAATTCTTATAACTTTAAACTGTATGTCCTTCAGTGAAAATGTGTGACAACTTTCAAGTGCTTCTTAGAGATTGGTGGCATGGAGTCCATTGTTGTCCAGGGACAACAGACTTTAGTGACAATACCCATAAAGGACGCCCCCACCAACTCACGACAAGAGGAAGTGACGAAACACATCTCTTCCGCTGTCTGTTCTGCTAACATTGCGATGTTGGGTGGGTGAGGTGGAAGTGGGAGGGGGGCTAATGTCGTCATCAATTGTCTGCCCTGATGTCGTCATCAAATGTCTGCCCTGATGTCGTCATCAAATGTCTGCCCTGATGTCGTCATCAAATGTCTGCCCTGATGTCGTCATCAAATGTCTGCCTTCATTTTATCGTGTTATTTTAGTTCTGGACGACCTTGCACCTCTTGGATGACCTTGACCTTTTTATGACGCTACGTTCTGGACGACCTTGCACCTCTTGGATGACCTTGACCTTTTTATGACGCTACACCTCTTAGATGACACTGACTAATAAGATGACCTTGCTCTGAAAATTTCATTGATTAGCTGTAACAGTACACCTTACATGACGCATGTTTAAGTTGTTGATTACTTCCTTGTAATGTCACCCCCTCCAACACTCCACCCACCCCCCCCCAAAAGAAGTTGGTAATTGGTTGTTATAGTTTTAGTTTTCTAAAATGTAAATATCTAACTTTAAAGTAGTACGTACATCCATATGTACAGCAACATGTACATCAGTATGTACAGCAGTATGTACAGCAGTATGAATAGAGGCATGTACAGCAGTATGAATAGAGGCATGTACAGCAGTATGAATAGAGGCATGTACAGCAGTATGAATAGAGGCATGTACAGCAGTATGAATAGAGGCATGTACAGCAGTATGAATAGAGGCATGTACAGCAGTATGAATAGAGGCATGTACAGCAGTATGAATAGAGGCATGTACAGCAGTATGAATAGAGGCATGTACAGCAGTATGAATAGAGGCATGTACAGCAGTATGAATAGAGGCATGTACAGCAGTATGCATAGTGGCATGTACAGCAGTATGTCTAGTGGCATGTACAACAGTTTGTACAGTGGCATGTACAGTAGTTTGTACAGTGGCATGTACAGTAGTCTGTATACTAATCACAACTTCTGGCTGGGCCAGCAATCCTGACCAACTCTTAGCCAAGTTCGTTCCAATGTCCCACTCAAAGCTGGTGTAGACCGTGCACACGTGACGTAGTGTCCCCCCCGCACCGTCTGCCCTTTGTGTTCAACAACCATTGCATCACACTTCAGTGGCTGGCTTCTTCCAAGAAACATTTCATTGTGAGGCTCTTGACGCCAAGTGGGCTCCGTGTCCGGTTGTTCGAGGCTGAGATAGTTTGACGTCATCTCCATGGGAACTGGTCGACAGCCATCTTCCATCTCTTCGTCGCCGGTTTAATAGTGTGTCCATTGTCGGTTTGGTTAGCTTGGGTGTGTGTGGCACACCTCATGCACCCCCACACGCACACACTTTCTTTGTCCACTAAATTGTGGGAAAGTGTAAAATAAATACAAATGTGTCATGATACTATCCCCTGCTTTGTGTGATGGTGTTATACGTTGCTGTGTGTGATGGTGTCATACGTTGCTGTGTGTGATGGTGTCATACGTTGCTGTGTGTGATGGTGTCATACGTTGCTGTGTGTGATGGTGTCATACGTTGCTGTGTGTGATGGTATGATCATTTTTTATGTTTACATCCACTGATGTGAATGATGGTATGATCCAATGCTGTGCGTGATGATGTATCCACTTACATTTATTATGCTATGATCCACTCCTGTGGGTGTTGGTATAATCCACAGCTGTGTGTGATGGTATGATACACTGCTGTGTGTGATGGTATGATACACTGCTGTGTGTGATGGTATGATACACTGCTGTGTGTGATGGTATGATACACTGCTGTGTGTGATTTGCGATGCATGAGAGGGGAGTTCGATGACAGCTCCAAGTATCTTTGCTGGCACACAATGTTGAGTGGCCAAGAATTCAGTGTCTGCTATAGATATTATTCATGTTATCACAACAATGATGTCCATGTCATTGATGTCCATGTCATTGATGTTCATGTCATAGATGTCCATGTCATTGACTTCCATGCCACTGATGTTCATGTCATTGATGTTCATGTCATTGATGTTCATGTCATTGATGTTCGTTCATGTCATTGATGTTCGTTCATGTCATCGATTATCTTAATCACGTGTTTACGTCAACACCTAAAAACATATAACCAAAAATTTCACTTTGGAACGACGCTCTCACCCCTCCCCCCCCCCCCCCACCCCAAACCACTCAACTGTCCCCTAGCAAACACCAAGAAGTACAACTCAATTGCGTATTCCAGAACGATGGTGACCTTTCAATATTCCCACCAACGCAGTGAGACGCCCCACCCCACACGCCCCCACCAACAATCTCTCTCTCTCTGCCAACACTATCGGAAGCCTTTTAAGAACCAGCGGATGAATCAACGCTATTAATTAGATCTTCAACTGCCATGCTAGTCCACGCATTCAGACACTTAGTGATCCGCCAACCTACAGTAAGTGGGCATACGTCACTTGTTGGTGCTAATAGGCAGTCTCATGAAGTCCAGGGGTGAGTTGCGGTGGGGGTGTGGGGGGTGTGAGGGTGTCAGAATAAAACCCTTTGCTGAGATGTTTAATCCGACCCAAAAGACCTTTCGGAAAAAAAAAAAAATTCGTTACATGTACAAATTTATTGTTGAACAGAAATTTTCAAACTGTAATAATCATAATCATATTCATAATCACTGCAAGTTAGAAATGTATCCCGCTGTTTATTTTCGAGCTGGGCTCGGGGTGAATTTTCGAAGCTGGTCTTCGGGGTGCATATCAAAACTAGAATTTTAGAATCCTAAAAAATCACCACCCTTCCCATCAAAACTAGAATTTTAGAATCCTAGAAAATCACCCCCCCCCCCCCAACCCCGCAAAAGTTATTTTTAAAGAATTATAAAAATGCAGCCCCCGGCACACAAAATTGTGCCCACTAGTGTGTTAGGGTTACATAGGATAAGAAGGGGCGAGCACAGAATACTATAGAAGTGACACGCGTGCCATGACATAGCCACCAAGGATATTTTTAATTTTGGAAATATGGACTCCGGGAGATGAATCTTGTGTTAAAAAAACATCACTTTGTCCATTGCGACATCTGAGTGGCCAATTCAGCAAATTGTCTTGTTTTTCTGCAGGCTGCTGCCATACCGGATGGTGGTCTCCCCTTGTGACGAAGATTGTTATCCCCCAATTTCCAATCTCCATAAATACAGACGTGACAGTGCTGCGGGTCCCAAGTCAATACAGACGTGACAGTGCTCGGTTCCAAATCAATACAGACGGGACAGTGCTGAGCTCCAAGTCAATACAGGCGTGACAGTGCTTGGTTCCAAGTCAATACAGACGTGACAGTGCTGGGCTCCAAGTCAATACAGACTTGACAGTGCTGGGTTCCAAGTCAATACAGACGGGACAGTGCTGGGCTCCAAGTCAATACAGACGTGACAGTGCTCGGTTCCAAGTCAATACAGACGTGACAGTGCTGGGTTCCAAGTCAATATAGAGGTGACAGTGCTAGGTTCCAAGTCAATACAGACGTGACAGTAATAGGTACCAAGTCAATACAGACGTGACAGTGCTCGGTTCAAAGTCAATACAGACGTGACAGTGCTGGTTTCCAAATCAATACAGACGTGACAGTGCTGGGTTCCAAGTCAATACAGACGTGACAGTGCTCGGTTCCAAGTCAATACAGACGTGACAGTGCTCGGTTCCAAGTCAATACAGACGTGACAGTGCTCGGTTCCAAGTCAATACAGACGTGACAGTGCTAGGTTCCAAATCAATACAGACGTGACAGTGCTCGGTTCCAAGTCAATACAGACGTGACAGTGCTGGGTTCCAAGTCAATATAGAGGTGACAGTGCTAGGTTCCAAGTCAATACAGACGTGACAGTGCTCGGTTCCAAGTCAATACAGACGTGACAGTGCTCGGTTCCAAGTCAATACAGACGTGACAGTGCTCGGTTCCAAGTCAATACAGACGTGACAGTGCTCGGTTCCAAGTCAATACAGACGTGACAGTGCTCGGTTCCAAGTCAATACAGACGTGACAGTGCTGGGTTCCAAGTCAATATAGAGGTGACAGTGCTAGGTTCCAAGTCAATACAGACGTGACAGTGCTCGGTTCCAAGTCAATACAGACGTGACAGTACTCGGTTCCAAGTCAATACAGACGTGACAGTGCTCGATTCCAAATCAATACAGACGTGACAGTGCTAGGTCCCAAATCAATACAGACGTGATAGTGCTAGGTTCCAAATCAATACAGACGTGACAGTGCTAGGTTCCAAATCAATACAGACGTGACAGTGCTAGGTTCCAAATCAATACAGACGTGACAGTGTTAGGTTCCAAATCAATACAGACGTGACAGTGCTGGGTCTCAAGTCAATACAGACGTGACAGTGCTAGGTTCCAAATCAATACAGACGTGACAGTGCTAGGTTCCAAATCAATACAGACGTGACAGTGCTAGGTTCCAAATCAATACAGACGTGACAGTGCTAGGTTCCAAATCAATACAGACGTGACAGTGTTAGGTTCCAAATCAATACAGACGTGACAGTGCTAGGTTCCAAATCAATACAGACGTGACAGTGCTGGGTCTCAAGTCAATACATTTCAACGCATCAATAAGAACAATGAGCTGTAACACTGGAGGTCATCGAGTTCACTCTCACCAGCATCATTACTGGGGTGGCTTACCATCTCACCAGCATCATTACTGGGGTGGGGTACATTTACCAGATCAACCCTTCAGCTAGGCGCATCCTACATGGGAATAAATGTATGCCTATCATTCCACGTCACCGACTTTCTTTACCGTCCACTGCGGTTCTCAACATAATGGTAGCGAGCGACCCGCCTGCTGGAGCACCTGGTAGAAATGTGAGGTTTTGGAAAAAAAATATTGCATTCTTATCTTTTTTTTTTTTACAACCTTGAATTCTTAATTTTTAAATAAAAATAATTTACAGCATCAGGCTAGTTCCGTATTGTCACCACACCCTGACTGCATTAGTTTAAAAAAGAAAAACATAACAGAAAAACCCACAAATCTTATGATTTATTCGGTACATGTCAGCAGTTAACTCCTGCCTCGATCACCTTTCCAAAACCAATTTGTCAATTTCTAGGCATAAGCCTAGATGCTTGTCACCACATCGTGGCAACTGTTGTCAAGGGATCACGGCACTAACAAGGCTGAGAGCCCCTGTCCCACCAGACGCAAAAATTAAATAAATATGAGTTGTCTTTAAATAAAAACAGAGACCTTTAAGAAAACTAATACCCCACCACCCCTAACCCCACAACACACACACACACACACAACGGCTTTTTCCCTTGGCAACTCTTCAGAGATCAGGAAATACTAAAGTTAAGCATTTCGTTTTTAATGTTAGTTTATTTTTGCCAGGATCAGTCACGCATTCTACTTTTTATTCATTCTTTTATCCAAATGATCGTTAATCGTGGGATCCACTGAATCCTTAAGCCTTAAAGCAGTGGTTCTCAACCTTCCTAATGCCACGACCCTTTAATACAGTTCCTCGTGTTGTGACGACTCCACAACCACAAAATTATTTTCGTGGCTACTTCATAGCTATAGAGTAAATGTGTTTTCCGATGGTCTTAGGCGACCCATGCGAAAGGGTCGCGACCTATAGGTTGAGAGCAGCTGCCTTAAAGGGTTTCTATGACATTCTGGGGTCGATAATGCTTTTTGTTTTTGTTTTTTTAGAAAATATTTCTTTCCTTTTTTTTTTATTCATCTCAACCCAAATAAAACTACGTTGAATCTTTCGTGGCGCCCCAGGAAGGAATGAACCTTGCACACCAGTGCCCCAGGAAGGAATGAACATTGCACCCCAGCGCCCCAGGAAGGAATGAACCTTGCACACCAGTGCCCCAGGAAGGAATGAACCTTGCACCCCAGCGCCCCAGGAAGGAATGAACCTTGCACCCCAGAGTTCAGAGAAAGCTGGTGTAAGTGAACTATTTGTAGACGCCTCGTCAACACGACCAGTCTGGGCGTGAGGTCACCGACTACTGCAGGGATGGAAAGTGGCGCAATCAAGATAAACACAAACTCGGCTGCAGTCAAAGCGTAAGAGGTGTCTGTAAAGCGGTATGTAAGCGGTATGTAAGGGATGTGTTCGCGCGAAGCATTTCTTTTGAAGTCACCATGGGTTTGTTTCTGGCTGCTGGGTTCCCGAATTCGGTGAGGGGTGGTGAATGTGACGTGTAACGGAGATCACCATCATCATCACCAAAGCCATCAGCGCCATCTTTTCAGTTGGGAGGGAGGGAGCGAGGGGTAGGTTTACTAATCAACTGCATGTCTTGCTTTGAAAATATAATAAGGATTGGGGGGGGGGGGGGGTGAGGACGGATTGTACTTATCAACACCATCTCCATTTGGTGGGGTGCAATCAAATAGCAATCAATGACCAAAGCAGAGAGGCCGACGCAAGGACATCAAAGCTTACAAGGTCAAGGTCATGCACCCCGTGCCCCCATCAACATCGCCTCTGTGGAAAAAAAAGATCATCAGGGGCAGAACACTGGGAGTCAACATGTTTACTCCTGACATCATCATCATCATCATCAAGACGTGGATGTTGTACAGCTCACAAAAATAGTTTTTTTTTATTATTATAACTTTTCGGTTAATCAAAATTGGCCCCAAAGGGTTAATTTGTTTGGGAGGAATTTCTGCCGGTGTTTATTATGAACGCAGTGGAGCGGCGTGGCGGGCCACCAACATTTTGCTAGTCGGTAAGTGGAACATAATCTTAGCTTGAACTCACCCTTGACCCTCGACCCTTGTTTACCCTGGCCGCCGCAGCCTTATGTCGGACAGGTAGAAATTGCGTGACTGACTGTGGAACGTCTACCACCCACCAGATCAAAGCTGCGGAGAAGAAGGAATAGATTTAAGAAACTCCGGGTACAGTGGCGTCGCAAGCGTCAGTGTCGCCCGGGGTGGGGGCAAACAATTTTCCACCCACAAAAAAAAATAAATAAATTCTGGAGCTGGTCGAAAATGACACTCCTTCAATATAAAAAAAATAAAATTACGTCGGGTCGGACCGCCCCCCCCCCCCACTTTTTTTTTCCGACGCCACTGTCCGCGTGTGTGATTCCCATCCAAGCATTGACATCACGATGAGTTAATATCAATTCAAATTTGAATTCCTCTAATTTATTATGTCACGAAGAAATACCATAAAGAAATGCAATAAAGAAATACCATAAAAAAATACCATAAAGAAATACCATAAAGAAATACCATGAAGAAATACCATAAAGAAATATCATAAAGAAATACCATAAAGAAATACCATGAAGAAACAAGTGTTTCCTGATTTTAAACATTTTAAAAAAAAATATTTTTTTTGGTCCATGTTTTGTCCTGCATCGAAGACACGTTTGTCATTGTTTACCATTGTTTTGACCGAAATAGTTAGTGTACGCTGCCATAGTCTCAGACCTCGAATTCCCTGCAACTGCTCGTCAAGTGTTCGCCGTCACCGATTTATTGCAGAACTAGTTGTCGGCTGTCTTACTGCGAGTGAAACATTGCCTAATGCGAGTGAAATCAGTTTTGTTTCCCTGTGGTTTAATGTGGTCTCAAGACCTTGATCCAGCCTGTCAATCATGACAGACAATACGCTCTATACAACATAGATCGATTTATTTGGACTGTGACGTCGTCATGGGTGTCAGGGGGTTGGGGGTGGGGGTGGAAGAGAGGACACACATTCACCCCACCCCCTTCCGATGTTAAATCTTCGATAGCTTAAATCACAAGGGGTTGGGGGGGGGGTGTGCGTGTAATGTAATACAATCTTTGGTTCTTTATTTGGTGTACTTTTTCCAAATTGTACGAGAATTAAAAAAAAGGGTAACAGACTACTTATATAAATAAAAAGCACCATCGCTAGGGTAAGTTTTAGATGAAGTATGACCCCCCACACCCATTTTCCCATCCATCGCTAAGGTAAGTTTTAGATGAAGTATGACCCCCCACACCCATTTTCCCATCCATCGCTAAGGTAAGTTTTAGATGAAGTATGACCCCCCACACCCATTTTCCCACCCATCGCTAGGGTAAGTTTTAGATGAAGTATGACCCGCCACCCCCATTTTCTCACCCATCGCTATGGTAAGTTTTAGATGAAGTATGACCCCCACCCCCATTTTCCCACCCATCGCTATGGTATGTTTTAGATGAAGTATGACCCCCACCCCCATTTTCCCACCCATCGCTATGGTAAGTTTTAGATGAAGTATGACCCCCACCCCAATTTTCCCACCCATCTCTAGGGTAAGTTTTAGATGAAGTACGACCCCCCACACCCTTTTTCCCACCCATCTCTAGGGTAAGTTTTAGATGAAGTATGACCCCCCACACCCATTTTCCCACCCATCGCTAGGGTAAGTTTTAGATGAAGTATGACCCCCCACACCCTTTTTCCCACCCATCTCTAGGGTAAGTTTTAGATGAAGTATGACCCCCCCACGCCCATTTTCCCACCCATCGCTAGGGTAAGTTTTAGATGAAGTATGACCCCCACCCCCATTTTCCCACCCGGGGATTCCACATTCAAAACCAAGTAGTCTGTTGGCAGCGCCACTGTGATTGGCCTGTTTGTTTTATAACGAAAGAAAACCCACTTATCTTCAGCTGTGAAAACATTTATAATAATGTGCAGGATTCGGAGGTGAAGTTCAAGAATGTCGGCTTATGGGTCAGCTTTTTTACATTTTAATTTTGTTGTGAGATGTCGGATGTGTTGACGGCAGCTTTGAGACGTGGTCACGTCACATACATCACATCCGTTATACTTTATTGTTCCGCCCTTATACTAGAGACGGACTTCTTCATTTCCTCTACAGAGTCAACTCTCTAGCACCGTTGAACATCTGTGCCTCTGGGCACACTAGTTTAGACAAGGGGTCCTCAAAACATGGCCCGCGGTCCAGATCCTTAAGCCAGCCCGCGTGGTCATCGTACGGGTATTCGGGTAGCAGTGAGAAATATGGAAACGGATATTGACCATCTATTTCCCCAAAAGCCAGGCCCATACTTCCCAGTGAAACACTAGTCTAATAACTTGATGTAGTTACCAGGCGCACACTTCCCAGTGAAACACTAGTCTAATAACTTGATGTAGTTACCAGGCCCATACTTCCCAGTGAAACACTATATCTAACAACTTGATGTAGTTACCAGGCGCATACTTCCCAGTGAAACACTATATCTAATAACTTGATGTAGTTACCAGGCGCACACTTCCCAGTGAAACACTAGTCTAATAACTTGATGTAGTTACCAGGCCCATACTTCCCAGTTAAATGCTAATACCTTGATGTAGTTACCAGGCGCATACTTCCCAGTTAAATGCTAATACCTTGATGTAGTTACCAGGCCCATACTTCCCAGTTAAATGCTAATACCTTGATGTAGTTACCAGGCCCATACTTCCCAGTTAAATGCTAATACCTTGATGTAGTTACCAGGCGCATACTTCCCAGTTAAATGCTAATACCTTGATGTAGTTACCAGGCGCATACTTCCCAGTGACATTCTAATAACTTGATGTTGTTTAAAATTGTTATTCCTTTTAACTATTGTGTTGTTGTTCCCCGCTACATATAATATATGAGCAGTATGCTCAAACAGTGTTTGATGGACAGTGAACCAACCAACCCCCAAGAGACTTGACCCACTGATGGAAAAAGTTTCAGGACCCCTGCGTTAAGCCATTCAGTTATTCTAAAAAAAACAAATTTATTACGTAAGCACCGGTCTCACACCAATACAGATGACAGGTCTGTTTATAAAGTGGGGGGGGGGGGGTAGATGTTCACGACTTATAAATCGTTAATATATACGATAATTCTGTGTGTGTGGAAAAAAAAAAGGGGGGGGGGGCCTACAAAAACAAACAATAAATCACTTTCTAAGCTTTCGGGGCAAGGGACCATTAGACACCCCACCTCAAAATGTTACAGACCAAGTGCAGTCACTTTCTAATCACCAAGTTTACAACGATCACCCGCCTGTAGTGTTAACAGACTCCTGTATCTCCTTGAAGCACACTTTCTAATCACCAAGTTTACAACGATCACCCGCCTGTAGTGTTAACAGACTCCTGTATCTCCTTGGAGCACACTTTCTAAGTTTACAACGATCACCCGCCTGTAGTGTTAACAGACTCCTGCATCTCCTTGGAGCAACAAGCGACTTGCTGGGTGTTCAAGATCTAAGACATTTCCATGATTACCTACGGCGCGGGAAAACCCGAACGAGTATATACAGGATCAACGGGTGGGGTGGGGGGGGGGGAGGGGGTGAGCAGGCGAGGGATAGCGAAAGTCTCAGAAGAAGGAAACCAAGTGAACCTATGTGGCCGGGGTGGGGAGTGGGGTGGGGGATTCATGTCTTACATGATAGGGGAGAATAACGGAAGATGATCCCAGGATGACGGATATAGGGAGACACCTGTGACCTGTGTGGGCCCGCGTGTCAAGGTCGATGAAAGTGTTGTAACAATTTAGATGTGGCAATGGATTGTGAACGTTTCATCAACCATTCACCCAGTGGACATTCACTCAGTGGACATTCGCTCAGTGGACATTCACTCAGTGGACATTCGCTCAGTGGACATTCGCTCAGTGGACATTCACTCAGTGGACATTCGCTCAGTGGACATTTACTCAGTGGACATTCGCCCAGTGGACATTATTTAGTGGACATTCGCCCAGTGGACATTCACCCAGTGGACATTCGCCGCCCAGTGGACATTCGCCACCCAGTTGACATTCATCCAGTGGACATTCGCCGCCCAGTGGACATTCGCCACCCAATGGACATTCATCCAATGGACATTCATCAGATCGCCATCAAATTCGTAAACTATCCAGAGGTGCATTTGCCCTTAGGATCGTCCATCGGGTGTCCTCACACGTCACACGTCACACCTCACACGTGGAGGTGGAATTTGATGACTCATCCAATAACCATACCATACCGTACAAATATAACATCGAAACAAGTGATGACCAATTATAAGACAACAGATAAGACAACAGATAAGACAAAAGATAAGAGTTATAAATAATAGGACAACTGGTAACATTGACTCTTCATGCCCATAGCCATAACACATGTCTATGTTATATGTCCAATCTATGTCTGACTGCACGCCCATAACACATGTTTATGTTATATGTCCGTACCAGCTATCTGTCTGCACGCCTTTAAGTCTAATACATACTCCAGTATAACCAAGACCCACATCGCCCTACCATGACCATACACCTCTGTGTGTCTAAGACCCGCACCAAAGTACTATATACCCCAGCATCAGGGCCGGATTAACCTTTAGGCTTAGGCAAACAAGGCACGTGCCTTGGGCACCAAGCGTTTGGGGGGCACCACAAGTCCTCAAGAAATATTTTTTAGTCAGTGAAAGATCAGGGGCCCCGGGCAGAAGGGGGCACCCATGTGGGTTTGTGCCTTGGGCACTAAAATGGCTTAATTCGGCCCTGCCCAGCATGTCTATTAACATAATCATCCCACCGTATGCCTCGGCCTGTCCACTACTACAGTTCGCCAACAGCGTGTCTTTTTTCCCGACCACATCAACAACTCTGACCTTCGCTCCCCATTCGCCTGGTCAGGGTCGACACAAATCCAATAATGTAAACGCTAAGAATAAAATCATCTCGTCCCTCAATGAAATCTCTCCTGCTGTTCCCCCTCCTGTTACCTACTGTTCCCACTCCTGTTATTGTTACAAATTTCTCTCCTCTAATTTGGGATGTCGTAAGACGTGTCGTGTTTCTGGTTCGCAAGCGTTGCCACACTCCTAGGTCTACCGTCAGAGACCCACAACGGTAACATCAGCTTCGTTAATCAACACCGACGTTGGCTTCGTTTGTGCTCTGACGGAGTCGAACTAAACCAACAAGTACCGCATGACATGATCACGTCATGTAACAAATACAATATGCAAGTTAAAAACGATAACGTGTTTGGTGGGGTTGACAGTTGCATCGCAGATTCAGTGGGGAACTTTCTATCTGCTTATGAAGCATAGCGGCAGCGGCCCGAACTAGCGCCCTTGACTATGGTAGCGAGGCTGTTGTTTGGCGGAGCAGCTGGGGTGGGGGAGCAGCAGTGCGGGCGTTCCAGTGTTAAAGTATTTTCCGTTGTTTGTGTCTGATCGGAGGTTCTTAACCTCGGGACTTCGTTTTGTAAACACGTCAACATCCTGGGTAACACAGTTAGTAGGTCGCGTGTTCGGTCAGCTGGTGTGTGTGTGTGTGTGCAGTTAGTAGGTCGTGTGTACGGTCAGCTGGTGTGTGTGTGTAGTTAGTAGATCGTGTGTACGGTCAGCTGGTGTGTGTAGTTAGTAGATCGTGTGTACGACCAGCTGGTGTGTGTGTGCAGTTAGTAGGTCGTGTCTACGATCAGCTGGTGTGCATGTGCAGTTAGTAGGTCGTGTGTACGATCAGCTGGTGTGCGTGTGCAGTTAGTAGGTCGTGTGTACGGTCAGCTAGTGTGTGTGTAGTTAGTAGGTCGTGTGTACGGTCAGCTGGTGTGTATCTAATTAGTAGATCGTATGTACGGTCAGCTGGTGTGTGTGATTAGTAGATCGTATGTACGGTCAGCTGGTGTGTGTGTAGTTAGTAGATCGTATGTACGGTCAGCTGGTGTGTGTGTAGTTAGTAGATCGTATGTAGTACGGTCAGCTGGTGTGTGTGTAGTTAGTAGATCGTATGTACGGTCAGCTAGTGAATGAGTATTAGCAAATACCCAGACACGATGGTTGTGTACGTCGTCATGTCTACATGAGAATTGTGGGACAGGTCATGTGTATATGATATTTAGGGAATAAGGTCATGTTTACATTTTGAATTTAGTGTACATGAAAACCTGTACTCGCCACATTCCACAAGACATATTAAAGTTGTGGTCGGTCATGTCTACGAGTGGGTGTGGTCTCGCCACATTCCACAAGACATATCAAAGTTGTGGTCGGTCATGTCCACTAGTGGGTGTGGTCTCGCCACATTCCACAAGACATATAAAAGTTGTGGTCGGCCATGTCCACGAGTGGGTGTGGTCTCGCCACATTCCACAAGACATATAAAAGTTGTGGTCGGCCATGTCCACGATTGGGTGTGGTCTCGCCATGTCCATGTTCAACAGTTACCATCATCGATCTACGATTTACGATCTACGTTCTACGTTCGGGAGTTGGAGATTATTGATTCGAGTCCTTGGCTTCATTGACTAAATGACTGAGATTATTATCATGGTTTGGCAACCAACGCAATGAAACAATCTAGAACTGTATTGACCGATGTCACTGAACTGTCGCCTCGATAAGTGATTGCGCGTGATTGATTTCACGTGCTAGCGTTCTGCTAACATCGGGACAAGCTGATCAGATGTCAAAACCATTGTCTGTTCAATGACCCCCCCCCCACACACACACAACCAATCACATTTCGTCCTGGCAATCATTTGATAGCACGGGACCAAAGATGTCGTACAGATATTTGAATCTTTGAAGGTTCCAAGGGATATCATGTCATTTAAAGATACAGATATACAATCACATGTGGCTATCCCGTGGCATAACTTTCTGTGGCTCTGTCCACCATCTCGTAACTCCTCCCCCCCCCAAACACACAAGTTCATTCAACAAACAAACAACCCATGTTTTGATGTTGACGATGTCCCGATGTGCCCCCCACACCTTATCACACAGCACTTTTAGGTTGCAATGTTTGACCCGCGGCTGAATATCTCGAATGCTCGCAGGCTCCTAAACAATCATCAAAGTAAATAAACAACCTCGACATCTTCACATATTTTTTTTAAACAACCTGAACGCGTTACAAAGCATCTGAAACAAGTCCAGTAATCCCTGACCAAGTATATTACATACCAACATTCCTCATTTGTACAAAGTCTACCCACAACGTCCAATAATATACGGGTATACCCCAAGTCCAAGTAAACAAAACGAAAGTGCATTCTTGTACCAGTTCCTCGACGCATCATTACGCGTACGCGCCAAGGCTGTCCGCAGCAGTACATTGTGACGTGCACGCTAAAGTTCCGCGCGTTGCACTGTCCCCCTCCATGCCCCGTGAATACGAAAACGTGATTTTATTTTTTGGTGCTCAGTGACGACGGCTTCCCTCCCCCCTCACCTTTTTTTTGTCCCCCCCCCCCCCAAGCCACCGTTTTGTCCGATTCAACCTTAAGGGGGCGATCTAAATATAGATATTATCGTTTGTTTTTTTTCTCTCTTTTCTTCCCGGAAGGCGATTACATTGTACCTTGTGCCACTGAAGAAATAAACCCCGCTGACATCGGTGGCTTTCTGTGGTTTCCGAGAGCTGAATTTTTTGTTTTGTTTTGTTTTTATTGACGCTATAAACAAACCATTGTAAATACAATCCTTGTAAATGAATTGCCATGTGACTAGGCAGTCAATATTTAACTTATTTGTTATGGTCACTGTCAGTACTTCTATCAGCTCTTAATTAACAGTACCGGTAAGTAGGCCTGTACTTTATTATGATCAGTACTTCTTTTAGATCCAAAAAAATGTCGTATACCTTGCAATGGTCAGTGCTGCGATCAGATCTAAGCATTTCGTAGACCCTGCTAGGGGCCAAGGCCAGCACTTTTATCAGGCCTCAAAATGACGTAGCCTTGGCGTGTCTCGGACTGCTTGCCATTGTCTGTAATATTTTTATTTTAGAGCGTAAACGGAAGTTGTGATGGCCGGCCTTCCGGAAACATCAATCACAAAGCGATGATACTATATATAGACATATTCATATACATGAAATGTACATTTCCGTCAAGTAGAAATGACACAAAGCGCGAGTGAGTGTTTGGGTAAAAAAAGGGTGGGATGTTTTTTTTTTTACAAGTAGCGTCACAACGAGGGGGGGGGGGGCGCACCGGATGACACCAGGTAAATTCAAATGAAAAAAATACAAATTTTATTGAGCACCCATTGAGTTGTTTCCTTAACAGAACTTAGTTGAATACAAGAAAATGTTCACATAACAGAACTTGGTTTAATACAAGAAATTGTTTACATAACAGTTGTCACCCGAGGGTGGGTGGGTGGGTGGGGGGGATGACACCATGCATTTACCGAACTCACCAACCCTAGTGGTGCCCCTGAATAGTCCTTCCACTTTTTTTCTTCTAGTAAAACGTACTAGTACCGGTACTGCGTCAATGTCACACTCGGTCGCCAAACTGGTTAGTCATTAAGGCAGCGGTTCTCAACCTGTGGGTCGCGACCCCTTTGGGGGTCGAACGACCCTTTCCCAGGGGTCGCCTAAGACCATCAGAAAACAAAATATACTCTACAGTTATGAAGTAGCAAGGAAAATAATTTTGTGGCTTGTGGTCGCCACAACATGTGTAACTGTATTAAAGGGTTGAGAACCACTTCATTAAGGTGGCAAAAAATTATTTTTTAAAATTTAAAAATAGGACATTAACAAAATTCAAATTTAAAACTAGGACATTAAAAAAATTCAAATTTAAAACTAGGACATTAACAAAATTCAAATTTAAAACTAGGACATTAACAAAATTCAAATTTAAAACTAGGACATTAACAAAATTCAAATTTAAAACTAGGACATTAACAAAATTTTCAGTTTTAAAGCAGGACATTTAAAATCGATTGGATACCACGGGTGTCTGAATATGAACAATAAAATTAACGAAGACTTCTTTTGTCTGTGAGGCGTTCTTTAGAGAGTCAAATTATCTTGATGCTATTTGCGATGAATTATGTTTTTATTTTTAGCTGAGCTATTTTTATATGTCTGAATACCAGATGTACTAGATTCAGGACTAACCGGGACCAATGTCCGAAAATACAGTACTGATCTGGTAAAGACTGTATGAATGGGCTCGCAATCAGTAGTTATGCATAGCTGTGATATGGGCACACAATCAGTAGTTATGCATAGCTGAGATATGGGCACACAATCAGTTATATTTATGCATAGCTGAGATATGGGCACACAATCATTAGTTATGCATAGCTGAGATATGGGCACACAATCAGTTATAGT
Organism: Omphiscola glabra; assembly: GCA_964017045.1. Taxonomy (NCBI): domain Eukaryota; kingdom Metazoa; phylum Mollusca; class Gastropoda; family Lymnaeidae; genus Omphiscola; species Omphiscola glabra. The sequence goes on along the minus strand of OZ024796.1, from coordinate 30,311,508 downwards.
TATGCATAGCTGAGATATGGGCACACAATCAGTTATAGTTATGCATAGCTGAGATATGGGCACACAATCAGTTATAGTTATGCATAGCTGAGATATGGGCACACAATCAGTTATAGTTATGCATAGCTGAGATATGGGCACACAATCAGTTATAGTTATGCATAGCTGAGATATGGGCACACAATCAGTTATAGTTATGCATAGCTGAGATATGGGCACACAATCAGTAGTTATGCATAACTGAGATATGGGCACACAATCAGTAGTTATGCATAGCTGAGATACAAATTAGTACGACAGCGGTTTGATGTGTGTGATATAATACAAACAAATATCGGCAATAGAACAATTGGCTGAAATGACGTCAGCTGCGGTTGATCAATTTGCAGGAAAGGAGAGTGGGGTGATTGCTGTGAGGGGGTGGGGGCTCTGCTGCTTGTAAAAAAAAAAAAAAAAAAAAAAAAAAAGTTTTTTCCAATGTGGTCTCGGTGCTCAGTGTCTTTACGGTGCTCATTGTGGTCTCGGTGCTCAACGTGGTCTCGGTGCTCACCGTGGTCTCGCCACGCCACGAAGGTCACCTGTAACATGTGGGTGGGGCTTCCTGCAAATTTGATGACGTAATAATCATTGCTCTCCATCAATGAAATGGTACGTACCGGAAAAAGAAGTGACGAGTACATGGCTGCCCGGACACATACACAAGTTTACCACTAGTACATACGGGGGAGTGGGTGTGTGCTGTGTCACCCTGTTAAACGTCTGCCTCCACGACAAACCCTATGTGACTGAAGACTGACTCACTTGGACAAACCTTCTGTTACTACTATAGACTCTGGCCCGCCATGATTAAAGTGTACCTTATTGCCTTATTATCAGTCTCACCAGTTGAGACCGTCTCGTCTCGGAGACTCGGGACCCATCTAGAGAAGTGCACTTTCACCCTACCAGTAGGCCCAGCTCAGACCGTCTCGTCGCAATCAAACCCAGACAGAGCCAACTGAATCTAACAACTAACCCCCCCCCCTCCCTCTCTCTCTCCCGGGTCCTTAGAGAACCACCCAGTCTGTCAACAACAATAACAAATCAATACGAGCCCCACCCGTCAACCCCTTCCCCCCCTCCATCTGTGAAGGGAATGCACTCTTACTTCTCCACGTTTTTTTCATTCACCGCACAGTCGCACAGCTGTACTTTACCGTCGCGGGAACGTGTGTGTGTGTGTGTGTCTGAGAACGGGGGCCAGCAGTACATCACAAACGGTCCGGTTGTTGATGTTGCACTCGGCGTGAACAACCACGCTGGCGATTTCAGGCGAGGCGTGGCTATTTTTAAAATCTTATCATGGGATATATCAATGTTAATTGTTTATTTCGTCGATGTTTTCACGAACACCCGGGGGGGGGGGGGGGTGGAGGTAGTTGGGGGGGGGGTGCAGGTTTCATATGACAATGATTATGATGATTTCAGTTATCGGATATAAATGGTCTATTACGTGTTCCAACCATATTCAAGATTTGGTTTTGATAAGAATCATAACATATACATGTATAATGTATATTCTGCATATGATATATGAATTTTTACAATTTACAATCTTTAAAAGCATCTTCCATGTCATGTTTACTTTATCCCCACCATTAGTGGCGTATGAGAACAAAATAATACACAGTTCCACTATAACTTCTGAAACTTAATTAATATCAGCTGAGAATCAACAGCCGTTTCACATGTGCTGTTGTTTATATGAATAATTCTACTCTATATCTATAGATCAATTCTTTGACATGAGAAGAAGAAGGGAAAAGAAAACAAAAAAGCCTGCGTCTACTTTTCTCTCAAAAATCCCCGCACTAAGCATGCCTGAATAGTGATTCATTCGGAAACAATTTTTGGTGTCGACTTTAAAAAAATAGGAAAGGAAAAAAAAGACAGATTTTAAACCAAACCCAAATTTTTTGGCCTGCTACTTGGGATCTCAGACTCAAGACAAGATGCACACTCTCGTTTGGTCTCAACCGTAAATGTCTCATTTAGATAATACTATGGTCTCAGACACAAACAAAGAGCTTCCAACTCTTTGGTCTCCATAATATAATATACTGTGGTCTCAGACACACCCAAAGAACTTGCCATTCTTTCGTCCCATTATATAATGTCTACATTTTTCTACATTCTATATTGTCGACATTTTTCTACAGTCTAGATTGTCTACATTTTTATACAGTCTAGATTGTCTACAGTTATCTACAGTCGATTCTAGTCTAGACTGTCTACAGCTGTGTACAGTGTAGATTGTTTCCAGCTGTCTACATTCTAGATTGTCTACATTCTAGATTGTTTATATTCTAGATTTTCTACAATCTATATTGTGTACATTTGTCAAAAGTTGTTAACCGTCTGCATCAGCGGTTTTCAACCCTTTTACAAGGGTTGCATAAGACCACCAGAAAACACATATACTCTACAGTTATGAAGTAGCAACGAAAATAATTTTGCCATTGGCCGGGGGTCGCCACAACATAAGGAACTGTATTAAAGGGTCGCGGCATTAGGAAGGTTGAGAACCACTGATCTAGACTGACTACAGTACAGTTGTCTACACATTCCCCCCGTTCTACCCCCGTTGTTTATTAAGTTGCCTGCTTATTGGTGATGTTCTTGTTTCACTAAACTGTAATTGCTCTACCACACAAGTCCCCCCATTGTCCTGTCCCGTACTGACTCAGCTCGCTAGAATATTGACCTAAGTCCATATACTAATCTTCACCCCCCTCCATACACCTGAAGGTTATTGAGTAAATGTGACTGGGTTCTGTCAACACGACTGCTACTAATCTGTACCACGAGGACAAACCCCCCCCCCCCATCCCAACACCCGCCGTGATGGCTGCCTTATAAACCTGTGTCTGTCAGATTTCGGTGACTAGATATATCACTGCATCAGTGGGGACTTTCAACTTGTGTGCGTGTGTGGGGTTGGGGGGGGGGGCGGGGAACACCTGCACTGCAAACATGGTTATTTCTATGACATCTGTGGGGGCCATTAATGTGTCAACGAGCTGCGACAACAGTTATCAGCCATCATTAATGCTATCCCTTATTGTCGCACGCCACCGTGGTGTCCACGAGCTGAAGAACCCCGATCTGAAGGAGGTGAAAATTGGTGGGATTTCAACACTGTCTATAACAGAATAAATATATTTTGATTATTGGCTATAAACCACATCCCACTCAAACCCCCCCCCCCCCCCCCCCAAAGCTACTGGTTGCGACATTTGTTAATTTTATGCCAAAATAAGCAGAAACTGGATCCTGTCACATGGGCGCAAGTTTTGCTCGTCACAGGAAACAGGTGACACGTGCAAACTCTGACCCTACAGATGGAGGGTGGACTGTAGATGGAACTGAGGGGAGTATTGGAGGGGCGTTCATGTTAGGATACAACGTTACAGGGAGGCTGGGTTTTTTTTTTGGGGGGGGGGGGAGGGGGGTGGTCAGGAGCATTACCAGATGCAGCATTGTGGCATACAATAATAGTTTTGTTTAAAGTTTTGTCATTAGGGGTATACCTAATCCCCCCCCCCAATCCCTTACCTCGCCACGCGTGTTTAATATTTCACGTCAAGGTCATGTAAGGTCATGTAAGGATGTGAGATAAGGTCATGATGTGGAACAGACTTTTTCTCACCCCCACCCCCCTGGCCAGGTGGCCAGTTCTGGTTAGAGCTAGACAGACTGTCCGTCTCTGAACAATTGTCGTAGTTAGTAGAAAACCAAAGAGCTCATTTTACACCAGCATAAGACTGACCACTCGACCACTGGTCAATGACAAACAGATTTGGGTGGGGGGGGGGTCAAATGTTGGCTTAAATCAGTCATTGTGTCACGAGGCTCCACGAGGGGCGCACTTGTGAACTCCGGACACATTACAGTCGCGCTACAATTGTTCATCTGAAAGTCGCCCCCCCCCCCCCCCTCGTTCTCTATTAAATAAACAAAGGTGGCTCGCACAGCGAACCTAATCCGCTATTTGAACAAACTTTGTTTAGTGAACACTTCGTTAGACAGTAAGGAGTGTTGTTCAATGCGTTCCTGTGACCAGATCTTACCGATGACCTATTCATCATTTGCTAAAAACATAAGTGTCTACATTGCGTAAGTGGTGTGTGTGTGTGCTGGTTGAAAAAAAAAGGGGGGGGGGAGGTGGTAACCGCCCCGGGCTCCATCTTAAGGGGTCGCCCTGATCGTCATTTTAATTTAAAATATGTGTATTATTATATACTCTTGGGGGAAATGGGCCTGAATTCATACACTGTTTGCTAAACACACAAGTGTTCATACAGTATATAGTATTGTCTATGGTATTGTGTATAATATTGTGCATAGTACTGTTCATAGTACAGTGTATAATATTGTTCATAGTACTGTTCATAGTACAGTGTATAATATTGTGCATAGTAATGTTCATAGTACAGTGTATAATATTGTGCATATTACTGTTCATAGTACAGTGTATAATATTGTGCATAGTACTGTTCATAGTACAGTGTATAATATTGTGCATAGTACTGTTCATAGTACAGTGTATAATATTGTGCATAGTACTGTTCATAGTACAATGTATAATAGTGTGCATAGTACTGTTCATAGTACAGTGTATAATATTGTGCATAGTACTGTTCATAGTACAGTGTATAATATTGTGCATAGTACTGTTCATAGTACAATGTATAATATTGTGCATAGTACTGTTCATAGTACAATGTATAATATTGTGCATAGTACTGTTCATAGTATTGATACAGATAACATAATGACTGAGCTCAGACTATGCTCATACATTTAAATCCGTAACCTTGTGTGTTCACATACTTGACATACATGTTGTGCTTCTACACCAGAGCCGTTTTCATGTAAAACAATACATACCAGGCCGTGGTCCTCAGCCCCACAAACTCGGGCAGAAATCAACGGTAGGAAATTGATACTTCCTGGAATGTTTGAGGCGTCACAGGAATTTTACAAGGAAACCATTTCTTATTCATACGAATTGACTGTCATATGACTTTTGCCCGGTCAGAGTGTATGTCAAGGTCGTACTCATGTGTTGGTTCAATGTCCAAATAACCTGTGGCGTACAGGGGTAGGTCCACCCTGGGCGGCACATTTTGTCTGGACATTGAGAGGCGGCATTGTCGGTCAACTGTGAAGTTTTTTTTTCGTCAAAGGGGGGCGAAAAAATCCTAGCCTGCCCCCCCCCCCACGCGGCACTAACCCTAACTGCGCCACTGCAAACAATAACGTGGACATGTCTTTGTACGAAAGTTAAGTCCATGATTGTGAGGGGATACAAGCACAAAGATAATGTGAGTTGATACATGCACACAGGTCACGTGAGTTGATACATGCACACAGGTCATGTGAGTTGATACATGCACACATGTAATGTGAGTTGATACATGCACACATGTAATGTGAGTTGATACACATGCACACAGGTCATGTGAGTTGATACATGCACACAGGTAATGTGAGTTGATACATGCACACAGGTAGATCAGGGAAATCATTACATTTAATTTTTTTTTAAAACAACAAACAAACAAACAAATAAACCATTTTCTCACTTTTAACATTGCCATCAATGACATCAACTCACTTTCAACATTATTCCTCTCCTCGATATTAGTCATTTTTTGGTCACCTTTAACATTGTCATCACTCTTTCAAAATTGACACCAGTAACATCATCTGAATTTCAACCTAGTCATTAGCTCACCCTTTCATCACCTACCTCATTTAAACAAACGCTGTCAATGCCCTCTGTGGGGCAGTAGATGAAGAGCGATGTCACAAGACTAAACCAGTCGGTCGTCTGACTGCAAGGCAATCAAAGACTTAAAATGTATTATGTCATGTGACCAAGTGCAAGGTCAGCATGAAAGTATGACGTATGCATCAAACGCTCCGTCGTGCGTTTAGCTGCGCAACGGTAAAACCGCCGAACCCTACACAGTGGCGTAGCGAGCTTAACTCGCGCCCGGGGAACAATACCTTTTTTAGCGCCCCCAATACCTTTTTAGCGCCCCCCCCCCCTATTCGATAACCATACAATATTATAGTAAAATATACCATTTGGCGCCCCTTTGTGAGTAGCGCCCGGGACATGATGCCCCCTTGCCCACCCCTCACTACGCCACTGACCCTACATACCAATACGACCTGAATGGCTTAATAATTATTACCTGTAGTTATTTATACTTTCTCTCATCTAAAATGTATGTCAGACTTTTGTTAATAACATAAGCTGGCGTTTCGGCTGCATGGCCATCCACCGCCGTACCTTTTAATAGATTCATCTGCCCTCAGGGGTGTGTATGGTGATGGGGTTTCTTGGGCTGAGCTGTGCTGGCGCCTCTCCGTCATCCTTTAATCCCGTTATCGTCAGTTTAAGGCCCGATATTTCTCGTCTGCCGTGCACCTGACGTGTAAAAAATTGAAGTCGCGCATGTGTCTGAGGTAATCCTCAAGAACATTGAGACAAGTGGATTGCCTCGGGATGAAGATCAAAAGACTGGATACAAGCAGGGGTTCTCAACGCCGAGGTTCTTCTGGGGGGGGGGGCATTAATCTTTTAAGTCAGGGACCGTAGATTTCCTATAGCCTATAGTGCAAGATTATGTTGGGATCTTCTTAGGTGCAAGGTACCGCGAAGGTGTACGGATTTCTTAGGTCGCTATAGACCTATTTGGGTTGCACGAATTCCCTACGGCGCAAGACCAATCTGAGGTGTAAAAAGATCCTAGGGTACAAGGGGGCCTGCAGGGGTGCACGGATCTACGAGGGTACACGGGGGCCTGCAGGGGTGCACGAATCTACTTGGGTGCAGGGGTCTGCTGGGTTCACGCACCTTCCAACAATAGTTCTCTCATTTACCATATTGGCTATTTCATAAAACGTTTGAGATGCCCTGATCCGTTTGTTCATACCTCAAGGCAATCAAGTTAAAGGCGTAAGAAGGGGGTGTCAGAGGGGGGTGCCGGGGGGGTGTCATAGTTAAGTTTTTAAATGTGTGGGGAAATTCTGAAAAGTCTCAAATAATGGACTGGGCCCTAACTCACGCGATGTACACAGTTTAACAAACGTCTATGCTGTTTTCCAGCAAAATACACGTACACAATAAATTTACATACTCAGGGCCGTAGCTAGGGCTTTTAACGTCTGGGGCGAACTCGATTTTCGCCGCCCCACCACCACGAAGAAACTCTTGACACGAAAATGCAAAGGAAAAAAACGTTTGGACCGCTACACCATTACTACGCCACACCATTACTACGCTACACCATTACTACGGCACACCATTACTACGCCACACCATTACTACGCAACGCCCATTACTACGCCTCACCATTACTACGCCACACCATTACTACGCGCCACCATTACTACGCCTCACCATTACTAAGCTACGCCCATTACTACTCCGGTGTACATACTGCAACGACATAAAACATCTCCAAGTACGATAGTGTACATTATACATGCATATTATTTTTGGATGACAATACATGCATCTACATATTATGTAATACATGTACTATATACACACCACATGTACATAAATGCACCCCCCCCCCCAAATCCCGACTGGAGAATCAAGCTGTGACTGTTCACAGGGTGAGCGGGACACAATGGTTATAATCGTGTGTTGAATGAATGTTCCAGAGATTTTTATCAACACAAGTGTACCAAAGACAGCGAATGTACCAGAGATTTTTATCAACTCAAGTGTCTCAAAGACAGCGAATGTACCATAGATTGTACCAGAGATTTTTATCAACTCAAATGTCTCAAAGACAGCCAATGTACCAGAGATTTTTATCAACTCAAATGTCCCAAAGATATAGCGAATGTACTAGATATTTTAATCAACTCACGTGTCCCAAAGACAGCCAATGTACCAGAGATTTTTATCAACTCAAGTGTCTCAAAGACAGCCAATGTACCAGAGATTTTTATCAACTCAAGTGTCCCAAAGACAGCGAATGTACCAGAGATTTTTATCAACTCAAGTGTCCCCAAAGACAGCGAATGTAGCAGAGATTTTTATCAACTCAAGTGTCCCAAAGACAGCGAATGTACCAGAGATTTTTATCAACTCAAGTGTCTCAAAGACAGCGAATGTACCATAGATTGTACCAGAGATTTGTATCAACTCACGTGTCCCAAAGACAGCGAATGTACCATAGATTGTACCAGAGATTTTTATCAACTCACGTGTCCCAAAGACAGCCAATGTACCATAGATTGTACCAGAGATTTTTATCAACTCACGTGTCCCAAAGACAGCCAATGTACCAGAGAATGTACCAGAGATTTTTATCAACTCACGTGTCCCAAAGACAGTCAATGTACCATAGATTGTACCAGAGATTTGTATCTACTCACGTGTCCCAAAGACAGCCAATGTACCAGAGAATGTACCAGAGATTTTTATCAACTCACGTGTCCCAAAGATAGCAAATGTACCAGAGATTGTACCAGAGATTTTATCCACTCCCAATTGTCCCAAGTGTCCCACGTGTCCCAAGTGTCCCAAGTGTCCCACGTGTCCCAAGTGTACCAAGTGTCCCAAGTGTCCCAAGTGTCCCAAGTGTCCCACGTGTCCCAAGTGTCCCACGTGTCCCAAGTGTCCCACGTGTCCCAAGTGTCCCACGTGTCCCAAGTGTCCCACGTGTCCCAAGTGTCCCAAGTGTCCCACGTGTCCCAAGTGTCCCACGTGTCCCAAGTGTCCCAAGTGTCCCACGTGTCCCAAGTGTCCCAAGTGTCCCACGTGTCCCAAGTGTCCCAAGTGTCCCAAGTGTCCCACGTGTCCCAAGTGTCCCAAGTGTCCCAAGTGCCCCAAGTGTCCCAAGTGTCCCAAGTTTCCCAAGTGTCCCAAGTGTCCCAAGTGTCCCACGTGTCCCAAGTGTCCCACGTGTCCCAAGTGTCCCACGCTGTGATTAAATCGAATTAATCAAAATTTAATTTTAAAAAAAACAAAAACAACAATCTTTTTGTGCTAACTTTGTGTTCACATCAATGACTGAATGAACTTTGTGTTCACAACAATGACTGAATGAACTTTGTGTTCACATCAATGACTGAATGAACTTTGTGTTCACATCAATGACTGAATGAACTTTGTGTTCACAACAATGACTGAATGAACTTTGTGTTCACATCAATGACTGAATGAACTTTGTGTTCACATCAATGACTGAATGAACTTTGTGTTCACATCAATGACTGAATGAACTTTGTGTTCACAACAATGACTGAATGAACTTTGTGTTCACATCAATGACTGAATGAACTTTGTGTTCACATCAATGACTGAATGAACTTTGTGTTCACAACAATGACTGAATGAACTTTGTGTTCACATCAATGACTGAATGAACTTTGTGTTCACATCAATGACTGAATGAACTTTGTGTTCACATCAATGACTGAATGAACTTTGTGTTCACAACAATGACTGAATGAACTTTGTGTTCACATCAATGACTGAATGAACTTTGTGTTCACAACAATGACTGAATGAACTTTGTGTTCACATCAATGACTGAATGAACTTTGTGTTCACATCAATGACTGAATGAACTTTGTGTTCACATCAATGACTGAATGAACTTTGTGTTCACATCAATGACTGAATGAACTTTGTGTTCACAACAATGACTGAATGAACTTTGTGTTCACAACAATGACTGAATGAACTTTGTGTTCACAACAATGACTGAATGAACTTTGTGTTCACAACAATGACTGAATGAACTTTGTGTTCACAACAATGACTGAATGAACTTTGTGTTCACAACAATGACTGAATGAACTTTGTGTTCACAACAATGACTGAATGAACTTTGTGTTCACAACAATGACTGAATGAACTTTGTGTTCACAACAATGACTGAATGAACTTTGTGTTCACAACAATGACTGAATGAACTTTGTGTTCACAACAATGACTGAATGAACTTTGTGTTCACAACAATGACTGAATGAACTTTGTGTTCACAACAATGACTGAATGAACTTTGTGTTCACAACAATGACTGAGTGAACGTTGTGTTCACAACAATGACTGAATGAACTTTGTGTTCACAACAATGACTGAATGAACTTTGTGTTCACAACAATGACTGAATGAACTTTGTGTTCACAACAATGACTGAATGAACTTTGTGTTCACAACAATGACTGAATGAACTTTGTGTTCACAACAATGACTGAATGAACTTTGTGTTCACAACAATGACTGAATGAACTTTGTGTTCACAACAATGACTGAATGAACTTTGTGTTCACAACAATGACTGAATGAACTTTGTGTTCACAACAATGACTGAATGAACTTTGTGTTCACAACAATGACTGAATGAACTTTGTGTTCACAACAATGACTGAATGAACTTTGTGTTCACAACAATGACTGAATGAACTTTGTGTTCACAACAATGACTGAATGAACTTTGTGTTCACAACAATGACTGAGTGAACGTTGTGTTCACAACAATGACTGAATGAACTTTGTGTTCACAACAATGACTGAATGAACTTTGTGTTCACAACAATGACTGAATGAACTTTGTGTTCACAACAATGACTGAATGAACTTTGTGTTCACAACAATGACTGAATGAACTTTGTGTTCACAACAATGACTGAATGAACTTTGTGTTCACAACAATGACTGAATGAACTTTGTGTTCACAACAATGACTGAATGAACGTTGTGTTCACAACAATGACTGAATGAACTTTGTGTTCACAACAATGACTGAATGAACTTTGTGTTCACAACAATGACTGAATGAACTTTGTGTTCACAACAATGACTGAATGAACATTTGTGGATTGTTCTGCTATGGATACGTTTCAAACTTGGTGTGTCCATTAGACATCGTCACATTCTGGAACAGTCGTGTACATAAACAATATCTTAGTGCAAGGATCTCAAAACATCCTTAAAGGACCTCATCATGGCAGTACCTTCACCTTGTGGCTCGCATTAAACGTTTCAGCGGTTCTCATATGGCCACAGTGGTGCAGTGGTTAGTGCCAACCGGTCCTCATATGGCCTCATTGGTGCAGGGGTTACTGCCAACTGGTCCTCATATGGCCACTGTGGTGCAGTGATTAGTGCCGACCGTGGCTGGCCAAGAACTTGCCGCACTCTTCTAACCCTCTCTGGTTGGCGGACAATGGCGCCCGTCAATATAAAGAAAAAACTGTTCCCCGGGGCGGGACCACCTCCTTCAAACCCCCTTTCTACGCCACTGTGTAGCTCGCATTTCCCACCGGTGTCATGCACATCTTCTAAATGACATTCCACTAGACAAAATGACATATGCAGCTGGACAAAAAGTTATTTAACTAGACAGAATGACATATGCAGCTGGACAAAAAGTTATTCAACTAGACAGAATGACATATGCAGCTGGACAAAAAGTTATTCAACTAGACAAAATGACATATGCAGCTGGACAAAAAGTTATTCAACTAGACAGAATGACATATGCAGCTGGACAAAACGTTATTTAACTAGACAGAATGACATATGCAGCTGGACAAAAAGTTATTCAACTAAACCGAATGACGTATGCAGCTGGACAAAAAGTTATTCAACTAGACAGAATGTCATATGCAGCTGGACAAAAAGTTATTCAACTAGACAAAATGACATATGCAGCTGGACAAAAAGTTATTCAACTAGACAGAATGACATATGCAGCTGGACAAAAAGTTATTCAATTAGACAGAATGACATATGCAGCTGGACAAAAAGTTATTCAACTAGACAAAATGACATATGCAGCTGGACAAAAGTTATTCAATTAGACAGAATGACATATGCAGCTGGACAAAAGTTATTCAACTAGACAAAATGACATATGCAGCTGGACAAAAAGTTATTCAATTAGACAGAATGACATATGCAGCTGGACAAAAAGTTATTCAACTAGATAGAATGACATATGCAGCTGGACAAAAGTTATTCAACTAGACAGAATGACATATGCAGCTGGACAAAAAGTTATTCAATTAGACAGAATGACATATGCAGCTGGACAAAAAGTTATTCAACTAGACAGAATGACATATGCAGCTGGACAAAAGTTATTCAACTAGACAGAATGACATATGCAGCTGGACAAAAAGTTATTCAATTAGACAGAATGACATATGCAGCTGGACAAAAAGTTATTCAACTAGATAGAATGATATATACAGCTGGACAAAAGTTATTCAACTAGACAGAATGACATATGCAGCTGGACAAAAAGTTATTCAACTAGACATAATGACATATGCAGCTGGACAAAAAGTTATTCAAATAGACAGAATGGCATATGCAGCTGGACAAAAAGTTATTCAACTAGACAGAATGACATATGCAGCTGGACAAAAAGTTATTCAAATAGACAGAATGGCATATGCAGCTGGACAAAAAGTTATTCAACTAGACAGAATGACATATGCAGCTGGACAAAAAGTTATTCAACTAGACAGAATGACATATGCAGCTGGACAAAAAGTTATTCAACTAGACAGAATGACATGCAAAGGGACAAACCATCACTCAGTCAGTAAAGTTTACAAACACAATTCATCTACTTTACGTTCTCCACAGTGAAGACAACGAGATTCAATGTCAGATAGAGAAAAAACACCAAATGAACCCCGGCCATCTAATCCCTCTATTCTAAGTAATCGCTTCCCATGGCCCTGTGCAATTATTATTCACACAAAATGGAAAACAGGATGCCAGGTCACGCGGCCAAATTTATGGGAAACGTGAATGATTTAAATGTAGGAAGTTTTTATTGTTGGAGGTTTTCCGGTCCGGGGGGGGGGGGGGGGAAACCCCCCCCCCCTCCCACAAGACACGTATGAAAACGTATAATCACTCAAGGGCACATGTGAGAGTTAGGGGCGGGATAATCAAGGTCTCCCCACACCCCGGGCGTCACAAACTCGAGGTGCTCCATGAGTTGCAAGTTACAAAACAAACAATTTAATATTACAAGCTATAGTTAAACAACAGTTGAACAATTCTGCGAACTCTTGTCATTCAGACAAAAACAGAAACAAGACGAATCTGTCTGTTGACTTCCTCTTCGGCTGAGTTTGGGGACAGTTGGCAGCTCATGACCCAATTATGGCTTAAGTCATTCAATTGTATTGTATTCAATTCATAAAAAAAATATTAAAATTAAACCAAAAACATAAACTCATTGCTTCATATTAAATTTTTATTTCCCACAGGGCCTTGTTGTTTATCTTAAAATCATAAACGAAAATAATAAATTTAAATTGTTTACACCGCATAGTTCGTAGTGACGTCATGAGTCTAATTTAATGGTAAAATATAGAATCACGAGACATAGTGGACTTTCTTAGACCAGATTGGGCTAATTCATACAAGGAGTACCTTGAATTCATGTGCGTGTTTATAGCTTTAGGGATAGATTTAGGGTGAGGGATAGATTTAGGGTTCAGGTTAGGGTGAGGGATAGATTTAGGGTTCAGGTTAGGGTGAGGGATACATTTAGGAAGTTTTTTCATTATTTTTAAACGTTTTATTCTTAATTTTACGTCAAGATGGCGGCCATATTAAAATGCGAGGTACTTCTTGTGCGAATTTACCCCAGATTGATATAACACCCATTCTTCCTTAGGGCACCAATAAGTCATTGTGATATTGATATAATTCTATATAACATACAAACTCATAAACATTCAACCTTATTATGTATTAAATGTGTCTTATATGTATGACTTTGTTTAAAGTGTGGGGATGGTTCTCTTTAACAACACGAACATCGCAATGGCTTATGGTGTTTTTTTTCCTAGCCAAGGAACCAAGCGATTAGAAAAAAATGTGTCACTGCAAGAGGATGTGCGCTCCCCCTGCTTGTCAAATGCGCCAACCGATACCGGAGGCCCCCCCCCCCAACACACTTTTTTTTCGTAACACCCTACCTCCTCTCTTTTGTTTTTATACAACAAGAGCCTGGTCTAAAAATGACCACCTGAAGGACGTGTGCCAAGTCGTCTGACCTCGAACTGAAGCAACGAAAACTCCCTAGATCAACTTCCGGGCCGTAATGTGGGGCAATGATGCTTGAATCTGGACGCATTAAAGACCGGACTTTGGGTCTGTCAATCACCACAGACATGGCTACAGTAAAATAAAAACCTTTAATTTTGCTCGCCTGTCTGTCCTGTCTGATATAAAATTGCACCACGAGTTATTAAAACCAAATTTCTGGGACACGGTTAGGGGGCAGGGGAAGGTGAATGAAGGACAGGGGAGGATCGTCACCAATGAAGGACAGGGGAGGATCGTCAAGGGTGGGTCATCTAACATCGCAGCAAGGTTGGGAACCTCTGATCTGTAGCATGATGTGTCTTCAAATCTGACTATGCCCCTCATCATATCCAACTCTGCACATAATCATATCCAAATCAGCACATAATCATATCCAAACTCTGCACATAATCATATCCAACTCTGCACATAATCATATCCAAACTCTGCACATAATCATATCCAACTCTGCACATAATCATACCCAACTGCACATAATCATATTCAACTCTGCACATAATCATATCCAAACTCTGCACATAATCATATCCAACTCTGCACATAATCATATCCAAACTCTGCAAATAATCATATCCTACACTAACACGAGCTATTTTTTGTTTGACAGCAATTATGGCGCCTATATTTATAGACGCAATGCTAACGTCCTCATGTACTATAGGAACGCCATGACGCAGGAACGACGCAGCCTAGTTTCCTTAGTCTCTGCCCGTGGTGGCGAGCATTGTAATTTGTACGTCACGAAGCTGTTAAGAAAAACGTCACAAGTCTATGAGGAAAAAAATAGCACATTCTCATCAGATATTGAGACTTCTTGGAAATAGCCTTCTGGTGATATTTCAAATTATATCTTTTATTTCTTTCAAGGCCAGTTTTTTTTCTTTTTTTTTTTAAATTCTTTTTTTTTCATGTCGGCTTTTATGGTGCAACATAGAATTAGAATCCCATTAACAAAGCACCAGACCCAGACCGCCCGGTAGCTTCCAGAGCTGTAACTGTAGATAGACAACAAAAGATTTATACACCTAAATGAGCTGATGGCTTACCCGGCGTTGGGCGGTGGTAACTTATGTTTCATTTTCGCACTCAGCTTTTTAACAAGGGGAGCCACCTGGCTTTGCGGCAGTGCTTTGTACTATTTTCTAAATAGGATATATATAAATATTTTTGTTGCAAAGCCATTGCCCTTTTTGCACTCAAGTCACAATGCCCTAATGCTGCGATTCTCAATCTGTGGGTCGCGACCCCTTTGGGGGTCGAACGACCCTTTCACAGGGGCCGCCTAAGACCATGGGAAAAACATATGCTCTACAGTTATGAAATAGTAATGAAAATAATTTTGTGGTTGGGGGTCGCAGCAACTTTATTAAAGGGTCGCGGAATTAGTAAGGTTGAGAACCACTGCCCTAATGTATGGAGTACCCTGGAATCTGCAGCTTTACAAACCTGAACATAATCAAAACCGCCTTTGAATCCAGGCACGATTATTGGGGGGATGAGACTTTCAATTATTTCAAACCTAACATTCTCAGAGCTGGAGTGGATATCATCTCTTTCTGTCATACATTCCTCGTGTGGCACTGCTACGAGACTTGTATCCTGCAGATCTTTCTAGTCATAATTAGTTGCATTGTTGTGCATGACGCCAGTACACAGGAATATGACGGATTGAATTAACAATAAATGGTAGTCATTACGGTCTCGGCCTAATCTCGCCCGGGGCGACAGGTCAGGTGGTTATATTTGATTTATTTTTTTTGTTGATGTGTGTGTGTGTGTAAATGCGTCAAGATTTTCATATTTTCTTCCTATCACTTTTCTTCCTATCACTTTTCTTCCTATACACTTTTCTTCCCATCACTTTTCTTCCTATCACTTTTTTTCCTATCACTTTTCTTCTTATCACTTTTCTTCCTATCACTTTTCTTCCTGTGACTTTCTTTCCCAGCAAAACGTGTGATTTTTTTCCCTGTTCACCGCCAGGGGGAGTGCCACCCTGGTCGGGCCATGAATTTTGCCGCCCTTTTTCACGGAAAAAAAACCCTCTTCAGTTGGCATAAAATGCCGCCCCTCCGCGTAAAGAAAAAGTGCGGATCGCCCCCTCCAACCCCCCCCCCCCACTTCTGCACTACTCATAGATCCCATCTATCGCAATGTGAAAATCCCTCCTCCTGCCACCCCCACCTCCCAACCCTTGAGAGGCTGACGTCTAATACGTGAAGTCACATCGCGGTAAACATTTGTGTGCCGCTCTATTTTCGTGCACGGTTCCAGCCCAAAATAGTAACACACAAACTAAACACAGACGCAAACAGTGTAAAGAAATTAATGGGCGAGTATGACGTCGTCAATTTTTGTGCTGATCTGGGTACAATTTGCGTCGAGATTATGGTCGGTTGCTACCGTCAACAAATCGATACTTGTGCTGTGGTATTTTTTGCTGTCAGAAAGATTAGGAAAAAAAACGATCTTTTAACACTAGATAAATTTAAATTTAATTGTAAATGTGTGTATTTACATACAAGTTTTTTTAGTTCAGATTTTACATCATGTTGGCGAGGGAGCAGTGACACTGACACTTACAAAAGTTTTTTTAAGATACATTTAACATTTAAACTGTTTATCAAGTCTATTAGGTGGTGCACCAACAAACAACCAGCCACGGCACTGTTATCAGGTGGTGAACTGTTTGGATTTACTACTAAGCCAGGGAACTACCTTACGGGACACGCCTGGCAGCACACGAGGTTTGTTCCCCCATGACTTGTCAGCTGATTTTAAAGTGGAGCTAGTGCGGGTAAAGCTAATTCCGATTACTTCATAACAGGCGCTAAAAGGCTGAGTCATAAACCAACAGTTACAAACCAAGGTGACGTCACTGAAACTACACAAGTCTGCAGAATACAGAGTAAATCATTCGACAGGATTGGGTAAAAAAGTTAAAGGCAAATTTTTTATCCAGACAGACAAACATTAAGGACATACAGACATAAGGACAGATCGACAAACGTAAGGACAGACAGACAAACATAAGGACAGACAAACAAACATAAGGACAGACAGACAAACATAAGAACAGACAGACAAACATAAGGACAGACAGACAAACATAAGGACAGACAGACAAACATAAGAACAGACAGACAAACATAAGGACAGACAGACATACTTAAGGACACCATGACAGGAGGCCGGATTGTAGAGCTGCAATAGTGATCTACAGGCAGAAACCTAGGGGCAGACGGCTCACCGGTAGACCACGACTGGGCAGACGGCTCACCGGTCGACCAAGACTGGGCAGACGGCTCACCGGTCGACCAAGACTGGGCAAACGGCTCACCGGCCGATCAAGACTGGGCAGGCGGCTCACCGGTCGACCAAGACTGGGCAGACGGCTCACCGGCCGATCAAGACTGGGCAGGCGGCTCACCGGTCGACCAAGACTGGGCAGACGACTTACCGGCCGACCAAGACTGAGATGGTAGACGACCCAGAGAAGGACTTACACCAGCTGGGGGTCCGCGCATGTATTCGGAAAGCCACGGATCGATCCGAATGGAAGGATGTAGTGGAGCAGGCCAGGACTCACATGGGCTGTGGTGCCACTGATGATGATGTCTGATGATGTCTGAATGGAAGGATGTGGTGGAACTGGCCAGGGCCCTATCTAGGCTGTGGTGTCACTGATCATGATTACTTGCGTGCATGTGGCCGAGTGGTCTAAACTGAGCAAATCTCAAGTTGATGGTCTGGAGTTCAATCCCCGCCAAAGCCCAGTCAAGCAAACACACCACCAGCACCCCGGGTGGATGGGACTCGTTAACCTTGGACGGCAACTCATCTAAGAGAAGGAAACTCTGAATTCAAACCCGGCGATGGAGTCCCGATAGGCGGATAACATTGATACAATGAAACATTCCGGCAACTTCCGGGTGGATGGGACTCGTCAACCTTGGACGGCAACTCATCTAAGAGAAGGCAACTCTGAATTCAAACCCAGGAGATGGGGAGATGGAGTTCACATGCGCCTAACTGGCAGCAGTGATGCCTCTCGAACATCGAACCTTGTAACGCGCTTCGAGCCTTTGGGGATTAAGCGTGATTTCTCAAATAAACTTCATTATTATTATGTACATGGCCGAATTATCCGTAGGGTTGGCAGATTTTCCCAGTACTAAGTACCCTTGATTTTTAAACGGCTCCAGGATTGTGAGCCCCCGCCCCGCTTATCTAACGTCTGCTTTTCACTTGCAGTCAGTGTGCTTAATAGTACTCATTTTAAGACTTGGATATATAAATAACTATATTTTCGTGTCGCACTAGCTGAGGCTGAGGCATGCATACATGTATTTTGAAGAGAATGCAATCAAGCCTTTTCTAGTTTATGTTTTTAATACGGAAGATGATTTCTAGCCAAGTACATATTAAGTGAGGCTTGTAAGAACTGGTGACAGTTTGAGAGAGATATGCAGACTTGTCGCAGACAGGTGCACACTGATTCTTCCGTTATCCTTTTGCCCTGTCATCTTGTTTGTAGTGTGTCTCGTCCGTTTCTGCATCAATTGACGTGGCCCCGCAGTCAAGTGTGTCGGCCCCAGCATGTGCTGACATGCCAGCTCGCGTCTGGTTCAGGTTCACATCTGGGCATCTTACAGTTGGGAGGTGGGGATCCTGGGGGTGTTGACACCGGCGTTACGTGATTGTACCTGTAATTCGTAACTAACAAATACCGATCTTGATTATACGAGTGACTATGAGGCAGGTGATAGTGCCGTCTCAGCTAGCATCGGCCACTAAACTAGTGTTTCCTAAACTGGTGTTTCCTAAACTGGTGTTTCCTAAACTGGTGTTTCTTAAACTGGTGTTTCCTAAACTGGTGTTTCCTAACGTCAGATAACTACTGTTTTTGTTTGGGGTTAAATGTGAGGCTAAATAGTTTGGGAGACACTGTACTAGAAGTAGGTTGGGAGTAACTGCACTAGAAAAAGGTTGGGAGACACTCACTAGAAATAGGTTGGGAGACACTCACCAGAAATAGGTTGGGAGACACTGCACTAGAAATAGGTTGGGAGACACTCCCTAGAAATAGGTTGGGAGACACTTACTAGAAATAGGTTGGGAGACACTCACTAGAAATAGGTTGGGAGACACTGTACTAGAAATAGGTTGGGAGACACCTACAAGAAATAGGTTGGGAGACACTCACTAGAAATAGGTTGGGAGACACTTACTAGAAATAGGTTGGGAGGCACTCACTAGAAATAGGTTGGGAGACACTTACAAGAAATAGGTTGGGAGACACTTACAAGAAATAGGTTGGGAGGTACTTACTAGAAATAGGTTGGGAGAAACTGCACTAGAAATATCAAAGATTTGAGACTCATGCATTGACCAAAAACTTGAGCCCTTCTAACTTTACAATAACTAATGTAACTGCTTCGTCATCACAATTCTGGCTGTGGTGTAATACACACCCCATGTATTAAATGTAGTACAGTGTAATACCACTGCCCCATGTATTAAATGTGGTACAGTGTAATGCCACACCCCATGTATTAAATGTGGTACAGTGTAATGCCACACCCCATGTATTAAATGTAGTACAGTGTAATAGTGCACCCCATGACCTAAATTTGGTAAGTGGTATGGTGTAATACCAGACCCGATGGCGTAAGCGTGGTGCGTGTAATACCTAACCACTACCTGTGGAGCAACAACAATACGATACTAGCAAACGAACTGATGTCCTACGTCTACCAGCAATACATGTTAGCTGGCACGTGGCTGTTGCAGCTTGATAAAACTATTAACTAGCCTGGGCCTCCTATTGGCTGCTGTGTGGCTCACTCAAATTCCTTCTACTGCCCTGTAAACATCTAGGAGTCAAGGGTCACGCTGTGTCCGGATAATCGCCGGTTGGGGGGGGGGGGGTGCGGAGACATTATCTCCAGAGTCGTGAATGGGACTTAAAGGGACGGGAAAATCCATGGACACCAAAACCGTGCACGTTTTGTTGAACTACCGAGAATTCCCGCCAGAGGAAATCTTCAACGGTGAAATTCCTTTCTTTAGTAGCTGTCGCCAAATCAGCGTGTCAACAAATCGTCCTCTTGCCGTGACTGTCCCGCACGTAGACAGAAGACATCAAACAGAAAGTCTAGAAATACGTTTTCGTTTTACCGACAGAGAAGGAACATGTGGGAACTTTGGGGCTGGAGTCTCAACTCGGGCCTTTCAGACCGGAGTCGGCGTTTTACTAACTACTCCAATGCTAAATATAACTTTTTTTTTGAAAATAAAATCAAAATAAATAAATTTAAAACATTGTTGATTTTTGTATTTGTCAAACAACGATGTCAATTAAATAGTAGGATCTAGAATCTACTTCTTCAATATCTGTAGGGCCCCCATGAAAATGTCAGGTCGGGGGGTGGGGGTGGAGGGGTGTGGAAAAAAAAAAGGGGGGTGGGTTGTGGAGTGTAGGCGATTCAAACAATATAACACTCTGATTACCCCCCCCCCCTTTTTTTTTTTTGTCCACACACACTTTTTAAAAGTTCCCTCCAAACGTCAAAGCATGCTGAAGTTAGTTTTAAAATTCTCCGATTCTGCAGTCCTTTCAAAATTCTGAACATCTTTCCAAATAAAAGTCTGTCCTAAATTGTTTCCGATGGGAAACTGTTGCTGTATAATCCGATGACGTGACTATGACGTCATGATGACATTTTCAAGGAATCAGTAATCCAGTGGCCGAGTGGGAGTGATGAGGCAACGTTTTGATAGGTCCAGTGCTATAAAGGCACGAAGCAGAAAGCAAAAAAAAAAAATTATTATAATAATTAAACAAAATAAACAAGAGGAGAGAAGGGCTAATTAACGTCGCCATGACGGAAGCACATCGCCCTGAAGTGTTCGGGGGGAAGCGTGTGTGTGTGTGGCCCGCCCCCTCCCAGATTATCTGCACCGATTGAGTGGAGTTGTTGAGACAGCGTTGATTGGCGTTCTGAGTCTGACGGAGCTGAGCGCCCATTGACTTGAATTGACTCCCAGATCATTAAGAGATGACGTCAGCCCGTGAGGGGGTTTAACCCGTGTGTGACGTCACGCATCTCGGCGGTTGTTTACAGACGTATCTATTCTTGCCTCTGGAACAGATATCTGAGCCGGGTACTGACGGAATGACCGGAAATGGCCAAGAATTAGCACGCCCGGGATATACCCGGACCCGGCAAAAAAAAAACAAAAAAAATCGAAACTGGTTCCCTGAGTTTAAAAAAATATAAAAATATAAGAACAGTGTATGCTAAACTTGAATTCATAGACACGACCAAAGATTTGGACGTTTCGGCTTAGAGCCTTCATCAGCAAACAAGGCAAAAAGAACTTCTTTTTATCTTACTTTCTGACGAAAGCTCTATGCCGAAACGTCCAAATCTTTGGTCGTGTCTAGTCTATGAATTCAAGTTTAGCATACACTGTTCTTATATTTTATTTACATCACTTGAATGCAGTCCATCAACTATTTCTAAAAAAAAAACAACAACAGAGTTTTTTTCCCATTTTCTATAATGTTTTACATTCAATGGACAGAAATGAAAAGTGTATGTATAGAACCAGTACATCTTTTTTTAAAATAATTATTTGCACATCTTACCTGAATTCAATAATAAGAGAGAACTGACTGGCAATTGGTGCGCAATTAAATGTAGGCTAAATGAAACGTCCAAATTTTTTTGTCCTGTCTATTAATTCAAGTTCAGCGTACCTTGTTCTAATATTTCGGGTTAATTGAAGGAAGGCTAGGATATAACTATTATTAAAATAATATGCGTAAGGTGGTATAAAATAAAGAAACAAACTGCTACCAACCAACGGCAAGCAACCCTAAAGCACAACGGCCAGCAACCCTAAAGCATACAACGAAGCTCCGTACATGTTCATATTTGTCGTATGTTTAGGGGTCGCCAGAAAAAAAATGCCAGTAGTCGCTTGAGAATTTCAGAAATTTGAGATTGGTTTTTTTGTGTGTGTAAAATGTACATTTTTTCCCCTTTATTGGAATTTTCAATTTCAAATTCAAATATTATTTATAGTGATCAGACTAGTCTCGTATTCTTAATACACCATGATCGCACTACAGCTACGTAATTTTGTTTAAAATTTTAAATGTTTGATTCTTTCGACCGATTTCAGTAACTTTTTTAATCCAAATATTTTGGCCGTTTCTTTTAATTTTTTTTAAATTTGATTTTTAAATTCTTTTTTTTTTTTTGGTCTTTCTTTTTTTTTTTTCGCCTAAATTACAAAAAATGGCCAGCTTCCACACAAAACTATATAGCTATAAAATTATTTTTAAAAAGTCTGTTTATTGGCTTACAGAGCCCATTCTACAGAACCCTCCACCATTCTTAGCCCTTATTTCTGCTTCCCTCCGCCCCCGAACAAAATTACAGTACCAACACCTTTTTATCCTCCCCCCACCCCCTACTTATTTTTCTCAACACCCATTTCTCAATTGAAAGGATTCTGGTTGCTGGTCGCCACAATTTGGCAAATGTTAAAAAGGGGGTCTGGGCACTAAAAATGTTTTAGAACCGCTGATTTGGGGATTATATTATTTAGCTATTAGTATTCGTGTTTTGAAGCCTCCAACATGGAGGATGCCTTCGTGATCGCTACTGACCGTTCTATCTATGCACTTTTCACATCTCTCCATCGGTTGGAACACACGATAGAAAATAAGCAGATAAACTCTTTTGTTTGTAAGCACCCGACTCGGACAAGCTGTATTATCTTAAAATACCCGGACTGAACCGGGTGTCAAAACTGCACCCGGTTCACTGCCCTGAATATCTTCTGCCCCCCCCCTCCCCCCAATACGCCCCTTAAATTTCATAAGCCATGATTTAGCCACGCATGTTTTAAAAAAAAAAAAATTTGAAACGTTGTCCGAAGGACATCCGGGGGTTGTGTTGGTCGGGGTGCTACTTAGCACCCCGTATTGCGCCCCCACCCCCCTTGCTTCGAGTCCATAAAGAAAAGTCATCTTCTTCTTTTACTTTATTTCGACCCTAAATGTGAGGGGACGACCCGAACAAAGGTTTGTGCACGTCGTAGATCATATCCTGGTCCGTGCAAGTTTCCTTATTAAATGATCACGTCATGAAATGATTGGCCTCAAAATCTGCTCGGCCGGGTGCGTCATTCTGATCGATTCGGGCAGATCCATGGAGAGGGGGGAAAAAATCGCTACACGAGGCAGGAACCGAGCCATTGGA
Source organism: Omphiscola glabra (assembly GCA_964017045.1). NCBI lineage: Eukaryota > Metazoa > Mollusca > Gastropoda > Lymnaeidae > Omphiscola > Omphiscola glabra. The sequence goes on along the minus strand of OZ024796.1, from coordinate 30,288,069 downwards.
AAATTGTTTGGAGAAAAGGAGGGGGAAGGTTTGTGTGTGTGTGCGCGTGTGTGTGGTGTGTGTGTTGGGCACTGTAGGGGGTGGGGGTGTAACAAAAGACCACGTATTTTACATTGGGTCTCATACTTTGTAAAGCTTCCCAATCCTGCACAATGCCAGACCGTTTCGCTGTTCTGCTGTCCTGCATAACCCCAGAATGTTTCTCTGTTCTGCTGTCCTGCACAATCCCAGACCGTTTCGCTGTTCTGCTGTCCTGCATAACCCCAGACTGTTTCTCTGTTCTGCTGTCCTGCACAATCCCAGACCGTTTCGCTGTTCTGCTGTCCTGCACAATCCCAGACCGTTTCGCTGTTCTGCTGTCCTGCATAACCCCAGACTGTTTCTCTGTTCTGCTGTCCTGCATAACCCCAGACTGTTTCCTTGTTCTTCTGTCTTGTATCATCCCAGACTTTTTCTTAGTGTAGTCCTGACAAAGCATAACTTTTTTTCATGCACTGCTGTACTGCCTAATCCCAGACTATTTCCATGCATTTGAGTACTGCTAACTGCATGATCCCAGACTATTTCCATGCATTGAAGTACTGCATAATCCCAGACTATTTCCATGCACTTCAGTACTGCATAATCCCAAACAATTGCCATGCACCGCCTCACTATTTTCATGCACTGCAGTACTGCACAATCCCTCACTATTTTCATGCACTGCAGTACTGCACAATCCCTCACTATTTTCATGCACTGCAGTACTGCACCGCCTCACTATTTTCATGCACTGCAGTACTGCACAATCCCTCACTATTTTCATGCACTGCAGTACTGCACAATCCCTCACTATTTTCATGCACTGCAGTACTGCACAATCCCTCACTATTTTCATGCACTGCAGTACTGCACAATCCCTCACTATTTTCATGCACTGCAGTACTGCACAATCCCTCACTATTTTCATGCACTGCAGTACTGCACAATCCCTCACTATTTTCATGCACTGCAGTACTGCACAAAATTTTAATATTCGTTCTTTTGTTAAAGCTTCATGTCAAGGGTATGAAATCAATTTAGTTATGTTTGTAAGTAAATCATGTTGAGTTAGAGAGTATACGTGTAGCGTTGTATATTGTGCGTGAATGTTGTGACGTATTTGGGTAGGGGAAGTGACGCATTAGTTTAGTGTAGTGTAGAGAGTGGAATGTAGATGGCGGTTGGACAAAAGGATGTTGAAGAGGAATGTTGTAGAACCTTAGGGAAGAGAGCTGAGTGCCTTGTGTTTCCTGATAATTAAAGTTATATATAGTTATGAAAAGGACTTGAGTTGTTATTGTTACTAATGATGGAATTATTGGAAGAACTTGATTGAATGATCCAATCCTGAGGACATAGAGTTGACACTTCACACAAAACAACACCTGGGTCCCACATCTTAAGAACCACTGTCACAGCGCACAAAACAACACCTGGGTCCCACATCTTAAGAACCACTGTCACAGCGCACAAAACAACACCTGGGTCCCACATCTTAAGAACCACTGTCACAGCGCACAAAACAACACCTGGGTCCCACATCTTAAGAACCATTGTCACAGCGCACAAAACAACACCTGGGTCCCACATCTTAAGAACCACTGTCACAGCGCACAAAACAACACCTGGGTCCCACATCTTAAGAACCACTGTCACAGCGCACAAAACAACACCTGGGTCCCACATCTTAAGAACCACTGTCACAGCGCACAAAACAACACCTGGGTCCCACATCTTAAGAACCACTGTCACAGCGCACAAAACAACACCTGGGTCCCACATCTTAAGAACCACTGTCACAGCGCACAAAACAACACCTGGGTCCCACATCTTAAGAACCACTGTCACAGCGCACAAAACAACACCTGGGTCCCACATCTTAAGAACCATGTCACAGCGCACAAAACAACACCTGGGTCCCACATCTTAAGAACCACTGTCACAGCGCACAAAACAACACCTGGGTCCCACATCTTAAGAACCACTGTCACAGCGATTGCACGTGTTTTTTAACTTTCCTGAACCGAAGTGCCTTAATTTCTTCGTGTTAATAAGCAGCTACAATACACCGCCTACTTTTATCACTGGCTTGCAGTTAAGTTACGTCAATAAATCACTGCAGCCAACCATTATGCGGTGCACCAGTATATTGCTTCTACACTGCAGTTACCGGGCTCCTGGTTGGTCCCCAAATGGATGCAATCATTTTTATATGTGTGTGTAAGGTCGTAAAATTTCACGAATAATAATTTTTAATAATTATAAAGTGTTTATTGTTGACTCACCTAGTGAACGTTCTTATTATTATTATTATGGGTAGTTTTCTATAGCTCACCACGCTGTACATACAAATTAAAATGAACTCAAAAAATATAAATAAAAAACCAACCATTCCATATCAATTTACATGTGACGTCATGGACGGCACTCCGCAGCATCGTTTAACTTTCAGGGGGGAATCAGTCAGGATAGTAAAGTTTAAGATATAATTCATCTCCAGAACAATGTACTTTCAGTCTCCAGGTATGTGTTTTTTTTCCTTGTGATCCATGTTTGCTGCTGCATGCTTGTCACAATATTTGTGTGTCTCGCGTTGACGCTATCGCTGCCCGTGTCGGGTTGTACCAGCTGATCAGTTTCTGGGGCCCTGCATGAAACGATTGTTCTTTTTGATCAACGGGCGTGCAGAATCTGCAGCGATAACACAATTTCTGCTGCGGTTATTCCTATCTGCGCTATCGACACACACCTACACACGGTCATGTGATTCTGAGTGGTCAAAATCGCATGAGAGGTGACCCACTGGATCCATTTTGTGCACGCACTCTTGTTAATATATTATTGCTCAGCGCAGTGGGTGTGTTGTGTGACACACCTCAAAGAACCCATCGGTGGACACTAAAAGGAGAAATCGCAAGCTGTCGCTGTGCAAGCAAGAAATCTCGACCTGTCTCTTCTGTGCAAGGTTGGCTCGCCTCGAACGAGTTTCTGCTCGTCTGCGTTTCACCTTCCATCGTCAACCTGGTCCCCTGTCATTTTAAACGTTTGAAACCATCTTTAAATTGTTTAAATGGATAGGCCCCGCTCCAAGCGAGAGGGAAAAAAAAAAACCTGTTTGATTTCTGTTTCCTGCTGCTGTACCGTTGGCCCTGCGCTTTGTACTGACTAAACAAGGAAATCCCGTCGACTTCTTTCTCCGTATGGGACAAAGAGATGAGAGCACAAAGCCCCTTACAGTATCCCCCCACTTGCCCAGACCTGATTGACCTCTTTCCTCCATGTATCTAGGTCACAGCTGACTGCCATCGATCGAGCGTATCTGCTCCGCGTTTCTTTGTTGTGCACCGCGGAAAACTTATCCACCCGAGCACAGTAAATGTTGATTGGACAAAAGTTTTCCACGGGGACTTGGGAAAAATGATTTATTTACTTCTTTGTACACTTTTATTATCAAGAAAGAGCAACAAAGTATTACAATTCCTTGTTCCTATACTTTTCTTTCAGACAGTCAGACGTGACCTCATTTACCTCAACGACTTTGTTCATTCGGTCAGGTTCAGCCAATCAGCTTGAAGGCTGCTCCACACTTCTCAAAAGGTTCAACCAATCGGATTCGAGACAGCGTTGCGAGGCATTGAATATAACAGTCGCGACACAACGCAGAGGGCTAATGTAAGTCGAGCTATCGTGGAGTTTGTATCGCGAAGTTTTGCAGCATTTATTCATTTGGATTACAAGCTTCTCAGTTCTTTGTGCTACCACGCGAAGTTCTATTCCTCTACCAATAATGTATACGGAGACCCAACTACAGTGTGCATTGCTTATGTCTTCTGAAATTTCCTTGAGTAAACTCAGTGAGGACTTAGGCGAACAAAGTGATCCTACTGGTGAAAAAACGCAAAAGTAAGTAAATTAATATTAGTATTAGCCACCAGCTGACCACTTAATTAACTAGATAAGCATTTCTATATAGTGACATTTTAATTCTTAAAAACGGAAGCATACATTTACTTGCATTTGCATAACTTGGTAGCATGCAACCATCTAAAGTCTAAAGCATTTTTACCCATTTTTGAAATTGACCACGCAGTAAATTTCAGGGGAAATGATTACGTGTAAAATCACGCAGTAACTTGGTCACATGATCTGCGCCTTTGAAGAATTCGGTTAGAGGGTTTCGATAAAGGAAATGTAGGTCATCTATGTAGGGTTTATCTGTGAAAATTCCTTCCTTACTTTCTGGGGTAATGCAATGTGCATTACAATTATTGCAAGCCAGAGACAGGCTCTGAGTCTGAGCTGTGTGTATCTGGTTTTAACTAGTCCAGATGTTCACTGCCCACATCCATGAATGTCCACGTGTATCCCACCACCCACCCACTGTTTCTAAATATAGCCATTGGACTCGCGCAGTTCACTCACGCGTTTTAACAAACAACCTGCGGGGGTGGGTGGATTGGGGGACTGGGAAGTCTTGTACTTGAAACTGCTTGGGTGTGTGGATTTACCAAGTCTGCTTCGATATGAACGTTTAATAAGTTACGTTCTTTTGCGCTGTCGCTGTTTTCACAGTTTTATTAACTTATTGTGTGAGCTACTGCCACTAGCAGGTTGTGGAAACTATTACATATTATATTTATCGAGGCCTATGTTATTGCCAGTGCAAAAATCTATTATCTGCTGACTGCAGTAAATTGATTATAAGCCTGTCTATATTATTGGGGAGGATCACTTATGATTTATTTACTTAAAACTCCAGCTCTAAATCTTTAACCTTGGAAAGTACCAGGATTTTGTAGTGTAGTGGATATTGCGAAATACGTACTTGGTTTAAGTGAGACTGCTGTAACAATGTAGGCGTAGGTATAAGCGTATTGGTTGCAACACTCGACCCGTGTTACACACAAGCTAAGCTTGTTTATCAAGACGTGTTAAAATCGGTTTTCGTTGATGCAGCCGCTAGCATGCTCAGAGGTTGTACGCATACTCAGGAGTGTGCACTGCACCCATGCACATGACTGCATTGTGCTCTTTAGTGTACTGCACCTAGTCACACCCACATTTCCCGCAACTTGTTTGCTCACACACCCTTTGGATGTTGAAGGTACCGTTGGGTTGGTGGTGGTGGTGGGGGGAGCGGGCTGAGATCTAAGCAGGGGGAAATCACGGGGAGTGACCTGGTCTAACAAGTGTCTCGTGAGTCACCCGGTACGTGGGTGAATCACTCGCGCCATTATTACGATAAAAAAACAACGTGATGCCACCTCTGCACCTCCATAACCCTGCAGGGGCGTCTTCATGCCATGACTTATCACCGCTAGAGTACATCCACACCTCTGAGTAGTGGCTTCTCGATGCCAACCTCACCCCCATAAAGTTCAGAAATCGACTTCATCATATCGTTGCCCCCACTAAGTACTTTAACTTGAATGACTTGCCTTCTTGTATGGGGTCTTATGTTAAACGTTAGAGCATCGAGTGATGTCTGCACAAGTAACACGGCAATATATATATTTTAAACACTTGTTTATTTTCTTTTTTACCAGGACCTGGCTGACCATCAGTGAGGCGTTGGCAATAACCTTGAAACAGGGCCTACGTCAGAAGCGCGTCACGATGGGCGTCCAGGACTGTGCTAAACTCCTCAGTCGGTGAGTCACGCCCTCTTTTAAAGATATGATGACATCTGTGTACAAAGTTTTAAATATAATTCATAATTCAGCTGATGGATTTCAAAAAAAAATTTAAAAAAAATGGATTTAACTGAAAAATTAAATTTAATGGATAAAACAATGATCTAAATTTTTATAATAATGATCTTGCCTTAAAAGACTATAAGTAATGTTCGATAAATAAACAAATGAAAAAGACTAGAACGCTGTACGGCTATAAAGCACAATAGTACCCTTTACTGTTATGAAGCACACATGCCTTCTGTTCTGTTTGTTCAATGGATTATTTGTTTGCTATTTCCAGCTCTCCCAATCGAGTGATGTTGTGTGTTTTACCCGAGTTGTCCACAAATGACCTGGCCATGCACATCCATCACACACTAATCAAGTCATTCTGCTGGGAACATGAGATCAGAATGCTACTGGTACGTGCACACACACACATGTTTTCAATTGTCACTTAGAGATTGATGTAGGGGAAAGTAATCATTACTGTAATTGATGTCTATAATACTTTATGAAACTCTTACGTCAGAACACAAAAAAACTTTATAAAAAGAAACAAATTGGTAGAATAAAATCTTTAATATTTTCCCCTCTTACTCATCCTCAGGTTAAAAATGAGCAGTGTCTGCTCGACTTGGTGAAAGGCTGCCCTGAATTCGCTGACGCCACCTTGAACACTGTTTCCTGTTTGATGATTGAGACCCCTCATGATGGGAACAGCGAGGCAGACACCTTTGTCTGCGGGTACCATGATGCAGTCATGTATAGTGACATATTTCCCAAGCCTGTTATACAGTTACCAGAATGAACGTTTCTTCTCCATCCTCTGGATTTGCCTCTTTGCTCCGCCAGATGAGCAGTCTTAATATCCAGTCATTGATCGACCTGTTCCCAACAGCGTCTTACACTGCGCACTTTACAGTGTCTGCCCACAACAAGGATGACAAAAATCATCACCATCCACTGATGACATCTTTTTGAGGTGCATACTTCCTGCTGGGTAACCTCACATGGCAGACACAGATCGATGTCGGACCATGGCCTCCAGTAGATTCTGCCCTCTCAGTCAAGGGCAATAACCCAATAATCACACAGCGTTCATCCTTGATATCCTTTTGAGATGTTCACAATTCAAAAGATGGCATTCCGAGCCACATCCCAGGGTGTCCGTCCCACTCACTGGGACCATGCGTCAGTCCCACTCACTGGGACCAAGCTTTCTATTGTGATGAAAAGCCGCTCATTCTTGACATGAAAATGTCATTTTGGACCATAGAACATTATATGAAATGTACTAAATGTCCAGTATTGGAGATCAGCATGCAAAAAATATAATTAGGAATCGTATCTTCCAGACTTGTTTGGACTGATTTATGAACAAAACCAAATAATTAACAGTCAGAGAGGATTATCTGCATGCATCTTTTACAAATATTGCCTAATGATATAGTGTGATTGAAATTTAGGCCCCACTAACATTGTTATCAATGCTAGAGATTCTAAGCTTAGTTATTAATGCTACTATCAGATTATAAAGGTGTAATTTTAGTCAATACATAAATAAGCATCATTAGTATGGCCAGTTGTGGTCACTTTCAGAGAGAATTAGCATAATACGGTCAAATATAAAGGGTGAAGGTTTGATCTATGTATAGTGTACATCCAGAGATAATCACTAAATGGTCAAATAGAGTAAAGACTTCATTTCTTTATCCATTTCAGATATCATTATCACATGTAAAATTAGAATAAAGACTTGTTTTATAATTAACATCTAGGATCATTAACATTTTGTCACATGAAGACTTGACTTGTGTATGAGTTATCCCATTATTAACTTAATAGATACTCTATACTTTTTTTTAAGCATACAGTATTTTTATGTGTTTATAAGTATTAATTTTCATAGTGTTCTTGTAGCCTTGTGCACACGATGCTGTAATGTTTCTATGTAATTCACTCATTCATTTTATACTCAAACTTTTGCATAGATGGTAAAGGCGTCAGGAACATTTTTTTTTTAATAGTCAATATTTTTTTTAAATTTAGCAATTTAATAAGTAGTTAGTTGTTTACTTAGATCAAATTAGAGTTGTGGTCATGAACTTTAGAGTTTTGGTCAGGAACTTTAGAGTTTTGGTCAGGAACTTTAATTTTTTTCATTCAGTTTCAATATTATAATGCAACTTTTTTTTTCTTAATCATTATTTTGACCTGTAGCCTTTGATGTTGCAATCTGTATGTCATATATTTTGAAAGTCAATAAAATACGTTATGCAATGGACCTGCTGGTATTGATTTCATCTCTGTGTCTGTTGTTGAGGGAGACACTGTGTGATATTTAACAAAGCCTGATGCATGAGAGGATATGGTGAGGGAGGGGTTGCATGCTGACTGATCAATCTTTGTTGTCCACTGTCAACACAGTAATTTATTTTTTATTTTATTATGAATTTTTCTGTGGGGTGGGAGTATCCTGAAAGCTGGGTTGTGGCTGAGCTCAATTAAGGAAATTATGTATATTAATAATTTCTATGGTCAAATCTCTAATTATGACAATGACTTGGTCCTCATTGTCTCTCCCCCCACACCACCAACCACTGACAAAAACAACTGAAAATAGTGCAAAGCAGCCTCAAAATGTTTACAGTAGTGTTAAAGGTGGTGTCAAGTTATGCAAGTACTATGCCTATATTATATAAAAGTTGTGTCAAGTTATGCAAGTACCACGCCTATATATAAAAGTTGTGTCAAGTTATGCAAGTACTATGCCTATATATAAAAGTTGTGTCAAGTTATGCAAGTACCACGCCTATATATAAAAGTTGTGTCAAGTTATGCAAGTACTATGCCTATATATAAAAGTGGTGTCAAGTTATGCAAGTACTATGCCTATATATAAAAGTTGTGTCAAGTTATGCAAGTACTATGCCTATATATAAAAGTGGTGTCAAGTTATGCAAGTACTATGCCTATATATAAAAGTTGTGTCAAGTTATGCAAGTACTATGCCTATATATAAAAGTTGTGTCAAGTTATGCAAGTACTATGCCTATATATAAAAGTGGTGTCAAGTTATGCAAGTACTATGCCTGTTTGAATGTGTGAACATTCCAAAAAAGATTGACGACAAGTCTAATCTGTATGTAAAAAAAATACAGATTTTGCAGTAAATAAGTTTTGTCAGCTCCACGTGAAAAATGGAGATGGTGTTGCTATTGGGAGTTAACGGTCATGGGGGTCACAATGATGGTGTTGCTATTGGGAGTTCACGGTCATAGGGGTCAAAATGATGGTTGAAACCACTTCACAATCGGGTGTAATGAAATTACAGTCATTTACTTGCAGAGATTTTGATCTAGGGAGGCATTCCGGGACCCACGTGTCTTCCTCGGCCAGTAATGCCGCATTCTAACAGACGCTCTGTGAAATCTCGCACAAAACGCGAGCAGTTAAAACTGTTCATAAAATTGAAAATGCACTACTTCCAAAAACTCCCCCCCCCCCCCCCTCAAACCCATGTACTTCGTTATTTAAGTATATGCAAACCATTTAAATGTAAAGGTGTTCGAAATGTTATTTTAAAAAAAGTCGAGGCCAACACAAAGAAGAGTAAACACTGGATTACTTAATCTTGAACGACCCCCAACCCACTTACCCCTTGATGTCAGCAGACGGATAAAGGTTCCTTCTAGATATTAAAGTTCATCGGTCTCACAAAAAAGTTCATCCATGGCGACTATGGCACACATATGAGGACCACACACTTTCCAAAAAAAAGTTGCTTAACATTTTGGAGGTTAGCATCGTAGAAGAAAAAAGTGTGGGGAAGGGTATTGATTATTATTTCAACCCTTTGTAATTCTCTCTGTCAACTGATGATTATAATTGACGAGACAATCACTACAGATGCCTAAAAACAAAGGTTAAAATATGAAATCAAAGTGCTAAGGCAAGGGAGAGAAGCAAAACATAAGTTATCCGACTACGTCAAGTAGGAGTTGTCACTTGTAATTCTACATAGCGTTAATTTTATTTAAAAATGTGCCTACTCCTTGAAACTTTATAATTTCTTGTGAAGAAGGTCACGAAGTATTCGATGACTCAAGACGACCTACTGAACTTTCTTCGTACAGTAGACAGTGGTTGTAATTTTAAATTATTTTACATTGTCAGTACAAAAGTTGTTTTGCAAAAACCGAAGTAACCGTTTCTTAAATTTAATACATTGAGCCATTACCCTTTAATAATTGAGAACAATTAGGACTATTTGATGTATTTTACGGTTGCAAATGCTTGTCTTAAATGTATAAAGAAACAGTTTTTTTTTGTTTTTTTTTAAAGTTATGTTAATGTCAAGGGCTATAACTCTGTAACATTAAATGTTAAAAAGAAATAACTCAGGTAATTTCATTTTTTATTTTTAAAATTTAAATAAACGACTTTAAAAAATATATATTCATTTAGGGCTATTTTAAAAAAAATATTAATGTATTGTGTTCAACATTAATGAGTGAATTAAGCAATAATTATTTTAATTGTTTTTATTTGTTCTAATAATTAAATAATGAAACTAAAATTTTAACAAGCTTACAAAGAGTAGATAACAATTTTCAATTCTCTGTTTGGAGTCAGAACAGTTTGTCAGCGGGCGCGACGCAACGTAAAACGCTTCACGCAGAACACTGCACGCTTCACGCAGAAAAAAGAGTTTGTTACCGAAATCCCTGCACACTAGGCAGACCCGAGACAGTGACAGTTACAATACAAGGTAAGTGTAGAAACGCTAAAACAGAATATTTAAAAAAAAAAAAAAACAACCCCAATAGACTATCCCCTTTAAGCTACTAATATAAAGTTGCCAAATTCACAGTTAAAATCCCTCAATAGACTATCCTCCTATATATATAGACTATCTCCCTACTTTAAAAACCAATTAATTTAAATTCCACTGATAAACCCCCCTTAAATATACCAATTTAAATTCCTCAAATAAATAAACAATTTAAAAAATGGCCACCACCGTAATCAACTTAAAAGTCCAGCCTCGTGCTTACACTAAACCAGATACCATACTAATTTTACTTTCCGGCCCTATGGCCTATGATATTAACACCGAAATGATTATGAAGGAGCTTAACTCCAAATTTAAACTTAAATGGGAGCACGTTGAGGCGCTCTATAACCTGGAGGCGCCCACCAGGTGGTACCTCACTCTGAAAAAAGAAGCGAAGGCGGAGCACCATGCCCGCCTCCATAATGCCCTCATTGGGGGCATTGAGACACTTGGGTTTGTAGGGGCACTTGTCCATGAGGACAAGATGAACATGAAAATTTACCTGTCCTGGGTACCCATCATGTTGGGGGAGGAAGGGGTGAAGGAAATCGCCGAGCATCTGGCGGCTCCTAACACCCCTTTCAAGGTGACCAGACACCCCCAAAACGCCTCCAAGTGGGCGTTGCATCTTACCCCGGGGAAAGAGATTCCCCATTATATTCTGGTGAACGCCGGTGTTTTCCAGAAACACAAAATATGGGTTCAGGTCCCAGGTAGGAGGGTGCAGTGCTTCCACTGCGAGGGCGTGGACCACTGGTCCAACCAGTGTGAGAAGAATAAAAAAAGAGCCCCTAACGCGGAGACAACGAACCCACCACCACCAGCCAAATCAACAGCAAAGAGCTACGCGTCAGCAACGACAGGCAAAGTGATCACCCCGGAGGCTAAGGGGGTAGAAGTTGCAGGAAAAAAAGATGAAAGAACACAGAAGAGCCCTCAAAAGGGAAACAAACAGGAAACGAAGAGCAAAGAGACTAGATGCAAACCAGCTCAGACGGAGGAAAAAGTACAGGAAGAGAAAAAGGAAGAAACGAGGGTTAGGGACAACCAGGAAGAAGAGGAAAAAGACGCAGAGGAGGAAAGACCATTCAAAGTAGTAAGAAGAAGAAGAAGTAGATCGTCCTCACCGGCTACAAAGTTGTCCTACAAACGACAGAACAGTCAGCTGACGATGGGACAGGCAATAAAGAAACTCAGGGAAAACTTAACTGTAAGCTACAACACACAATTCTAACAACTTAAAACACCAACACTTTTCAACACTAAAAATGGCTGACAACACACTGACAATAATCTCCCTCAACATTAAGGGATGCAGAAATAAGGGAGACTGCATCATTAAAATTGTTAAAGATCATAAGCCAGATTTTCTATTTTTACAAGAAACAAACATTAAAACAGAACACGAAGCAAACACTTTCATCAACAAGATAGGCTTCAACTACAAACACTCCCACTATAGCAATAGCCCACATCAAGTTGGAGGAACGGCAATAATACAAACGTCGGACCGATGGGAAACAACATCCAAAGGAAAGGACAACGAAGGACGAATAACAACAGTCAACATCACAAACAACAACCAAAACTACACACTAGTCAACATATACGCACCAGCAGACAAAACCAGGAGACAACCGTTCTACACAAAACTACCACAATTCTTAGCACACATACACCAGCGTGCAGAACTTATAATAGGAGGAGACTTCAACTATATTAATGACAGTTTAGACTCCACTAATCCCAACAGAGCCAAACTTGATAGAATAGTGGAAGATAACAGTCAGACAGAAATTATACAATACATCACAGAGACATACAACCTAACCGACGCGTACAGGAAAAAACATCCCCAGGGCCAAGACAAAACATACACAAGCAACGTAGGGACATCCAGCGCTAGATTAGATAGAATATACGCACCAAAATCAACAACAATATATAGAGCAACACACATTGCGGACACACTTAAATACACAGACCACAAGGCGGTCAAAGTACAAATACACGGATCCAACGACCAACCAAGAGGACGCTCACCACATTGGAAGTTCAACAATACCCTCTTAGAGAACCCACTCTATCTAGACACAATACAACACATCATCAAACAATATACAGCCACAATACCAACCCAAGACATAGGCAGACACTGGGAACTCTTCAAATCAACAGTCAAAGAAGTCACACAGACAATTGCGGCAAAAATACAAAAGGAGAGGAAGGACCGAGAGAAAGAACTGAAACTTATCATACCGATTATGAAAGGGACCGATCCGACCGATCCCGAAATTATAGAGTTAGAAAAAGAATTGGACACAATACAACAGTACAAATACAAAGGCGCTCAAGTGAGAAGCCGAACACTTATAGACAACCTAGAAGTCCCCACTAAACATTTCCTAACCGTGGAAGAAAACATACAACGTAGCAATCACATCAAAGTTATCGAGGACGACAAAGGAACACTCCACGATAACAACGATGGGATTGTCACCACATTCAGAGACTATTACACACAATTATATAAATACGAACAAACAAACCCGGACATGCAAGACAAATACGCCGCGTACACAAAGACCCTGGAGGACGCCCAGATGGCAGAGCTTAATAAACCCATAGAGGTCACCGATGTCAAGACGGCGCTAGACGGGATGAACAATGGGAAATCCCCCGGACCAGACGGGCTGACGACAGAGTTCTACAAACACTTCGCGTCACAGCTGACCACACTCCTACACGCGGTGATAAGCGAGTCGTACGACAACAAAGAACTACCGCCCAATATGGGAGAATCGTACATCAAAGTAATACGCAAAAAGAAAACAGACAAGACACAACCTAAAAATTACAGACCTATATCTCTACTAAACACAGACTACAAAATATTAACGAAAGCGATAGCAAATAAGATTAAGCCCTATCTAAAAGAATTAGTGCACCCAGACCAACAGTGTAGCATTAAAGACAGAAATATAAACAACCATAATCATTTTATTAGAGATTTAATTAACTACGCCAAAGACAAAAACATACAGGCAAGTATCTTGGCACTTGATCAGGAGAAAGCCTTTGACAGAGTATCACACACATACTTACACAAAATACTCAAACAAAACAACATAGGATCCTATGTGTGCGACTGGGTTAAAATACTATACAAAAACCCCATTAGCAAACTCTTAATAAACAACACATTATCAGAAGGAATTGAGATACAGAGATCAGTCAGACAAGGATGCCCTCTATCACCCTTCCTATATATCCTGGCAATAGAGCCAGTGCTGGAAAAGATTAGGAAGGACCCTCAAATAGAAGGAATAAGCATACCAAATAGAGGAGAAAGGAAACTGCTTGCCTACGCTGACGACACAACACTCTTCCCTAAAAATAACAAATCTATCATAAAAATAATAGAAACATTTAACGAGTTCGGCCAGGGTAGCGGCTCTAAAATCAATATAAATAAATCAGAAATTATGGGGATAGGTAAATTAACAGACAAATTAGATTACCCTCTCAATCTAACAGGAAAAAAAGAACTTCTCATATACGGACTAACATTCACAAACAATCCGGAGGAAGTACATAATGGAACATGGGACAAAATAATTAAATACATCGATTTTATAATAGAAAGATTCCAATACTCAACAAAAACTATATTCGGACGCAGCACACTCGTAAACACACTAATCATACCAAAGTTAGTCTATGTAGGTAACGTTTTTAACATACCTCCGGATATACTAAAAACTATTAACCAGAGAATAAGGAAATTTATCTTTAAAAATACAAAAGGGAACATCAAACACTCAACACTTATGCAAACTAAATTAGAAGGAGGAATTAATCTTCAGGATATAGAAACTAAAATTAAAGCAATGAGAATTAAATATATAGGCCAGGCTATAAAAGACCATAAAGAATACGCACTAACACACTACTATGTAGGGATTAGATTGACACGTCTTACACCCATCAACAACAACACACCACACTACCTGGGGGCAAGGCTCCCCCCTTTCTACCAGGCGTGCACACGAGCCATCCAAGATAACGAAGCACTGGTACATAAAACAAACAAAGAAATTTACAGCCACTTGAGAGATAAAAGGAAAACACCTCATTCGGAGAGGATCAAGTGGTTGAAACGTTTCAACACTACACAGATAGGAGACACTTTTAATAATCTACACATAAAAGAAATAGAACCTAGAGCTAGGGAAATAACTTTCCGTCTCCTATACAACATGACACCAACATCCGAAAGACGTGAACATCATAAGATTCAAAGACCAAGATGTCCACTCTGCGGATACATGTTAGTAGAAACAGAACAACATTTGTTTATGGATTGTAAAATAATACAAACAGCTAAAGCCACACTAACACTACTCTTAAAAGCAGGAACAACCCACCCGGTAAACATAGATAAATCTATTACACTAAACACTATCCCGAAATCTATTAATAAAGCCCAACATTTAACCAGCCTCCGACTGTTGGCTGAATACAGACAACACATTTGGCAGTGCAGACAAAACGCCAATTTTCATAAACATGTGTACACAGAACAATTGCTAGAAACATTATTTAGAGCAAAAATACAAACCCTAATAGATCAAACCTAAAAAATCAAATCCTACTAAATTAAGACTTAAGTAACCTTAAACTTAAACTTTTAACTAAAAGATATTAAATAGTACTATGTTATAATCCGTTACGATACCCTCACCCTATCCCCCTCTTCCTCCATCCTCCCCTCCCATCTCCTGCTCCCCACCCCCGACACATGTGTTTTTAATATAAATTTGTAAATAAAGTTTATACTTTGTAAATAAAAAGGCGTCACAGACCCTGGACAGTGTCTACGCTCAAAATGTCATCTTTTTCTTACAGAAAAGAAACGACTAACAAGGACACGGAAAAGTCAAAGGGAGGAAGCCATCATCGTGTTCATTTTCATATCATCCCTTTTGTTTTTATCTTGCTCGCCATTTCACACCATGCCACTTATCGTCCCAATCATTTCCACATTTCATTCCATGGGGCTTCACACATTCCACTATGATAAATAACAGTAAATATTCGTTTGTCCTAACTTCGTCATTGTCCACATCACCAACATTTTTTCAAAAAAAAAAAAAAAAAAAAAAAAAAAAAAAAAAAAAAAAATTTTCTCTTCTTTCTATTTTCAATTATTTCATATGTTTAAAAAAAAAAAAAAAAAAAAAAAAAAAAAAAAAAAAAAATTGTGTTAAATGTAAAGGTAAAATAAAAATAAAATTAAACGCTACGTCCAGCAAAAGGGCGGCTGCGGAAGTCAATGAGAGAATTTCGAGGTTTCCGCCGCCACCCCCCTTTTGTTTTTAAAGAAAAAAAAATTCAAAAAAAAAAAAAGACGCAACGTAAAACAACTCGAAAAAAAGGAGCATTTTTTAAAGCCCGTCTTGAAGGGCAAAAATGTCAATTCTTATGATTAGTCAACCTTGCGTCAAGTGCAAACCCCGCCACCGGTCCATTCTCTAAATGGACACATATCCCAAGGATATCCTCCGAATTTTTATAATTGTATGTTATCTTATCATTCATTAATTGGAATTAACTGCAATGGGTATGATAACGAATCTGTGTTAAATTCAACCCCAGGGTGTCATCAGAGAAGGTTTGCCTCCATAACAAGTTGTCACCAGAGAGGTTTGACACCATAGTAGTGTGTCACCAGAGCAGGTAGAATCATAAGAGATCAATTTTGGTAGTCTGGAGGGGCTGAAAACATGAGTTTACAACACTGGGTGACATAAATACAAGTGATTCCACTGCCTCTTGTTAGAACCACTTTTGTAATGTAATCTTTACACCGCATTTTGTTAAAATATATTTTAAAAGTAAAGGGCTATAACTCGGAGGCATTCCATTTGTAAGAGAACTAACTTAGGTCATTTAATAATTTTAATTTTTATTAAAATATTTTTAAAGCGAATTCGATAAATCACTATATTTTCTACCAATTTGTAATAATTTAAATACAGCTATATAATGTTTTCAAATTGTATATTTTTGGTTGAAATATCTTTTTCTTAACTGCTTATATTTATTGTAATAAAAAGAACATTGAAACTAAAATTTTAGTGAGCTTAAGTAAAGTAGAGACCATTTTTAATTCACTGTCATGTACTCTGGTTTCTCTTCACAACGATTAAATCTTTCGCCTTTTACTAAAGATTTCCGTGGAGAGGAGCAAATTAATGAGTCTAAAAGACTATTTTTCAAGCCCTTCTTGAAGGGTAAAAATGTTAATGGTATGAATGGTTAACTTGAGTCAAGTGGAGTGTTGATGCCTAACAAGGTTTCTCACACCTTGTTCACGGTCGATTTTCATAGTGAACACATAGCCCAGGTCTTCATTTATCTAATTGTACATTATTTATCATTCATTTAAGTCTGGCGATTACACGTTTCATCTTCCCCTGGAAAAAACAAAACATTTTATTTTTACCGCTTACCCAAATACGTCACAAATATAAAGCACATAGCAGTGCTACTTAATTGTGCTCAACGGCAAAAAAAAAAAGAAAAACGCACGCGGGTAACAAATTATTCATATTCCCTGCATCCTTACCTTGAAAAACAGGAAAGGCAGACTTTTGGGGTTGGGAATAAAAAAGGTTTCTCACGCCTTGTTCACGGTCGAGTTTCATCTGTAATCAAGGTTTCATATTTTGACACATAAATATCCGAGGGATATCCTATGCATTTTAGAAATTAATTGTACGTTATTTATCATTCAATAAGAAGCAGTAGAGTAAATGGGTACAACTCTGGCGAATACACGCTACATATTACCCCTGAAAATTTTCCAAAGAAATCTTTTTATTATTTAACTTATATAAATATCATTTTCTTTTTTTTTTTTTTCAAATCCTTTAAATTACAACTCGACCAGCTCAGCTCAGTGTTTTGGTTGTGTGGTAATTTTTGTGTTGGGATTTTTTTTCTAGATCTAAGACATTCAAGGAGAATCTCCAAGGTATGTGCAAAAGTGATAACATATTATACTTTTAAAAAATCCTATAGACTCTCTCATTTTTCCATTTAAAAAAAAACATTAAAATTTAAAACAATAGCCACTACGATCATAAATTTGAAAGTCCAGCCGTGGGCTTATAACGACCCTGGAACTTTGGTAGACCTCTTAACCCCTGGGTTAGTGTCAAAGTAGTTTTCAGCTCTAAAAAACCGAAGTTTCAAGCTCCAGACAGTAGTTTGGTCAATTATCGGGTGTCCCGGGGGGTGGGGGCGGGGGTGGTTTGCAAATAAAATGCACTATGTGTCAGGAAATCGGTTCATCTGCTTATGTAAGTTAACCTAAATAAATATAGAGGATGTGGTCCTCCAAGCTGTTCCTTTAGGATGTGATAAGGTCTTAGGCAAGCACAAAAGGCACTGACTACTCAGACTTGCTTAGCTGATAGCCACATGTAAGCTAAAATTCATGATTATTGCCACAAAACAGTTTGTTGTTTGTTTGTTTTTTGTAACATGAAATCAACATAACTATGAATTTGTAAAATTGAAAACATTATTGAAACACAAAACACATTAACAAAATTAACCAATAAAGATGTATATACGAATAAATTTATTAAATTTCCTAGCAATTGCAATCATTTTTCATCAGTTTACTTTAAAGTTAAATTAAAGATTTTACGATTTTATTTTTGCCTTGCTTTTTAAAGTCCTGAAAAAGTTTGGCATTGTATCTAGTGTCTTTGGGATTCTAGAACATGTATTTTTGGTTATACCACAAGTAGAAAACATCTCTTCATGCATGAAATCAATATCTTTTTCTTGCCAAGAAAGGAACATTTATAAAACATCTGTAAACAATGTTTCATATTTTGACACATAAATTGAGAGCTTGTCTGAGAAGTTCTAGAAGTGAACACCAGAGGTGGATGATTGACTTAAACATTTTCGCCTCCAGATTGGACATGAGGACTGTCCTGCAAATATTCTTGTTATCCTATAAATCTAATGGAGTGTGGCAGTGATGACTTGTTCAACCGTGGTTGCTCTACTAACCATCATAAGTCTTTTTCAAGGAGCCGTGTTCAGCAGTGATGACTTGTTCAACCTTGGTTGCTCTCCTAACCATCATCGGTCTTTAGAGGCGCTTATAGAAATAATATATTATCATATTAAACTCATAGAAGTTCGGTTAGATAGGAAGGGCAGGAATCAAAGAAAAAGTTGTGACAGAGAACAGACAGTTTGTAATCAATGCGTGCTTGTAAAGGGAGCCAGTGAAGTGAGTGAAGTAGTGGAGTGACGTGATCACATTTTTTTTTTGCCTTCAGAACTAACCTAGCAGCTGAGTTTTGAGCCTTTTGCAGTTTTTCGATGACGTGTTTTTGTGAACGTGACAGAAGAGCGTTACAATAGTCAAGATGAGAGAGATCAAGAACACGGACTTGCGTGTTTTTTTGTTGTTGCGCTGACTGTGAGGTAGTTGCGAATGGAGATGCTCTGACGGATAGTTGTGTAAGCAGAGCGACAAATGTAATAAATGTGATTATTGAGAGACATGGTGTCAGAAAGAATGTACTCTTTTTAATAAAACTAGTTAATTATTGTACGTTTATTATTAGCCTTTAAATACAAGAAAAAAAAGTTGATTTCTACATTTTATTACTGACGTTCGATAATCACACGGTAGTATTATAGTTATAATGTCAAAAATTGGTTCTGAATTAAAGTCTTGAGGGGAAAATAGTCACATTCGTGGGTTGAGAGTTGAGATGCTGGCAAAAACAAGCAAGTCCCGCTGGAACCAGAAAATAAGATAAATGATTGGTACCATCCCAATTATAGCTCAACAACAAATTAATTGGATTGGACACCTTGTCAGAATGCCTGTCAACAAACCTGGATTGCGAGCGCACAATGGCAGGCACTCTGTACAATGGCAGGCACTCTGTACAATGTCACGCACTCTGTACAATGGCAGGCACTCTGTACAATGTCACGCACTCTGTACAGTGGCAGGCATTCTGTACAATGGAAGGCACTCTGTACAATGTCACGCACTCTGTAAATGTCACGCACTCTGTACAATGTCAGGCACTCTGTACAATGGCAGGTACTCTGTACAATGGCAGGCACGCTGTACAATGTCACGCACTCTGTAAATGGCAGGCACTCTGTACAATGGCAGGCACTCTGTACAATGGCAGACACTCTGTACAATGGCAGCCACGCTGTACAATGGCACGCACGCTGTACAATGGCAGGCAAGTTGTACGATGGCAGACACTCTGTACAATGGCAGGCACTCTGTACAATGGCAGGCACGCTGTACAATGGCAGGCACGCTGTACAGTGACAGGTACGCTGTACAATGGCAGGCACGCTGTACAATGGTAGGCACGCTGTACAATGGCACGCACTCTGTACAATGGCAGGCACGCTTTACAATGGCAGCCACGCTGTACAATGGCACGCACGCTGTACAATGGCAGGTACGTTGTACAATGGCAGGCACTCTGTATAATGTCACGCACTCTGTACAATGTTTAGCACTCTGTACAATCGCAGGCACTCTGTACAATGGCAGGCATTCAGTACAATGGCAGGTACGCTGTACAATGCCAGCACTCTGTACAATGGCAGGCACGCTGTACAATGGCATGCACGCTGTACAATGGCAAGCACTCTGTACAATGTCACGCACTCTGTACAATGGCAGGCACTCTGTACAATGTCACGCACTCTGTACAATGGCAGGCACTCTGTACAATGTCACGCACTCTGTACAATGTCACACACTCTGTACAATGGCAGGCACACTGTACAATGTCACACACTATGTACAATGGCAGGCACGCTGTACAATGGCAGCCACGCTGTACAATGGTATGCACGCTGTACAATGACAGGCACGTTGTACAATGGCAGACACTCTGTACAATGTCACGCACTCTGTACAATGGCAGGCACGTTGTACAATGGCAGTCACGCTGTACAGTGACAGGTACGCTGTACAATGGCAGGCACGCTGTACAATGGCACGCACTCTTTACAATGGCAGGCACGTTGTACAATGGCAGGCACTCTGTACAATGGCAGGCCCTCTGTACAATGGCAGGCACGCTGTACAATGGCAGGCACTACGGTTTCATGAACATTAACTGAACGGGATGGGCCACAAATACAATGTTTGCCAGTGATATTGTAAATCTGGCCTTTTATAACAGAACATTTTATTTTTCATCGTTACTTTTAGCCAAGTGTTTTTGACTATATATGTTCGCTTAAAACGCTTGATAAGATTTTTTCTAAACACAAACCCTAGAAACGACGGGTATAATTGCTAGTATTTGATTTTTAAAAAAAATTATACCTTAATTTCTCCAATCTGATTTTCCCAACTGTATTTATTCAACCGAATTTCCCCAAATAGATTTTCATTTAAAGCTGTGGGTAATAGAACATAATTTACTGTACAAAAAAAGTTGTCGATCAATACAAAGAGCCAGATGATAAAACTTGATTGATTAGTTTTCCTCCTAACAGTCGATATAATCAGGGATTAATTTGGTTTTGTGACTGATTAAATTATTGTCACTCGGGTTTGCCATGGTGACATGAACTTATGTAAAACAATCTCATATAGCCATTACAGTGTCGTTACTGGGTTCTATGGCACATTGAACGACAGGTAACAGTTATACGCACAGCTTATCAACAGGTAGCAGTTATATGTACAGCTTATCAAAGGTTCTACGGCTCAGTGAATGACAGGTAGCTGTTATATGTACAGCATGTCAACAGGTAACAGTTATACTCACAGCTTATCAACAGGTAGCAGTTATATGTACAGCTTATCAAAGGTTCTACGGCTCAGTGAATGACAGGTAGCTGTTATATGTACAGCATGTCAACAGGTAACAGTTATACGCACAGCTTATCAACAGGTAGCAGTTATATGTACAGCTTATCAAAGGTTCTACGGCTCAGTGAATGACAGGTAGCTGTTATATGTACAGCATGTCAACAGGTAACAGCTATATGTACAGCTTATCAACAAGTAACACTTATATGTAAAACCTGTTGATCAGCTGTAAATAGGAAATGAGTTAAACAAAGTAAGGTCAAACCCTCTCGGATACTACTTCTCAGCTAAATGCTATTGTTTACATTTTATTCTGTTTTTTTCTGTTGTTTATTCGCTGACGAAGGCTTTAGGCCGAGACGTTCGTTGTTTTGTTGCGTTCCTTTTTTCAGTTTTGACCTTACTTTTTTTTTATTTTTTTTTTTTTTTACTCATTTCCTTTCTTGCTAACCTGATTACAGTCTCTCCCCTTATTACAATCAGCTGTACATGACTTGAGAGTTACACAAAAATAGCTTAAATCGTTGTGAAGAAATAAAGATATTGAGGTTCCCCCTCTGTTTGTAAGGAAATTAGGAATCCACAGGACACTGGCTCCACCTCTGGCTGTAAGGAAACTCGAGGGGCGTGCTGCGGCATCAGACATGTACCGGTGCTGTCATTTAAAAAAACAGAAGTCAAAACGAGAATAACAAGGTCAGGTTTGCTGAAATGTAGACATTTAGCACGGTATATACGCATGTATTAGACACCTGGCAATGTCTGTGTTTAACACCGACCAACACGTTGTTATTTAATACCAAGATGCTCAAATTTAACACCGACATGATAATGTTTAAAAAGCCGACATGTGGATTATTCAACACCCAACACATCTATATTTACACTCAAATTGTCGATATTTAACACCCAAAGCGTCTATATTTAACACCGAATGCATCTATATTTAACACGCGACACAGCTATATTTAACATACAACACATCTATATGTAACACCCAACACCTCTATCTATAACACCCAAAGCGTCTATATTTAACACGTGATACATCTATATTTAACACTGAACACATCTATATTTAACACCCAAAGCGTCTATATTTAACATACAAAACATCTAAATTTAACACACGAAACGTCACTATTTAACACACAACACATCAGTTTTAACACGCGACACATCTAGATCTATATTTAATACCCAAAATGTCTTCTCAATGTAACACCCATTTGGCCCGTCTTTGTACACTGTAAAGGCCAGTGTCAAGTGCCCGTTACGGTAAGCAGCATGTAACATCCTATATTCTATAAATAATAATAGTATGCGAAACAGTTTTTTTCTTGATTTCGTTCAATCCGTAGCGGGGAACATTACAGTAGATGGAACTTAATAATGACGGACTTCGGGAACTGTGTGTGTGTGTGTGTTCCTAACACGTGAACGTGTGTGTTGAGATCTAAAGATTGCCTTTTAAATAGCCAAGCTCACGCGCCGTGTCGTGTGTATCCGTGTTAGTGTGTTGCTGTGTCACGGTACAAGTGTTCTGAGACGTTAACACAACACACAACGTACTCGGCATACTTCTTGATCACCTTTGCTTGTATATATTTCAAAGGGGCTGAAAGTGCAAAAGCGTGACTTGAAGTACTAATAGTCGAGTTCCTGACTGTTATCAAATTACTGAAATATCATCAAGTTTTTGCAGTTAAACTCAAAGGTAGGCATATGCTTCAACATAGGCTAGCTGTAACACTAATGGATGCAAGGCTGGGCCCTGAAGGGTGCAATCTACAGCTTTTTTTTTTCAGCGTGTGATCTTTCTGGTGGAATTTTTCTCTACATTTGCAATAGGCTGATTCGGCAAAATCCGCCCGCTTCCTCATACCGTTATTATACGATATTTTTATTCTTGTCCTGCGCATAGGCCTATACATTACGTAATACTGATCAACACGTAACAATAAACAAAACGAGAAAACCCGTTTCGTGTTTGCATTTGCGCGCCATAAAACGCGAAGTGAAGTGATTTATTGTTCCTGTGAGGTATCTCAGTTCCTGTTTAACTTGTACGCTAGCGATTGAAGCAAATCGGTCTTTTATTTCACCAAAATGTTACATTATTTGAAATCACCAGATTTATTTTACAGAAAAGGGCGAGTTTTATTTAATGGGCGTTCGCCTGTTTGAAATAAAATTGCTAAACATAACAATACTATAAATTGCAGCTATCAGCTTAAACACCGGGAAAAAGGTAAACACAATAAACATTTTAAATACTTTTTACTTTCAATAGATTTTTGATGGACATCAGAGCACCGTGAGCCGTGAGTGCGCATGCTAAAATAGCATGGACACAATACACAAGCGCTATAGAAGTATGCAATCATCTGAATTTAAAATTTGTATTTTTCAACAAGCCATAGGCTGAAGTTTATCCGTAAGACTTATGAACCATTCAGGCTGTCGGCACCACTCCACCCTGACATCTATCCACACACTCCAGATCGATGGTTGCATTGAGTCGATAGCATGAACGCTAGCGCTGGGCACGGCTCAGTGCCAGAGAAATGCGCGCAGCAGGCAAGCACACACGACATCAGATGATTGTTGAATGTGCTTTTTACACTTAGGTAGTTGTGCCGGTACACGCGTGCAATGGTCGTCTCGCCAGAATGTCTACTGTACACACACGAGGAGTTGGTGTCGTGAACTGTGTTCAGCTGTCCGATCTGTTTGAGTGCAGCCCCACCTATACGCTTTAAACTTAAACTGTTTATTTAGGTGCTTGCGGGCACGTGTACTCCTACGGCCTACGGACTGCTGTGATAAAAATCCGGGTACACGCGTGACACCACAAACTGCACTACACGCCGCGTTGTTCGTTATTAAGCTGTGATCGGTTACTTTCGCGTTCGGTGAGTGTTATTGTGTATGTTTAATTACCGAGATAACTGCTCATGGTAACATGAAGAGAGTATCAGAGAAGGGAGAGAAGTCACGCGGACAAGTTTTCCTTTAGTGCGTATTGATATGAATTACTTGATTAGCATGTCCAGCTGTGTTGTGAACAAGTGCCCATGGAGCATCAGGACCGTACCAGAGAAAAGCAAAGCCCGAAAATGGCACACCGCTTCTTCCCCACTCCCCGTTTCATCAATAAATTATAATGGCGTTGTTGATCGCCCTTGCGTAATTGACCATGGCTATAGACAACGGTGAATACACAGGTAGCTTACCAGTCCTGTTTGTGCCTGGAAAGCTTTCCCGCACTTAGGACACGCATGTTTTTGGAATCGATTCTGCTTTTCCTTGCATGCTGTGTGCTTTCTTTGGGTGTGAGCGGTGCATTACTCTCTGAGGATTGTGCGAGGCCGTAGTTATCGCAGGCCTTGTCTAGATCCTGGTTGGACACGTTTATCAAATCTTAAATAAACATTATTAAAAAATTACTATTTAGTAACTACAATTTGTATAAACTCATCCATGTCTAAGGCCATCTATATTTCCACTTCTCCTGTTGCTCTCCGATTAAGTGTAGTGTGATGCAAAATTAAATTCGGGTATGCGTCGAAATGCATTCTTGCATTCTTTCGCTAGCTCTGGTGGGGGAGGTGTTGTTCTCCCCTCGGTTGGTGTCCTAGATTTCTTCTACCCCAAAAAGTGTGATAACATCGCTTTATTGTCAGAAGCATAAAAAGTGCCGACCGATTGAACATGTTTTCTGATTAGCGTATTATTTTCATACAACTGTCAACGAGAAAACAATTTGATGAACTCAATTATATAAACCCTTTGTTACGAGATTATTTTCATACAACTGTCAACGAGAAAACAGTTTGATGAACTCAATTATATAAACCCTTTGTTACGAGATTATTTTCATACAACTGTCAACGAGAAAACAGTTTGATGAACTCAATTATATAAACCCTTTGTTACGAGATTATTTTCATACAACTGTCAACGAGAAAACAGTTTGATGAACTCAATTATATAAACCCTTTGTTACGAGATTATTTTCATACAACTGTCAACGAGAAAACAGTTTGATGAACTCAATTATATAAACCCTTTGTTACGAGATGTTCCCATATTTTCCGGGCCACCCTCTAAAGTAAAGTACATTAAAGAGTAATGTCTCAATTAAAATCCAAACAACTTATTTGTGTGTGTAGTGGTGCGTGTCGAATTGTGTACATTAACAATAAATACATAATTATGCACATCGTTTATTTGGTGTCGATATTACTTGATAACTATAGTAGAAACGACATGCGGCCCGCAAACAGTTGACTCGCGATTAAAATGTCCAGTGAAACCATTTGGGTCGGTCACCCCTGATTGACCGTAATCGGTAGATGATTTTTATGTTTTGTGTTCCAAGTATCGTAGAATTAAATATTTCATAACTATGAAGTGTCGTGTTGGCAAGTGTAGTATATTGATATATACGGGATTGGATAATGATTTATGTAAACTATATCAGGGGACAATCCGGTTTAGCAAAACTAGTGGGAAGCGGATGAATACTAACACCGGGTATGTATGCCTAACATGTATGCCTAACATAGGGTGCGTAACGTTGGCAAATTTAAAAAAAAAACAGTTTATAAAGTAGATCGGGTTGAACCAACTTATTTTGCTTTAAACTGTAAATATATTTTTTATTTCATCGTCAGAGCTAAGTTATAAACTGCCCAGAAGATGCCTCCGGAATCATCGCCGGCAGGTGGGACTTCCATCTCAAACGTGAGTGACTCCGGAACAAGACAGAGTCCACACCCGTGCTGTGACCAGACCGATTCTCATTCCACCGACGACGTCAACATTGATGACACTGCCTCGAGTGTAACTGACAGTTACTATTTTGTTACCCAGGTTTCAAGGGCGGTGGCGCTGGCTGTCGTCGTCTTGAGCATTTTCTCTAGAAACTGTATCCAAGCTCACGTCGATACGCTGTGGGCGTGGTTAAGACACGACCCCCTCTTCCGGTCAGCCTACTTTGAGACCATCTACGTCACTGCCGTTTACGGCCTCATCATTGCCGCCTATCCGTATGCCGTCCACTACATGCCGTTTCTGCAGCGGTTCAAGGTGACCGGCGACGTCACATACGTCCACCAGACCATCCCTGGTATAGCGCTAGAAGCGGTCAAGTACGTGGCGCCTCTGTTGGCAGCAGACGCCGTGATCGTCAAGAGATACTGGGACGTCCACGATTCCGAGTGGGAGACCAGACGTCACCAATGGATCCAGACCACGAGGGCGTTGCCAGGGGACGCGCCGCCATTCCTCCTCCTCTGCGCGCAGGTTGTGGCCAGCGTTTTTGTGTTCGACTTCCTTTTCTTTGGCGTGCACTTGCTGCTGCACAAGAATCTGTTTCTGTTCAAGCACTTCCACGCCGTGCACCACCGGCACAGTCTGATGCACGCCCACGTCACCAACCAGCTGTCGGTCGTCGAGCGCCTTCTGCTCATCGCCTCCGCCAACTACGCCCTGAAGCTGTTCCGGTGCCACCCCCTCACGCGCGTCGTCTACGTCCCGGTGTTTCTGTGGCTTCTCGTTGACAATCACACCGGGTACGACTTGCCCTGGGCACCTCATCGCCTGGTGCCGTGGGGGCTGATGGGCGGCCCGGCGAAACACTATGCTCATCATGTGCACGGCACGAGGCACTACCAGCCATTCTTCAACTACCTGGACAACTGGTTGGAGGGAAGATGGCCGACAAACGTACATAACCAGCTGGGGGGGAGACAATCTATACATCTACAAAAACGGGATTAGTGTTTGAAATAGGTAGAGAATAAATCAGCCGCCATCTTCGTGTTGCAAGATTATGTTAAAGATGTGTATCAGTTTTTATTTTAAAATTCTTCTTAAACACACAATCTGCATCAAAGTTAAATGGGTTTTTTTTCCAATTGCTAAACATAAAAAAAAAATTATCATGTGTTTCTCAGAAAGTAAGCCCTACAGTGTTGCTCTTTCGGGATGCTCTCAGAAAATAAGCCCCACAGCATTGCTCTTTCTGGATGCTCTCAGAAAATAAGCCCTACAGCATTGCTCTTTCGGGATGCTATCAGAAAATAAGCCCTACAGCATTGCTCTTTCGGGATGCTATCAGAAAATAAGCCCCACAGCATTGCTCTTTCGGGATGCTATTAGAAAATAAGCCCCACAGCATTGCACTTTCGGAATGCTATCAGAAAATAAGCCCCACAGCATTGCTCTTTCGGGATGCTCTCAGAAAATAAGCCCCACAGCATTGCTCTTTCGGGATGCTCTTAAAATAAACCCCACCCCAAAGTAAGCCCGTACAACTACCAGTTTGTTGTTGTATAGAAGTCAAGACTTGTTACCGAATAAAATCACTGGCAGATGTGTTGCAATGGCTCTAATAGGAGGATACATTGACAAAAAAACGTCTTTGATTTTTGAAGTAGAGGAATAAATGAAACTTTTTTGCACTCAAATAAATGGTAGATTGTTGCACATGACAAATAAGACATCCCATGAAAATGAGCCCACATGCGTTTCTGGAGCCTAAGTTAAGACCGGGTCTTCTTTTCTGAGAAACACGGTAAATAAGAAATTGTCCCGTTTATATCTTTATATTGATAAATTCGTGTTCTAACTACCTTTAAAATCCAACGATAGTAAGCCTACTAGTAGATCTAGTATTGATACTAAATGAGACATTTATTTTATTAGTATTAATTGTATATAAATTGAATTTAAGCTATGATTGCTGTTGTTATATAGAAAATGTTGATTACAACCTAGCAGTTTAATCCATAATATTATATTATGCACTATTTTGCAATGAAATTTAATTTCAAATTTCATTTAAAATAAATACATGTTTTTATCTTATTTAAATAAAACAATGTTGTTATTTTTTTTTAATGTGCAGTAATTGTTATTTGTATTTTAATTAAATTATTACCGGTGTGGACAGGGCCGGCCCTAACAAATGCGGGGCCTTATGCGAAACGGATTGCGCGGGGCCCAGTCTGGGTAGGGATGAGGATAATAAGTGAAAATTAAGATTTTGTATAAGAAAATAAATTCGTCTTTGCATTTTATTCATTCTTTACTAAGTACAAAATCACGATCAAATTAACTTTACTTTACGAGCCTTGTGTGCAATGTTCCTTTTAAGCTACCTCACAGATGCCGCACAGCAGTTTTGAGCATCCGCGCAGCAAATTTTTATAAAAATACATTCGAACAGATACGCTGCACTCTGCAAAGTAAAACTTTGCACACAACTTTATGATTTTGCACACGAACCAGCAAACCTTAGAGGGAACATTGCTTGTGTGTAGCGAAGTCATACAGAATATCAAGTAACTCTTGATTAGTTTGAGGCGCGAGAAGCTTCTTTCACCAGATGCCACAGTTACGGGTATTGTTAAAAATATTCTGAGTGCAACAAGGTAGTTTGTGAAAGCAGTGTATCTTTCATTAGTGGACAGATAAGCCAAAATTTCTACCGGGGTTGTGGCGGTATTTGGTAGAATATGCATGCCTTAAAGATTCCATTTCATCTGCTAATTCTCGCCCACATATATCTGCTGACTGGTCTGTTGATGACGTCAATGCTTGCTCGAGGCTCGCTGTAAACGTTCGTATGTCATCACGCTGAAGGCTCTTGAAGCTGACAAGAAACCCAAGTAGATTGTGGTTTGATTTCAGCTATTCAAATCTCGGCTGCAAGTATTGAATTACAGTGTCCACAATTCTCTTGAAGCAATTTATACTGTAGTCATCTTCAGCATTTCCAGGTGGTTTTTTTTTTCTTTTCTTTTCATGGCTTAAAGATTAGTTTCTGTAAATTAATTAGATTAAGAACCTTCATTTAAAATGGAGTTATGTCCCTTTGCTTGGTCGCTGCGAGTAGACAAGGCTGAATAGGCTTGGACTGTAAAGGTGTCTGTTTCATCTTACCCCAAGTTTCCCTAAATGACGAGTTTAGAGATAAAGCACCCGGGCAGCTACAATTTTTTTCAATTTTATTTACTTGTCGTAATCACTTGAAACAACGACGTAATTAGTAATAGATTAAAAAACACTGTAAAAACATAAAAACAGAATCAACACGCTGACCTAAACATGATTATAAGTTAGAATGGTTTAATTTAATAATTTAAACCTAGAATTAGCGCGAGGCCTATGAAAGTGCGGGGCCCACTGCGGCCGCATAGGCAGTGTTTCTTTCAGAAATTTTCCCCCGGGGGGGGGGGGGGCACTTTTAACGTTCGGGGGGGGGGGCAGTGCCAGTTTTTCAGTGGCCAGAGGGGTAGCTAAGGGGTGGCAGATGGGACATATGTCCCCGGGCGCCAGACTAGCGGGGGCATCTAATGGGCTATAGTGTTAATGGATGAAAATAATACGTTTCAGAGTGTAGCCGGGGGGGGGGAGTGTTTAAATGAATCTTGTCCCCTGTATCAAAGACGTCAGTGACGTAGAAGTTGGGGGGGGGGGCGAACATTTGGTCTTCCCAGGTGTCATTTTTTCTTTAGATAGAGCGGCGGGATTTTCGGACATCTGCAGAGTTTCTATCGAGAAAGGTAGCGTGGCAAAAATGTTAACCCACCTAGGGTGGCGCTAACACTAGGCACGCCGCTGGGCAGTGTATATATCAGCACCAAATTTGGCTGTCATGGCAAGTAATTTTTATCGGGAAGTAGGGTAGCAGAAAATGTGTGATTGTTTAACAATCAAAAGGTGCATTTTGGAGTATACATGATTCGAATGTTTTGATAAGACTTTCATTTGATCGGGGGAAATAATGTTTCAAGCGTCGGGGGAGACATTATGGCGACCAATGCCAGACACAAACTAAATTCATTCTGGTTGTGGTGTGCCGAAGAAAATCATTTGACACAAGATTAGATTCAACCCGGTAGTCACATTGATTGGCGTCAAGGAAAAAAAAAGGGGGGGGGGGTAGCAGAAATTGAGGAATCCGAAGAGTTTGAGCAAAAGTGAGGGCAGAGGTCACTTTAATTTAAAAATAATCAATTCAAAATGCAGTGATGCATTGTGGTGCAAATTTTTCTTCTTCTTTTTCTGTCTATTAAGGGCCCACGATCAATTTATTGATCTTTATGGCTCCTAACCACTGCAAAGCAAGGGCGTAGTACTACCATACAAGATAAAAATGGCAAATGTTTGACCGAGGAAAATGATATCCTAAAAAAGATTGACTGAATACTGCTCAGAGCTGTATAATGAAAATATAAAGATAGACCCAGAGATCCTTAATGTCCCCCCAGCAACGGACAATGAAAGCTTCCCCATTCTCCGCGCAGAAGTAGAAGCAGCAGTCCAAGCACTCCAAATAGGAAAGGCCGCAGGAGTAGATAATATCCCTGCCGAGTTGGTGAAACAGGGAGGAGAAACAATGATAAATGCCCTAACCAATATTTGTAACAAAATATGGCTAACAGGGGAATGGCCCAAATCATGGACCCAATCTCTCATCATCACCCTCCCCAAGAAAGGTAACCTACAGCTATGCCAAAACTATCGCACCATTAGCCTAATAAGCCATCCAAGCAAGATCATGCTCAAGGTCATACTGAACCGACTAAGACCATATGCCGACAGAATCATTGCTGAAGAACAGGCGGGCTTTAGGCAAGGCCGTGGCACTACTGAGCAGATCCTAAACCTCCGGATACTATGTGAGAAATATGCTCAACACCAACAAAACCTATACCACACGTCTTTGTAGATTTCAAGAAGGCATTCGACAGGGTTTGACATGCTGCTTTATGGGCCACCATGAGGCACTACAACATCAACACAAATTTAACCAGAATGATAAGAAGCCTCTTTGATGAGGCAACCAGTGCAGTCTTCTTCAACAATAACATCGGAGAATAGTTCAAGACCACGTTGGAGTACCACAAGGCTGCTTGCTCTCCCCCACCCTGTTCAACATCTTCTTAGAGAGAATTATGTCAGATGCACTAGAAACGCATGTAGGGACAGTCAGCATTGGTGGCAGAACAATCACCAATCTACGTTTTGCGGATGACATAGATGGACTGGCTGGAAGCGAGGAAGAGCTAGCCAATCTAGTAAAGAGTCTCGACAAGACTTCATCCATAAGGAACTTTATAAAGCCAGCCACTGCAATACCTGGCCTACACAGACGATATAGCGCTACTTGGTAGAAACAGCATTGATGATATAATTAAAACTTTCAGGGAACTTGAAGATGTGACGGTCAAAGCTGGTCTTGATGTAAATAAAGCGAAGGCAATATTTATGATAAATACCTTTGAGAGGGTAGCTTCTTTCAAATATCTAGGGGTGACTATAAATAAGCAAGAGGAAATACAATCGGAGGTGCAAGAAAGAATAACAGCATGCAACCGTTCTTATTTCAATTTACAAAAGCTACTTCAAAGCAAAAATCTCGCTAAGGGAACAAAGAAGGCAGTATACACCACTATCACAAGACCAGTAGTGAGACTTGGTTCCTACCAGAAAAGCAGAGAACCTGCTAAATATATGACCCGATGATAGACAATTTTGTTTTGGGAATCCGTGCAAACTAAGAGCTATATCAATTGTACAAATACCCATCCATAGTCACAACAATTTAAAAAAAAGGCAGACTGCCCTAGGCAGGACACATTGAAAGTATGCCGGATTCTGGAGCAACAAAAACTATCTACAGGCAGAAACCTGTGTTTTATTTTTCGTATAAATTATTAAAGTTTCAATTCTCAATATTCAGTTGATTGAAATGTTAATTAAGAAATTTAGACTACTATAATTTGCTTCAGATCATTACAACTTGCCTCTTCGATATTATACTTGAAAACAATTTTTGTACCAATTCCATATAATTATTTTTTAACTACTACCAAAAATGGCATTTACAAGATAATCGAAATACTCGATTTTTTTTATTCGTTGTTTAAATATATATTATATTCTTTCTACTGGATTATCATCTTAAAATATTTTTTTTTAAATAGTTCAAACAGCTGGGGAAGATTGTTTATTATTATTATATTAACAGAGAAAAGTAACGGAGGTATGCCTGAAAGAAACACTGCACACCACCCCCACCCACACTTTTTCCCAAACAAAACAAACATGCAAGTTGTCAAGTAATTTGTAGTGGACTATTATTATTAAAATTGTACATAAGAACACAAACAATTCAATCATTGATTATTGAAATGTATGCCTTGCCTTGTGTTTATATTTTTAAGAGTATAATCCAGTGGACAAGTTTTGAAATTGCAACAGGGACCGGTGCCATATTTATTTTTCTTCTTTTATTTAATCATATACGTTAATGTTGTGCAGAGTGGCAACCTGAAGCTCGCGCACTGGCCCAAGCAGACTCTTTTGAGAAACTGCTATAATTTTAAAACTACAGAGAATTTACCCATCTCCCCCCACTTCTATTTCCACCGAGCCGTCCAACCGCCCACTTCAACATAATTATGTTCTTATTATATTTACAAACGTGCAATTTTACATGGTGGTATGTAAAATAAACTGAAAAAGATCACACAGGAACAATTTTAGTGTTATTATTTCGGCAAAAAACATGGCCTCCCCGGCGGGGAATCGAACCCCGGTCTCCCGCGTGACAGGCGGGGATACTTACCACTATACTACCGAGGACACAACGTCGTGAAAGACTTAAATATTATATTATATAAAATAAAAAAATCATATCATGAGCTTGAGATTGTCCCTTAAAATTGCATTATTTGAACATTTCTTTAGAAAAATATATAATATAATAATGTCACAAAAATAATTTTTGGAATAAGGTTGGTAAATTAAGGCCCAGGTTCCCAGAATCTGGTCCATATTTTTTATTTAAAAAAACAACTATTGCCAAAGCCCACGCAACTCTTACTGAAACACTCTCAAACGATACCCAACACCACTCAAATGAGAAATTAAATTGGATTAATATAATATTTTATGAAAGACAATAAGTAAATATACTCTTTTAATATAAAACTTGGGGACAATTTTAGCCATATTAATTATTAATTTTAATTGATTCATTTCATTCAATAATTGTAAAAATTTCGGTTTCATTGCTCAACTACATTTTTTTTAAAAGGTACGTAAATTCATTATTGCCCTATGTCCCATCGGAATTTATTAAGTTTGAAATCTTTAAAAGATTGTTTTAAAATCCTCTTTGGAATATTTTGTTAGCTCGTTTAGCGTACATTACGCATGCGTAAAGGCAAAATAATCACCAACAAGGGAAGTAAAAATGTGGTGGTGTTTTCCCTAGAGGTGGCGCTGGTTCAATCACCGCGTCACAACTCAGAGACTATTTCAGAAATAATTTGAAAGGTTCGATAATCAATTTTAAAGCATGGCTTCGCTGCCACCAAAAAGAAAAGTTTGCTACTACTATGATGGTAAGATATTTCTTCACTTTTAAATATAGAATACTCTATGTTATGTGTTTGTTAACCTACAATTTTTGCTGCAGTGAGCTCAACATGCAAGTCGAAAGCTAGTCTTGAGTGATAGCGGAGTCACCACGGTCCCGCATTTTTTTTCAACACTAAATTTTCAATTTACCATCCCTTCTAATAATCTATTCTTAATTAATTGTATTAAAATTTTACATTAATTAAAAGACAAAATTAACACAAAACTTTGATTGGAGCATTTTACCATATTATTTTAAAGGATACTTTTTTATAAGATAGCTGTCTTTGTACTTATTATGAATCTATGATAAGAATGACTTAAAAAGTATGGCACACCATCTAACAGCCCTAGAAAAATCAACCGAAAAATTGAATATATTACAACTTAACTTAATCTGTGTGTATTTAAACGCTATTTTAAGATGCAGTGCTTTTGATTTAAATGATGTGTCTGTAATTTAGATCACATTTTCCATCACTGGCATATGAATTGTGATTATTAAAAGTATGGAACACCATCTTCCTTGTACTTGGTTTGCAAATTGTTAAAGACTTGTATATTTATTTGCAAATAACAGGTTTTGATGGAAATAAGTCTATTTAAAGAAAGACAATAAATCTATTTTATTTTAACAGGGATCATCAATATTGAATGGGAACTTTTTTTTATTATTATTATTATTTTTAAAAAAATAACTTTCTTGTCTTATTCTTTCAAAAGAGTGCCTTATTCTTGGTTCTTAGCTATAGGTCCTAAACTGAAAATATTAGTAATAATTAGTCCTAAGCTGAAAACGTCACTTGACTTAGAATTTGTCTTTTAAATAATTAGATAAACTAATAGACTTAAACTACACTGAAGTTTGAACACTCACACTACCTCCTAATAAATTCAACAACTGGGGTAGAAATAAAATTAATCATTTAGCCAGTGTGGCCAGTACAAATCGGGGCTAAATTTATTAAATTACCTCAAAATTTAAAAAATATACTGAAAGTGAAATAATTTACACACACTTTTAGCAGACTACTTAACAAGTATTTTTACCAAAAGCAATTGATGGGCCTAAAAATATATTATCGTTTAGTACTTAGTTGACCAATACTAGAATTAGTAAGGCTGATCTTTTAATACAGTGGGAAATTATTTTATTGGAATAGAGATATACTGAGATAGCCTGGTTTTATTGCAGTGTCATTTTTGTTTTTTGATTCCCAATGTAACACTAGTAGTGGTTCTATCATTAGTGGGTAAGTAAATTTTGGGATAAGAAAAATCTCTTTAAAATCTATAGTCTAGGCCTACAAATGCCTACATACTTAATTAGGGTAGTATGTTTTTTTTAAATATCAAATTTAATGAGTAGGCTAATTTATTTTCAATTTGAATTAGACAATATTTAAACCAACATAATCAGAGAACATTTGCCTAATTGTTTAAAATAGACCAGATATTAGCAACCTTTTTTCATGCGAGGTACACCTTTGCCTGCCTTAGGCTTTCGAAGAATTCAGTGTCAGACTCATCATTTAAGTAAAAAGTTTTAAAATATACTAAATAACATGATATAGTTAACATTCATAATGGCGTGTAATACTAAAAGGTATAAGTTTACACTGTATTGCTCTATATTAACTGTCTGTATTTGACACATTTCCATTATTGCATGAGTTAGACATCTTGAGAATAGGTTAACCTTTTTCCCCTTTTCAAATTAACATGCCTATTATGTAATCTCTTCCTCTTCTTGGTGGCATTTTTCTTGGCACAGTTTGAGGAGCTCTGACATAGACGATTGTAATATTTTTCAAAGTTTTTCATCATGTTGGTATCATTTTGTCTTGGTCTTTTTGGAAAACATAGTATTTTATAAAATTTGTAGTTCTTTTCTGTGTTGTAACTAATAAATATTTGTCTTATGATATCTTTTAATGGTTTTAAGTCCTTTATATTAACTTTAGTTCGTGTGTTTGTGGAAAAATCTTTGTACGGATAAATGACCCAATTCCCGTCATCATATCAAGCTGAAACTTGGCACATAGACTTGTTGCCAATGACAACACATTCTTTCGAATTTTCAGCCCAACCCCCAAAGAATCATGTTTAATGTTTTTCAATGGGGAAGATAAATGAAATATGATTTGTTCAATTGACTCGTGTTTTGGTATGGAGATTAATTATGTAGCTGTTGTATTTGTGACGTATTAGTGTTTAAATATTTCTTTAGTCTCTAAGGTTTTACATGCACTAAGTTTGAAAAAAACCATTCCCATACTAAAAATTCACTTTCTACAATCACATAAATGATAAATCAATTTCAATTATATAAATGCAAATAAAGAATGTAAATGAGTAACTTTATTTTTAGGGGTTGCTTAATTACTTTCACATTAAGAGTTTATAAGTGCCAATCAAAAAGCCGTTACTGACTTTTTAAATCAGTTACTTCTGTTATTAAACTTTTTTGTTTTCAGAATTTTTTTCAGATGTTATGTCATTTTCTATCCATTTAAGTTGTATAAATTCATTATGTTCCTCAGGCGACATTGGAAACTATTATTATGGACAGGGGCATCCAATGAAACCACATCGTATAAGGATGACACATAACCTTATTCTTAATTATGGCCTGTATCGCAAAATGGAGATTTATGTAAGTTCCTTTCATAAATGCTGTAATATTAGAATTGGCTTTTCAATGTCCCATCTTTTTCAAATGATTCTACTTTATAGGAAAATTGTTCTAGCTCCAGTTTTATCGACTTACTCTCATTGCTGTCTTGATTTATCCTCTAAGAGACCTCATAAAGCAACAGCTGAAGAAATGACAAAGTTCCACAGTGATGATTATATAAAGTTCTTGAGAAGTATACGACCAGACAACATGGCTGAATACAACAAACAAATGCAAAGATGTAAGTTGTATTATTTTCTTTGCCCACCTACATCATCAAAATGGTATTGTATACATAGTGTAATTTGCAGATGGGTTTCTTGTACTACTTTGTGCTGTGATGAATTTTATTTAATATCTGATTGCTGTTATAAATTTGCAACATATATGAGCAGAAAATAAATAATGAATCACTTTTAAAGTATATGGTTTGGCTTCAGTTATATTTTCAGTATGCATGTGTGCAGTAAGATAATTTTATTTTTAAAAAAGTCAACAGTTTAACTGACTTTGTTATTTCAGTCAATGTGGGAGAGGATTGTCCTGTATTTGATGGAATGTATGAATTTTGTCAGTTGTCAACTGGAGGGTCTGTAGGCAAGTACAATTTTTAAACCTTATCGAACATCAATAATTAATAATACATGTAATGTGATGTCTTCAATTCTCTTTTTGTTGTCTTTGTTTTTACAAAGGTAAGAACTTTTTTTTTTCAAATGTGTAATTCTGTTCCAATTGTGTAAACACTTAGCTCAGTGGAAAATGTCTGGTAAGCTGTGACCAGTTGGTACTCTAAAGGAACTACCTTTTATTTAAATGTTGTTGGGCTGTAAAAATTACATTAACTAAATGTACATGCAATTGTACATGATATTGTTATTTTGATATGTTTCAGCTGGGTCAGTCAAATTAAACAAGCAGGCTGCTGACATAGCCATCAACTGGGCAGGTGGGCTTCATCATGCCAAGAAATCTGAGGCCTCAGGATTTTGCTATGTCAATGATATTGTCCTGGGCATACTGGAGTTGCTCAAGTAAGTCAAGACAGTTGAAATTTTAAATACATTATAAGTAATTTAAAATATAAATTTATTTAAATAAGATCTGATTCGGCCACTGCTTGACTGTCAAAATTAGTCTTTTCAGTTCTCAAATAAAGTTCCCCATTATATATTTGAATGTAGCTAATAAGGATTGCATTTGTAGTATGAAGTTAAATTGTAAATTCATTCAAAAGTCTAATTCAATGGTGTCATCCTAGGTATCATCAGCGTGTTCTATATGTTGACATTGATATTCACCATGGTGATGGTGTTGAAGAAGCTTTTTACACGACAGATCGGGTCATGACTGTTTCCTTTCACAAGTATGGAGAATACTTTCCTGGCACAGGGGACTTGAGAGTATGTTCACAGACTTCTTATTTTATTCAGGAGTCAAAATCTCATTAGTACCTACTTTACTTTTGCAATAATAATAAAAATTACGCTTAGTTAACAGTTACAAATTGTTGGGTCTTTTATAATTTTTGTACTTTCTTTCCTTTAGGATATAGGTGCTGGCAAGGGCAAATATTATGCTGTAAACTTCCCCCTCAGAGATGGTATCGATGATGAGTCGTATGAAAGTATATTTAAACCAGTGAGTTAATTCTCTGTTACTTACATTATGTAAACCTTAATTGGTTTCAAAGGATACAACTATAAATAAAATCTCTAACCTTTGTTTTGTTCAAAAATGAAAATATTTTTTGTTGAAATTAGATTCATTATGTGTTGTAACCAAAATTCCTTGTACCATTATTTTACTTGTAGTTAATATTTACAATGTTACTTTGACAACTGCCCATATTGTGCTACCCAATTATTGAATTAAACATTGCTATGAGCTAATCCCAGCCCTCTATGATAATTGTAATAATCTTGGTTTTTCTTCTCAGGTAATAACAAGAGTAATGGAGATGTATCAACCTAGTGCCATTGTGTTACAGTGTGGAGCTGATTCACTATCTGGTGATCGTTTGGGTTGTTTCAACCTTACACTGAAAGGTAAGCTGCCCAGTCATGGCTATAAGATTTTATGCTTCGTAGAATCATGTAGAGCAGAGTGCAATCATGTATAAAATTTAAAACTCTGAATTCACCTAGACTAGAATTACAGTTAATGCTTGAAGGTAATAGAATCAATATATATATATATGAGAAACATGTAGTAAAAATGCTGTACGATTCCTACAAAATGTTACTAGAAGACTGCATTACATTTTTTTTTTCAATTTTCAACTAAGGTCATGGAAAGTGTGTTGAATTCATCAAGAAATGGAACTTACCTGTATTGTTGCTTGGTGGAGGAGGCTATACCATTCGTAATGTTGCACGTTGCTGGACATATGAGACGTCCATAGCCCTAAATTCTGATGTGGCAAATGGTAACTAAATATGTGATACATTGTCTATGACCTCAGCGGCCATGGTTAGTGTCGTTATGAATGTTATAATATCATAAATATGTTTTATATGGTGGCATTTTTACCTGTTATTTTGGAAGTTATAAATTATTCACTACTAGGTCATTACTGTTAGAATTACGTTTGTTTTGGAGGGAAATAGTGTTGTTACTGATTTATAATTTTAGTTTTAACACAAGTTTGCCTTGTATTGCGTGACCCATTTACTGATATTGGCATATATTTTTTTAGAACTGCCTTACAATGACTACTTTGAATACTATGGACCAGACTTTAAACTCCATATCAGCCCATCCAACATGGCCAACCAGAATACACCTGAATACATGGACAAAATCAAGTTAGTGGTTCTATAGTTATTTCAGTATCCTTTATCTAAAGCTGCCTAAATTTCCCCGATATGATGTCTGTATTTAGTCCAATATGTTTGATGTTATAATTGTTTAAAATTTATAGCAAAATCAAGTTTTCAGTTTTATTGTAAAAAGAAGAATTTAAGGTCTTTGCCTTTGTTGGAACTCTCTTTTAATTCATTATCTTTCTCTGTCAAGGACAAGGTTATTTGAAAATCTAAGGATGCTGCCTCATGCCCCTGGTGTACAAATGCAGGGTGAGAATTTGTTTTGTATATTTTTATGTTTACACATTAACACTCTACATAGCACATAGGTGCTGGGTGGCCAAGTGGTCAAAACTAAGTCAGATCCCCGAAAAATGCAGAGACAAGCAAAAACATCAACCAGCACACCGGGTGGACACCACCAGCACACCGGGTGGACACAACCAGCACACCGGGTGGACACCACCAGCACACCGGGTGGACACCACCAGCACACCGGGTGGACACAACCAGCACACCGGGTGGACACAACCAGCACACCGGGTGGACACCACCAGCACACCGGGTGGACACCACCAGCACACCGGGTGGACACCACCAGCACACCGGGTGGACACCACCAGCACACCGGGTGGACACAACCAGCACACCGGGTGGACACCACCAGCACACCGGGTGGACACAACCAGCACACCGGGTGGACACAACCAGCACACCGGGTGGACACCACCAGCACACCGGGTGGACACAACCAGCACACCGGGTGGACACCACCAGCACACCGGGTGGACACAACCAGCACACCGGGTGGACACCACCAGCACCCCGGGTGGACACCACCAGCACACCGGGTGGACACCACCAGCACACCGGGTGGACACCACCAGCACACCGGGTGGACACCACCAGCACCCCGGGTGGATGGGACTCATTAACCTTGGATGGCATCTCATATAAGAGAATGCAAACTCTTAAATCAAACCCGGAGGTGGAGTCTCATAGGGGGCATGACATTGATAAAATGAAATGTCGAAGGCGATTTCTTTTTGTTCCCTACTAATTTACAATAATAATTATTGAAGTTATTTTAAAGCCACATAGTTTTTTGTTGAAACATTGTCAATGAAGTAACACTTTTAGTTAGAGAGGAATTTGTAGATTGTTTGGACTTTAAAAGATTTTATGTCTGCATTATCATCCCAGTAAGACTGTCATGTCATTTCAAATGTTTTATGCTTCATGCTTTTTTTTTTTTGAATGGTTGTGATCAAAAGTTATCTTTTATTGTTATCAATGTTGCAGCCATTCCAGAAGATGCTTTGAATGATGAGAGTGACGATGAAGACAAAGCCAATCCGGATCAGAGAATTTCAAGTAAATTCCTACACTATGCAAAATTGATATAAATACACTTTTTATAAAATGAAATCATTGATTTTTAAAAAAAAAATTGCATTTGATTACCAGGTATCTAATTCACTGACCCCATCATCTTGTTTAAGCAAGGAGCCTTAAATATGTTTTCCCTTATTTTTATTTTTGTTCAGTCCGACAGGCAGACAAGAGGATTGCCTGTGAAGAGGAATTCTCAGACAGTGAAGATGAGGATGGTGGAAGAAAAGACAGAAGGGACCACAAAAAGAAGAGACAAAAGACAGAAGGAGAGGATAAGAAAGATGGAGATAAAGGTTCTTATAATAATCATTTTCTTAGTAAAGTTATCAAATGAAAATGTTGTTTGCGTACTGCAAGACAATTATTACTACCAGCTACAAATTTAAGATATACGTTAGAAGACATTTTGGAAACGTGTGTTAATTGTTATACAGTGGAGTTAAGGGGCACTGTATCTAGTTCAATTATTTAACTGCTATTAATGTTGTAAATATGTTTAAAATACCATAGATGCGAAAAAAGATGAGAAAGAGGTCAAGAAAGAACTGCCCGATGTCAAAGAGGAACCAAAAAGTGCTGATAAGTATGTTTATTTTATGGTCTACATATTTTGTGATCTGATGTGAACTAGGACAGTAAAACATGATTTAAAATGACTGGCATATTAAATTTGTTTTATATACTTATTAATTCTTGAATTTTATTTTTTTATAGGGAGGAAAAGGCAGCTGGCTTAGCTGAGAAAAAAGGTATTATTTTCAATCTCGATAAATCGATAAGCTTGCTGTGGCTCTTTTGATTTCTTCTTAATAATTTCACCCAGTTAAATTCCCTTCTTTATTTATTTTGTCTCTTAAAACTTTGCTTGCAATTAAGCTTAAATATATCAGTTGTTATTTTGTGTTATGTGGAAATCCAGGCAGAGAGTACAAACTAACCATAAATAATGTTTTGGAACTTTTCCTGGATTTCTAGAACATACATTTTGGGATTCTTTATCCCAATATTAGATATCTGTTGGCAGTCTGTCCATCTCGCTTACTTAAGCCTCCCTTTCCCACAGGTGAAACCTCACCTACAGCTAATAAAGGTGGGGATGCATCTCATGAGAATGCAAAAGACAAAGATGCCAAAGAGATCGACCCCAAGCCTGCACCATCTACCACTTCTACACCCGGCTCCATAGAAGCAGAGAAAATGGAGCATTGATATGAAAAAAACTTTTTTAGTTTTGTGTCACTGCATTTTATTCATGTCAGATATGATTAACTCTTTGCCTTTGAAATTATATTAATAAATATATCATATTTGCTAAGGTTTGATAATTTACATGTAATTAATACCACCCAGTTTTTTAAATGAGTATATAGATTGCACCAGTAAGTTAATTAAAACTGATGGGTGAAGAGTTATTTTGTATTGTATGTCTAAGAAAGTTATTCTAATTATGTAATGAATTGTAAAAGAATCTCTGAATGGTGTGTGTTGATAAATATTTTTAACCTAGGTTCTTGTGTTTATCCATTCAACCATTTCAGAATTCATTTACCAGTTATTTTAACTTGGATTTGGATCACAAGCAAAAGTACCCTGAGTCAGTCTTATTTTAACATTCCTCTAACGAATGTACCAAAATGTAAGGGAACATTTAATACTAAATTGACCTCTTTCTTGTTAGATTCTTAACTCATTTTATCTTTAGTTTAACTGAATGAATTTAAAAAAAAAAGCATCAGTTTTATTGTGTAGAATTTCATAAGTTATTAAAAATAAATATTTTGTATCATTACTTTTTTGGGGGTCAACTTATCAAAATAAACCAGGTGTTGATTAAAATGATTGGCATGGTTGATTTTATTAAATTCATAAACATTTGTACCATTATAACTGTTCAGTACTTGTACCTGTTGTTGCAGTACTTAATGAATTGGGGATATAAAAATTTTACACTGTATCTTATGGGTTTCTTTGTCCTGTGATGGTTTGCAAGCAAGGGCTGACAATATAAATTTCACTTCAGAGACTAGAAATGTTATTGAAATTTGATTGATAACAAGTGTGGAGCGCATGTTTCTTTTCATCCACTTTTGTAGGATGTTGAGATGAGTGATGAATTAAAAGTGCTCTAACCTGTGCTCGTCCCCTTCAGTACTGCCTCAGGCATTATGCCCCCTCTGTACATAGCTCATATTTTCTAAATTACAAGAAGGTGGGACACAATGTCTGATGCAGAGTTAAAGGCTGTATTCGTATTATTTTAAACTTTGTTGTACTTCTTCAATTTTTAATAATAAATGTTCATTGGTTTCATCTTTTTGTTGTTAGTTCTTTTCCCCACTTCATTTCTGTTTCTAGGTACTCACATCCATCCTTATATATTTTTGCAGTCCAAATTAGAATTGTTGAAGGCTATGAAATATTGTAGTTTTATTTCAAATCTTGCATATATGTTTAGAAGTGTTCAGTTGTGTCAAACAAATTAAAATATTAAATATAAAAAATACATTCTTTTTTTTTTTTTTTTGTCATTTAAAATCAGATTGAAACTTGATACTACAAGATTCTTCTATAGGAGACCAAAAAGTAATTGACTGGCATGCACATTTATTTTAAACAAAACACAATGTGATAAAAATTAACTAAAATACTGCATAAACAAAATTCTCATTAAAATCTCAGCATTGATTGTGTATATATTCCAAATTAAAAATTGACAACAAGCTTGTTTTTGCATCAGGTTTTATCAAATTATGGGTGTCACATTTTTGGATGAACTTCACAGGTATGGCCATCAAATGTTTTTATGGGTGCAGGCTTGGTAATTTAATGTTGTCACCACACCAAATACACAAGGTCATCCCAAGCAGTATTTAATCAACTACTTTAAGAACTGTTTCCACAGCATCAGGGGCTGCTGTAGCGATTAATGATTTTACATCCTGAAAGGAATGAAACAATAATTAAATGTCACTGAATGATTTCAATGCTTAGAACTTAGAATGAAATGTCTGGCTCGTTATTACTGGGAGTAGAAAACATTACTTGGACAAAATAAGATAAGCTTACTTAACTTGTAAGGAAAGTCATAAATTGTAACCAAAGTTTATATTAGATCCACTAATAGTAAATTGTTGAGCTACATTAGTAGGGAAGTTTCCACTTAGTAAATAGTTGAGCTAAATTAGGAGAGAAGTTTCCACTTAGTAAATAGTTGAGCTAAATTAGGAGAGAAGTTTCCACTTAGTAAATAGTTGAGCTAAATTAGGAGAGAAGTTTCCCCTTAGTAAATAGTTGAGCTAAATTAGGAGAGAAGTTTCCCCTTAGTAAATAGTTGAGCTAAATTAGGAGAGAAGTGTCCACTTAGTAAATAGTTGAGCTAAATTAGGAGAGAAGTTTCCACTTAGTAAATAGTTGAGCTAAATTAGGACAGAAGTTTCTACTTAGTAAATAGTTGAGCTCAATTAGGAGGGAAGTTTCCACTTAGTAAATTGTTGAGCTCAATTAGGAGGGAACTTTCCACTTAGTAAATTGTTGAGCTCAATTAGTAGGGAAGTTTCCACTTAGTAAATTGTTGAGCTAAATTAGTAGGGAAGTTTCCACTTAGTAAATTGTTGAGCTCAATTAGGAGGGAAGTTTCCAGTAAATAGTTGAGCTAAATTAGTAGGGAAGTTTCCACTTAGTAAATAGTTGAGCTAAATTAGGATGGAAGTTTCCACTTAGTAAATAGTTGAGCTTAATTAGGAGGGAAGTTTTCATGTTTTACA
Source organism: Omphiscola glabra (assembly GCA_964017045.1). Classification (NCBI taxonomy): domain Eukaryota; kingdom Metazoa; phylum Mollusca; class Gastropoda; family Lymnaeidae; genus Omphiscola; species Omphiscola glabra. Next base: position 30,243,543 of record OZ024796.1, on the reverse strand, counting down.
TTTAGAGGGAAAAGGAATTAGGGGAAAAAATATTTTGCAGCCTAATCAAATCATTTTCAACATGAGTAAATAAGTTCAGCAAAGGATAACACATTTGTACTTAGGTATGTTGGTGAACATTATCTACATAACCATTTACATTACTATTACTCGCTGGTAAACAATGTAATTCCTACTTACTAAAGCCTTGAATTGTTGGCATGCTGCAATGACATCTTGGATCAGGGGGTGTTCAATGAGGATTCTGTACAGAACTGGACCAGATGTCTCATCCTCATTTAGCTCCTGAAAGACTGAACTCAGTTTCTCCTGAAGATTAAATGGGAGATTCTTGTAATATAAAAAGAAATCTAGAGGTTCCAAATTCAATTTTTAAAATGTAAATTATATTTTGGCTTTTTAATGTTAAAGTATATGTTTTTAAAAAAAAAATTTAATATATCAGTAATGAGGTTCAAAAGTAATACAAACATTTTTAAAGGATCATCTTTTATTTACCATTTAAGAATGGATAATGAAGAGGGTGTTAATGTGTTGTTTTTTAAAATGTAATTACTATAGGTATGGTATTCCAAGGAAAGTTTGGAATAATTATGAGGTGTAAAAATTGAAACCCTAGGTTATAGATTTAAATAGTTCAAATTTTGACCTAGAAATATAAATGTTTTTTTTCAAAACCCAAAGTGCACATGTTTTGCAATTAGTAACTGTTTGATCCACTAAACTAAAATATAAATTCTGAATCTGATGCATTTGCTTGCCAAATTTTACATTTCTAGGACATGATGAAGTTTGTTAAAAAGGAAAAGAAAAAAGGATGAAACTTGAGACAACACACAAGTAGATAATTAAAAGAGGTTGAATTACAAATATTATCTTGACTTACAAGAGATGTGTGGTCTTCAGGGTCAGCTGATGCTGTAAACCTATGACTGTCTTCTTTAGTTGTCTCCCCATGATGCAGTACCTATCAGTAACAAATTAAAAGAGAGACAAGAAAGAAGATAAGCAATTTGGAATTTAATTTTTAAAAAAGCTATACATTTCCTAACTTTCTGTATTTTTTAAGTAGTACCCCGTTTGCAATAATCTCTTGAGGTTAAAGCGCTATATCATTAAACCCTGTATGGAAGCATTTTCTATTGAACGTATTAAAAAAAATTAAAAATCCATATGGATTCACTAAAATAGTTATATTAAAATATGGACGCAATGTAACACTGCAAAATCAATCAAGACTGAAAATGCAGAACTTTGAAAGTAGTAGGCGAAATAACTAACAGGTACCGGGTACACAAAATATTTTACCATGATGCACACTGATGAAAACAATTTCATACATACCAGATGCAATGCCTCCACGGACACTAGGGCATGGATCGCATCATCAGGAATATATTCATCTGACATCAGAGGCTCAGCTTTTGGTTTGTCTTCTTCTTTGTTCTCAAGCAAGCTACGGAAGGATTTGGGGGAAGGTGTATCAGTGAAACATCAATCCCAAGTGAAATAGATTTCTAGTAAGACAATAAATTAACCCAAACTAAAATGACTGAGAAATTCTTGTCTATAACAGATATATTTGTCCATGTCACAGATCTAGATGTTTGGAGTTATAAACTTTTTTTAATCCAGCTAATATCATATGCTATTCCAAATAAGTAACAGCTAAAGTAGACGAACACATTGTTAACTATAAAATTTAAATAGTTGTATGGCAGCTGCAGACATAATTTGATTTGATTTTGTAATCCCTAAGATTAGTGAGAACAAAGTTATAAAGAAAACAATTATTTTTCAATAAATAAATATTTGACAAGGCTTTATTTATTCTACTACTGAAAATCATTTTCTCAGTTAGAGTTAGATAGCAAAAATTATTATTTTGATGAAAAAATAATATCTGAATAAGTTATATCAACTGGTTATGGGGGAAAATATTTCTATATGACATGAAGTTATATTGCCAGTATAAAGTATATACTGTCAGATTTACTAAACTAGGACACTATAACAAAAAAAATGTAATGTACCGGTATTCAATAACTCAATAACTTCTCACCTGTCAACACCACTAGCAACTCTATCCACGTGTGAGGCATTGGTGGCCTGCATAGGTCCACCCAGCCTGGGCATATGATGACCACAGGCCACACTGAGGGCATGGAGGAATCCTTCATAAAAGTTTGGACATGCTGAGAAGTACATCAGCTGTGGTTGGGGGAAGAGAGACATTTTTACAAATAGCAACAAGCTTAAACAATTCAATATCTAAACATTAAATTTTAACATGTAAAACTCACTTTGGTTATTGAGTCCACACTCAGAATAGATAAATGATGGGGAAAAAATAACATAATGCAATTTGTTAATGGGATGGTTACTGAGACTTCTTTAATCTATTTAGTCATGTGCTGGGTCATTACACTTACAAAGTTCATGTAATCTAGTAGAGGGATTGGACCAGTATGGTCAGCAAACATTTCAAAAAGCAGATTGTGAAGCTGGGTCAGGCGGTCAAAGCCATCAAAGTTGTTCTTTACAAACCACAAATTCATCTAGAAAGAACACACAAAAAGACATTTAAACATTTTTAATTAAATACACATTTCAATTTATTTGAATAACTGCTCTTTGTTTGCCGTGATTTTGCAATAAAAATAAGTGTTGTATGTAGCAATTGCTATAGTCGACCAATGTTTGCCTCCAGAATTGGGGACAAACTGGAACACATATTACATTTCATCAAAGGGGATAGAAGGATATGCTGACATTTTTTTTTTCAGTAGAAAAGAACTTAGTATTGTGCATTGACATCAGATATCTTATTAAGCACATTTTGTTTTTCATAATATAACTCAAGTGTGTGGCGTCTTTACTATTTAAAAAACATTTTTGTGTGAAAAAAGTGGCTACATCAGTATCTTGGTTTACATGCCTTTTGAGATAGTAATTAGTAGAGCCAAACATGAAAATTTGGCAAGAAAAGATTGGCCTTTGAGGGAAATATTGTGGTTGGAGAAAAATGTAAAAATATTAAGCTTTGGACTGCAAATATTTGTAAATGTACCTACCTGATGAAGCACTTTGTAAATACTTTTAAAAACGCATTCAGTGCATAACCATTATGGATTATCAAAGAGAAATTGAAAGCTGGAATTCTGATCATCCACAGATCAGAAAATGCACTAATGACCCACCTTTCATAAAATCAATGAATATAATTGAATCTTCTTCCCGATCTTTATTTATTATTGTTAAAAAACGTTATTGCAATAAATTAGATTGGTGTCCAATCTTTAAGCAAAGAGTGAAGTAAAATATTTCACCATGACAAATGCATGCAATGGCAGCCAGATACCAAGCGAGATGAAATGCACATTTGGTGGAGTTTTTTGTTTGTAATCTTATTCAGGATTGTCCAAGAGGATCCTTTCTTATGAAGTCTAAGGAAATGACCCTCATTTGTGTTGAGTTGTAATATAAAGTCTCCAGTAAATCTGTTCTTATGGTATAAAATAAGCCAATTTTCAAGTAACACACTTTTCATTAAATAATTAATATAATGCTTCATGGTTAAAAATGAAAAATGTTCAATATAAAAAAACTCGAGCTGTTAGAAAAAACTGGTAATAAGGGGGAGAGACTGCAATCAGGTTAAGTAAAAGGAAATGAGCAAAAAAAGAATAGGAAAACCTGAAAAGGGACCTTCTTGCAGACACATTATTTGTTTTGTGCATCCTTTTTTTAGGTTATCCCATACTTTCTTTTGATCCAGTATTACTGTTTCGTCATTACATTGTCATTACTCCCTATCATCATTTCTTTTTCTGAGCAATTATGTCCTTGTCATTTAAATTGCTCCTTTACCACAAGTCTTTATTCCCTTTCCCTGTGCAATTGTTCCCTAACCCTGTGCCATTGTTCCCTAACCCTGTGCCATTGTTCCCTAACCCTGTGGCATTGTTCCCTTAACCTGTGCCATTGTTCCCTTACCTTGTGCCATTGTTCCCTCACCCTGTGCCATTGTTCTTTTACCCTGTGCCATTGTTCCCTCAGCCTGTGCCATTGTTCCCTTACCCTGTGTCATTGTTTCCTTAACATGTGCCATTGTTCCCTTACCCTGTGCTATAGTTCTTTCGCCCTGTACCATTGTTCCTTTACCATGTGCCATTGTTTACTTTCCCTGTGCAATTGTTCCCTTAACCAGTGCCATTGGTCCCTTCCCCTGTGCCATTGTTCCCTCACCCTGTGCCATTGCTCTTTTAACCTGTGACATTGTTCCATAACCCTGTGCCATTGTTCCCTTAACCTGTGCTTTTGTTCCCTTCCCCTGTGCCATTGTTTCCTCACCCTGTGCCATTGTTCCCTTACCCGGTGCCATTGTTCCCTTGTGACTTTGCCTGTTCCCCTTTGATCCATGGCCTTGAAACTTTTTAGACTATTCAGAAGTTGTTGTTGAGTTGGAGTAGGTATTGGGTAACTAAGGGCTACCAGTAACCGCCGCCAATCAACGTAATCAGAATCTGATGAGAGCATGTTCCCAAGATCTTGAATCTGCCAAGTAAGAAGCAAAATTAAACTGACAACTCTAGCTTAACTTATCAAGCACACTATACAATAGGCCAATGTGCATAATTTATTTTTTCTTAACACATGATCTTAATAAATCAACATTAAAATTTTAAAAATAAACACACTATTATATTTTTAAGAAATCTAATTTTAATGCATGTCATGAGTTATGTTCTTTAAGATTTAAATATAATTTTCAATCAGCATCAAATCTGTTTTATCACATTGCTCACTTGTGGAGGAAACTGAAATTACAGGTTCAGTTACTCTGAAAATGTAACAGACATGATTAAGAAAAGGGAAGGTAATGCTTACCTGAGCTGATCTCAGAAGCATCCATGAATCAGGCAGACACTCCATGCCATGTGCCACAGACACAAGATTTTCAAATAATTCTACAAAAGCTTTGTTTGAAATGATACCATTGGGTGCCAATGTCCGCAACTGAAAAATCATGACATATGTCACTTTAGGAACGTAAGAGTGACAAAACTATTAATTTCACAACTTTGAACGTTAACTTAGTTTTGAATAAAGTTTATAAAAAGACAATAATAAGACAATAATAAGTGGATGCCTGATCAAGACTAAGAAAATAACTTAGAAAACACAACTAATTTGGACAATTTAATTTTCAGTTTTCAAAAAAGTGACAGGATAAAACAAACAAACAAAAATTCAGCAAATTAGTACTTTTTTTTTTTTTCATTAATGGCACAAACAATCACTTCCTGATATCTTATTCAGACATAATGAGACACAATATAGTCCCATTATATGTAGTTAATGCTTTCTACTCACATGTTCGTACAGTTGATTTAGCTGAGTTACTGTAAATTGATCTGTTATTGGTTGTTCTATTGGAATTTCAGGCGGAGCTGGACTAGGAGTTTTTAATATCTTTAAGTCCTGGAGTTTTAAAAAATGCTATGTTATGGCAAAAATTATGGAGTTGATCTTTTTAGAAAAAAATTGTTTTCATTAGGCTATAGCATCAATTTGTTTCTTTTGTGTCTGACAATTCACTGATGAGTGAATTTGGTCAATCATCTTCACACAATATATCCTTCAATAAAAGTAAGCAAAATCCACATTTAAGCTAATTTTGGAGTGTAATCTCTAGAAAAATAATAAGACATAAAATTATAGGAACAACTTCCGAATTGATGCTATTGATAAAATAATTCTAATTTACAATGTCATGATTTAAGTACTTTTCAAATGTTGATTTAACTTGTATTTATTAAAACTTTCTTCTTGCTGTCACAATCTGTCACAACTTTTATATGACCACTGATGTAAGAAGCAAGTTTGACAGGGAGGGAGTTCAATAGTCATATTGATGTTTCCTGACATCAAATCTATGTTTTGCGAAACCAATAAATAGAAAAATAGTCCACCATAAACCGGTTTGTTTAAACACTGGCCTATAGTTTCTAACTTACCTCATCTAGAACAAAGTAATCCTGCTCTATACAAATCTCATACTTGAGTTTTTCTTTGTTCTCAATGGCATTCCGCATAACTTCACACAGCTGATCTATACTGAAAACATAAGGCATTGGAATCACTTAATTTACTTTATTCCTCATTGCAGTTAGTCTCCAATATTGATGTAGGTCTTGCCTGAGATTTAGCCAATTTACACTAAAGCAACTTGTCAATGTACAGCATATCATCCACATTCTTACAGGAACTTTATCAACCTACTTGTCAATGTACAGCATTTCATCCACATTCTTACAGGAACTTTATCAACCTGCTAGCCCTATGTCCTTACATCCAACCTGACCACACACTACTTTCCTTTCACATACCTCTCCATCTCTTTTAGGAATCTGGCTCCCAGCCAGTCAACCATGTCTTTGTAGATCTCTTGAGCCTTACATTTCAAGTCTCGCAATATGGCAGTTACAAGGCTGCGGATCAGATCTAGTCTTATTTTTGTTGCCTGTTCTGAAATAAAACCAAATTTATTTTAAAAAACAATTACAGTTAGTCCATTTTTTATTCCAATTTATTTTCAAAAAGTTCTAAAGAAAATCTTCTCAAATTAAATTTCATTATTTCTGCATTTATTTACCATTGTAAGGTTGAATAAATTTAGTGTTTTTTAAAAATGTATCTCGTTAAATGAACAATACGTAAGAAAGGACTGAAAACTACTATACAATGACAAACAATACCAAAGCTAGGATGTTAAAAATAATAAATGTAATTATATATTAAGTTTATAATCAAATATACAGAAATAAAAACTAAATTACTGTAACTTACGGCACAGCAAGTAAAAAATTATAATACTAGAAAGGTACAAATATTAATCCACACACAGTGAAAAAGTGTAGTTCTCCTGTAAGTGTCATAAGTCTGCCGGTCTCTGTTGACCGTAATATTTATAATGAGGGAATAAGAACCCTCTAGAACAGAAGTCTAGAAATTCATTTATCAGAGAGTATTTTCTATCTCTATGTAGACCTTCTGGAAATTGTAAAAAAAACTTTCCCAATCAAGGGCCTTGGGGGACAGGAGTGGCAGCATGTGTTACAAAGTTAGTTGATGATCTCAGTAACAAAAATAAAGGGACAGGCATTGCCACGGCTTGACCTGATGTAGGGTGAACAAAAACTAAATCAACACAACGACCATAACAGAATATAAACTGATATTTTACTAAATGATATCAAAAATGATTTAAGGCTAGTCAAATAAGTTGGAAGAATAAGCTGAGTATGTTTAGGGGGCGGAGCTAATGTCTTGCCTCGGTCCATATTAATCAGCTGTTGGCAAAATCAGATGAGGGAGATTAGGTAGTGAGCTAATGCCCACATTAATCAGCTGTTGTAAGGAATTAAAGATTACAAAATAAGTTGTGTCACACCACAGTCTACCAACCTTCTTCTCTTATACAATACAAATATTCTTCCCTGCCTCTCTCCAAGGTGACCTTTTTCATCAATTCTTCTTCACTCAATGTAGGAACAACTGAAAACAAGACAAAGATCAATAAATTAAAATAATTTTTGTAACAGCTCAATTAGATGGCATTATTTAAACAATGAGGAAACGTACTTTTAACATTTGCTAAAATCATGTTTTTGTAATGTTTACATGTCAAAAAAGTGCTGATATAATAAATTTCCATGAACAATGTTCAGGTTATTTGTACCTGTGCTAAGATCAGTCTCCTCTTTTTTCTGGGTCTTCTTGGGTGAAGGACTTCGACCTTTCTTAGAACCTCCTTTAGGTTTACTTTTTTCTTTTTCTTTCTCTCTTTCCAACTCCTTCAGTCTTTCTTGCTCATCCAGGATGGCCTGTATATCTACACGAGCCTGGACAAACCATCACATTTAGCATTGTTTACACAAAAGCGACCAAAAGAATACACAATTTCATTTTTAATGTTTTAAAAACTTACTGAATAAATAATTTAAATTGTCTATTCATTTGTTTTAGTAAAGTAACCATGATTCCTTATATCATTTTATTTATTTTAATTCTTGTCATTACATATTTACAAAGTAATTTCACAACTGGCCAAATTGTGCTACCCAATTAGCCACTGCTATAAGCTGATCCAAACTAAAATAGTAATAATAATTTTAATAAGCTTGGTGTTCTTGTCTGGTAATAACAAGAGTGATGAAGATGTACCAGCCTGGTGCCCAGGATTTGCTAAAAGAATTGTTAATGCATTGACTGAGTAATAAATCTTTTAGTAGATCTGGTTGCACTGAAAATAAGTATGTATGTGTTTAACATAATGAAATAAGTCCATGTGAGTTATATCAAGCAGATTAAATGCTTTAAATATTATGAAAAGATCCAGCACAACTTTATTAGTTAACATGATGGATAAGTCAAAGTAATGGTTACAAACCAGCTGTGAGACACTGTTGACAGCAATGTTGTAACCATGTTGCACCAGCTTTGTATCCGGATCATCTTGTAGAGGAGCCTCTTCTGATATGGAGAGGTCTTCAGATGGTTTTTTAGTTACTTTTTTGTCTGCTCCCTTTGCCTTGGGCGTGTTTGCTTGCTTGAATTCAACTTCTGAGATCGCACCACTTCGTTGAATCAATGGAATTCTAATGTAGACGGGAATTCACTTGTTTAATTGTTGTCAGAGAGAATGCCTTGTTGATAGCACAGACTTATAAGGAACTCAATAAATCTACCAATTAGCTGAATCATTGTTCATTAATTTCTTTGTAGATCAGTAATGGATTTATATATTAGTTGATCTTTTTATACGAGAAAGTAAAAGTCAAAATACAGAAACAGTTGTGTTACTAAGGTCAGCAATTGAGGCTATATATATGATACTAAAATAATATTAGCAATTTGCATTCTCTGTCTAATTTGAAATTTTTAAAAATACATGTTACATCTATCAAAAATAAATATGTAAAATAAGATAATTTTTTTATTGTCTTAAATGAATAAATAAATTAGACTTACGTTATTTTTTTCCCAATACCATCTGAAGTTTTTGGAAGTTCCTGGGGTGTTTCTTTGCCACCACCACTTAAATTTTTCTTGCTTGGTGCTTTTGATGGTTTTGGAGATCTGGGAGACTTGACTCGTTCTGGAAAAAGGATGTGGAGATGTGGGTATACATAAATGGATAAACAGGTAGTTGTAGATGGTGATATAGAAATGGATAGTTATAATGTGTTGACATCATTCCTCAATACAAGTTGTTCAGTGTGGCATGAAACAAGTGAATAAGAATAAGCTTAGGCATCTTAGTGGGAAAAACAATAACATGTGTTGTGTGTAATATGAGAAAAATTTCAACATAACTTTGGTGGCATTTAGTCTCAGTTGATTTAATAGTAGTGTTTTATGATTTATATTTAGTGTGGGGAATTTTACTTTTCCTTTGCCACAACTGTCATCATTGTTATTTGTCATTTGAGTTCCTTGTGGAACATAGGGCAAATGTCATGGTCTCTTGCTGGTTGTGAAACATAAGGCCAATGTCATGGTCTCTTGCCTGTATTTTTAGTACTTCCAAACTCTTTCCTTTTCTCTCAGCTCTGTTGTTGGTGTAGTTCCTCAGGGGATTTCCAATCAATCTCCATTTTATTTCCAGGATTTGTTTCTCTATTGTTTTCTGTCCACACATCTCCCACAACTTGATGTATTCTGTCCATACATCTCCCACAACTTGATGTTTTCTGTCCACACATCTCCCACAACTTGATGTTTTCTGTCCACACATCTCCCACAACTTGATGTTTTCTGTCCACACATCTCCCACAACTTGATGTTTTCTGTCCACACATCTCCCACAACTTGATGTTTTCTGTCCACACATCTCCCACAACTTGATGTTTTCTGTCCACACATCTCCCACAACTTGATGTTTTCAACCTTATCATACCATTATATTTTCATAAATGTTTCAGGCATCTATTGATGAAGTTCTGGATTCTTGTTTGTTATAGTTTCTGTTTTTCTCCATGTTTCAGATCTGTACAATATAATAGGTCCACTTTCACATTGGATTTTAAAATTCTTATTTTTGTTTTTGGTAGAGATGTAGGATGATTTCCAGACTGGTTTTAGGTGGACAAATAAATGCCTGTTGTGCTAAACTTATTCAGCATTTGATGTCTTTGTCTGTTCCTCCAGACACATTGACCACACAATCCCAAAGTATATGAAGCTATTCTGTCCCTCAAGACACATTGACCACACTCTTTTGTTTTTTTGATGGTTTATTTTAAGCACCACTCTTTTCCAGACTCGTTCAAAGCTGTGATCTTCTCTTGCATGGCTCATAGTTTTTGAGATAGTATGGCTATCTTGTTTGCAAATTCCATCCCGTCCCTGTGGAGCTACAGCCCAAGTAAGGCTTCTGCCTTCCTCACCACTTCCTTCCACTCAGACCTGAGTTTTTCTTTTCCATGCTTGGTTTCCAGCTGCTGTAGATCTTTTTCCACATTGTCTATCCTCTAAGCCTAAGTCTTCCTTTGAGCCTCTGGGGTTTTGGTGGTGCACCCTCTTCACTCCTCTGTCATTTGGTGTTCTTTCTAAATTTCCCACCCAGTGCATCCTGCCCTTTTTGTTTGTTTCTGCTACAGCTGTGGGATCCTGATATAGTCCATACAATTCATGGTTGGTTTGTATATTCTCCATCCATCTTTATTCTTTGTTTGCCCGTATATTTTCTGGAGAGCTTTTAACTCCCATGTGTTTAATAGGTTTTCTGCCATTTTTGTTAGGGTCCAAGTTTGATTTGCGGATATTATTACTGGCCTTATTACAGTTTTATGTATAGTTTTCTTTGTTTTCCTTGTAATGTTTTTACTTTTGAGTATTTTGTGACTACTGAAGTATGCTCTGTTTCCAGCCAATATTCTTTCTTTTATTTCTCTTAGTAATTCATTTACAATGTTCTCATGTAATAGAAATTTTGTAGAGCTCATATAAGGAAAAACATGAATGTGGATCTCTGGATCCCATGGCCCAAAATGCATTTCTTCCACCCTACATAATCTCAGGAACTCATATATCAAAAAACATTTCACAAATCCTTCATAGTTATTGAAATCTCACCCCTTATGACACATGACATCTCACCACTTAAGACACATGACATCTCACCACTTATGACATTCTACATCCAATTACAATAAGGATAGTTATTGTGTGATGATAAATGTAATAGAAATATAGAAGAAAAAAAAAAATTTTTTCAGAAAGTAACGAACACTCACTCATGTCATTCTCCATGTGGTGTAGAGAGAAATGAACATACCAATTTGGTCTTTGCTCCTCAGTGATCTTGTGGACACTGATCTGGCCGACTTGATCTCATCGTCTCCATTCTCTCCATGGTCAGGAGTTGGTTCAAGTGTTGAAACCATCTCTACAGCCAGCTGACATGAATTAGACAGGTTCAGATATTTTATTAAAATAGCTATGTAGCAGTTCGAAGATTTTTATGGAGAACTTTGGTAATGATTCAGCTGGTAGGATCAGTTTGTTAAGTTTTATTTAGATGTTTTGAAATAAATTTCTTTTTTCATATTTGGCTATCTAATTTTTGTGACATCGCCAACTGCAGAAAATCTTAACATGACTTTTATCTATGTGTCTAGAGCAGGGGTCAGCAAACTTTTGGAACTAGTGTCACAAAAGTAAGACTTTTAATTCATTCAGAGTGTCAAAAATGTATATGTCCACCATGTTTAAGATGCACTGTTTACTGTTTAGTCATTTATAATTATTTTTGGGGTCTTCCATGTGCCAATGAAAATCACTACGTCTGCCAAGTCTGGCATGCATGACGTAGGTTGCCGACCCCTGGTCTATATAGTGGCGTAGCTAGGGTTATCTCGCCCGGGGACATGACACAAAGTCTGTGCCCCTTCTCAGACCGACAGAGTCTGAGCGCTCAGTCTGAGCTCCCAAGAAAATTTTGAAATTTTACGGTTTATATGGTTCATTTTCAAAGCATCTGGTATTTTAATGAAATAGAATACTGACTAATAATTCTCTATACGATTGTAAACAATTTATTTGAAAAAAATATATATAGGCCTACTCTACTAATTATACATGACTGGAATAGACACAGACTACAACAAATTGATCTTCCTTGATTTGACTGTCACAAACTCGTCAATCACGTGTTCTCAAGTGTTTCTCTTTCGATGCTAAGAAGTGCAAGATCACTCAGATGATCTTGTCACATTGAAGCACGTAAATAAGACAAAATAAGCTTCAGTTTGCTGAAGGACCGCTCACAGCTTGCAATTGAAACAGCAATTGTTAGAAGTATTTGCAGTGAAATGCGCAGATTCGGAAATACGTCATCTCCATATGAACATATGAAACAATAAAACCAAGAAGATCCAAAGGAGTTTCCAGTAGAATTTCAGTCCGGATACTGAGCAGCATTTTGCAGTCTCCGATTTCTGTGCACAATTCATGACCATTGACATCAGTGTCATAGAAATTTCTAAAATCTAACAAATTTTGATGAAGTGTATCGACATTTGTCTCAGCGAGAAGAGTTTTGACGTCTAGTAAAAATCCAAATTTGGTGTTTAGCTTTTTTAGACATAAAAACCGTATTGATATCTCTTGTTGGAGTCTATCAATTACGCTGTTCATAACACGTGCAATTTCTTCCTCTGCAGAAAGTCCTGCATCTCTTGCTAATTCTCCAGACATCCTCTGATGTCGTCTAATCTTTCTGTCAACCTTGATTCCCCAAGTTGTGCATCTTGTTTTTCCATTGTCTACCGCAACCTGGCTCAAATTATCACGAATGTTGACAAGTTCTTGCTCCACCGATTCAAGATCAGATGCTGCTTCCTTGAAATTCATAGTAGGATCCTGCAACCGTTTCTGGACATGATCAATTTTCCCAAGTATGATGTTCCAGAAATGTAACAAAACTAGGAAGTTAAAGTTTAATATACATGCCAGCAAAGTTTCTGCATCACTTCTGGTTTCAGGCGTCATAGTTGCATCTTCTGATAATTTTTCCAACAGCCCTACTGGTTCATCTAGTCCTTCATAAATAGCTTTAACAGCTTCTGATTGTGCACTCCAGCATGTTTCAGACTCCATCTTCACTGTGATTGGCACAACTCTTTTTAATTCTTCCCAACGAGTTGTTGAACGAGAGAAAAACAAATATATACTTTCAACTGTTCCAAAAAATGTTATAACAACTGGATCCTGTTTAGCTGAGTTTACTCCTGCTAAGTTTAAGCTGTGGTTGTCACAGTTGATAAACAATGCTGTGTGATTTCTGGTACATATTCGCTGCTGAAGGCCGGATATGCCCAGTCATTATAGCAGCATTGTCATAACATTGTGACCGACAGTCAGCTAGAGGTATGTTATCAGATTCCAGTTTCTCTACGATAACTCTTTCAAGGCTTGCTGCGTCTTTGGAATGTATCTGAACAAAACCTAAAAATGGTTCTTTGATGGTTACTTTTTTAGTTTGAAAATCCACATCCAAAAATCTGATGACTTGAGAAAGCTGTTCCCGGTGTCCTAGATCGGGTGTTGAATCAAGTAAGATACCGTAGTACTTGTTTTTTCTGATTTCACTCAACAGCTGATTCCTTACAGTCGATGCAAGTAGGTGGATAAATTCATTTTGGATTTCCGGTGATAAATAAGATACTGAACCTGTATTTTCTCGGGCATGTTGTACGTGTTTTTCTAACAGTGGATCATATTGAGCAACGAGTTTGATCACAGAGAGATAGTTTCCAACATTTTTATTCTCGTCCTTATTCAGATGTTCCTCATGGCCACGCAGTGCCAAATTTTGTGAAACTAGAAACTTAATACAGGTAAGTATTCTTTTCAAAATATCACGCCAACGTCGTTTTTCCAAGTGAATTTGAGCTTGGACCTGGACATCAATTCCAGTTTTATCAATTATCCTCTGCTCAGCTTCCTTCCATGTAGTAAAAGCTCTGCGGTGGCCAAGACTGTTTTCATGAGACTGTTGTTTTTCTGGCATTCTCCATTTGTTGAAATCATTAGTTAACTCAAATGAAGATCGTGAGTTTGAACTTGATGATGTAAACAATAGACAGCAGAAACAGTAAGCAGCTTTATTAATTGGTGAATATAATAGCCACGAGCGATTCACTTCCTCTCAATTTGCTAGTCGGCGTTTAAACCATGATGCAGTAATCGAACGTTCCCCTGCTACTGACCATAGACTGCCTCTAGGCTGAAAGGGTATAGATCTGAGAGTTATCAATTCATCACGAAGAGGCTGTGGTATTATCGATAGCTTTGTCGTTTGATCAAATTCTAAGTAGCCAACATCATGAAATCTTAGGACAGCAGGAACAAGAACAACGCCATCTTTAGCTTCTTCATCAAAAGAAAATTCTTCAATCTCATTGTCCTCGTCACTGTCAGAAGGCTCATCGTCTTGTTGAACCTGTTAAACAATGACGTCTCTGGTGTTTTCTTCAGCATAAACAGTAGCATCTGTCTGAATCATATCTTCTTGTAAGTTGTAATCCTGGCGGTATGGTTCAACCTTCTTGCTTTCGTGTTCTAAGACTGGCATTGCAGTCGGTTGATAACTGCAGTCGGTTGATAACTGCAGTTGGTTGATAACTGCAGTCGGTTGATAACTGCAGTCGGTTGATAACTGCAGTCGGTTGATAACTGCAGTCGGTTGATAACTGCAGTCGGTTGATAATGCAGTCGGTTGATAACTGCAGTCGGTTGATAACTGCCGTCGGTTTATAACTGCCGTCGGTTGATAACTGCAGTCGGTTGATAACTGCCATTGGTTGATAACGACCGTCGCTTGATAACTGCCGTCTGTTGATAACTGCAGTCGTTTGATAACTGCTGTCACCTGATTCTGAAGATATGGAGTTTGCCGCTTGAGCTTCTTCCTGTCTTTGTTTCACTAACATCGAATATAACGTCTGAGAAAAGGATGGGAGATACTGTTTTATACTGGTGGAAGTGAGAGAAAGCTACAGATTATTTTCAACGGGACGAATGCTTGTTATCTATCTTTCTCTTTTCAACTTATGTGAAGTATTATCCTATCTTCCTTGCACTCACGTAAAATCCTATATTTGACTTGAAATTATCCAACCTGTATAATTGTTAAAACCAGATGCCACTTTCAGTATATGAGGAATAATATTTGAACCCGAACTGATCTTTGTTTTTAAAACAATGCCATCAGCAATCCTACATTGTGGATGTGTCATATGTTTATGAGTAGAATTGCGCCCCTTAATGCTCAATTGGGGCGCAAAAATCATGCTTGCCAACTGCCAACTGGTTTGTAATGAAGATATTTGTGGAGCTCCAAAATTCAAACTTGCAAACGTATTTGGGAAACATTAGTTGACATCAAAATAAAATTAAATAATTAGTTTTAATACTCATTTTGGCGCCCCCTTACGTGGCGCCCAGGGACATATGTCCCCCCCTGCCCCCCTAGCTACGCCACTGGGTCTATAGCATCTAGAGCACTAATCATTTTAAAGTCGTGTCTACTTAATTCAGAGTTATTGTCATAGACTGGGAGTTACAGAGCTTTAGTCAAGCATTTGAAGACATGGAGTTGTCTGAATATAAATAATGTTAATCATGCTCAAGTCGGAAAAAAATTATATTCTGTAATGTCATTATCCAGTTTTATTTTGTCTTCAGTCTTCATGATATTTTAATAATCCCTGGTTCACACCGTACTGTAATTCAATTTTCTCCTCGCCTTACTTCAATCAGAGGAAGCCGCTGGTAGTCTGGATTTAGAACATTTGGCACTTGTCCTTCCATTCCATGATAGTAATCAGATAACATTCTTAAAGTATCCTGAAAACGGTCAACTTCTGCCTGGAAACAAAGCAAAGTGATAAGACATTTTTAGATTTTTTAGGATATAACATTGGGATGTAACATATACTTATCTATGATGTATGAAATATGTTATCTTATTGCATTCTTTTTTTTTAAACTTATGCTGATATGCAAAGCTAACTCTTAAAACCTGACAAGTCTGTGAATCAGACTAAGGAAAAAACTAAGGAAAGCAAAAACCTATCTGAAACAAAAAGAAAAGTAATTTACATAAATTTTTTATAATGAAAACTGCAAGAGAATGAGGTGGTGATTACTGATTCACAATTATTCACTGCTGCCCGTGTTTAGTTTATTGTGATTAAATATTCACCTGCATTAGGGTGAGATAATGGTTGGTGAGCAAACCAAGTCTGTCATCCAACCAGCCATCTTGAACAATGGATTCTCTCTCCCTTTCGGCCTGCTCCTTACGGTCATCACACATGCTCCATAAAGATTCCCTTAAGTTGTCCACTTGTTGGTGGAGCTCAGCCTTTGTTTCTTCATCATCCCTCATATCATCTGGTACTCTGTTGTAAGTCTGGGTAAAGGGAATGTATATATCAGGTTCTTAGACCAGATCATTTATAAAATTAGTAATGTTGGGAGTTTAAATTTAAGCTTTGTTTGGGTGGCTGAAAAAAAAAGGTAATTTTGTCCACAGCAGAGGCAGCAAAGTTAAAATTTTTCTTGCTAACCTCACATTTCTTCCTCCAACATGGTATGTCATGCATAAGGGGATGTAACTATAGCTTAAAAAAAACAACAAAAAAAACACAAAAACTCTAATTATAGGTCTATGCAGCCCTGCAGGTTAAAACATTCTTTGGTAAAATAAAATCATTTTTATTTGATAAGAGAACTTACCTCCTGCCATTGTTCAACATACTCTTGTTTACAGTCTGGTCTTTTCAGGAATGCAATGTAGTCGTTTCTGAAGCAAAAAATATGCAAGAGCTTTAGAAGAAGAAAAAAATCTTATTAACTCAAGTGATATTAATAAGATAAATAATGGGAAATTTCCTATGAATGATAAATTATTATGAATGAATGAATATTTTTCTTTAAATATTTGAGTACAAAAAAAAAGAACAACTTGGGAATTTAAACAAATATTTCATTTTTCAAGAAATGTTTCCTCAAAATTTACTTGATTTGATAGAAATATCTCAAAATGTTCTCCCGTTCACTGCGAGTGTTGTAAAACACAGTCTGGCAGTTATTAATGTATGCTCTCTCTATTTCATCCCAATGTGTAGCAAGTACTTTGGCTAGTTCCTTTCATGGGATAAAAGAAAGTAAAAAAGTTAATTTACTTTTTAAGGTTACAATTTTTTTTAAATTAAATAATTGGGCGTTGCTATTTGCAGGAGCTAAGATTGCAAAAACACAATTACCGGTACTACGAAGAAATATAATCACTTCTTTACACTTTTTAAAAAGAAATGATAACAAAACTCACCATATCAATATCTAGATCCACAAACTGCCATTCAGGGTCATCTGGTTTAATGGGAGGAGGTAACACCTGCTCCACTTCTGGCTCTGGCTCGGGTGTTTTAGGCTTTTTACCTCCCTTCCTAGCTGAATCGGATTTGGGTGATGAGCCTGAGTTTTGTGTTTGATATATATATATATATAAATGTTCTAATATTCGAAAGACAAATTATTATACTTTAAGGAAATTGAAATATGACTAATAGAATGTAATAAATTAACCATGGATTTCTCAATTAACAACCATTAAATACAAAATAACTCCTGAGTTCAAAACTCTTTAACACACATGATAACAAAATAGTTTTTTTAAAATTGGCAATAAAATACTTACAATAACATTTTGGTTTATTCTTAAAAATAGGCTAATAAATATTAATAATACCAATAAATCTGTTTTCCATTCTTATGTTCTCTAACTTAAGCAAAGTTTAGAAAAAAATCTATGAAAAGCTTTTTTAAAAATGTTTTTATTGATCATTCATTTTTTAAAAAAATCTGTATATAATATATATTTTGTTCGACATGAAATTTTAACATACTATTTTATTTACTTTCCTGACAGATCTGAGTTTAGTTAGATTTTATATTGATTATATTTTTGTAGCCTACAGGCTAATTTTTAAAAGTTTTATCTGAAGCGTGATTCTTTTCCTGTTGGACCTGGCTGAGCTTTAGTTGGCCTAAAATGAGCTCACCTCTACTGCCCTTCCCTTTAGAACTGCCAACTTCTGATTTTTTGCCTTTAGGTGACTTGGATTTTTTATCTTTCTCTTTTGAGGAACTTCTGGATTTGGCTGAACCTTTACATATGTCAAATTAATTTTTTAAACCTTAAGATAGCTAGTATAATTGTATGGTTTATAAGTTTGTTTCCTTGTACATGTAAACAAAAAAAAAATTGATCTACAGCAATTGAAACACAATGCATAATTAGGAATCATTTAAGCTTAAATAAGGATAACACAACAACCTTCAAAATATTACTTCACTTTTCAACAAGTGACATCTTAAAATTACATGAAGCAATATAAATATATAGAAATATTTTCCATTTATGTTAAAAGACTGGTGCTCAGAATTGATTACTTTTAAAAACCACATGGACTTTTTGTTTATTTTAAGTTAATTATATCTGTTTTCTTTTGATTTTTTAGATATTCACAGTTAATAAAATATTCACCAGTTAAATTAATTTAAAATTGAAATTATCTTCAAAGAATACACCAATTACTGTAAAGATGTGATGTATATTGAAATAATTTTTTTTGTCGAAGAGGATCTTAATCAATAGTTGATTCCCATTTATGCATCGTAATTCTAGCTGACAGAGTAAAATATTCAAAATATAACAATTAAAACAACAGCTAGAAAGTCATTGCTCCATTAACATGTTTACCATTTAATTTTTGTGTGTGAATGCTGATGAAGTTTTTTTTCTTCTGATTTTTCAAGAATTTGTCAAAACTGCTACAATAAATAATCAATTGGCAAAAAATCAAGTGTTGAAACATCTAATAGCTTACTGTGGCACTGAAGTGATGACTTTCAGATACAAAAATCAAATAAATGATAAAGAACATCAAAAAAATTTGGAGAAACAAGAACTAATGTCAGGTTGTAAATCTTCAAACCTGGAACAGGGAACAGGTTGGGTATATCTACTTTAAGTATGATATTAAACTCAATGTCAGGAAGTTTCTCTTTCTTTTCAGTTGCCTTCTTGGACTCATTTACAACTTCTACATTTTCCTTCCCAATTTCTTCTTCGACATTTGCTTTGGCATCTTGAGTTTCATGGTCAATTACATTTGAACCGCCATCAGCATCTAATTTTAAATGTCAAAAGCTTTTTGAAGCTCAGGAGAAAGCATAATATAATGGGAACACACAAATTACAAAGTTCACAGACATTGTTGCTGAAAACATTACAGTTCAAGATCACCGTTGACTGGTAGAATTAAATTCCTATGAGCTACAAGCATAAATGTATACCATACATTTACCTGGGTGGTTTCACCATTAGAGAATGTTCTAGAGTCTAACATACCTGGACGGTCTGCAATCTTAGAAGATGGCCTTGAGGATCGTACTTCAGGCCCACCCGGAGCAGGTGCCTCAACAGGCTCAGCTGCAACAACTGGTGGAGCACCTGGAGCCTGTTTAAAGTTTTCAAAAATCTGTTGAGCTAAATAATTTTATTCTAAAAGCAAAGAAACAAACTGTAAACAACAAATTATCAGTTTAATTTTAAAACTTTCTAGCTACATGGGGGACTTAAAACTTGCTGGGTCAACTTTAGATTCAGCGTCATGAAGGCATGCTTTCCATTATTTCAAATACTGATAATTAGTGTGATCAAATATTTCTTTGCACAGATTAAAATATATTTACTTTGATTGCCTTTTGTGAAAGCATCACAAAATACTGAACTTTTAAAAAAGAAAAACTTGTTTGGGATATGAATATTTCAGTTGAATATTGCACAATTTATTTATGTACAATAAAAAATTGTTTCGATAGATTTGTTTGTATTTTAATTTTTAATGGTTATAAAAGTACCAATGGAATTCAATTAAATTTTTTCACTTTTTTTTTCTCTCCAAACAATAAAAATAATAGTATGAAGGATCAATACAATACCTCAGATTTTACTTCCTCTGGTTTCTCAGGTTCTGGTAAAAGTTCTTTCCCTTTGTTTTGAATCTGAAGAAGTCATGTTAGTTTAAGAAACAGTAATGACAATAAGTTTTTTAAAAATGTGTAAATATAAGGTATTTTAATCCTTCTTTGTTACACAAGACCTTTCTTAATTCTATCCATAAAACAAAATACTTTTCAGTTACAGTTTCTCTTGCACCTTTTCTAGGATTTCCTCAAAGATATTCTCAGTTTCCAGGAAAACTGATTCTTTTTCCAAGCTCGCATCCACAGTTTTCAATGTTCCAAATTTGCGGAACCATTTCTCTAATTTTGGCCACTGATCCAGAAATCCAGCAATCCTAATATCAAAAAGAAGAAGAGAAAGTAAAAAAAGTCCATTAAAAGGTACACAACTTATTTTAAATAATTATAGATTTTTATTGTGCTGCCACCAGACTAGATAATTACTTGAAAGCAAATTTCCCATCTCTGAAGCTAAATATTAATTTAAAAAATCAATCAGATTTGATCCCCTACCTGGCCTGAACTTGTTCCTGGCTGTATCCTGGGTCAGACACAGGTAAGACTTTTTCTACTTTACCCAACCCTGTAGCACTACCAGTAGGTGGTGGATCATATTCTTCATGGTAGACCTTTCCAGCTTGGGCTTGCTCTAAACAAACATATATAAACACAATTTTCTAACCGTGTCGGGAGGGGAGTATGTCAAGGAATTGCTAATGGGATGGGATTATAGTATGATTGACAAGGAATGGAGAGAGAAGCATGGAACCATGAGAGAGATCAACTGGCGTCTGTGATTTACCAAACCATAAACAAGAAACAAATTTTTCATCTGCCACAAGCTGAGCTCTGTAAAGAGGTTAATGTCTTTAGGTGAGATCTGATAAATATGTGCAAAGTAAGATCATTGAAAATACATCAGAAGGGCTTCCTAGGTCAGACTTTGCTACACTAAGAATGAAATACTAATATTTTTTGCTGTGCCAATATGTTAAATAAAATTTTTATGTCAAATATATGCTTTTCACCAATAAATATTTATGAGCATTACAGTAGATTATACGATCAATTTTAACAGCCAAAAATAAATTTTGCACAATGATTAAGCATATTCATACAAATTCATTATGAAATTTATATTTAAAAATAAAATCTAAAAATATTTTTTTTGAAGATTACATATTGAATATGAATACTATGAATCTTATTTACCCCATCTACCAGATGCTCTCTTCAAACACAGTTCATCTCTGACATCAAGCAAAATAACCACATCAATCCCACTGGGTGGGTCAGGGGGAAGGGGCTGAGGTCGAGGGTCAGGCACAAGACTACTTGATTTTGTCTTTTGCTCCTTCTTGGCATCCTTGCTTGTGGGATCACAACCACTGAGTGCTCTCTCCAGCAACTTGGCCTGAGTGTAGTTTTGAGGATATCCATCAAGAATCCAGCCCGTGCCCTCAGGAATTTTTCTGTTTTAGGAAAATTTATGGATGCATTTTTTAGTATTTAGTTTAAGCACTCAATAGAAAAAAATGCACACAAGGAAATCTTTTCAAAAAATTTATTTAGTTTTAAATTATGAAGTAAATTTGAGCAGTGTAATTAATTCAAAGAATGAGGCAATAGCAATAGTGAAATGTCAAGTTCTTAGACATGAATTTATAGACATGAATATGTAGACAACATTGTATAGTTATGAATACACAGACATAAATTTATACATTCTTTAAGTATTTGTTTACTATAAAACATTTCCATTTATAAGTATCTATTAAATTTTCTATTCATTAAAATGAATGCCAAATTTACATTGAAAGATTTCATACATTGCTGTTGTGCATAGATAATTTTGAACACTAACATTATAAAACTTATAAAACATATAATTGAAACATTTATTCCATAATGAGAATCACAAACTAAATAATTATCCTGCACTTTGATTACCTTATGGCCATGGTAATAATATCAATAACAATTTGATCATCTACTGGTCGACCCTTTCTTAAACATTTAAATGCTGCTGCTCCAAGCTTGGCCCTTGCTGTTGGCTGTGCCAATGGAAATGTATTTCAATCAATTTTAGCCTTTTAAACTATCAAATGAAAATGAGATGTTATTTGATTTAAATGCATATTTTTTTCTGGTTAAAAGACTTTATGCTGATTAAAATAGTTTTCACAGATATATAATGTAGGCCTTGGGATACAATTAATAAATTTGAATTCCAGTTTAGGCCTGTCAAAGGGTGAAACTCTTTCTGTCACATGTACAAAAATAAAATATGAACAGTTTCCCCAGATGCCTTCATTATATTACTACCAGTTATCACCTGGATCCTTCACAGATTAAACTTTGTGTCATTTTATGGAAATTTAAATTACATTCAATTTTATTTCATTTCTTTCTTTTTTTTAAAGACTCTGATATGTTGAATCCATTAAAAAAATCAGGATAATGAAAATACTTAAACACATATATTTTAAAGCTTCACACCAGGACCATAATTTTACCTCAGGGGCAACAATCTTTGGTGTTTGGGTTGTTTCTCTTTCTGGTTTCTGAATTTCAGGTTGATCCACTGATGTCTTTCTGCTCACTGAAGTCTCACTGGCTTCAGCCATAGATGATTTCACCTCTAGAGCAAGAAATAAATTAATTCTGGTAAGAATCTCTAAGAAAAAAATGTAAATTGTGGCTCAGTTGTCTAATAATAAATTTTATAAAATAATGTTTATTTTAGAAATTTGTATATATATGAATCAATAAATTTCAATATAAAATTAAACAGATATTCTTAGATTTATACTATTTGTCTTAAAATCTGTTTGGATTAAATTTCCGATGAACAAAATTCAAAGACTCCAATAATAGATGTATTCATACATTGCACACAAAAACACAGAAAAAAATTATGTGAAGTTTCTTACGACTAAGTTCACCAGAAACTCCTTCAATAATATTCTCTGATGCTGTGACAATTTCATTAAGGGATGAACCAACCCCACCAAAGTTCACTTGGGTTGCCTGTAGTGATAAAAATATAAACCCTAAATACAACAAAGCTTTCAATTAGTTTTATTAAGGGAAGAATCTCTCTCAAACCAAAAGTTAAATTAAATTGGAAAATCAGATTTACAATTATTTTATCATATAATTTAATTAATGAAGATTTTAAATATTTAATATCAGTTTTAATGTAATGTCTGTATGTCTACATGTCAGCAATTTTACACAATCTCCATCTTTTATGTCTTTCTTTTCAAAAAATTATACCTGTTCTGCTGTCTCCACTTCCCCAGCTTTGAAAGCTTCCACAGCCTCTTGTATCAACTCTTCAGGTACCAAAACTTGAAGTCGATGCTCTGAGAACAATGACATGCCACATATGGTCAATATCATGTTTGGTTTTATCAATGTCATATCAAATATAATCAATGTAAAGAAAAATCTTATCGATGCCGCACTGCATCTTATTAAGGCATGTTGATTAATATTTTTTGTTAACTTTTTAGGGAGGGGTTAAAAAATAAGTTTTATAGAAGGATTTAAGCCCCTATTTAACAATGTATAAAATTAAGTCAAAGTTAACAATATTTAATCATTCTAGACTTTCCTAACTCAGAAGCTCACCGCATAACTTTTAAATACTCCCACAAAATTTACCTTCTGCCAGACGCTTAGCACAAGATGACTTGCCACTGAAGAGTTTCCCTAGCAGACAAGCACGAATCGGAAATTGAGGGAATTCAGGTGGATCGGGTGGAGGCTGCAGGCAATTCAAAGACAAAGATAAAACTCTTGGTTTGATTAATATTCTTATTAAAAATCTTTTATCGTCCAATTAGTTCTGATATCAATCACTGTCTTTGGCTTAAATAAAAAGTTCCCAACCTTTTTCTAAATTCTTCATGCCCTTGCTGAACTTAGGTTTTATGCAGGCATATTAGGTCAAATTCTAACAAGTACAATGTGACATAGCAATTATAATTATTATAAAATGAAGGGTATGTAAAAATAAATAAATATCATCAAAATTGTCATGAAAAATTTCAACTAAATGTAATTAGTGAATGGATGAGCCTGTTAACCACACCTCATTTTCTAAAATCTGACTGCCACCCTCAATTTCTTCCCCCTACTGATTTTCCTGTGGTCCCCCCTACACTGCATAAAAACCCCACAGCTTTACAGAAATAACATGTTGAAAATAAAATTTAAAAAATATCTTTACTTTACAACTTGAAAGAGGATATTCATATTTTACTGATATAAAAATTTTAGTTTTCAACATATTGTTTCAAAATTTATCCATATTATCATGTTGAAGTTCATAAACTTAATTATTGGTGAGCACCATCTAGCAACTATTTGTAGAGGCTTCTGATGAGGGAGTTACTGGTTCAAACCATGTCTGCTAGAATTTGGGTCTAATCACATTTCATTGAAAATAGAACTAAAATAATTTTGAAAATTTTTACTATTCCTCTGGGCCCTGTGAGGAAGTCGTGCGGCTCTGCAGTACACACTTTGGAAAACTATTTGATTACATTTTTTCATTCAACATTTTCCTTTTCCTCTATGTCAGTGATATGCAATATTTTTACAGCCAGAGACTTTTATGTCATTGATATGCAATCTTTTTACAGCCAGAGATTTTTATGTCACATTTAAAAAATAAGCCCTTGCAACTGTTTTAGGCCTGGTGACCCACATGTTCAACACAACTGTTCTATCTGAACTATCTCTCTGCTGATATAATGTCTACTATTGTAAGACTAAAGTGTAATAACTCTTTAAGTATTTTATAATACTAAGCTTTAGGAACCCTTATGCCCCCAATATTATCAGATTCTTGGAATATTATGAGATATAAAAGGACAAAAGAGATAGTAACAGAGTTTTCCTCACTGATGGTGGATGGACCATGTTGAATAGTCTGTGTACAATATGGCCCACCCATGTGTTATCAGGTGGGGGCCCTGTTATCCCACTGTCTGCTGGCGGCTGCCATTCTCCTGTCATAGTCTGAAAATAAACTGAAGATCATGATTAAAAGTGACACAACTGACTTCAAAATACATTCAAACACTATACACTTTTCTGGTAAAAAGTATTCTTTGTAAAATACAGATTTTTTTTCCACTTGGTTTAATATAAAATAAAAAAAAGCATTGCTGTTTAACCCAGTGAAACTTGAAAAGTCATGATGATGACATGCTTGGGTCACAATGAGATCATGATAGCAACATGAAGAGGACATGATGGAGACATGAAGAGGACATGATTGGGACAAGATTAGTGGTGTACTAAAACAACCTTGTATTCCATGAAGTCCCCTTCATTCAGAAGCTTTTGACGCTCCTCCTCCAAAATCTGCTCTGGTGTTAGCTCAACCAAATCCTCCACCTCAAAGAGAGGCTGACCACTTGTGAAGAGCAACTTCCATTCTCTCATTAATTTTGCTGGGAGTAGCCTAAGTCAAAGGAAATAATTATACATTTTATGATTGAAAAATAGTGCAGTAAAAGTATTGTGTAACTGCTAATATAAGCTAATGGACCTAGTTCCATTTGCCACGTGAAAGCATATATATACACTTATATAATTATAAAGACATTAGAAAGTCTAAATAGTTATACATTTTACTTCAAATTGGCAAGCAAAATGTTGTATGTGTATATTAAAAACTTACTTGTTGGTCAACTCTCTGTACTCAGCAACTTTAAAGGACAAGTCAATAAGAGAGTTAAGAACACCTTCACAGTGGTTGTAATGACGTTTGTAGCGCTCTTCAGCTCTCTGAGCCAAAATTGCATTGTGAAGTTTTTGTTCAGCTTTGATCTGTTCAGCGTATTCCAGTTTATGTAATGCTGCCATTTCCTTAATATTTTGAAAAATTCATAGTAATTTTATATGTCATTAATATGTGATGTAGTTCATTGTTTAAATATATGCCAAAAACAACAGGGCTTGAATTAAGTGATTTTGAGTTTGAAAGAATATTTTTAAAAACATTCACTGCATTAAATTAAAAATAATAGCGACACAGAAAACTCCCCCAAATTAATATGAAAATGTTTAACATACAAATACAATAAAGCTCATTGCAAAATGTACACATATCACACAATGAAATATTTAAAAGAGCAATGATGACTAACTGCTTCTCTGTCTAATGCCTCTTCTAAGTCTTTTTGTCTCCTCTCTTGGTACTGGGTCTCTCTCAGCAGACGATTCTGTCTAATGATTTCCTTCTCATGACGTGCCTGAAAGTTTTCATTTTAATATTTGTTATAGATTTATGGGGAGAAAGTCCACCCTCTCTTGCAAGTGTTGTTATTTCTCTATCACATAATTCTGAGATTTCATCTAAATATTCATTTGATGAACTTTTTGGCTATAAAATAACAGGTGCATGTCATGTTTTATTTTTATTATCAATCATATGTATATATATATATATATATATATATATATATATATATATATATATATTTTGTATATGCTTTTTTCAAATTTAGAAATATGTTTATTTTTTAAATGCACTTGGGAAAATTTGGGAAATCAACTTATTTTAATAAATAATCAACAGTGGGGAGAGTGTTATTATACTAGTTACCTAGTATATATATAGATATACACATTGTTACTAAGATATAATTCAATAGTAGTGTCTAGATCAACGGTGGCCAAACCGCGGCTCGCGAGCCGCATGCTGCTCTTCTGTGTTCACATTGCGGCTCGCGAACAATTTATGAAATTAAAACTTTTTGTTTGAAATATATAATATCAAAAATAAATGAAAGTTTAAAAAAAAAATCTTGACTAAAACAAAGGGTTGAAAATAATTTGGGATTGATTTAAATTTTAAAAGTTTAAGGGAGCAATTGGTTTCTGATTTGTTGGTGATCTGAACTGTTAAATTTCTGGTTCCGGTAACTAGAGCAGTAACTAGTAACCAGCATCTGACAGAACTTCTTCACACCACAACTACTAGCTACCAACCAGATTTAAAGAAACTTGCTAGTTTAAAGGCTTCTCAGCAGAATCATAACAATTAATGTTCACTATAATTATGAGTATATATGCAGTGTGTTTCTATTCATAAAATTTACATATTTAAATATTTGTTAATTGTGTAACTGTAACGCATATATTTCTTCAATTGTGTAACTTTAACGCATATATTTCTTCAATTGTGTAACTGTAACGAATATATTTCTTCAATTGTGTAACTGTAACACATATATTTCTTCAACATATGGTTAGGGTTAAAAAAATTGAAATGTTTAAATCATTAAATTCGAATAAAAAGTAATTTTTAAAAATAAATCACAAAAGGAATTTTTCATTGCGAGTGGGGTCATGACCCATAGTGCTTCAATGCGGCTCTCAACAATTTTTTTAATTTTAAAAATGGCTCTCGGTTACTACAGGTCTGGCCACCCCTGGTCTAGATGAATTTTTTACTAATTAGAGCTGATAAATTCTTCCCATTGCTTCTTACCTGTAACAACTGTACAGCGATGCGTCTCTCTTGCTGGGATTGTCTCATTAGACGATTCACCATCATTTCTTCTCTCCGTGCTTCCTAAAATATAAAAATAATTTAAGACACATCGGCTTTTAAAGTGTAATCTTTTATAAAAAGGCTAACTGAGTTTATAAGAAGAATTAATTTTCAAACTTTACAATTATCATGATATCGCAAACTGAGATTGATGTAGCAATGGTTACCTAATGGTACTAGTGATATACTACTGTACTATGGCCATCCTACTAACCTCCTGTGCCAGATGGGCTGACATTTGATCCCTTAGAACTTTTCTCCTTCTTTTCTCTCGCTCCTCTCGTGCCGAAGAATCCTCTTGAAGCCTCTTGCGAATCTTACCAATGTACTCATCATTAGGGACAGTTCTAACCAGTTTTACAGGCTCACCTCTGTCATTATCATTAGCTAGGATAGTCTGTATGTCAAGGTCATCTCTTGAAAAAAGAATTATGTTGATATTTATTTAAGATTTATGTGATTTTAATGAACAGAAAATCTTTTAAATCAAAGAAAGTTACAAAATGTTCAATTGTAACAATATTACTATGTGATGTAAACAGCTCAAATAAAAATGAAACAGAAAAAAAGTATGTACCCTTTGTCATCTGTAGCAATTGATTTCATCTTCTGCTCAAAAAAGTGAATAGCCTGAATGCTTTCTTCTGCTTCTCTCTTTTTCTTGGCATCTTTTTGAGCTTCAATAGCCTTCAGTGTCCGTTGAGGCGGCTTAGGGATAAAGACAGTTGCTGAACTGTAATAAAATATTAATGTAAACTTAGTCAACCAGTCATCATGGCACATATGATTTTAACCAGTTTTATGTTCCATAGTATAACATAGGGTGAAAAAATAGTTCAGGAGATAACAATTTTAATCAGATGTGATATTCTGTGGCTTTTAAAGTAAAAATTTCTATAATTGATTTCTGAGTCTTAAAAATATAATTTTAAAGTTTCTTATCTTTATAGTTATATTTTCTTTAAATTTGCTTTCTAAACAATTAATGTATAAAAACAGCAATGAAAATTTGATTTTCTTAAAGCATGATATCATTGAAAATGTGAATTTTGAGCCAGAGATAAATGAAAATGGAGAAAATAGGGTGAAATTATCTTTTTAATAATAATTTTTGTGTGTGCTTGCAATCAGTTTTTCTTTTCCTTTATTTTTAAACAAATACTTATTATGTTTTTAACATCTCAAATATTAAATGCCAAGCTACATTTTTTTTTTTTAAATACACATTTCTTATCTGAACTCACTTTATCTTAGCTACCAGTTCACTTTGTTTTTCCTTCAGGTTTCTATTCCTCTCAATTAGAGCAGCCCGCTCAATCTGCCTCTTCTGATACATACGCTCAACTTCCTCAAACCTCTCTTTAAATGCTGTTTGCTCCATTTTAATCTGGTTCTCATGAAAACGTGATACCAGAGCCTGAAGGTCAAGGTCAGTCTGCCGTGGTGTGGCTTGTTTGAGGCGCTGTTATGATGATGAACAAGTGGATTAACTTCATCAACTCCTTGAACAAATAAACCAAAGTTCAAATACTATATAAAGTTTTTTCCCTTATCTGGAAACAAGCAGCTAACAAAACAGATACTTGCATATTCAAAATTTAAAATTCATAGTTTGATTTTAATTGTGAAAAGAAATATATGTTTTAATAGGCAGATAAATATGAGTGAGCATTTCTTTTAAATATTTAGCATACAAATGAAGTGTATATTTTAGTTAGACATTTATATAATTTTTAATTTTCATTTTTTTAATTATTAATTTTTTTACAAAATTTTTTTTTAAATGAAAAATAATGGTACTGACTTGAAATAACTGCTTCATATTGCTATTTTTACTTTCTTGATTAAAAAAAATAAATTATATAATATTATTCAAATTTAATAAGCCCCAATGACATTAATGAGGCTTGAATTACAGGGGTGTTCAAATAATATGTACATCACTGGTACAGAATGAGGATATAAAGAATTTTGCAGTGAATGTATAACTGTTAATTAAAATTTGGAATACAAATAAAGAAACAGGTCATAAAATAAAATATATTTCATATAACAATCTGTGAAATTGAAATCAGACTCTTGAGTGATTTACATGCATTGGGATGGGGAAAGCTTTCTGATGACATCAAAAAGACTGAGAATACATCCAATGAGATACTTCAATATATTTTATCTAAAGAAAAACCAACACCATTACAGGCAAATACATAAAGAATATACAACTACATACCAACAAAAGAATAGGAGTATATAGGCAACACCTGCTAATTCTCTAATTAGCAACATTATATTAATGCTCCATATTTATTATATCTATTGTTGCAAAGACAGATCCCATGAACATTTGACTACTGTCTTCCAAATTTGCTTGTTGAGGTTTTTACTAGGCTACAACATAAACAGTTTAAATTTTTAAAATTATATTTATATATGATTTCTGATTAAGAGTTAATACAAGAAAATAGGTCTTAACTTCCCATGATGACTATATTTAAATTGCACATAGCTAACCAATTCTTCACCCCCCACCCAACCCCAAACCACCAGCAAGTATTGATGACCATAGAGATGGTTGGCATGTGATGAAGATGCCATTATGATTCTATTCACCCTTACCAATGTCAGAATGAAATTTGGTGAAAAATGAAAATGGTTATCTTTCATACATTTCAGTTGCTATGAGGTTTAAAAATAATCCTTTAAAAGACAAAAATTACTTTATCTCCTGATGCAATCTTAAATATATTTTTATATATTTTTAAACATACTCAACATGATTTCAAGAAGCAACAAGAATTTTAAAAAAACATTTGAAAATGACAATACAGGCAATTAACATTCATAATGTAAATTTTTTTAAAATAAAATATTGCAGTGATCTGTTTGTGTACAACTCCAACATACAACATTTTGGTTGCTCATGTCAAAAAATATAATGAATAAGCTGCATTTGAATTCAAGATGACTTTTAATTAACTTAAAGTTATAATTTAAACAATAATTTAATTTTGATTTTTGGTTAATGTAAACTAATGTTATTTACCACAGTACATTTAATTTGATAAAGCTTTTAATAAAACAATGTTAACTAGACACTTAATAAAAAAGCCTATCAGTATATTTTCATCAACATGATCCGATTTAACTACACAGTGCCTACACACAAGTATCATGCAGTTACCTCTGCTTCAGCTTTCTTCTGTGTAATGCAGCATTAAAATCAATTAGTTATTAATATAAATATTGCAAGCATTAAACAATCCCATTTTAAACATTGGTTTAAACATTGTAATTTAACCATCTCGCACAGAGTATTCAGATATGAACACCATGAGACATTGCTGTTTCAAGCAAATGTTTGAGTTAAAATACAATAACAACTAATTTACAATAATTATTTGAATCTGTCAACTGTTATCCCATTGCTGGACAACTGAACCATTTGAGGTTTTGTAAACAATTTATTAAATATTAGGTAACTTATTAGGGATCAAAGATAACCAAGACTACTTTATCAAAATGGAATGATATAATAGACATGTATACCAATATTCGCATGCTGTTGTCAGCAACTAAGGCACATTTTTGTGACTTTTAACCAAATTTTTAGTGGTCTCTTTGGATGCTTTTTCTAAGCTTACCTTTTTTTAATGCACGAATGACTAAAATTTACAGATTCCTCAACTTAAGCCTTGAGGATACTTCTGGTTCTAAGTATGTCTAGACTTTTAGGCAAAGCAGTGTTAAATGTTCAGCATACTCTTTAAAGCATTAAATGTATTTTTTCATAAATAGAACTGCTTACTTTAATAAGCCAAATTAAGTAAACTGTAAAGAAGCCCCTAAATCTAAACATTCCAATTCATAAAAAAATCAAACTAATTGAGCATGGCAACACTAAGCTGAGGCTGACATTGGGACAAGACTGCAAGGTATGCTAGGCTTTCTAGCCATTTATGCAATGGTAAACATTTTATAAATTCAAAGTACTTAAAAAAAAAGAAAACGATTGCCTTACCTCTTTATAAATAGCATTCTCCACAATCCCAAGCTTGGCAGGTGCTGCTGGCTGGAGGGTTTCCATTGCAACTCCAGTCAAATTGGCTTTTTTCTTATTGTTGAGGGCAATGAACAATTGATAAAGAAGTTGTGTCGCAGCTCCATGCTCCTCAGTCATTATATTTCTGGCTCGTGTTGTATCAAAAGGAATCCCCAATAAGTGAAACTTGGGTTCCAACCGAGTAAAATTATTAAGTTTTGAATCAGCAGATCTAAGAAAGAGGAGTGATATAATTTCAAAATTAACATTTTTTTTCTTTTTAAAAAATCTATACTATGTACAATTTAATTTTTAAAATACAGTTGATTCAAATGCCTGAATAAAAATATCAAATTTCATATGTGATGTTATAATTTTGGAACTTGTAAAAACAAGCATTTACTTGCTCTTAGAGAACTGATCAAAGTCATCCTGTAATTGATACTTCTGTAGAACTTCACCAATCAAATAACCTGTTGAAAATTCTTTGGCAAAAGTTGCGGGTGCTAAAAAAAATAAATTATTATTTATAATCTAATGATTCAAACTGTCTTAACCAGGTTAACCAATCATCATCTTTTTAAAAAACTTTTTTTTAAATATATCTAATTTAAAACTCTAAAATGTCAAGATTATCATCATGATTATGATTAATTGTATACAAATATTTTATGCTGAATGAATGATAATAAAATAATATTAATGGTGACTATCATTATACACATAAAGATTAGTAAATTTATATTATTTTCTAGTGTAAATAATATAGGGATGGCTGCATTCAGGTTGAAGCAATATGAAATATAACAACACAGGTTTTCCCATACTCCAAACTCCATGTGTTATAGTAATTAGGGCCTATACTATAAATATATTGAAGGAATGGTATTAGAGAAATACTATAAATTAAATTAAGTAGATTACATTATTTAGTAGCACTACTTACTTATGTAAGACTTACTTATACTAATCTAATGATCGTAATACTAGGTTTGGCGGCGGTTTGGTACGTTAAATTATTAATAATTGTATATTAACTAATAATATAGTATAATAGTAATGCTAATAGTTTGGCTATGCCTATAACTATAACTATCGTTTTTGACTGTGAAAAATATATAAATTACCTCTTAAACTTAAATATAATTAATAACAAATAAAATTAAAACGTTATCATACTCTAAGACTAAGAAGACTATACTATACGACTATAATGATATCTGATATAGTCTTGTTAGTCAAGGCGTCTTGGGCAGGCTAAGTAGCTTAGTAGGATAGGGGTTATGCCTTCTAGGTCTATTTCAAAATACTTCAAAATGAAATAATCACTTTTTACTTTGTTCTCTGTTGAACAGATTTTAATTAGTAATTAGTATTTGGGAAATTAGGCCTTGTTGGTTTCAAAACTTGTTACATTTTTAGTTCTAAATCTAGTTGATAGTTGATACGTTAAAACTTACTTATTGGAGATGAAATTTTCAGCTCATCATTAAGCCATCGACATAAAATTTCGGTCATTTTGATTGCCTAACAGTCTTTTAAAGTCTTTAACATAACATTAAACACGCCATATCATTTTTCCGATAGCGAACTGCACCAGTGGGAACAATTTGTAAAACTTGTTGCTAAGGACACAAAACGAGCTAACACTGTGTAATGATTGTCGCCAAAAATAATTAATTTTTTCTAAAATAGCCGTTGATACATCTATTTATTATTAGTTAAGTTTGTGGTAAACCAGAATATTTAAAGATATTTAACATTGTTTTTTTAAATTTTCTATGCATATATATATATATATTTTTTTTAAACAACCTTAACAATGGGGTGTTTACTAAAAATATTTTGCGACAATTCGAGGGGAGAGCACTGTAGGCAATTGCGATTAGCTTTATGTTGCTACGCAACTTGATAGGTCAGTTATTGACCGGGCTGAAAGTGTTGACCTGGCACCTAATTAATTTGTTAATATATATATATATATTGATGCTATCAGAATGTATACATTTACAAATAATTAATGATCTCATCGAATGCCGGATCACCTACCGTCCTGAACATAATAGCTTTGAAGAAAAATGGCAGAAAAAAGATATACTGGTGCGCCGTTTGGAATCCAAACTGCAAGGTATGGCCCTATACTATACTTAAAGTTATAGTATACTATGCTCTATTTCTAAATTTATAGGTGTATTGTATGATTATCTATTTATAGTGCTTTAAATTATAGTGTGGACTGTTGTCAGTAAGCCTGTCAACAGTCTACAAATATATGAATATAACTATAATAATAATAGATGATAGGTCTACTATATTTTTATACTGTAATATACTTCATCGTTGAATATAATAATGAGATAAATAGAACTTAAATTTTATAGTTAAGTATATTATTTATAATGAAATTAATATTAATAATATTATTTTTAAAACAATGAGGACATGTCAGTTCCAATTTCGTTATTGAACGAGTCAGATTGTAATTTGGATTATAATTAATTAGGTTTGAATTAATATAAATTATAGTCTATATTATAGAGTCAAGTATTATACTTAGCTAAAAAAATTGGCAATTAAATGCAATGCATATTTTTATGGATGATGGTCTCTCCTTGGACCACCCTAAGGCATTGGTGGCAACCTTTTTTTGAGTGTGGGGCCATTTTTATAAATTATATCTGTTAAGAAAATATTTTTGGAACTGCATGACACTATAGAAAAAGAACTGAATCTATCATTTGAAAGAACCACATGTGGCTCACCAGGTTATGCTCATATCTCAGAATTCCTTGATGGAGTTTTTCCAACCCATTGTCAGTAGCTTCACTGACAACTTACATGAAAGATACCAACCATGCTTTGAATACTTTTGAATCCATTAATCGTCCCTCCTGAGCAGAAAGATGATCTATTTCTGCTTGATGTATGTTCTCATTTTACTCTATCCCTAATACTGACAGTCTCTTAGCTTTACAGTTAAAATTCTATCTAGAGCATAAGCCCCATCCATCTATATCTACAACACCCTCCTCTGATTGCCTGAACTTGTATTTACTCTCAATTCTTTTGAAATAGTAGCTAGCTAAGCATGTTTGTTAATGGGATATGTCAAACACATGGTGGAGAGAAACACATGATGCCGCCTTGAATTTTACAAATGATACATTGATGATGGTATTGGGGGTCACCACTAGCTGAGTGACCTTGGCATATTCACCAGCTTTATAAGATTTTTATCATCTCTCCAATAAATTCGCATCACAGGTCTCTGAACTCTGGATTAACCTTTAGGACATTACAGTCACCCTGCACATAGACAGCCCACTCACCTCTGCTTACTTTAAACCTACTGATAGCCACAGCTGTTTTCTGTACTTTTCTTCCCACCCTGTAAGGACTCCCTTCTCTTTTCTCATCTACTTCATCTTTGTTGACTTTGCCAGTGTTGGTCCTACTTGGAAACTGTAATTTCATCAGCCCTACAATGGGTTCAATTCATCACTCATGCTGTAGCCTTCAGATAATGTCCGAGTGACAATGGCAACAGGACCAAACTTATTCTTACTTATCATCCCCAAAATCTCTTAGCCAGACAGGTTTTCTTTAAAAACTGTGTCATTCTCCTTGCCTAACCTGGCACCCACATTTTCTCAACCCCACCTCTCATTGTGTTCAGAATCTATGAGATCTCCTTATTAATGGCCAACTCCATGATATCCTTAACACTTTGGGACCAAGCAGTGTGGACGCACCCATTGCAAAAAATAGCATTTTGTCATCCAGACTTTAAACATGTAGTTTTCAGATAAAGGATGGCTTTCTTTGCACAAGCCACAAATTTATGTATGCCATTGTTTGTAAGGCTGCCAAATGTCTTATTTGGATGAGTTGGGTTGGTGTCTTTCAGACAGTTGTACTGAACACCTTAAAAAAATTGTGCAAAATAAACTATGTCACATCTAAAAACAATTCAACATAAGCAACCACAAGTGATTTGAAAATTAGTGCCATTGTTTCCTGTACCCACCTGCTTGCCAGGGTAAACTTAGACAACAAACTGATACACACCTATGGGACTTTGACACCACATGACATGAATTTCATGTACTCCTTCACTTGTTAGATCTTTTATCTGCCCCTCCTTTTTTCAACAAATCACTATGGACTTACTTTTCCACCCTGCTTACATTTATATCAACTCTCTTACCTATAAATGGTCTACTACATTCCTCTCACTGTCCTCTTGGATACAACATTCCTCTCATTTACCTCTTGGATACAACATTCCTCTGACTGTCCTCTTGAATACAACATTCCTCTGACTGTCCTCTTGGATTCAACATTCCTCTCACTGTCCTCTTGGATACAACATCTCAGGTAAAAGATTTCAGCTTTCATAGCTTAGTCTTGATAGTGTTTACAGCAAATTCCCTTTCATTTAATTGTGTTCTCTAAAAACACTTTAGCAGAGGGTTAAACCAGGCTTTGGCATCCTATTACCAGAGCAGTTTTCAATGGAATGGGAAGACCGAAAAATTATTAATAATTTACTTTAAAAATATGTGTGACTTCTAGGTCATTTGACACACTAAACGAAATAGAAATCCTGCTTAGGAACAATATTATCAAAAGGTTGCAGATCCTCTTGGTTAGACTATGATAAAGTTTATAACTTATAATTATATTAAACCATCATTGAATACAGGTAAGGTGAAGCTTTCCTTCAGAAAAGCAATGTGATGAATATTCCATAAAATTACTAACTACATTTTCAGATTTGATGTTTCCGGCATTCACCCAAAATCAAAATCCCCAGGGGCTTTTACTGAGATTCCATATGATAAATCTTACATGAATGACCTGGTATGTAAAATGTACCATAAAACATAAAATATTTTAACTGAAACTATGCTTTTTACATTAAATATGAAATTATTTATTTATTTAATCTTTTCTCAATTGTTCGCTATTGTGCAGCAGATAGTTTCTTTAATATTTTTAATTGACTGACAATAATGGTATATCAATATTTTTTAATTCATTTTTTTTTTTACTATTATTTAAGACATGAGCCTTTTTATATTAGTCATTTATATTAGATGTAGTAGTATTAGTAGTTGTAGTAGTAGTTTTATATAGCGTGGTACCCCAGCCTAGAGCTGGGCTCACCACGCTGTACATACTATTTAACAAACATAATCATGAACTTAAAAATTAACATACATTAATTAAATAAAACAAAACAAATGTATATTCATATGTGCATCATACAATTATAAATAGTATGAAGCGAGATCGAAATCCATCCTACTTATGTACAATTTTGATATAACTTATAGAAAACTGAGATCATCTCTCTAGTATATGTATAAGTACTTATGGTTATTAATATTTTCAAGGGAAGACATACACCACATTGAAATATGTTTATGTTATCACAGTGGTGTAACTAATGTGCTTTACAGTACTTAAAGATGAATCACTCAAAGATAATAACAGTTTTTCTATGACACACCTATATGTCTTATGATTAAATTATAAAATAGTAGGGTCATTACACATAAAAAAATGGACTATATTAATGAAAATTGACAAAGTAAAAAATCTCACAATATTCACAGGGTCAGATTACATGTGTTTTGCACATTAGCAAGTTCTCTACTTGGTGTGATTAAATTTTTCAATAAATGAATAGATTATTTTCTTTTTACCAAATACTGTAAGTTAAATTGCAGTGATAATTTTTTCATATAAAACTTAGTATCCACATTTCTGAAAATTTCACCACTTATATATTTATAAATACAAATTATGTCTTCATTTGAATTTAACCTAAGAAGTCTGGAAACACAAAAGTCAAATTATTTTAAAAAACACAAAATGATGACATTATATTTTAAATGGAAAACTTTTGCTAATATGGACTTAACATGATGACTTGATTTTTAATGTTTAGGACATGGGAACCATACATCATCAGCAATTAGTTCGAGGATGTTCAGAATATGAAAAGTGCACCTTTAATACCATGGAAGATTGTTTAAGCAGTATGAGTAACTCACTAGAAAAAGCAAAAAGCTGCAAGACGAGAATTGAGGAAAAAAAACTCAATGCAAGTCACAAATGGTCACAACATAGAAAGTCACTTCAAAATCAGAATAGAAAAGTTCCTGCCCTACCTAGATCAACCCATAAATTTAAAGACACCCCAGCCTGTAGTAGAATAAATCAAGGGAAAAATTCTTCTTTTACTCCTAAGAAATCCAATAACTGCTCTAGTGTAGTAAACTTGACAAACTTTGACAGAAACGCATGTAAACACATTAACTGGGGTCTTTTACCACTGAATGTATCTGGGGGCAGCAACATTTATTCACATTCAAACAAATCAATGAACAACAACGAGAGTCCTGAAAATGATAATCCTGATGAGGGCCAAACAAGGCCATCTGCTTCAGAGCCCATAGCTGAGCCTCACATCGCCATTAATGTTGACACATTACCAACAATCAGTGTTGTACCTGAAATCATAGGAGGGAACCCCCCTCCTCCTAGTGATATATTTTTGAGTGAGCGTCTGAAGAAATTTGATGCAGAAGTTAAAAGAATTTCCTTTGAGAATAGGCTAAAGGTTCTAGCTGATACAAAAAATGTATCAGCGACTGGCTCACCGAGACGCTCTTCTCTAGATGAAAATGCTATGACTGATGTGGAGAAAAGGAAAATGCCAGAATTGCGAGTTATGTTAAGTCGTAATGTGTCTGATCAGGCAATGAGTTTTAGGAAAGAAACTTCAGAATCATTAGATTCATCAAATACTGCATTGGAAATTGTCAATGAAACCCAAACTGAATCCAGCACTAGTACGGGTACAGAGTCTGAAAGTCAAAGAAAATCATCTACCAGAGATGAAACAGAAAAAACTTCGGTTACTGAAACTGTGGAATCAAGAAGAACACAAAGATCTGCTAAAGGCTTTGAGGGAGAATTAAAGACAGATTCAAATAGTACATTGGTTAATGAAACAATTGCCTTAATTGAAGGACAATCATATTCAGTGGCCCAGTCTAGAAAAGAATCAGTTGCTTCACATAAAACTGCCACTGATGTAGAAAAAATTTCACCTGCACCAAGCAGTCAGCACACACCTAATGGGTCACAAAATCCAGTGTGTAGCAAGACTGAGTCATTAGAAGAGTCTCAAAAGGCAAAGGGCAGTGAAGATAATATTGCAGTGGCTGAGAACACTGACCATGAACATGAACTTGTTCCACCAAACAGTGCCTGCAATGCAGAGGAGCTGAAAGATGATCCCGAACAAAAACCTAGGCTGAAAAAGCTTTTGTTATTCCCTAATGAAACATGTGATGCATTCTTGGTATAAAAAATTGCATTGTAGTATTTTTTGTTGTTGTTCTACTTCAAATAATTTACTGTTTTATTTTAAAGTTTTGTTTAGCATTCATTATTTTTCTTTATTACAACAAATGTAAATGCCGAAAAACAAATTATTAGTTATCCATATATATTTCTTAACTGAAAAGTTGTTGTTTACTTTGACTTGTTTATTTTAAATTTATATATATAAATATGAATTTTATATCATAGAAATGATATGGATGTCAATTTTTCTATGAAAGACGGCATCTGTCATAATGGAGAGAAAAATAAATTTTTGATAATAAACAAAAAGACTAAATCATTGAATTTAAAGTTTAAATTACATAATAAAATGTTTTGGTGATGAAGTTCCATTAACATATTTAGAAAATATTTTACTCAATGATAATATAAATGTTGTCATGATGGTTTTTAATCAAGTATTAAATCTTTATTATATTTATTTTTTAATCAAATTTGTTTTATTGTAAGGATTGATTTAAGTTGTTGCTTTAAAATTTTGATGTTTAAATATTTAAATGCAAGATAAGTAACTTTTACAAAACAATCAATAATTTTACTCTTATGATATCAAGTGGGCACAAACAATGTTCAATAGATATTTTTATCCACTTTGAGCAATTTAAAATCAAATCAACTTCTTTAAATGATGTATTTGAATTTGCTTATAAGGGAGAAAATGTTAAATTAAATGACATTTAAATTATATTTCTGGTAAAGCTTTAGCAAACTAATAAAATGTCTACTTGTTGTTTAGAAACGTAAACTTGGTCCAGGGGTTTACAACCTCATGATAAATGGACCTGTTGTGAAAGTTCTAGAAGACAGACCACCAAAGACTGGATGGGCACGTCAAATGGAATTGGAAAGATTAGCAGCCTTGCCACATTTGTTATACAAGGAACAATGGGAAGAGAACAAAATGCTGGTAAACTTTAGGAAATGTTATTTCTTCTGCTGTTTGCAATTATTCTTGCATCATCTACATAAAAATAGATTACACCTTAAGTGTCCAAACCTTTAGCTTTCAATGTCTGCTGTTCCAAAGAGAAAAACTTTTGTTGGGTTTGCAAAAAGATAATAGATGAAAAATTAATTTGTTCATTAATGTTATATTCAGACAGTACAGATGGGAACAAAATAGCTAACTTATGTCTATTGCTCGTTATTCAAAAAGAAATTAAAGAATTATTATGAGAATAAACAAACCCTTAAAACAAAATTTTTGCTATATATCTTTTATATGAATTTTTGCTTGCATTTGTGTAATTGTGTGTGATTTATCATTCATTAAGAAGCGGTTATGTAAATGGGTAAACTTCTGGCCAAAACATGTTTTGCATTTCCTTCATTTTCCCCTTCAAAAATACAATTTATTTTTACTGCAAACCCAAATACGCCACAAATTACAAAGCACATAGCAACAGCTACACAATTATCTCTAGGCCGAAACATGCACCCATTCATTAACATTGGGGGGTTGGGGGTGGAGCTGAAAATTATAAAGAATGTGTTATAATTTGCAACGAGTCTATGTGCCAAGTTTCAGCTGGATAGGATGACAGGAAGTGGGTTAGTTAGCCTTCCGAAGATTTTGCCTCAAAGAAACACACAAACAAAAGCGAAGTTAATATAAAGGATTTAAAAATAATAAACATTGTCATTTAGAAGATGAAACAAGCCAAGAACTTTTAAACAAGCAGCCTAGTTCAAAAGGAATCAGTCTACAAAAGGCAGCAAATTTGAAAGATTCTTTTTTATGATACCGTGGATGAAAAGAAAAGAAAAATGATAAAAACTTGAAAGGGTAGACATTACAATGAATGTGTTAACTAAAAATCTTACCCAGCAAACAAAGAGATGCATAACAATGAATAAATAAAATAAAATTTAAAAACTTAGCCTGTAGAATGTTAGAATTATATGCAGCTCTATCAAAGTAGACACATTAGTCACATTGGTTCATCTCCCCCAAACATCAAAGTGATGCTAATTATACTTTTGCGCTATTCCATTTCACATTATTCAACACATACAAAATTTGTTCCAGAAAAAAAAACTTGGACCAGGTTCTTACAATATTAAAGATTTTATTCAACTTTCAAATGAAAAACCGAGAAGTGGAAGGGGAATTCTGGACAATCTTGCACCAAGATTTGAATCCAAGCTGTCAGTAAGTTTTCTTAAAGTCAGTTACACAGAAATTGTAATTACATTTTTTTAAACAGAACATTTCCTGTTGATTGAAGTCAATAGTTTAACTAAATATAAATTATAACTGGTTCATATCTTAAGTTTATCTTCATTGATTACATTTTCAAGAGTGCCACACCAGGTCCAGGAACTTATGGAATTAATGGAGTTCCTCAAAAGTCATTGGAAATCAAAGATAACAAGTCAACAAGCACTAAAGGGTTACTTGATGCCGGAGATAGAAAGAGATCTTTACCATCTGTTGTGAGTTTCTCTGAATACAGCATGGGGAAATCCATAGGTTATATATGTTTAAAATATCTATTTTCTTTACTCTTACCCCCTATTCACAAATCTTTGGACTCCTCCCACTTCTGAGCTAAGGTACAAAAATTTGTTACATGTATTGAAGAACAATGGATTGAATAATGAAAGATTTCATCTTTGGTACCGGGGTATATGATTGTTTCTATGTCTTGATCGGTAAACAGTTATTTTTTAAATGTCTTAGGGTTAGATTGACAAGAGTTTGAGATACACCACTTGTCGTTAAATCTGTGGACATTAACACAAAAAAATTGTAATGGTGCTTCATAGTTTTAAATCTGAATAACAGCAGTAACTATCATTGACAGATTTTCTAGCTGTTAAGCAAATTAAAACTCAAGCATAAAAAAAATACATTACTAACACAGGAACTAAAATGAAATTCTTCTAATAAATAACCATCTTTTAACTGTGAGAAAGCTAAGCAATTGAAAATAATTTGAAAGTACATTTGTGGAGTAGCTGGTTAAGTTACCTTGATAGAGCTATATATAGTCTTCAGGTAGATATGTATTATTTTTTAGGGTTCTCATCTTGGACCTGGTACTTACAACCATAAGCCATGTACAGAGCAACTTCTCAATAAGGTCACAAGTCTGAAGGGACCTTACAACTTATTCACTGGTGAGAGAGATGATCCAATTGTTGCTGGCTATTTAGCAGCTCCAGTAAGTATATTTTTAAAAAAAATGTATGGGTAGCTTATTCCACTAATAAAGTATAGTCTATACACTGTCACTTTTCCAATCATTTTTGTTTTGAGCCCCTCTTTCCTGGCCACTGCACTATTTAGAGTTTTAAAAATTTTTCTAGATCCAAGTATAACATTACCATCCCACTTTTCAGTAGTCATGATGATTTTTGACTTTCTCAATTTTGGCCTGTTCAATTTCATTTTTCTGTACGGCATCTATTTTTTAGCTTTCCCATATTATGAAAAAAATTCAGATATTTTAAAATGTTTTTAAATTTAAGGTCAACCCAAGGATTTGTAGATGAAACACTAATAATGCATTTCATATTTCTCTATGTTTTACCTTACCATGAAGACAAAGACATTTGACCTGAATATCTTCAATTCCATTTTTACTCTGATAGTTTTATCCTTATATTGCCAAATATTTTTCTCAAGTATTAAATACTCTTCTAGATTTCTGTAACATGGTCTTGCAAATATTAATATACATAAAAGATAGTAACAAATGGCAAGCAGACATGAAAAACAATGAAATCAATAAGCCCTAATTAAGTTTATCAAATCCAATGTGTTCGTTACAGAAACTAGCAAATCTGGGACCAGGTCAATATGAAGTGAAATCATTTATTGATGACCTTAACACTGAGCATAAGAAAGGTTGTGGACGCTTTGGAAAAGCCTCCCAGTACCCTGATCTGCATACTGATCCAATGGTAAGTGTATATGATGTTCAGACCAATTCATTGGTTAGCTCAAGTGAAG
The DNA here is from genome assembly GCA_964017045.1 of Omphiscola glabra. Classification (NCBI taxonomy): domain Eukaryota; kingdom Metazoa; phylum Mollusca; class Gastropoda; family Lymnaeidae; genus Omphiscola; species Omphiscola glabra. The sequence goes on along the minus strand of OZ024796.1, from coordinate 30,200,439 downwards.
TTGATTCTTTGGTGAGTTTAACAGATGTTCACTTTGATTCTTATGTGGGTTCAATTCATAATTATCTTTTAAGGAATTTTAATATTTTCATCATCATCATGTCCCGTAGTCCTTTGACTGTTGGGGCGCCACAGATGACATAAAAACTATTCTTCTCCATTCCTCTCGGTCTCCTGCCCTACGCATAGCATCGCCTAGTTTTAATCCTGTCCATTCTTTGATGTTATCTTCCCATCTTTTTGTCTGTCTTCCTCTTCTTCTTTGTTTTCTGGTCACGTTGCCATACCATTCAAGTTTGCGCTTTTTTACAGACACCAGGAGGTTATCGTACTGCCCAGTTGCTTGACAAATCCTTTCTTTCACTTTATCGTTAGTGATATGGTCTCTATAGCAGATGCCAAGAATGCCCCTGAAACATCTCATCTCCATCGCCTTTATTTTCCTTTCAAGTTCTGCTGTTAATGTCCATGTCTCACAGGCATATAAGAAAATGTAGAGGATTAATGAGCGCATCAGCCTGATTTTGGTGCTGGAGGCTATATTTTGTCGCTCCATATTTTCTTGAGACTCTTTAGTGCTGTTGTGGTCTGCACTATCCTGGCCATCAATTCGGGCTTGGAGCCTTCTTCCGAAACAATTGCTCTTATGTACTTGAAGCTGCCAACTGTCTCTAATCTTTCCTCACCGACCTTATTTGTAAAAAAAAAATATTTCAATCCTTATCCTGACATCATGCATATTTATTTTTCTAAGAGATATGTTAAGCTTTTTTTGCTTGCTTAAATTTAACACATGAAGTGTAGCACTATTAGTAATGCCTAACTAAAATAGTTTCATATCCAAATTAATATGTAGGCAAATGTAAATATTTTTTAAGGACTTTCCTGGGCCTGGAACATATGATCCAAAGATGCCTAAATGCTGTTGGTGTCGAGATAGCACGCAAGAAAATCTACTAAAGTGCGCTCAGGGTACAGAGAACTTACCAGGATTTCTGTCCTCTGCCAAGCGGGATGACAAAGTTTCCCAGAAATTTTTCATTGGCAACTATGTAAGTAACTCTAGTGCCAGCCTTTTAATGATATTAATCTCAATTTGTACCCATATTATTTCAGTTTAATTATAAGAAAAACAACAACAAATTGAATTGTTGGAAGAAAAAAAAAGAGCCATGACACATTACTACAGGAGCACAATTTTTCCACACATGATTACTATATAAGATGTTTTGTTTATACATCTAAGATCCATTATTTTTTTCTGAATAATTTCATGTTGAATAGAGAATCCAACAAAGTTGTTTTTCATTGAACATGGCTTTTTCCTCCAAATTTAGTTTTCACCAAAAAAATTGTTAATGTGGTAAGAGCATAATGAAAGTATGCATGTACCCCAGATAACATCAATCCAGTGTTTCCCAATATTGAAACTGCTCTAATAGATTATTCTTCACTGGTATCAAATTTGTCAAAGGTCAAAGCGGGCTGGCCATGACCTATGGGCTCATCATGACCTAGGAACTGACCTTGACCTAGGGGCTGGCCATGACCTAGGGGCTCGCTATGACCTAGGTTAAAGATCACAACATTTTTTAAACTGAAAGCTACTGTTATTGTAAAACCATTAATTTACCAACCATAAAACTAAACTCATACTTCCAAGTTTTATTTCCAGATATTTAATCACAGTATTGCCATAGATTCTCCACTCCTAAAATTGTAATCTAACACAGTGCTTCTCAAAGTGACTGCCCATTAAGCTGGTCCACAAAAGTAAAAATTTAAGAAGCTGGTGCTAGTAAAAGAACAAGACTGAATAAATCAAGAGTTATCCCCTTCTTGAAAATCTCCACTTTGGAGCAGGGGAAATAACACTTTGCTGTCTGTCTTTCACACTGAGAAGTTGGGGTGTCACCAATCCACCAGAGTTTCTGAAATATGACCATTCAAGTGATGTAACATATTTAACTCTTTTTTTCTTTACATCCAGAACCCTGTTGGTGCGGGACGTTATGATATTCAAAAATTTGAGGAGGCTGCAGATGTTAATGGACACACAAGTGTCTTTAAATCAAAGACAGGAAGACCTAATTTTCAAGTTTCCAAATTTTTGCAGTATGTTCCATTATTATCAAAAATATGTATTGTTTTTTTTTTGGCTGCACCTATTGGTACATTTGTACCAGAATTGAGAGGTTGGGATTAAAATACGATTTAAAATATTTTTGTTGGGTTTGTAAGACCAAATGAGGTATCAAATGAAATATAATTGAATAAACTACTACAAATGACATCCGAATAGCATTAGTCAAAATGTACACGGACACGCAGGGCCCCCTTTCAGACCCGGGACACATTAAACTCAATGCTATTCAAATGTCATTTGTGGTCGTTTATTTTAGTTAAAATGAAGAATTAAGATTTCAAACGTATAGTACATTCAATTATCTTTCATTTGATACCTCATTTTGTCTTACAAACCCAACAAAAATATTTTAAATCGTTTTTTAATCCCAACCTCTCAATTCTGGTACAAATGTACCAATAGCCACTTCGTTTTTTTTTTTAATTGAAAAAACCCATCAAAAAACAAATTAAATTTGATGCACTACAATTTAAAACATCACCAAGCATCCATCTTTTCTTCCAATGATTTTTTACCAGTAACTGAGCAACAATAAGTAAAGAATCTTAATTTAAATGCTTGCAGTTGCCAAAATGTATTGAAAAATATAACCTCAATCTTCATTTCTTCCAGGGAGAGATTACGTGGCAAAGACCTGTGCCCAGAAGACAAGATCTGTGTTGACAGAGTGAAAAGGTCCATCACTGCCATGTAACCATTGTTCCTAAATAGGAATATTTCAAATAGAAGAAGTCTTTCATTAATTTACATGAACAAAAAGAAAGATGTAGCAACAACACTACTGTCAATGAGAACAGTAATATAGGGACCACCGTTGCAGCGTTGATAATTAACCATGAAGACTATGTTAACTCTTGTCTGTTACTTGGTAGGCCTACTTCATAGAAGAAAAATTTATTGAGAACGTCTCTACTCATGCACATTCAATTATCGTCCCTTTGCCATTTGAAAAAAAAAATATGGCTGTGATAAACTTAGTTAACTAATAAATCTAGTATATCGTTGCATATGTGTTGCACAATGTACTTACAGCACCATTAACCAGATCCAGTATTAACAATGTACACATGACTCCCCTTTAGTTTTACATAAATTTTGTCAATGCATATGTACTTTTTCCAAATAAATTGAGTTGACCTTTTGAAGATGGCAACCAAAAAAAAATTTAGGAAGTTGAAAATAAACTTATTAAGTCTATTATTTAGATGTAAATGGAGTTCCAGTCTTTATGGGATAAAGGAAATGAGGTGTTTGTTCAGCAGCACAGGAAGTAGAAAAGCTCCAACAAGGTCTGTTACACAGAATCATTTTAAAAAACCAGCAAAGGCGAACTATAATTATAATTAACTCTAATTTAGAAACACTGAAACTTAAGCACACATTATGACATAAATCTTCTATGCAAATTTTCAAGCATGTATTTATGCTACTCATTATACTAGTTACTGATGGTTGCTAACAATAATTGTGAAATTTATGAGATTTGCACACACTAGTTTGACACTGGTTGTTGGTTTAGAATATTCTTTTATTCCTTCCGCTTTAAATTTGCCTCCACTTTAGTTGTACTAAAATGCATTTTGCTGGTTCTTTTTTTCTCTGAATAAAACAAAGTAAATTTATCAACATCTTGCTTTCTCTCTCCCTTTTTTTTATATTCATAAATATAAACCAAAAGCAAAAAAAAACTTCATTGAATTGTGTTCTCTCTCTCTCTCTGTGCCCCATGTTTAAACTGTAAATTTTGAAACTCTCAAATTACAATGTGACCTGAACATGAATAAAATCATTCATCTATGCTGAAGATATGGCAGATAAATTTTGTGTACAAATCTTTACATGAGATTCAATTAATGTTTCGTTATTTGTTTGATATGTTGATTCATTTTTTCCTGTTGGTATTATTTGCTTTGTTTCTTTAAAGTTTTTCAAAAATTTTCTCATTTGATATTTTAACAAGACTTTCTGTGTTCATGCATAACTCCTTTTTTTCCCCATTCAGTATTATCTTTTAAATTAAAGTTGATGCTCAGTTTCTTTCAAAATATGTGAATATCTTATACCAATAAATGCATGCTGTATTGTAACTGCAAAATTAAAATTGGTTCTATTAAATTTATAATTATGGGAAAGTCTCCATTGGTCTGTGAATTTGATGTAGTGTGAGTTGTACATCGTTACCTGTTTGCATTTAGTGCAAACAAAATTTCAGTAAGTTCTGCTAAAATATTTTGAACAATAAAAGAAATTTGTGTAAATGACCTTGAGAATATACCTGTATTAATTTTATTTCCCTGTTAACAATTAATTAAAACTATATTTGTATTCTTTAAAATTTTTGTTAAATAACATTTACAAACTTGTTAAATATTTTATTGCCTACTTTCTTGAGCAAGAACAAGATAAAAATGACTAATGATCAGCTTGAATGGTGAGAAATCTATTAATGGGACAATTTTATGGAATTTTTTCTTTGCACCAATTGAGACCAACTTTTTTATTAGAAATTAATCAACCAAAAATAAATTAAATTCCATATACATTTTATAATAATGGAAGGACTGCATTCAAGCTATGTGAATGAAATAGTAAAACAAGGTATGTTAAAGCTTGAATCAAGACACGGCACAGTAAAAAAAAACTTTAGAGATCTCCTTTGTTGTTGCCTACTTCCAGCTCTATTTCTTGTCATACTTCTATTTGTCCTGTTTGCTGAAGAAGGCTCTAAGCCAAAACGTTCACATCTTATTGAAAGTTATTGTCCTGTCTCTTGATTCAAGCTTCAACATACCTTGTTTTACCATTTCATACATTTCATACATTTCATAACAAGTGAGAAGTAGAATCTCTTGATTAGTATTAGTATTAATAGCGTTGTTTTGGAATAATTTTTGTTTATGTTTTTATGCAAGAACATTGAATGTTGTAGATGGCTCTGTGGAATATAAAGTCATACTATTTTTTATATTTATTAAAACAACAATTTAAGTACAGCCGGTACAATAATAATCTGGTGATATATGAACATTTTTGTATGTGGTTCTGATATGAACATTGTATGTTCAGTTGGTGAAGAAATAAAACTTTTGATTGAATAAAAATATATTTTATTTTATAAGACAATCATACATTTTTAACACTGGCTTGTCATTTAAATTTGTTCATTCTAGAAAGGACTAAAAAAAAGTACATGAACATTTTGACAGTTGCATCCTTTTATGAATTTTTTAACTTCATTCACTCAATAGAGCCCCATGTCGCTAGGCAGTCTCTAGCAGGGCATTTTTTTTCTGATCCTTGTTTTGAGAATAGATTATTCGCACACTTGAGATGTAGTTTTATGCCACAGTTTGCACATGTCTCTCCCTGAAAAAAAATTTAATAGACTTAATTGACAATACAAGCATCACATTCAAGATAGAATGCTGCAAAGAATAAATCCTCAAATGAATACACTGCCTGAAGATTTAAACATATAAATAAGTAATGTTACAAAAAAAAAACAACTGAAAAGCTTTCTTTTTTTAATGACTCCATAATTATTCTGAAGTAAATTTTAACAATGTATCGGGACAACTGGCGGAAATTTGAAGAAAGAAATAAAAATAATAAAATGTCACCTAACACGGAATTTAAAGGTCTAAAAATAGCATTTAAAAAATCCTTCTTAACAATAACAGAATCACCATACAAGTTTCAATTTCAAAGTGGTGCATTAAGTTTTTTGTTTAAAAAAATGCAATCCAAATACAAAAATGTGTAGTTTGTATAAATATCTCTAAGAGTGCAGCAGTGTTTCTGATTTCACTATCAACATCATCAGTAAGCAAGTATGAATGGACAAAACTGTCATTGGATTCTGGTCTCAGAGAAGACAGAAAATTAGTATTTATATATACTTGCATTAGATATTTACTACTAGAGTTTTGTCTGAAATCTCAAAGTTAGTTGTGAGATTTCCCCCACCCCTCCATTTTCAGTTTCTGATGTACAGCGAGCGTATAATTAGAATTCAGGAGCTTTCTTAAAAGATGTCTTTAATGTAACATAATTTAATGATTGACTTTCATCAGCTAAATGTGAGCACATAAACTTTCACTAAGCATTTGTTTTTTAAACTGTTATGTTGAGAATTTAAGTTTCACCATGTCTCCAAACCTCATAATTTTGAGAGCTATTCATCCCAACAATGACAAATGAGCTGGTTAAAAAACAAAATATATGTCAGTCAAAGCCATTGCAGTTGGTTAAAGTCCCTTTCTAGTTTAAAGATAACTGTTATCATACTCATAAACATTTTTTTTATACATTGGAAAAATGACTAAATTATATTTACTTACCAACAGACATATCTTTGAGCAAATATTACATAATTTGATGAATTCAGGATACATATCTTTTAAGTACTGTTCCAGCTCCAGAATACTTCTAACACTCAGTGAGATTTTCCCATCTGTGTCCTGAAACATTGCAGGGCACAATGTTTAATTTGAAATGATGAGCAGTTCAGAAAACTGCATGGATTTAAGCACTAAATATTTTGAATACCTTCGTCTTGTAATATTGTCCACTACATAATAAAAATTATTAGAGCAGTAAATAGATCGTCACTACACCTTTTCTATGATATTCACTTGTTTACAGCAGTCCAATTTGCACATTTTGCGCATATGAAATGAATTATGTACAATATTCTTCCATGCTCTGACAACCAAGGCTACATGAAGCAAACACTCACTTTTTTAATCCATTTATCCCTCTCAAGTCTGTTGAAGAAATCTTGGCCCTCTTCCTTCCCCATTTTCTTATCAAGTTTGTCAGTAAGACTAAGTGCAGCCAATGATCCTATTTTCCCATCATCAGTGTCAACTATCTTTTCAACCTTTATTAGGGTAAAAAATAGAAGAATGAATAAGATCTATAGTAAATTTGCTGAGAAAGAAAAATTTTAATTTGTGAAAGAGTTTATGTAGGCACTCACATTGAAAATTCAAAGGTTTAAAATAAAATAAAATTTGAATTTGTCATGCAAATAGGAAGTCATTTATTCCAGTTTTTGTATTTTTGTTATCATAAACCACAAACATACAGTCTCCATCTTTTGAGAGATATTTTAGTTCTTTTTTAATCAAATCCCATGAAAAAATAATTTTCAAAAATTAAACTTTTACCAATTTCTTGAAGAGTTCCAGTTCATTGGGTGTGTAAGTTGATGACAGTCGTGTCAATGAGGTCTCTACAGTGTTAACCTTTAAAAGGCAAAAATCATATTTAATCAGAGATTCAACTATTGTAACAAATTTCCAATTTAATTATAGTCCAAACTTCTCATAACAAACAACTTGCATGCATTTCAACATTTTATAATCTTATTAAGAAATATGAAATTCAATTTATTTTTATTTATTAAAGACTTGGAAAATTAGAAAACCTACTAGGCAATAAAAATGAGCACCGTCATCTTCCTGAACACCTTTCCTAATCTCTAAGTTAAAGGGAGCAATAGCTTCATTGGCAGCATGGACAAATCTGATCAGATCATCATTAGATTCAGATTGAACTCCAATTTCTGAAAATGAAACAAAACAATGAAAAATTTCTTTGGAGTTTTTTTAATTTTGAGAATCAGTAAACACATATGCAGAATCTAAGCTTGATGTGACAGTTTATAACCGATCATATCAGCCCAGTTTCTCCCAAACAATGAATTCTGTCTGGAATAATGTCATCTCAAATACTGGTAATATTCTGTGAAACTGAATTAAAATCTGAGGTCAGAGTACATGTTATGGTTCTGGGAAATAAATTTCCACAGGGAAAATCAGGCAGTAATCAGCAAAGTTAGGATGAAGCCAACAGGTTCCATAAGGGCTGAGCTGGGTGCAGGTTTTGTCTGGTAACAAGGTCCGGGTATTTTGAGAACATACCTGGCAGATCCAAGTCTGGGTATTAAAATTCAGAAATTATCTATAGACAAAAAGAAAAGTGGTCCAACCAATGGGGAAAATGAAAACTGCATGCATAGAATCAGTAGTGATCATAAATGAATCAAAGCTGAAGGCTTCATAACACTAATTGCTTATAACACTAACCCATAAATATATTAAAAAATCAAAGATGGAGTGGAGCTGCATTAGGAAGTGAATAATACTAGTTGCTGGTTGGTAGTCATTTTCACTTTCCTTATATCAATTTACAACATATTATGTAAAAAATGTGCATATAGTTTTCTTTTTAAAACCCAGACCCAGTTTCATTTCATTGGTCTGTTCTGCGTATTTTCTGGGTGTTTGATTGTAATCACTAATTGATAAAATACTTCTCATTCAGCTAGTAACTGAAGTCACTGAACAATATGAGGCTATTAACTCATCTTTCCTTTTTAAACAATAAATTTAATGTCTAGTTGGCCTATGGAACAATGGGTAAATGCCAGCACATTGTATGACAATAAAAAGAGTTTATTTTAAAAATTATTTTAATGTTATGAGTTGGAAATGGAAGGTCCTTGAAGCGGCATTCACTAGTCTGCTCATAGTTGCCATGACCACCACTGTTAGGTCTAAACTTTACATAATAAACAAAGAGGATTAAGGTCCATTAGGCCCTATTTATTTTATATTTAATGCTGACTAAGCATACTGATAGTCAAGATTGTCTAGTACAGTGGTTCTCAACCTTCATAATGCCACGACCCTTTAATAGAGTTCATCATGTTGTGGCGACCCCCAACCACAAAATTATTTTCGTTGCTACTTCATAACTGTAGAGTAGATGTGTTTTCCGGTGGTCTAAGGTGACCCCTGGGAAAGGGTCATTCGACCCCAAAGGGGTCACGATCCACAGGTTGAGAACCGCTGGTCTAGTAAGTTTAACCCATGAACCCTACCCAACTCAAATCTTACACTACCAGGGGTACTGTACCCCAGCAGGGTACCCCAGGAGAAAAACAAAAACAAATAAGTAAGTGAAAAGCATTTTATTTCCCTTTGACACAATGGAATACATAAATGATATTATTTGGAAGCATATCTTATGTACAGTTACCCTAGGTTGCACAGGACTGACATATTTTCATTTGAGGATCTGCAGGATAAATTTCTTGCAAGCATAGCACCATCTTTCCGTTTTTGCATATTGCACAAATCCCATGGATGCTAAGCAACCCAAGCACTTTGGTGTACACATGTTTAAAAATGGATTGTTGCTCAAGAACTGACAACAGCTTCAAGATCAAGTTATAGGAAATGAGCAAAACAAAGTATGGAGAAAACCTGAAAAAAGGATGCAACAAACCAATATATTATATATCCCCGTCTACATACTCAGAGAAACCAAGAAAATTAAAATAAAATGTTGTACCCAAAGTCAGGAAGAGTTTAAATTGAATTTTAAAAATAAACAACTTCTAGACCTAACTGAAATATTGAAAAAGTAAAACATATTTAATGATGCAGTACCAGATGATTATTCATGTAAAGTAGGGGTAATCACAAATAATCATTATGATTATGCCTACTATTATTAATAAATTTTGCTAGACATGTGCCTTCAGACTTGATATACTATAAAAGAGTAAGCATCAGGCCATCCATTTTGGCATATTTACCCACCCCTCTTCTCTCTCCCGCCCTCAGTCCCAAATTGGTAACACAAATTATACACTTTTACCACACATTAACATAGTTAAGCTTACCAGATTCTTTTGATGCCAAATACGGACATAAAGGCTCACAGCAACCGGAACCATATCGGCCCGGAAGGGGAGGGGCGGTGTTTGTTTGATGTGCTTGACTTTTTTTGACACCACTCCCTCCAAACTCGTATGTACAAGAAGCTTTTAGCCCCCGTCCCCATAAAAACACCAAAAAAATCAAATAATTTAATAGATAATTGTGACGTCACAGGAATAAAAAAAAATCTGTCGCTAGGTATATACTGCCCACAGTTTGGCCAGCCCAGGGGTCCCCATAATTTGCGTCACTCTGGGTGTATTGTTGCCCTTGGGCAGAGCCATGGGATAGCGCAAAGAGGGCAGTCACAGCAAACACCAAAATCTACTTTAGATGGGATCTTAATAGTGAATTAAAATATCAAATCCCATATACTTCAGAAAGACGAGGGGGCCAAAAATTGGCTTTTTTTTTACTGATCCACCCGGTGGCACTTTTTCTATATATTAAGTGGCACCATTTTCCAGCTTCACCCCAGATGCAGCATTTCCTCCATAGGAAACAACAACAAAAAATAAAAATAATAAAATAAAAATAGCACTTAACTGAAAAGTAGTATCCGAGGGGGCAGCAAAATAATGGTGAAAATCTAAATTTGGCATAAGCGCCAGTAATCAAAACATTATAGGAACCACTGAACTAGCACATCAAAGATAAAGTGGACGAAATATTACTGTAATATTGGTACAACTAAGTACTAATGAAGCAATATCAAGCTAGTTCATTTGTAAAAAGAAATGGCAACATTATGACAATAATTCATAGACAACATTGCGTGATATTTTTACAGCATTGGAGATATAAATATGCTATATTTGGACTGTCAGATGGAGCTGAAACTATTCACTGCACCGGCCTTTGAGTACAAATAAGGTAAGAAAAATGGAAATAAGACAAGCAAGTCCTTGCTGCCAGCCGTACGATGAGAGGAAAGTGCTGACAAAGACGGACGCAAAAATTAGTACGACGGACAAGGGGGTCAAAAATACAAATTGTCCGTGCTAAATATGGACATCTGGTAACCCTAACATAGTCACTAACTATGTGGAAATCCCCCCCCCACACACACACAGTGCTTACAGACAGGGTGGCCAACTCAATAAAATAACATTTACAGTTTACAGACAATAAGGCCTAGGCCAGGCCTTGGTTAAATCTCATCAATTTTTACAAACAAAATTTTTACAAACTCATTTTGAAACAAACTTGTTGAACACTTGGACTATGTCTAAATGTATGTAGCTAAAAAATGTTTTAAATCTCCTATTCCACCACACTCTGAAATATCACATTAAGAGATGGCGTCAGCGGGCCATCGAGCTTAAAGCTCTTTATGCCCTCCCTGGCGCCCACCCACACAAAACAGACGCAGGGTTTCCCCAACGCCGGCTCGTGCGGGAGGACGCCAGAGACCCCCCGGGCGTGGACCACCCCCGCCAGTGAATTTTCACAGGTGGCAGCCCTGTAGGAGCCGTTATTTCCAGCAGTTACCATGCATGTCCTTGTCTGCCACGCTGAACACGCAATGGTGGTTATTTTTCCCGGGATAACGTCGAGGGGGTCGGTGGCCAACGCTTCCAAATCGGCAAGCCACATCAGACTTGTCAACCGGAACCCCGGGAATTCCAACACACTCATTATACTCTATATATAATAGGGCCTAATGTTAAATGTTATGTATATATCTGACCTCACTATAAATAATGAATATTCGGAATATACTATACTATAACTATAGACTATTATTAACTGTATACTACTGTAGTGTCTGTAGTAGGTACTGTAAGTGTAAATAAGTTCAGAGTAACTCAGTAAGAGTAAGACTAATAGTACTGTAAAAATATTAATTTATAGTCATAGAATAATATTAAAGTAATACAGTTTGAGTATATGGTATAGACAATATTAATAAATACTACTAATAAAAATACAAATAAACATTATAATTTCTAGGACTAGCCTTTTTTAAAACTAGTTTTAAGTTTTACATATTAATTAATTAATATTATAAATTAGATTGTAACTAAATTGGTTATTTATTGAATTTGATTAGACATTAGATCTATCTAAATCTTATTTATTGTTCACCACACCTGTTCGTATATTCTTTACTTCTTTAGCATTTAAAATTCCTCTTGACATAAAAGTTTGTAAAAATTTTTGCATTTGATTTTGAACCTGCGGCTCTGTTCCATTCATCTTTTTACTTTAATAAAAAAAGTTTGTACAAAGTTAATTTTCGGAGACTAGAGACTACTAAAGAACTCACATTTGTTTACAAAATGGCGACAGCTTTACACGTGAAGGAAAAGGCTGCATGGAAAACAGTTTCTATTCCTCAAGATTTACTTGATGTCGAGGAATTTGATGGTCTTGTCGACATTCAAGAGCTAACGGATTATGAACTTGTTCCTTTTATTGAGGTTCAACTAACTCTTTGGCTAATTTGAACTGAAATATTTTTTTTAAAATGATACTTAACTTTTACTTAGTGTTAGACTTAAAGTTAGAGTTTAGAGGCAGAGGCCACTTTTGGCCACTACTCTAAGTTCTAACTTATTAATATTAACGGAGCCTTTCGGGGTGTCTGTGCCAAAAGACGGACACCTTTTACGAGCTCGGCATTCGCATTGCAAAATAGTTTATAAAAAATAAACTCTTTCCTTTACATATATAAAATAAAACTATATATAGGTACTTTGACACAAAATTTAAATATGGTCCGATTGTCATGAATGATATATCATTTTAAAGGGCTAGCTATAAGCTTTATAACAACACCAATTTCATCTTTCTATCTTTTATAGAACAGGAGTTATGATTTTTTTTGTCGAATTTTTTTTGCCCCTTATATAAGCTATATATGTGACCCAAAAAACTTGTGACCCACTTTTGAAATTTTTTCACTTTTTGACCCATAACTTTTTTATTTTCAAAGATAATGGTACCAAATTTTCAGTAGATATACTCAATGCAATATACAACACAATTAATAACAAAAGTTTCACATTATATAATAAATATTTATTTTGAAAAATGTTTTTGCAGAGAAAGTGAAAAAAAAAAATAGTTAAAAATTTTTTTTTGGTACAATGTATAATTTTTTTTACATGAAAAACAAACAAATTGCAGGTCTATTCCATTTTAAAGTAACAACATCAAATAAAATGTATATTTTAATTATAGTCATTTCATGTCCTGTAGAGAATTTAAAAATACCTGAAAAGAAAAATAATTCAAATTTTAATTTGATTGTTTTTTTAAATTAAACGTCCTACAATAAACTAATTACATGAAATAAATCAGTGCTACTACTTAATTGAAAGGATACTGAAAACGTCATGAAAAGAAATATAGAATTGTTATTAATACACTATTCAAATATAACGTCCTGAAAAGAAATATTAATGAATTATTCAATTATAGTCAAAACAAATAACAAAAAGAAATGTTTCATAGTTAAATTACAGACAATAAAACTAATACTAATAATATTAATATTTACCTGTATAAGATGAAGAATTTGAAATATTCTGAAAATAAAAAAAGGGGAAAAATAATTTTTTTAAATGTATGCCAAATGAAAAATTCAGAGGTTCATACATTTAAAGTAATGATACCCAACAAATATTTAATCAACGCTGTTTTAAATATAATTAATACCAGTAATATAATATGAAATTTAATGGTTACCTTTTTTTTAAAGAAAATATATGTCCTGAAAAAGAAAAATTAAACAAAAAAATATTAAAGTTAAAGATTGAAAAAGATAAATTTGAAAAGTATTAAAAAAGCAATCAAATCAAAATGAAAATCAATAGTTCTTACATTAATATATTTACACAAAATAATTTTCTAAATAAATGCAAACATTAAAAGAAAAGATATGAGCCTGAAAAATAAAAATTGGAAAAGTATTAAAGTAATGAGACAAAATAAAAAAATAAATAAATATAGACTATATATAAATATAAATCAATGGTTCCTTAAATAAAAATACATCTACATATTATTAAATTCTAAATCAATGCAAACTGTATATAACAACAGCATTATAGGTTAAGATAAGTCTGAAAAAGAAAAAATGCAAAAAATGTATTAAAAAAGTAATCAAGACAAACAAAAATCAATGGTCACTACATTAAATATTTACACTAAACAATTTTCTAAATAAATACTAACAACCGGTACCGTACTATTATTAACATTTACCTGTATATGAATTAGAATTTAAACTATTCTGAAAATAAAAAAAAAGTAAAAATATTGTAAAAATATATTCCCATAATTCCAAAAACAAAAAAAGGCAGGTACATACATTTACGGTAACAACAAATTTTATATCACTGCTGTTATTAATTATAATTAATACTAAAATATCAAAACAATTGTTACCTTTTTTTAAAAGAAAAAAAATATCCTGAGAAAGAAAAATGGAACATTTAAAATAAAATTTAAAGTGAAAAGCAAAACAATAGTTCATACATGTTTAAGTATTAACACAAAATAATGTTCTAAATCGATGCAAACAGTAATTAACACTAGCTAAATTTTAGGATAACTGCCTGAAAATAAAAAAATTTGAAAAGTATTAAAAAAGAAATCAAGTCAAAATAAAACATTCTTACATTAATATATATACACAAAATAATTTTCTAAAGAAATGCTAACAGTAACTAATAATAACATTAAAAGAAACGAAAACAGCCTGAAAAAGAAAAGTTTGAAAAGTATTAAAAAAGTAATAAAGTCAAAATGGTTCTTACATTAATATATTTACTCAAAATTAGTTTCTAAATAAATACAAACAGTAACTAATAAAAACATTAAAATTAAAAGAAAAGATAACAGCCTGAAAAAGAAAAGTTTGAAAAGTATTAAAAAAGTAATCAAGACAAAAGATAAAAAACAATTTTTAAAAAATACAAAAATCAATGGTTCCTACATAAAATACATATCTACACATTATAATTTTATAAATTAATGCAAACGGCATTAAAACACTAGAATAAATAATTAATATAAGGGCCTGAAATAGAAAAAGCAGGTATTAAAAAAAACAATCACGTCAAAATTAAACAACAAAACAACAATTTATACTATTTTAAGGTATTTACACAATAAAATCTATAAATAATAGCCTGAAAAATAAATGGTAAAAGTATTTTAAAAAGTAATCAATTCTAAACTAAACAACAAATCAATAGTTAATACATTGCGAAAGTATCTACAAAATTATTAACAGTAACATTAAAATTAAATTGGAACAAAGCATACTGAAAATGAAATATTAGCAAAATGTTTTTTAATGTACCCATAGACCAAACCAAACAGCAACAAAGTATGAAATTATCTAAATGAAATAAAAATCTCCCATTAGGGCATCTGCAATTAAAAAAGTAATTGGAATAATCTGAATATCATCTACACTATAAACTACACGACAACACTTCTTTTTGTTTTTTGTTACCACTGCAACTACTTCCCCCTCAAAGACCTTGTCTTCTCCATCTACATGCCAAACATGCCTGATAGGTAAGGGCAGGCAGTCTACAGAATTCTGAAACAATTCATTAAAATTTTCTTTAGTACCTTGGAGAAGACTAGAAAAAACATCATCATCCAACCCTAATCCAGTGTCCAGACAGTTTCTAATGTTTCTTTCTAATTTATTCCTATCTGTCTTATCCCTTTTCTGTGCTAATTCTGTCTGTCTAAAAATAACCAACTGTCTCATTAACTTATCCCTACACTTAAGAACTTTAACCTGCCTACGTGCAAAGTTAATGGCAAAAGAAATCATCTTACCCTGCTCTGAACTGGGTTTTCCTACCAACCATTCCATTGTCTTATTGGCCTGACACTTCACCTTGGCATCAACAAAAGCCATGGATGCGTTGGGTGCTCTCTTGAACTGGGCATCCACCATTCCCAACACACGCTCACAGAAGATGTTGTGAACTGGAGCAGATGAAGTCTTGGCCATCAGCTCTGGTTGGGGGTCCGCCAGCTCACCATCAGTATAATCCCCCAGCTGCCTACTTAGAACATTTAAAAAACATTTTGCAAGTAAAGCAATTGTAAAAGAAAACCGTTCTGATGTCTCCTCGGTGTTGCTCCTCAGCTTCAGCAGGACATCATCCACCTCCAGCTGGTTGTTGAAAACATCATGGTCCATGGTGAGGACCAAGGCTGGGTTGTCTTCAATCTCCTTCAACGTGAGCATACACGTTTTGATGAGTGGAGTCTGTGATAAAAAGAAAATAATGGGCTTATTTAATGGGCACATAATATTTTTTTTAAAAATGTTAATGTTGGTTAAATAATGAACACATACCATTTCCAAATGCTTTAATCCACCAGGATTCTTGTAGAATGTGGTCATCCAGGGGCCAGTCAAGAGCTTCCCAAAGAGACCTACAATATAAAATAAATTAAAATTTAGGGAACAATATAAACATTTCAAATATTGATAAACTACATGAGGTATTGTAACATTTCACCACTACAATATTTTTAAAATATATATTTTACCTAAAGCTCTCAACTGCAGAAAAATGTTGGGGTTGTCAAGGTCCTTCATAATGACAGATCGCAACCCCATAGCAGTTGAGTACTTGGTCAAGTACTGGGATAGCAGATCCTTCAGGTGGACAATGATCCCAGCTAGGTGGAACAGAACATGGAGTCTGTTCCCCACATAGCGTACAATGACCCCTGGGTTTAGCTTAGATCTCTCAAGGAAGGCCTTAAACCCTGATGGGTCCCCTGATTTCATTTTGTATCTGTAGATGTAAAGAAAATATTTTAGTATATCAAATTTAAAGGAACATATATTTAAAAAACACAATATTTAAAAAAAAAATTGAATTTAATATACAAAATAATAATGTTTATATTTACCTCAATTTAGACACAGCATAAACCAAATTAGCTGCGCAGCCTTCGCTTCCAAAAATATTACCCTTAATCTCCCACTCAACGTCTAAAGCTTTGAGCTCCTTCCTGGCTTGGGTAGCCATGCCGTCCAGTGGATGTAAGTGGCACTTCAGCTGCACTAGTTTCTTGCCTAGGGTCTCTTCCAGCTGCTGAGACACACACTTATTCACCCGAGCTCGATCGCTTAGCGTTGCCTGGAGAGAGAGATTAAAGGCATACAGCACCATTTGCTGTTGAATTTTATGGAAGCTCGAGTACACAGAGGCAACATCCTGAAGAGCATTCACAACTTGCTCCAGGTAATCCTCTGTCTTACCACCTGCTATTCCTGCTGTCTGGAGAGTCAGGTTCTGCCCATCAGCTGAAATGTTACAGGCGTTAACATGCTGTCCGTCAAGTGGTGTAGAGTCTCAGGATAACGTAACATTATTACCCTTAAACAATACTTCACCGACTTGAAGGTCAGAGAGGATTCCCAGCTCATAGGTCATGGATGCTGCTGTGGATGCACAGGGGACGTCTGACAAGGTCTGTCCAGCCAGCTCTCGGACGATGAAGCCAATCACTATTCCAGCTTTATCCACAGGCACCTGGTTTAAAATGCAATTATATATACATTTCCTCATGGGGGTATTATATGTATATCTTTGCCTACGAACTTTACCTTGGGTGCCTGGTGATTTTGCAGATGTTGTAATGATGACTTTACCCTTCTCAGAAGCCTCCACTAGTTCATCCACCTTCAAGAGTGCCTCTCGCTTGTCCTCTGTCGTTGCCTTTAGTGTAGCCTTCAGCTGAAACACCTCTTGCTGTAGTTTGGTGACCTTCTTCTGCAAGATGCGGTTGCTTCTGCTCAGTAGACTGGCCTTTTCCTTCTTTGTTGCTGATGTTCCCAGCTGTTGTTCCAAGTTTTGAACCTTAGTCTTAAGCGCTGTCTTCTCTCGTTTCAGTGTCTCTACCCTCATCGTCTTTCTCTTTAGGCTCTGAGTCCACACTTTCATTTCAGGGGACCTGCAGAGAGATTTGGCATTTAATTTAACTCTTCTTACCTTGTCCTCCAAGAACCGGCACCTGGTGACAAACCTTTTCCTAATTACGTTGCACTGCTTACAGTCTGTCCGCAACTTCTTAAATGGTAGTGGAGTCGCTACATGCTGCTGAGATACCTGTGGAAGAAAACAATCTTGTGCTCCCTCCTGTTTAGCTTCCTGTGGAAAAAAACAGTCATCATTTTTTTCTGAAGATGTAATATCAACAGAGCTGGTAGAAGGCAATGGCTGCTTCTTCTTGGTAACTGGTGCTTTAAGTGGCTGCAACAAAACATTTTGAATGTTATTATTATTCCAGTTCACCTTTAGTGTCTTTTTCAAATTAAATAACTTGCTTTCCAAATTTCTCAGATTGCTATAAATAGCATTCTTGTTTGACACATAGCTACTATCTGCCTGCACAAAGCACTCATCAAGTATAGATGCAGCATATTTCATGCCCTCCTTCTTGTTGGTAACCTTCGTGTAAAGAAAGACAGCATATCCATTCCTATACACTTTGTTGGCAGCATCTTGAGCAAAGCTTGCTACAAAGGCATTAAATTCAGATGTTTCAACTTTGGTAGACATTCTAAGTACCTATCTTTGACGTTGAAACTGTTGAGGGAAAAAAGAAATGAATAAAATTAATTAACATGAAATAACATTCCTTAATTTTCTATAACTTAAAAAAATAAAATAAAATATATTCAACCATCAAATCACAATTGATCATATATAAAAATATATATATGATGAAATATATTAATATATATTATATAGTATTAAGTATAGATATCTTATTTATCTATTCTAAGTAATACTAATAGTTTAGTAATAATAATCAATAATTATAATATAATTTAATATAACTTTGATTTGCCAAGCCACTACGACTACAATCTACAAATTACCATTATGAAATAAACAATTTATCCATTTCTTTCTATACATGACATAATATTACATTTATTATAATTATGAACTATAATTACAGTGTTACAGTATTACAGACTAATATATAATAATAATATTATAATTTATTATTTCACATGGTTCTTCGTCTTACTCATGGCATGGGCATGGTGATTAAATTATTATAAAATTTGTTGAAACATGCTAATAATTTGCTTAATTTAATTAACCTTTACTGATGATTAATTTCTAAAATTAAATATTGTAAAATTGTTTCCCATTCATTAACTGATAAGTGTTCAAAGGAGTTTAAAGATGGACAATATTTAAAATTTCTTTAATTAGTATTAATTAAATTGATAAGGATAAGACTGGTCATTTCCGACAACCCATTTTTTTTTTGAGGGGAGATGACTCGGGTTACAACTGATTTTTTCATATTCTTAAATTTACACCCATCCCTCAGTCCGAAATGCATAACTTTTTTTCGCTATTGTTAATATTAACGAAGTAAAGTTATTTCCCGCGGTAAATGAATGATGCAGCATTGGAGTAAACCACAATGTATTTGGATTTTACATTAAAAAGTAATAAGCTATTTAACTTACCGAAATTTAAGAGCAAATACGTAGCCGGTCACATAATCAACCTCGCAGAAAAAATGGTATCAGCATGCTCGGAAAAATATGCGCTCTACGTCACTGATGACAAATTAAATAATTATTTGAAAATTGTGACGTAAACCGCAAAAAAACGACATCACCGACAAGCCGTACATGATATTGCTACTCAAGTTTTTGCGTCATTTTTCGTATGCGCAGAATGAATGCGCGAGTGACTTTTACGGTGCCTACTATATATATTCTTGTAGTAGGAGGAAATTGAATGAACTAACTAATTATAATAAATACAATCTTTATAAATCAAACTAAAATCTCGGTAAATTTCGAGAGATGGGTCCGCATTTTTTACCATGGCCGCCATCTTGGTTGACACCACCCGTAAAATTAAGAATAAAACGTTTAAAAATAATGAAAAAACTTCCTAAATGTATCCCTAACCTGAACCCTAAATCTATCCCTCACCCTAACCTGAACCCTAAATCTATCCCTAAACCTAACCTGAACCCTAAAGTCATCAGCAACATAACAAAACACGCAAATGACGCCATGGCTCCATAACTAGACATTAGCCAAAATCTCAACATTTATGCTAATAAGATATCCTGATTTGCATAAATTATGCGTGCAATTTCTTTTGTTAAACTTAAAATGAACATGACTTACTTGTAGTTGTATCAATTGTGTGATTAGTGTGAATTTTTCTATGGATGAAGCCTAAATAAGTCCCTAACACTTTCCTGGTTGTTTTCATCAGTGTCATATTCAGTGCTAGAATATCAAAATCACTAAGGATAGTTTGATCAGTGTCACTGTCAGGCATATTGGAATTTTACGATATTGCTTGCCACACAACAATAAAATTACTGAACACACCAAATGCTAGTTAACTATCAACTCTGGCCGCCATTACAATGCAGGGATGTGCAGGAATATTTAAGAAGCAATCTGATTGGCTGGTACAATACTAGCCAGGCAATCTTGAGGCTTCAATTATCGGGCCAATAGATCGGACATCTGTCTTTTTCGCTACTCAACCCTGGGCTGATAGATCCATCCATCCCAATAGGGTTAACTACGGCTAAAATGCAGTTAGCGGCAGGGCCTGTGATGTCTTACACGGTAAATAGTTCATGGAGGTTCCCCTGGGCAACTAACCGCTATAGTTCCGTTGCTCAAAATATTTTGAATTTTAGCTTGGTATTTCTTTTTTTTTTTAGACTTGGGTTTATTATAATTAGGATTAGAAATTAAAAAATTTTGTTTCTTACTTTTGAATTGAAATTGGGGGTAGGAATTTTGGGGAAGGGGTCTCCCCTCACGGACCCCCCCCCCAGAAAATTATGTTGAAACATCCTGTTCAATTGCAACATTATAATTATATAAATGAGTGGCAAACAAGTATTTTCAACCAATAAAAAACAGACATTTTAACCATGCGCTCGTCTTTTTCCGGTGTTTAACTTGGGTTATTAGCAAGGATGATTTTCTCTTTTTATTTATTTTGAAACTTGTACGCCGAATTTTAATATAAACCGAAAGTAAAATTTCATTATAACTTATTTTATATTAACTGTATGGATTGTCAGATTAGTTTTTTAAAGCGAATAATACTCAGCGTAGAACGGGAAAGTTATCATTCTCATCGTTCAGGTCCAACTGTTGGTCCTTTCACCCTAAGTTCAGTGTTTGGATTCCCCAAAGTGACTTCACTGTGCATAAGGTCAGATAACTCTTGGCAAAACCCATGTCGCTAACAACACTACACATTTACCATTAATTACTATCGCTAACTACTATCATCCTTTGTATCCCTGAAGTTATTACTAAGTCTAAGTTTTTTCGCCCACTCCTATTTTTTCTCTCTTTTTTTAGGTAGGATATATGTATATATATGTAAATTTAATTTATACTTATTTATATGTTTTGTTGTTGTGGTACTGATGAAGGCATGTGCCAAAACGTCACTTATGTATAATGTATAATGTAAAATTATTATTAAAGATTAACATATATTGTTATATTGACACGGATTGTTCGTGTCTAATTAATCTAAGGGCAATAAGGCTTAGTTAACTAAGGGAGGTCACACTCATTAACACTTCTTTTACTCAGAATCAGTCAGTCAGACACTAAAAATCCAATCCAGACCCACTCTTACTCATAGTAAAAGTACAGATACTCAGGTACAGTACTCAGTAATGATTAGTCAATCACACTCAATTACTCAACTGTAGACATGCCTTGACATTGTAAACCTGTATATTATATCTATAGTTTAGAGCAGAGCTCAGCAACCTTTTTTGCGTCTAGTACACTCCAAGCATTCCACAGCACACTGACTGTAATTAATATTATAGTTAAGTAATTATTTTTTTTGCCCGTAGTTGTTTAACCCTTTTGAGACAGCCTTTTTTTGGAGTGTCAGTGCCAAGAAGTGGGAGCCCTTTTTGCAAGATCAGCACTCATATTGCAAAAAAAAAAAAAATTTATTAAAAATAAACTCCATAATAACATCACATAATATAAATATAATGATTAATTTAGTTAACATTCATGGTATTTTGTATACTTACAATTTGTGAGGATGTCTTATTTGAAATACTTGGTGTCTAAATTTTGTGACCATATTGCAAATTCTGGTGCACCCAGTCACTGTATTTCAAAGTATGAATTGGTAATTAAATATCAATATAAATTAGGGCCTATAATTTGATGTGTGGGAAATGTCAAAGAGCTGCAAGGCTAAAATATTTAATTTTGACCAACCAACCCTTATTAAAGTTAAAGATAATACAATACTTGATACTTCTGACATTTCAAACATTACTAGTCACTGGGAAAAACAATACCTGTTTATTTAGTATGATACGCAGACTTCAAAGGGGAACCGCGACAGACTTCCACTTGAATCCAGTTATTTAAAAAATAAATCACTTATCTGTGCCAAGTTTCCATACCAGATCTATTTTAAATCTATTGAAGGCAATCATTTTAATAAAAGATTAATGATTGAGAATTCACATAAAATTAACTTTTAAAAGTAATAAAAGGGCCAAATATTTCTACTATTGTTGTAGAAAAAAATTATTACAGCATAAGTTTTATTGGAATATAATGGAGTTTGTTTCCTTTGCTACAGGAACCAGAAGACTCCTCAAATAATAAAGTGAAAAACAGAAAACGACAACGGAAAATCCTTTCAGTGAACAGAGAGTCCTCAACTGAAAATGAATTGCAAGCAGCACCCAAAAGGAAGAAGACTAAAAAGGAAGAGAATGCTCGGAAAGTGAAAGTTTCAGAAAAAACAGAGCAATTGACAAATTTAGATGTTACCGAAGAAGTTAAAGTACCAGACGGTAAATTAAATAAACAGACATGTCCTTTACGTTCAGAGTCTAAAGGAGTTTTCATAAAAAATAAAAATATAGACATTGTGGGGGGAGACAAAGAGTTGGAACAAGAAGATAAAACCTCAGAAGAAGTGCCGAGTGGAAATAATTCAAAGAAATTAAAGAAAAAGAGAAAAGAGAGACAAAAGAAGAAAAAGCAGCTGAACGCTCTTAAAAATATAGCAACAAAAGATGTAAAGAAAAGCACAAAGAACATTAAAACTGAATCACTACAAAATATGGAAGGCAGACCAAAACTCGGTAGGCCCATTAATATGTATGTAAAGGTTAATTTAACCTCAATATAATTAATATTGTTCTTAGTTTTCATTTCTTTTGTGTTAATGTTGATACTTTTGATCTGTCTAAAATTTAGATATGTCACAGTGGCATAACCTGTGCGTTCCTGATGAGCTAATGAAATCCCTACAGGACCAAGGATTTGAAAAGCCAACTGAGATTCAAACCATTGCCCTGCCAAGTGCCATTAGAGACAGAAAAGATATTCTTGGCGCTGCTGAGACTGTAAGGAAATTAATTTTAGTTGATAAAGGTTCACTAGATTGTTACTGAAATATTACATTAACTTTTAGGGACCGCGCTATTGCTCTTTAATTGCCCCGACAAGTAACTTTAAAAGAAATCAATTTGTTTATTGGTGCATTTTTGTGAGTTAATCTTAGTTAGAATGGGGCATCCCCAAATTGTTACTAAATCCTAATGATGATGATGGTAGTTGATATTTTATTAATTAGTTTTTCAAAACATATTTTATTCCTTATGGTTTATACACATATTAAGTAACTCTAGATAACTTTAATTGTGTAAAAGTTTTGGCTGCTTTTATAAATGACTAAATTTCATGCTAAAATTGTGTTTGAGCTTATCAGGTTCATCTATGCCAGTTGGTTTTGTATTGAATTGCTAATGTTATATGAGCCAAAAAAAACTTGAGAAACCAATGGACTTTTTATTGCATCTTTTCCAAGGGAAGTGGTAAAACCTTAGCATTTGGTATACCAGTTTTGACAAAAATCTTGAGCTACAGACTAGAACAGATTGCTTCTGATGACATTCGAGATAATGATGAAGAGGAAATGGAGCAAGATGAATCAGATGAAAATCAAAACCCAGAAAAGAGCAAGCCCTTTGTAAGTACCTGTGTGAACATAGACAGCTCTAGCATTGTGAATATAATCATATTCAACTTTATCATGTAAAATCACTCTCTCAAATATTCCTTATTGAAAGAATAACATTGTCCCATACTTTCTGTTCATTTTTTTCCTCTTCATTTTGATTTAAAGAAAAAAACAAAAAAATCTCACCCTCTGGCTTTAATATTACAACCAACCCGTGAGCTGGCAGTACAAGTGAAAAATCATCTGACAGCTTTAGCCAAGTATACAGATATTAAAGTAAGTCAAGATGAACTTTGGGTCACATTCTCTCTTTATTTAGTTGTCATTACATAGTTTCATCTTGGCCAGCACGGGAGTTCATTAATAATTGTTGCGACCGAATATTATATTTCACTACGCGTGGTGTGTGTTTGAGAGTTTTAGTAGTTAGTGAACACTCATTCCCGCGCTTGACCTGGTGACATACTTTTATGCTCCTTGTGGCATATTTTCTAGTCTGTATTGAGACGTATGTTTTATTCATCTGTCAGTCATGAATGGAACTTTGTGGAAGTAGGATGTGTTTTATTTCTGTCTTATAGCGAGCTGCACTTGGTGCATTTGTTTATGGATTTTACAGCCTGTGTAAAATTAGATATTACAGTTACATTTATTGTGATCATTGACTTGAGTTGATTCAGTGATAATACGACGTATTACAACGTGGGAAAGAACTTGATGAACTAACCAATCTAGTAGAACAGAGGAGTTCTAGTATTTTTAGTTGTGAAAAATGTTTTTTTTTATTATCATAGTTTGCTACGATAGTCGGTGGCATGTCAGTAGAGAAACAGCGAAGAATCTTAGGAAAACAACCAGAAGTTATTATTGCAACACCAGGACGGCTGTGGCAGCTCATAGAGGAGGTCAGTTTTGCCTTGCCATGACATAATTTTATAAAGAGGACAGCTATTTGTTCTCTATTTATTTCTCTGTAAAGAAAAGCCAAGTGTGTCTCATAGATAACCAATAAGCATTTTCTACTGATACCACATTTGTATCCTGGATTTATTCTGAATAAGAACTTATTTAACAGTACTGTTTACAGAAGAAAAAATTTAAACTGTATGATAAAGTAATTATTTTGAAATCTGACTGTAACTTCATAAGTGCAACTCTTTATTGTGTTATTCTTATTGAGCGGTTGGGAGCCAATACTTTTCAATATGATGCTGAAATCTGTTTTATATATAGAACATTAAGGTGATCAAAATTAGAACCTGAACTCACAGTAAACCATGAACAAAAATGGAATCACAATTCTTTATGTCTAATGGTTCTTTCTACACAGTAAGTTTTGGGGTGCCTTGATTAAGGGCCTTTATTAATTTTAACATGTTTCCAGAGTGACTGGTCAAGCTCTGGGCAATTGGAATTTACATAATTCAGTGGAATCCTATTTGCACATCGAGGTTCATTTGTAGTCTTAATTGACAATGTTTTTGTCTCCCCTGTGTCAGGATAATAAACACCTGAGTCAGGTGGATAGAATTTTGTGTTTGGTTGTTGATGAAGCCGACAGAATGGTGGAGAAAGGACATTATGAGGAGCTCACTAAAATTCTGGAGATGATCAACAAGTAAGCTGAAATATTTTGCTGTAAAGTCATTACATAGTAAATTTAGGAAAAAATGCTTTTATAAATAGGGATTTAAAATTTTATATTTCATGAGTTATATATAAAGAATGAAGAGATCAAATGTAAATATAATAAGTTCGTGTCTGTTATATCAGCAAAAATCTTGATGAACCTTTTGCCAAAAAGTAATATATTAGATACTTGCAATAACACATCAATAAATTATCATATTAATAGTAAAACAATTTTGATTCTTTGCTCACAGAAGCCCCCGCCGTGTGAGCAATAGGCAAACATTTGTAATGTCAGCAACTTTAACAATGGACATTGCAGCTCCAAAGCGGGTGATGACCAAGAAAAAAGGAAAGAAAGATGAAGACGACAAGCTCAGTAAGTTTAAGGAGTGGATCCACAATTGGTTTTAAAAATAACCCATTGCTCATCTGATACTTGGTGTTATTAGGCAGACCAGTAGGACATACTAGTAGGACATACTAGTATTCTAATTTTAGGCTCGTCCTAATACCAACATAAATGTCTAAAATATTTTCACCACATGATGGTTTTTGTTGAGATGTCAAAAATTATTTTTTTATTAGAAAATTTGACTGAACGCATATGTGTTGGTCTAAAACCAAAAGTGATTGACCTCACCCCCAAAGATAAAGTGGCACAGACACTTACAGAACTGAGGGTCAATTGTAAGGCAGAAGAAAAGGTAATTCAAGTAATTGTTAAACAGGACATAGAGTTTTACTTATAAATTCAGGAACTTGTGGAAAGCCTAATTATTTTTTTACATAGCCTTTCTAAACAAAGAAAAATGTTTTACAAAACATATGCTAATACTCTAACATTTTTCATCTCCAGGATTTTTACCTTTATTATTTCCTGTGTCAGCACCCTGGCAGGACGCTGGTATTTGCAAATAGCAAAGATTGCTTGCGCCGATTGGTGTCCCTACTTAGCTTATTGAAACGCTCCCCTCTCCCACTGCATGCTGACATGCATCAACGGCAAAGATTGAAAAACTTGGACAAATTTGCAGGTTGATCTTTCTTGCTTTTCAGATTTTAAAACTAACAGTTCATTTAGTGTTCATCCACTTCGATTCTTCAAATAAATGCATTTTCCCTTAAAAGCTTTCTATAACCAGAAATTTAAGGCAAACAAAAGATAACTAGTGTTTAGAAATGTATTTTGGTGCTCAAGTATTATAAAAACC
Organism: Omphiscola glabra; assembly: GCA_964017045.1. Taxonomy (NCBI): domain Eukaryota; kingdom Metazoa; phylum Mollusca; class Gastropoda; family Lymnaeidae; genus Omphiscola; species Omphiscola glabra. Next base: position 30,173,682 of record OZ024796.1, on the reverse strand, counting down.
TTAGCTGGTGTAAGAGAAATAAGAAAGAATCAACCTTTTTTATTTCAATTTCTAGAAAATGACAGAGGACTTTTAGTAGCATCAGATGTTGCAGCGCGTGGTCTAGATATTCCTAAAGTGGATCATGTATTACACTATCAGGTGCCCAGGACAATGGAGGTACAAAAAAAACAACACAATAGTTGTTTTGTTGGTTTATTGATTTTTATCATAAAATCCTCATTTCATTTAAACAATGTATCACAATAAATTGTTAATGATTAACATAATTAAAATACAAAAAACTGCTGAAATTCTAGGTGTTTATATTATTATGCTATGTCAATTCAATTTCATCATATGGTTGTAAAAAAAAAAAGTCTCTTTTTTAAATTCTGGTGTCCTCTCTTCTTGTCCTTTATATTTTACTTGGTTAATTCACAGTAATGTGAAGTACTTCTCTGATCTCTTTAGTAAAATAAATGTTTATGACAAATTTTGAGCTATATTAAAACTGTTTATAAAAGATTATATATTGCAAGTCATGGTCGATGCATTTTCCTGATCCACTTTGACTTTTTTGTTGCTCTATTAGAACTACATACACAGAAGTGGTAGAACAGCTCGAGCAAGCAATGCTGGCCTCAGTGTAATGTTGATAGGACCAGAGGAAGCAAAAGACTATCGCAAGATTGTGTTTGGTGTTAGAAATGGTGAGCTGGACTTGTTAATAATGTGTATGATGAAAACAATGGTTAATAAGAAAGAGTGATTTGGTGGAGGAGAATAATTATATCAATGAATCCTAATTTAGTTTTTATTTAATTATTAGTGTTAGAATCTGTTATTTGCCTTTTATATTTTGGATATTGAGTTAAGTAGTCATATCTAAACTCAAACAGTAGAGTTGAGATTATTTGTCATTCATAAAATTGGAAACTGCTAATATTAAAATAAGATTTGAATTAGGATTTGAAGTTATGGTGCATGATTTTGATCCAGGTGAGGAATTACCTGTGATGCCAGTGGAGACGGATCTTCTTCCTGCTGTGAAACAAAGAGTAGCACTTGCAAGAGATATAGATGTCAAAGAATACAGGTCAGTTATTAGTATCATGTACATGTTCAGGAGCCAATATCTTGGTAAGAAGAATCAATGTAACACTTGGTGGAAAAACTATCATGGAAAGTTTTAAACGTACAAACTTAAATACAATGACATTATGATTTATCTTTTTGTTTCTGCAGAATGAAAAAGAAACGTCTGAGAAATAATTTCTTCACCAAAGCAGCTCAGGAAATGGATATGATTATTGATGATGAAAGACTGTATCCTTAAAACACCTGGTTAAATATTGAAGCTGTTATTTTAATATACAGTACAACCCGGTTATGTCGACAGCGTCAGGGTTTGCCAAAAAGCGCAGAGATAACCGAGGATCGAGATAAACGAAAACCAATATGGCGGCAAAATATTAACATGTGCTTGAAATTTCTTTATGTACATGATGTGCGTTAATAAATGAGAATGTACATGCCCGTGTTTTTGGAGTTTTTTTTTTACACAACAGCGTTGCCGGTATTCGTTTGATGAAGCGATCGGTATGCTATAAAAATGTACATACATGTTTGCTAACAACATGTTCGCAGTTATCGTATGCTCGTATGCTATTGCTTTGTGTTTTCTTAAAGAGATCGCTATAATGGTAATATTTAACATGACCTAGTCACAACACACTGTAGTCCGCCAACACGTCTTTCCGTGCTGTGACGTCATTATTTCGCTCGGCGGAACCAACCTTCCCCCACCCGCAGATAGCTAGTTTACTGTGACACACAAAGCAACAATATGACCATCACGATCAATACGTTACGTTGCGGTGATATTTTTATAACCTTTGTCACACCTACCAATCCCCCTACCCATGTGTCTCGTATGCCACAAATTTCCTTGACAACCAACAATGCACTGCTAAGATGGGGCTGTCAATACAAACGCGAAAATACGCTAGTGAGATGGTGAAGTGGCATCGATAACTAACATTTTCAAAAGCTTGCGATTGATCATGGGAATCGAGATAACCAACGTTAAGTGGCAAATTTGGCCCTCTTTTGTGCTCGAGATATTAGGGTTCGGCAACATAAAAGAATCGACATAACCGATGAGAAAATGCTAAGACAAAGAGAGAATTTGGCGGTTCCACTTAAAAAACGTCGACTTAATAGGGTTGGCGAATTAACTGAGGTCGAGATAAGCGGGCTTGACTGTAGGTATAAAAGATTATATATTGCAAGTCAATCTCAAAGTGCGAGTCCTGTAGTGGCCTTTCTGTGACTGGCAGATGGGGTGCCGAGGGGCTAAAATAAGTTTGTTAGCCTGTTCATTCACATGACATTATTTTGCTAATACCTTTATTTTAAAAAGTTTTTATTCCAGATTTCATGTAAAAATCTGTATATTGTTTCCAATGTTAATATTCAGAAAATCCAAATTTATCCAGACTGCAATAGCGTTTTTACTTTTTTAATTTATCGTATATATATATTTGCTTCCTTGACCATAGTCCAGCCTTGAGGATATGGGAGACTCCATGGAACAAGCTCAGAACAAGCAAGAGCTGCGTCACAAGAAACTTCAGCTAGAATCTTTGTTAAACAGTTCATTGGCACCAATAAGGATGAGCAAGTACCCAACAAAATCTGGCCAACTGTCTGTCAAAAAAGCCATAAATCTATATGACACCAACACCAAGTGACAGTATGTAAGCGGTTGACCTGTGAAGGAAAGCATGCATGTGTTTTTTGAAAATAGCAATTATTTAACATGGAAATAAATAAGGACTTGGAGATCAGTAACAGCTTATTAAGCGAAGTAAATGTTTAAACTAATTCAAGACATAACTAATTTTAAAATCATTAGTTTCTCACTATGTGAATTAATTTTAACGAACCATTAGCTTTTGCCATAATGTCAAACAATAGATTTGGAGACGTGTGTGAATTTGCTTCTAAAAATCCAAATATTCTCTCCTTATATGTTGTTTAACAAGTTCATGTAAATAAAACAAGTGACCACTGCAAACATTGTTATTTTTTTTAAAAAGCTGAATGGGCTCCTTGAATGCAACACAGTTTCAAAGCTTCGTTTTAATTGTCTGTGCTTTAATTTCTTGCTTAAAATATTATAATTAAAATGTCATACTCGGAAACACATTTAGGATCATACTTTGTAAACTGAAGAGCATATACTTCATGTATTTGCAGACTATTCAAACCGGCTTAGAATGCTCCTCATTAACTAAGTTTGTTTTCATGTACTTAGTCTTAGTGTCCTCCATTTCATATTAACCCATGTGAATTTTTTTAAATGTAGTTGTGAATCATCAACTCCTACGTTTGTCCTTATTGCAGTTGAAACCAATTCATGTCAAACTGTTGAGTTTTTAAATGAAGTAAATTTTTCAGAAAATAGCAACCCCACCAAAGTCTATAACTTTAACGCGTATTTGTATTACGCTTTCAAATTAATTTTTTTTTCAGGCAATGACTTAAGCTAAGTGAATTCAAATTAGTTTTAAAATAAAAATAACCTAGACAAGTTTTTTATGAAAATCTGAAAATAAAATATATATTCATATTTTTAGCCCTAAGCATGCACATGCTATACCAATCAAAGGCTCTTTTTCTACTTCTTTAAAAATGATTAATTGAACTAAATTTTATGACCTGTCCTGTTATATGCAAAATTGAGTCCAGCTTAGTTTTTCATCATCATGTCCCTCAGTCCTTGGACCTTTGGGCGCCACAGATGAGAGGAAAACTATCCTCCATTCCTCTCTGTATTCTGTACTACGCACTACGCACAGCATCACCTAGTTTTAGTACCGTCCACTTTTGATGTTATCTTCCCATCTTTCTCTCTGTCTTCCTCTTCTTCTCCCTCCTCTCGTTGTGCCCTGCATTGGCGAGCCCTTGTTTTCTTGTCACGTGGCCATAGCATTCCAGTTTGCGCTTTTCCACAGTCACCAGGAGGTCATCATGCTGCCCAATTGTTTGAAGAATCCTTTCTTTCAATTGTTCGTTAGAGATATGGTCTCTATAGCAGATTCCAAGAATGTTTCTGAAACATCTCATCTCCATCGCATTTATTTTTCTTTCAAGTTCTGCTGTTAATGTCCAGGACTCACAGGCATACAAGAAAATGGAATGAGGGCAACAGCCTGATTTTGGTGCTGGGGGCTATAGTTTTGTCATTCCATATTTTCTTAAAAGCCTCTTTAGTGCTGTTGTGGTCTGGGCAATCCTGGCTATCAATTTAGGCTTGGAGCCTTCTTCCGAGACTATTGCTCCGAGGTATTTGAAGCTGCCTACTGTTTCTAATCTTTCCTCCCCGACCTTAGTTTCAGTGGAGATGCCGGTGGTGTTATTTGTCATTAAGTTTTGTCTTTGCTGCACTGATTTGCATGCCAAAGGACGAAGTCTTGTCGAGACGCTTTACTAGGTTGGCGAGCTCTTCTTCGCTTCCAGCCAGTCCATCTATATCATCTGCAAAACATGGGTCGGTGGTTATTCTGCCACCAATGCCGACTGTCCCTACATACGCTTCCAGTGCATCTGACTATTCTCTCCAAGAAGATGTTGAACAGGGTGGGGGAGAGCAAGCAGTCATGTCGTACTCCAACCGTGGTCTTGAACCATTCTCTGATGTTATTGTTGAAGAAGACTGCACTGGTGGCCTTATCATAGAGGCTGTTTATCATTCTGGTTAGGTTTGTGTTGATATTGTAGTGCCTCATGGTGGCCCATAAAGCAGCATGCCAAACCCTGTGGAAATCCTTCTTGAAATCCACAAAGACGTGGTATAGGTATAGGCATATTTCTCACATAGTATTCGGAGGTTTAGGATCTGCTCAGTAGTGCCACCTCCTTGCCTGAAGCTCGCCTGCTCTTCAGCAATGATTTTGTCGGCATATGGTTTTAGTCCATTCAATAAGACTTTTAGCATGACCTTGCTTGGGTGGCTTTCAGTTTTTCATTTGAGATTAAATATTGTTTTCAGTGATTACTAAGGGTTAACTTTTTCTTGAGATGTCTGTGTCTTTAAAAAAATAGTCTATTGTATTTATTGACTTTACTAATTTAGAACTCATTCAAATAAATATTGTTAAGCTAAAACTAAAACAAAATCATTTGAAAAGTTACATGAATATTTTCATAAAAAATAAACTAAAGCTTTAAGAATTGATAATTTATTTATTGTATGTATCCACATAATGGAACAAATGGTCCATGAGTATCACTTGGGAGTAGATGACAAAATATTAGAACACACAATGTTTACAGTCTACATTTTTAATGGCTGGTGACGCTGACCATTTTCTAAAATTAACTACTATCCTACATCCTTTGCATTATTTATTACTTAGTGATAGAGATAACAGATTAATAAACGGCGAAGATATACATTTTGTTGAAAAATTACTTTAAGAAAAATATATACCGTACCTGGTAATATTGACATTCTGCCCAGTTAATTATTCCTTTCAATTATTTTAACCGATGCCATAAAATAAGCACAAAAAACATTGTTTAATGATAAATGTAGAAAGAAGAGGTATTCTGTCATAAATTTCATCACATGAAATACTTTAGCTTGATAAAATAACATTCATTTCATTTGAGTAGAAGGAGCCCCTATTTTCAGCGATATATTACAGAAACATTTTGACAAATAGATGTTAGCAATTAAAGTAAGTTCCAGTCATACCCCCCCCCCCCCCCCCCCTTCCCAAAAATTGAATATTTCTTCAAACCAGAAATGTAGACTTCACTGTATAAAATGAAGAAAAGCTTGGGGGATTCTACATAAGGTAGATTAACACAGTTCATAACAGAAGGACACATCAATTTTTATAAGCACAATAAATCATGAGAACCAGGTGTACAATACTTAGGGGAATGACATTCCAGGATAACAATATTATAATAGTAATTATTGTACCATTGAATGATTTGTTTGATAAACTGAGAATTTATGTTGTGGTTAAGCAAGCATAGAATATATTGTCAGGTACAATGTTTCTAATACAGGCTCAGACTCATTGCTCCGATGATAAAAATTTAAAAGTGAGATTCAGGTTTTAAAAAGTTGTATCACAACTCTATCGTAATCACAACAGTGAATAAAATAGGTAGCACATCATAATCATAAATAACCATATCAACAATACACTTGGCATTTCTTAATTTCATTTCACTGGGAAATTAAGCTATATTGAAATTGTCACAACTTTTCTATTAGAAAATCTGGCACTTTTGGTATTAGGTAGCACAAAGTTGCCAGATAGCTCTGGGATGACAACCAACAAATTATGCCATATTGGTCTTTGGAATGTGGGGGCATGTTATCTCTTTAGGCTTCCAAAGAAAGGAAAAGAAGAATGTATGCAACAATTTAAAATAGATGTTTGCCTATTGCAATATGTTTCTAAAATACTGATCAATTTTTGGAAATAAAAATGCATCAATAAATAAGGTCAAATAGACACCATAATATTTCTGTTTCATTACGATAAGTATATTCATTATGTAGTTTTGTTAAATGAATCTTCTTGAATCAAATTTTTTTAGCTGTTGACAAGGACTTGATTAATTCGGTCTTTATGAAATACAATGTACATCAAAAAAATAAAAGGGAAGTTACTATTAAATTACACTGAAGTTCTACCTACAAGTGGTTACTAAATGAACTAAATTGTAATCATTTTATCATTTGTTTTCGAAATTTCTTTTAAATAAATATAGTAATAGATTTTAAAAATCAATATTTTTGTATCTTTCTGCTAGTGAATCAGAACCCATTCAAGACTCTTCGGGCCAATAAGTGTGTCTATATATAGAATACTAGATGAGACCAATATAAACTGGGATCTGATAACAGAATAAACAATTATTGTTTTCCTTGTAATTTTATATGAGCTGGAGGTAAGGAAGGGCTCACAGAAATAATATTTAAACAATTACTATACAAAACCAATTTTAATAGAGACCTACAACAATCAATCTGAACAAAACATTTTATGTGCCAGGAGTGCAATATAAATGCAAAGAATGTGTAAATAAAACAAATTATATGTAAATATACAATCTGACATAAAGGTCATGTTTTTGTTTGTTGAACAAATGTAAAATATTAGAAACATTAACAAACTGAAATGAAATGATCTCAAAAATAAAATTTAAATAGTATCAAACTAAGATGTGCAATTTTATCACAAAGAATTAACCTTTTCAAATTAAAATGGTGACTAGTTTATCTGCATTTTGACATGTATATGAGTAGAAATATTTGACTAGCCTAAAGATAATTCTTATTTTTTTTGGTTTGGCTTTTTACTCAATTTTTAAACCCACATTGCAGCAAATCAATTAAAAAAAATACAAAGATCACAAAATGTTAAAGAATCCATATATTTCAGAGATATTTTGAACTAAACCTTATTTAATATTAAAAGTGCACCCAAAAGCTAGGAGCACTGTCTAGATTTATAATTGATTGAATTGACTAATTTGTCTTCTGATCTTTTAACAACAGAAACATTGACCACCTCAAATTTACAATGTATACAGATTTTATCATGTTTGGTTTTTAAAAATTGATTTAATACATTTAATTTTACTTTAGAAAAAGGAACTTCTAAGACTAATGTTTTAAAACCATATCCAATATGCACAAAGATTACTAATAATAGTGCATAATCAAGTAGCATTTCTACAGATTTCCTATTCCCAATTATGGGAATGTTCTTTTTTTCTTACTCATTACATGAGCTGAATTAAAATATTTACTCACAGAACTTGTTTAGTTATTTTTGTTTTATCAATGTGACAACAATAATTTTTTTCTTAAAAATAATTCATGACATATTCATAGAATTTTATGACACTTGAGGGGCATTAACTAAAGTAATCACAAACAATCACATGGACAAAAATTGGGTCATTAGTTGTAAGCCTTCTTTGTGACCACCACTGGCCATTTGTAGCAGTGAATATTGGTGTGCTTTGATGAAGGGCTTTCCAAAAATCTTTCCAAATTTGTTGATCCAGACTTGTCTTTCATTAATCTTAATTTTCAATATCTAGGGGAAAACCACTTTAAAATAAAAATTCATTTATGCTTTAATAACAATCCATAAACATTGACTAGAGAACTTTTTCTTCAACAAAATCATTGATATTGATATGCAATACCAGTCTAATTAATACTGCAGTAGCTGCTAATAATGGGAGCAAAGGGGTCTCAGTCTTGTCACTAAGTTAAAAGTATATGGGACAATAGTATTAACATCTCTCCTATAAGCTAGCAAGACACTGGGACAGTACAGCAGACATGCTTGACAAATAGAGCATCACCACCTACGCTGTCCGCATAAAATTATTGGCATAAGGTGGCAGGACAAAGTTCCAAAACAGAATCGACTTTATCAGTATCTACAATTTTCTACAAAAAGAGCAAGCCAAATGAGTAGGGCATGTTGCAAGAATGCCAGACAGCAGACTTCCTAAACAGCTAATATTCTGTGAACTTTCCAGAGGGAAACACGCAGCTGGTGGGAAGAAAAAAATCTTTCAGGACTGTCTAAAAACTTCACTCAAATCCATGGACATCGACATAAATTTACGGGAAACATTTGCTATGGATCGTACAAGCTGGCAAAGCAGACTCACTGTTGGAGCACAATCCTCAGAGAATAAACACGATGCTCACACCTAAAGTAAATGCACAACAAAAAAAAAAAGAATCGACGACCAATCCAACTAGGACCTAGACCAACATCTCACCTATGTGCTGGAAAGCTTTCCAGGCACAAATAGAACTGGCAACCCACTTGCGTACTCACCATTGAATATGTTCTTGGACAACTTTGCATGCAAAGGACAAAAAACATAACATAACTGCTAATAGCGGGTAACTAATAATAATAAAGATAAAATAAGAGTAAGTAAATCTTAATATTTATAATTTAACAACTTAAGAGCATCACAACCAAAATTAAACTTTTTTTGAAGAGCATTGACCACAAAAGATTTTCACTGCTAATAAAAGTACATTCCTATCTGCCCATCTAAGGACAAATTGCCTCACATATCTGAAAGTGAAAGCATGTTCACGTTTAAATCCTGGTACTGGTACAGAAATATCTACTCTTCAAAGTATAAGACTTCTCCACAGAGGGATAAAAATACATAAAGTAAAAAAGAACAATAATATGAGACATTCAAATAGCAAGCACCTATACTATCAGATGGTGTAAAATAGTGATCTTGACAATGTCAGTTTACACTTGGACATTTCACAAAGATAAAAATAAGAATTCCAAGTAAAATTGTAATTTTAAAACATCAAACGTTTAGTATATTATTACAATAAAAAATGAAAATGAGACATTGCAACTGAGGACAAGCTATTCACATTTTCCTACTACACACAAAAGGATTTTTTAAAAAAATATCGCCTTTGTGCATTATGAAAAGAAAAAAAGCTAAATGAAATACTACCTACTTTCTCAACAGGACACAATTTAGCCTTAGAGGCACAAAGACAAATATGAGCTCTCATACAGAGCTATAACACAAGACACTTGATATTGACTCAAATAGAGCTAAATGAAAATTACATGAGTCATACACACAAAATAGGCCATTTCTTGAAAAACCAAGAAATAATGGAAATTTAACACTGAATGGTATGAACGACATCCTGTACATAAATATTTAAAGTGCAGGTGAAAGTGTGTGATGTCAGGGTGTACTGTACAGATAAAAGTCATGTGACAGGGGTCACCGGTTGACCCATCTCCTTGTAGACTCTTCCCAGTCAGTGTTGCCACCGTCTTCATCATCGGTTCGGATAAAAGATTCATCATCTGTTTGGAGAAAGCTGTCCTCATCTGTTGTATATCTGCTGCTTGTCATCTCCTGAAGAAATCAAAAACATAACTTGTAGCCTTTATCACTTGATATATTGTTATGTAATGTACAGTTTTAACAACTGGTGGCACAGGCCAGTGCCACTATGGTCGCATGTTTGCCTCAAAACCAAGATGTGGTGGTGTGGACTCATCAGTCCGTCAAGGAAACCCCGAGTTAAAAACTCCTCTATATATGTATATATATGGCATCCTTCTGTCTTCGTGAGACGATGGAGTAGCTATGTAGGCCTGCACTTCGACGAGTGGCTCACTAGGCCAATCCTGGAATGACAATATCGACTGCATTTCTCGCAGGAGAATATTGATTCCTGGTTAAATTTGGCTTTCCGTATTGTTCTTTTTGTTGCAAGGGCTTCGTTTCACGCATCTTCTGCCTTTTTGTATCCTTCATAAACTCCTCTACAACAGTGTTTACCAATCTTTTCAACACTCAGTAAATCTAAAAATTATTTGCCTAGTCTCGAACCCCCCAACAATTATTTCACTAAGGCTTCCACCCATTCAAAAGTAACATTGCATTTCATAATGTGAAAATGATGGACTTATAATTTATTTATTGAATTGCAAAGAGAGCTATAGAATTTAGTAAATAAACTTGTGATTTATTCCATAAAGTAAACTATCAATGAAGAAATGTTAATTTACATCATAATTTAAAAGCACCCTGAAATGCCCCCTCACAGCCCCTAGGAGTTGGGAAACCCGTCTCTACCACATACAAGAGAAGACAGCAGGCAACTTTATTTTAATATCCCAAAACACACACACAATTTAAGATAAGTGTCAATAACAAGATGACACACACAAAATAAGAACAGGCAAGTCCAAGCATATTCCAGGCTAATTTTTAAAATATTTTTTAAGTTTAAGCAAACAATGAAGTAAACTGTGATTAATGACTTCAGCTTTCTGATAGCCATGCGTTACCAAGAAAGAATATCCATGGAACATGAATAGACTCTGTTTTGGTTTTGAACAACAAAGGCTTCCCCCACCAGACCCCACCTATAACCTTGGTTTCTTGTTATTGTCCAGGTTGAAAAAAATATATATCTGCTAACCTTAGCCATAGCTTCAGGTATTTCTGCACCATCATCATCAGTTCTCATGCTGACGCTCTGAACTTCATCTAGACGCTCCCCTTGACATGAGACATCATCGGTGCCGACATAACTCTCATCGTCTGTTCGTGTTAGTGACTCGCCTTCATCAGTTCCAGGATATCTGCAAACAACATCAAGTTTTTTTTACTATTCCATAATGCAAATGAAATGTTACAGTGAGAAAACAATAAGTTGCATCTATAGTGAGAAATATTGTTACTATTTAACCATACTCTTTTTATAGTTCTTTCTTTTACATTTCTTTTACATTTAAATGATTTTTGCTTACCACAGAATCTTATACAGCTCCCAGATCACATGTATTGTGTATTGTGTGAGAATATGTATGGATATTTACAAGGGCTTTGAAGAAGAGCTGGAGCCCAGAGAAGGGGCTTTTCCCCACAACAAATTTTTAATTTTAAAATAACAGTTTTTTTAAATTTTATGCATTAAAAAATTATCTCTGATTTTCTTCATTAGTTTTTTTCTCACTAAAAAAATGGGCAGAATCGACCCTAGCCTTAATATGTGTAATGTGTCGCCTAATTGAGTTATAGTTTTAATTTCTTTACAAAATGTCATGGTAAAAACATGGTGTATTTTGCCAAATACGTAATGGCTTGGATGGGAGCGTCCTACTTCAAATAATGATCATTAACAGTCATGAAAATGTCTGAAATCTGTAAAGAACTGAGTAAATTTTCAAAGACTTTTTTTTTTGGGCCAATTTCTCCATTTCCATAACCAAATATTACCACATATGGTGTCTCATTACCCATTACACTTTAATTACCAAATACATTATCAGAATCACTCCTAACAACTCTACCAATTCCTCTAAACTTAGTCCCTTGCCCCTCCTTATCACCCTGCCATACATAAATATTCATAGCATGGAGCACCAAAAATTGCTTTGAGTGGAGGCAGAGCAAAGCACTAAAAAAAATTGACTGATACAAATTTCAGATAATTATATGGACATGATTTAAAAAAAAAATAAAAAATTTTTCATCAAATAATTTATTTAAAATAAAATCTTAAATATTTTTGCTTAAGTGTTAGATAATATTTTAAAATCTGGAATCGAGTAGAATAATATTTTACACTGTTCACATCCATCTTTCTAATTAAAAACTCCAAAGTCAGTTGCTTTGCTCAAATATTCATAATAGAAATCACCAGTTTGATACCTCACTGCAACTTTTCTCAAGAACTCTTACTTTTCTGAACATCATAAACTAATTTTTAAATTTTCAACTCCCCAAAATAGTCAAGGAAAATATATATATTATATATAACTTTCTTAGGTATGATTTCCTGCAATGTGGCTCAGTTTAATCTAAGATAAGGCCAAATTTTAAAAAAATATTTAAATCACAGTGGTTTCCTGTTCTGATTTTTAAAGAGATTCAAATGAAAAAAAACAAGCACTGGCTTACCCATCTTGTTCATTGTCACTTGTTGTTTGGCTGGAATTGGCACTGCTCCGTTGTCTCCGTGCTCGAAGCTGGGCAAGGAATTCTGCTTCTTGTCTCATCCTCCAGTGTAGGTCATCTCGACCCCATGACCCCATATCTATGTCTTCTGTTCCTCCGGACCTTGACATAAGTTCCTCATCAAACTTGAGTTCTTTTTTTTAAATTAAAAAAAAAAAGTTAAAAAAAAATTTTTTAAATAAAAAATTAAGGTGTAAAATAATTTACTTAGATGTCACATGAATTATCCAAGTAACACCCTTCTATCTTTTCATTAAATGAGTCAGTGACACTTCAATAACACACAAGACTTGATTCAGCGATTCTTATTAAGAATTAGTAACATTTTCTTCCTACTATTGTAACTGCAGAGTGCTGACAAAAAGATGACATGTTAAGTTCAGCTTAGTTTTAATGTGATGCATACTGAATGTAGAGTTAGTTGCCCTATTGGTCAGCAACAATATATGATGAGATCAATAACTGAATTTCCAAAGAAAATTAACATTTGGACAGCTCCGCAGGAGTGTGTGGGAGCGAAGGGGTCTCAGCCTTGTCACTAAGTTGAAGGTATGTAGAGCAATCATATTAACATCACATCTATATGCTAGTGAGACGCGGACAGTGTACAGCAGACATGCTAGACAACTAAACCATATCCACCACCTACACTGTCTACATAAACTCTGCCTACGGAAACTTCTTGGCATAAAATGCCAGGACAGAGCTATGTCCAAGAAACTAATCTTAATAAATTTAACTTGCCAGAAGACTTTTCAAGTAAAAACTCATATATTTGCTAATAACCCAGATGTGAGCAACCTTTTATGAGCAGAACATTTTTTTTTTTTTTTTGGCAGGTGGCATGATCATTTTCTTTGAATCTAGAGTTCTAGACTATAAATTTAGGACATTTTAAATTTATTAAAAATAATTATAATGAGAATAAAGGCTCTACTTAAGTTATACTTTGAAAATTTACTCCCCGTTCAATTTGAAAAAGAAGCATGTGGAATTTTTTTAATTTGATTATTAGGCTTACAGTTTGACAATTTTACACTAAGATTATTAATTTTTAAAGAATTTAATTATTCACAATTATTTCATTTTACAAAAAAATCATTCCAGGTCTTGGAATGTCTTGGGTGCTGAATTAAATGTTTCAGTGGGCCGCATGTAGCCCAAAGGTTGCCCACCCATTATAAACAGAAGGTAAATGGCTTGCATGCCTTTCTGGGTATGATCTTAGTTAGTTTACTGATAGGGAACCTGGTGGCAGGAAACACTAAAATAAGGTTTCAGACAATTTATTTCAACTCCCCACTTCTATAAACATCAATACTCTGACATAAATTAACAATGAAATCATCTGTAAAATTGTTGCTGAAACGTATTTTATGACCCTGAATAATTAGCTTAAAATTGCATGTGGTACCTTAATTTCTATGATAAAAACTCAATAATCAGTTATGAGAAAATGTCAAAAGTAGCTTTTACTTCCTTTTGCAAATTTGAGCTTTTCTCAACCTTTAAAAGGCGTTTTTTTCTTAGGCTTTCAGTTCCTACCGATAGTTCCTTCCTAGATAGACACCATTTTTTATTTTCTACAGAAGAATTATATGAAAAGATAATATCAGCAGACATTAAATGTATGGCACAATAAGTTATCCATCGATAAAGAGATCTTATGATACGACATCATTGTAAACAATCTTGTTCAATTGATTATGAGTATTAACCCTAAACTCAAAATCAAATTAGTGGTAGCACCTGACAAATTTGCAGTATGGTATGATGTAATGAATTGGGTTCCATTAAAAAACAAACATTTGAAGGGAAAGGCTCACAGTGATAAAAGTTTAAGCTCTGAATCTGTGCTCATTTGTGTGGGATAGAGTTATTCTTAATTAGCAGGCCTATGTCTATGTGTGTAAGACTCTATTGGATTTGGGGCGCCTCTATTTAACAATTTGAACTTATTAAATATTTTATTAGATTTCTATTTGTGGGTAAAATTTATCTTCATATATAAATTTATCATTATTTCATTAAGTAAAGAAATTAGACTCTTATTAACAGAGAATAACGATCTCTCAATCTTAAAGCCATTCACCAAAATAAAAAATGACATCTTCTCTTGCTTTTACTTCCCCAATTTTAAAATAACGAAAAAAGAAAAAAGTCAATAAAATGCTTTGAGGTATTTTTAAACAAGTTCAGAATTCTTGGGATAAAAAGATGAACTCTAAATTAGTCTCAAAGCTAAAACCAAGCGAGCTAATGGCTGCTAATGTTGCTAGGCCTATTACATTGACATCTGCTCAAGTCTTGGCAGCAGAAGCCCAGCTTAGAGACAGATAGGACAAAATTTGTAGGGTAACACTGCCATTACTTCTTGACAACTGACACATAACTAATTTCATCCTTATCCTACATTAGAATGGTCACATTTTTACATGGTTTGACTCCTTGACAATCCTACCAGCATTTTATTTTTTCAGTCTGAAAGATAGACCAACTTTTAGTAGGAAAAGTTCTCTGGATTTCTGGGCAATATGTCAACTGTGGCTGATTAGTCTGGAAGACTGTACTGACAAGTGTGTGCTTCCTGAAGTATAGGGAACAAAGCTTTCCCTTAAAAGTTGGTTGAGGGTATGGCAGAAAGAGCATTAAGTCAGGCACAAGTTAGAGATCAACTGCCACTTATGGATTTCAGGTTGGAATGGTAGCAAAAATAAACTAAACTACCAACCGTGTGTTTCTAGGTAGCCCTTAGGGTGACTAGTGCATTAGGGCTAAAGGAAACCCACAATCCATCGTTAAGGAAAACCCAAATAGAATTTAATTGGTATTTGAAAGGGGACATCCGGTAAATTCAGTTATTTGTAATGCAGATGTGAGGGACTGGGGTAAATGGAGTGTTTATTCCATGAGCAATGCTTCGCAGTTCATCATACAGCAGAGCATTATTTATTGTTAAAAAATTTTTTTAGGTGGGTCAGTCTTTGTTAGCAATAAAGCAATGTATTATCATTGTTTTAAGAGGACCACCTCTCACCAATGCGTAAGCACCAGGAAGGCTATGTAATATTAATAAGATAGACAGCAAATGATGGATTTACAAAATACATTTATAAATAAAGCAAAGTTTTGAGACATAAATTTATTTCAAATTATTAACAGGCTGTCTAAGAAAAACATATCATTACATTCACTTTAAACCGAATGTTCTTACTAAAAACTTACCACTAAATTTACTTTGTAATCTGCTTTCATCATCATCATCTTCACTGCCATCATCTATACAGAAAAAAAAAAGAAATGGCAGAAACTTGAATACTTTTTTTTTTGGGTAACTAAATGAAAACTGTTTAATGAGTGTGAATATTTTTCATTTTCCTTATAATATGGTTTGTGATCTAGTTACCTCACATCAACAGTAACTGATCTCGGCAGGGGGTTAATTCAAAGCTTTATTTTGATATTGATTGCAGAGATTTCTTGTGCAATACTCCAGATTCCTTGACATTCAAATATTGCAATAATGAAAGACTGTTTATAAAACCCATCACATCATCACAAAGGATTGATAGCATGAAGAGCCAAGAAGTTTACAAATACTGAAAAGTGAAATTGGGCCTTGGTTTTTTTTTCTGCCTGGAACTTTTCTTCTAACAAGTGTAACATAAATACTCTCCATTGACTATCAGATAACACCAAACAAGAGCTAGAGATAAAAATTCACGAGCATTAAAAGTTATATTCAAATAAAATAATAAACGATCACTTTGTTATTGCTTAACATCAGTGACAGATATAGGTGATCACCTTCCTTCTTCCCACTTCTATAACTTTCCACAAATCAAAAGAAGGAAGAGATCAGATGGATATGGCATGGAGTAACCATACAAGAGCAACATCATGACACTTTAGAAATATTCCTCTTATATGTAGCCTATATATATGTATACATTTTAGTTTTGGAAAATGAAATATTGCTTCTACTTCTAATGCTGCCTAAGACCTACCAATAATGTTTTTCTCAAGCCACTACCCCCCCCCCCACCCCCGCCACAACCAGAATCCCTGTTGTTTTTTTTTTTGTTTTTTTTTTAAATTTAGCAAGTTTTATAGGTAATTCTGTGTTTATGATCAATGATAAGGGCATCACAGCTTACCTGAATGTAGCTCTTTGACCAGTGAAGACATTGCATTTGTAACAGAGTCAGCAGCCATAAGTAGATCATTGCGTAGTGTTCTGGTCAGTGCAGCAGCAGATGATGTCTGGACAGTGAAGGCTTGTTTGACATCCCCACCCAGACCTGTCAGACTTAGTTCAGCAGAGGTAGATGGGGCTGTGTGAATATAGAGTGTGCACCCATTGGTCGTCTGTATTAAATGTAGCTTTGGTTAATGCTGTCATTTGTATGTTCACATATTCTTTGTATTGTTCGTCTGCTGAAGACAACTTGTAACAGATAGCATCTTTATTATTTTTGTATTTGTTCAATAAAACTTCATCCTACTCATGTATGTATAGTGATGGTTTTTTCTTCAAAAGCTACTAAAGTTAAGTTTTGTATAGTGATCGTTTTTTCTTTAGAGCTTCTAAAGTTAAGTTTTGTATAGTGATCGTTTTTTCTTTAGAGCTTCTAAAGTTAAGTTTTGTATAGTGATAGTTTTTTCTTTAAAGCTGCTAAAGTTAAGTTTTGTAAAGTGATTTTTTTTTCTTTAAAGCTACTAAACTTAAGTTTTGTATAGTGATAGTTCTTTCTTTAAAGCTACTAAAGTTACTTTTTGTATAGTGATGTTTTTTTCTTTAAGCTGCTAAAGTTAAGTTACTTACGACTGTTACAGTTTTAAAAACATTTTATCACTGAGAAAGCCACAAGACAGTCCATTCACAATTTGGGGGATCATCTCTCTGAAACTGAAAAACACTGAGTGACCTACCAGGTGAAGTGGCAGCCCTGTTGACCAATGCAGCTGAGAATGTTGGTGAGAGACCACTCCGAGATCGAGGTGAACTGTTGGGTGTTGATCTTGGTGAGGTGGGATGAGTCTGGAAAATGTATTTAAACCTAGGTATTTTGTTAGCTTGACTTTTCATTAAAGTCTATAGTTTTTAATTTTTCATTGACTCTAATGTGGAGTCATTGATACTAAAGTATTATCAATATTTTAAAAATAGTTTAGAACTGATCTTAAATTATTCAAAGATCAGAAAGACATTTATTTGTGAAGTTATCTGAGAGAAAACAACAACATAACAGAGTCTCAATTGTAGTTACAGTGACTCCAAGCATCCAGTACTCTTACTCATGTTATACAGCTTAATGAAGCATGATCCAATATACCAAGCTAACAGACAGCTGATTAAAGTCTGATCCTAGATCCCAACCCATCTTAAACAGTTCAATGAAGTCTGATCCCCAGGACTAATCAATATTTCACAGCTATTTTAGTCTCTGACTGATCTCAACACCCCTTTCAATGCCCCAACTTTACACAATAAACCTAACAAACCTTAAGAAGTTTCATGAGTGTTTCCAACTGAACCATCAAATCTTTCCTACTCTCTTGCAAAGCTTGCATCCTGGCTTCCAGCTCATCTTTCCTCTGTCTTAAAAGCCTCAGCTCAGCCAACAATGTGGGGTTGTATTGGCTGGTGTCCCCGCCCTCCTGAGCAAATGTTTCCTGTTCCAGCCTTAACCTCTGGATCTCTCGCATTATTTCCCTGGAAATAGTTTACTTCAGTTAGACTAAACTAAAATACAGTAAGGCAGCTTCAAATAGCATTTTTGATGTAATAATTTTATACAAATATTTTTTCATTTGACAACTAATTTTTTTTTGTGTGTCTGTGAGTGTGTGTGTTTCAAAATAGTGCAGATGGCTTCTGACTTACGCGGTTGTGTTTTTTTTTCTCCTTCCCAAGAATAGCAGTGTTGTTGGGCAGATGAGTGCATTCCTTAATGGTATTTATCCATAGTTAAGGTTGACCCTGATGTATAAGAACCTGCTACCTCTTGGTTATGATGCATTTGCACCATTATTGCCACATCATTAGATCCAAAAATAAATGTCATATTTCTCTTCCAATAATTTACCAAATCTTTGCCCACAAATATTTCAAATGAATATTTTAAGCGCTCTTTACTTTCTCTAAAAACACAGGTAAATACATTTGTAAAGTATTAATACTGTGTTGATTGGAAGCTCTGCTTCTTTTACTCATTCCGTCATGCCACAGGAGGCAATCCAGACTATTTTTATTTTCTATAATATATCAAACTATTTAAAACTACGGTTTCACACTTTATAATTATGAGGTATCATCAAGTTGTACTGAGTACTAGTGACTTCTAACAGAATGTCAATTATATTTGAAATTCCATGGGGCTTACCTTAAACACAGGTTTTAAAGGACCAACCTTAAAGGGTGTGACCATCATGAGATTTGTGGGAAACAAATAACGGGAAATTGGTGGGTAAAAAATGGAATAATCTGGGGGATTCTTGTTTTTAAAAAAATTAAGACAAAGGTTGAATGTTTTTTGTTTTAGCCAAACAAATGATCAAAAATTACTTTTACAAATGAATTGGAATGAACCAAGTAATAGCACAAGTTATTTTCAAAGTAATGTTTAACTTCGTTTTAGAAAAAAATCCAGTCACTGGTGAATATTCAATATTTGTTAACATAATGCTAACTTCGGACGTTGACATTGTCCTGGACGTGTCCACTGCAGTACTGAATTATGTCCCTTGCTGTAGTTGCCAATTTGTTAATAGCACTGGTGAACTCAGACTCCCAGGGACCATAAATAGTTGATTAGATTCAGCAAATTAGGGGGAGCTTTCCTTGTTGTCAAGACAACAAGCACATGCATAATTCTTGTAGTGGTGTTACAATGATTCTCGATTCTTGTGGTGGCTTTACGATGATTCTCAATTCATGAAATAGCAAATAAGGGGAGGGCGATGAATGTAAAACTGCTTTGTTCTCTGACAGGTTTAAAGAATGTAAACACACGATGCCCAAGGCTCGAGAATTTGTTTATATGATATAAAGAGGATGGGAATGATATTGTCAATGCACGATAGCCAGGGAACAAACCAGGAGTCAAAACCTTTTGTAGTTTATAAGGAAGATTGTTTTTAGCTCTGTTTATTTGTAGGCTATTGGAAGTCGCTCTTGAATGGCCCTCTGTTTGTACAATAAAATAATGTGTTGAAGGCAGCATAATTTAAAACATATTCATCAGCCATAGTTCAGAAAACAAAAGTATGTAGATTTTTCCTTGAAGTCTAGGCGTGATTCAAAGATAGATGGTTGTTGGTTTTAACATTTCAGAACGGTTGCCTTCTAAGCTCTGACGTATACATTTCAGGATTCTTGTTAAAAAATGCACAACTGAACATTTCATCAATGTCTTTCTCATACATCAAGTAAACATTCCAAAGGGAGGGATAGTTTCCCATTAATAGTGTTGGTTTGTTTCTGTATGTGTGAGGTATGGTGAAACATAAACTTTTACATTATGTGTAAGTGCTTCCGAACAGTGGGATACTGTTAAGGAGGTAATATAGAGATCATTGGGGTCAGATTTATTTCTTGACCCAAACGGTTGACGAAGGAAATGCACTCACACTACCACATAGGGCAGGCAGTAGATTTCGTTACATATGATAGAAAATGAGAAGTTTCCCCCCACCCCCTTTTTTTTTTTTTGTAACACTTGGAATTAAATCGAGCCACATAGGCAGGACAAAAATGCACTGATAAATTGAAAGGTATGCTCGGTCTCCTACACATATTTGTAAAGGTTGTCGTTGGCTTTATTTTTTGGCCTCAAACGAACACAGTGTTCACAAAACTCTCGATGACTAATCTGTTTAAGAGCATTATGTCTATTCTCATTTGCTCTAAAACATTCCTCTTTATGACAGTTCCCCTTATAACGATTCGCCCTACTACGACCCTTTTATAAGAAGCTGATAACAGTACAAGTGTGTGTACACGCTGTTGACTTTTTACAGAATACATGAAGTAAACTGACTACATTTTAAGAGACAAATTAAACTCGTAGAATAGTTTTGTTTATATATAAAAAAAAAATTGTAGGTGGAGCCATTCAAAATGGTGCAATTCAGTTGAAGTTTTGCTCATCTCAAATTACTAATAGTAAACACCCCTGTCAAAGGCGCATTTTATTGACTCCTGTACCTCCAGCTTATGATGGTAATCACATGACAGGAAAGCGGTAAACCGAGGTGAAGAACCGCTGCCTAGATCCGAGACTCCCGCCCCCCCCCCCAGCACTCACCAACAACAGCCCACTGACCTTTCAGTCAACCTATCGCTCAGTCAATCGATCAAGCACAAAACCAAAGCCTCTGATCGATAAGTTCAACAATAGACCAGGGGAACTGACCGCTCACAATGGCGGTAATTAGCACAACTCCATGTCATCAGCAAACGTTAGACTCGACTCAGGGCGGTGTCACACGGAATCCTCTTATGGCTCTGATTCTGGGCTTTCGTTTCTTTTTAAATAATCTTATTGTGTTAATGAGAAATGAGGAGAAGGCTAAAACAAATAATTGGCGCCTTTTTGTCATTTCTCAAACATAAATGATACAAAAAAGATATTGAAAGAGAAACCATGTTAGAAAAATGACAAACCTATTTGTCAGCACACTGCAGTTACGATGGTAGTTGGTTGTTGTGTTCTTTGATCCCTTACGTTTATTAGGGAGAAAGATGTGTATGAAGTGTAACGCTCACTATATTGGTCACCAGGATACTGAAAAACTTCCATTTGCCCTTTATCGGTGCGGGTTTAGAGGAGAGTGAAACGTCACCGTATCATCAAAGACTAGACGAGTTTAATCATCCCTGCCTGCCCAAGGCGCTTGTGATGGAAAGTGTTCCGGCACATGATATGACGAGTTTGCGGGCGGCCACTAAATGTTGTTTAGGGTGTATATCTTGGTCCACTATTAATTAGGATAAATTAACATCGCAAATTAAATATATTTTTTAAAAAACTATTTATGCTGTAAATGCCATTTTTACATTGTGGATTGGAAGAAGAAGTCTAAAGAGTAGAATTACTTGGACTGGGTTGGGGTTGTGGCATGGGGCAAAAGTTAATTTAGGATCACGCGTTTTATCTTTTAACACCTCAAACGCATAATTAGTTTACCAAACTGTGATAAGGATGTTATTTTGATATACGATTTTCATTTGTAAAGAAAATACTAATACATTTGCAACGGAAACTTTATTTCTTGCGTCTCGCAAGTCCGCAAGTCTCATTTCATTTTGACTCGTTTAAACTCTAACCCAGTGTTTACAACATTTTCTCTACCCTGAACCATTACGCGTCTACCACCACATTAAAATTGTTTCATTCTCGCAAAAGTAACATTGGATTGACAATTGGAAAAAAAATTGGCTTCTAATTTTCAAAAATACAAAATGACTTCTAATTTTTTGAAATACAATTACCAAGAGAACTGTAGAACTTAAATAATATGCTCTTATGATTTACGAGAAAAATGTGAATGAACACATTTTAATATATATATATATAAACATTTATGTAATAGATTTAAAGTCAATATGTCCTCTGTTGTAATAACCACTTTTCCTATCATTCATGAAACTCCATCTCGCAACACCCGAGGTTGATCGGTGGGGTTGGGAAGCCCTGCTCTCACCATCTTCCCCATCTGCCATCTATTCCCTGCACACTAACACCTTCCTGCTACCACCGCTCTCCAACCAAACCCACCACAACCCAGTTTCTAATTGTCTGTTGTTGTTTTTTTTGGTTTCAAAGTGACTGTAATTCAATGAGGCCATTATTACAAATTGCAGGGTCCAATTACCCATTTCTAGCATTGATGCCTTCAGTAGAGCTATGTCACTGAGCGCAGCCGATCCGCCGTCACTCCCGATGCAGTCCGTTACTCGAGTTCTTCCCGCGCGCTACGTCTCAGCCTCTGCCGAGGAATGAGAGTCGAGGGGGAGAGGGGATTATTTGATCCGCATTCGCTTAATTTTGAAGGGGGGAAAATCTCAGAAAATAAACATGTGTCTTTCGTGAAGTCATTTGCCGCTCTTTGCTATCTCTCAAGCCGAGCAGCAAGCAACCCATACGCGACGCTTCGTGTCCAAGTGTGAAGTGCTGTGTAAGTTTCAATTGTGTGCTATACTAGCGTTAAGTTGTGGGTAGATCAATTCTTCAATCTATAGTTGCATTAGTTTTAAAGAAAATAAATATATGAAGATATAAAGCGGCTTACTCGACCTGTATTTGTTGTATAAATACAGTTTGTCGTCGTTAGTGACCCCCCCCCCACCCCCTACCCCCCACATTCATTTTTCCAACTCGCCGTTTACAAAAAAATTTACGCTTTAATAATTATAATGATAACTATAACCGCACTCCGCGTTAAAGAAAGAATTCCACGAAAGATAACCTCCAATAAAAGTCAAGCATGGCTCACCAAGCTTCCTATTGCTTGTGTACAACCATGACTACAGACATGAACACTTCAAGCCTGGGAGAAAAATAATCTTATCGACAAAAAAGTCGCTCATATAATTATATGGGAATGATTGGGGTGGGGGTTGGAGGAGAAACACGCATCGATTAGTGGTTCTCAAAATTTTAAATATAATGTCTTAAAATTATACTTTTTATACGGGAATGATAGCAACTATAAGGGGAAAAATAAGTGCAGTAGCCATATTATTGTCTGCATTGAATCGACCACATCTGTGTATTCATTTACACAAAAAGAGTATTAATTTGTTGTCCAAAATATATTATATTTTTACCAGATGTAACCAGTGGTGAAGAAAGAGAGGTAATGGGTCAAATCTACTCAATCCTTTGTCGCTTTAAAACTTTAGATAGATGCAGGTTTTAATTTGTCATATATTTTCATCTGCTACTACTGACAACCTCTGATATTGAACAAAAGACATCGCCTGTTTACACTTCTAATGAAATAACTACTGGCCTTAACTTGCTCTTAAGATGTCATGTAAATCCCTAGGCAATCATAAGACACGACACGGACATGACAGTAAAACAAAGAATAAATAAAGCTAAAAAACGACTGACCTATTTTTAGCCTCCAGTTGAGCTATCAACTCCCTCTGAGCCTGGTTGTTGTCTACAGACAGATTCAACTCGGCAGTGGACCTGGACTGATAAACATAAAACAGATAGGGTTAAATCAGATGTACAGTTTAATGAGACAGATAATGGGGACAGGGTTAGGTCCGATCTTCATGGGCAAGACTGCTGAAAAAACACAGACAGGGTTAGGTCAGATATACATGTCAGAATTCTATTAGATAAAACAGACAAGATTAGGTCATATATTCATGTTTCAAAAATACTGTAGGTAGATAGCACAGATAGGATGAGGTCCGATCTTCATGGGCCAGACTGCTAAAAATAACACAGACAGGGTTGGGTCAGACAACCATTACAAGTAAAAGATTGATATGATGGGTAGGAGCAGCATGGTACATGATGCATTTCAGTTACGACATCAAAACACATAACATTAATTATTCCCTTAAAACATCTTAATATATACATCTGCAATATGGTTGTTTGTTTAAATCTGGGTTTTAAACATTAGCTCTAGAAAATTCCACAAATACACATATTGTAAACGAAAAATGTTATCGTCACTCTTTTAACAAACTATTACTCTACATCCTCATAAGCTAGACCAGGGGTGGGCAAACTACGGCCCGCGGGACGCATGCGGCCCGGCAACTGATATTATGCGGCCCTAAGAAAATTTAAAAAATTACTATGTTTGTAAGTTATTTTGTTGAATTTCATGTACCGTTATGAGTGTTTTAACATTTTTGATCAAATTACTTTTTAATTTTCTATTTTCTTAAGCAGTCGTTGACTTTTGTCATGTTATGCTAAAATGATAATTTACCGATTTTAATACAGAGAAATGTTTGTCGAAATGTAAAAATTGGACATAATACACACGCGGCCCCCTTCCCCCCCCCCCCCAATAGTTTTATATTTGTCAATGTGGCCCACCGCACAACAAGTTTGCCTACCCCTGAGCTAGACGAAAAATCGAAAAGCCGGGCAACATGGATAAAGCATGGGCGTTCTTTGAATAACAGGTAACCGTTTTGTTGTAATATGATGACAGCTTCCACTGAGTATATTATTTACAAGATGGGCCAGCTGGTATAGGGCATAATGTTGTCTATATAGATGCCCATGAAATTTACCCCCTTACTGACCATGAAATTTACCCCCTTACTGACATTTGACAGGTTTAAATGGATTTAGTTAATGCGAGGCGCGGATTAACTGGTTCTTTCGCGCACTTGGTATTCACGGGGCGTAAAGGCTCAATAAATAATACAAGCAATCATCCATTCTTATACGTCCCCATGGGGTGCTACACGTAACCATAAGTCCAGTATCAAAATATGCCGATGGTTTCATGGTTCTTAAGCAACTGTAACATCTCAGTACCCAAAATCAAAAAACATTTCTAAATGTATGCTGAAAATAATTAATATGGATGAGGGTGGGGGTTTGGGAATAAAATAACTATGAACAAAAGCATCTAAATGTTGAATGCCAGCATTAAAGACAAGGAATGGAACATTAGAAATGGAATAATAGAAGCAGCAGCATCCGATGATATAAAATAACCATGCACACAAAATTCCAGAAAGCATGCACCTAAGCTATGGCAATGCCTCCGAGAGGTCACGGTGGAATGCAGTGAATTATCCACCAATGGGTGAGGCGGTGTCAGGTACTGAATTATTTAAACTCCGGGCTCACTTTACCAGATCGTTGTATGGCGTATAATCAACCGTACAAACAAATTGTTCCGTTTTCTAGTGCAGTAAGTAGCCTGTTCGTAGCAGTGGCGTAGCGAGCTTAACTCGCGCCCGGGGCACAGTACCTTTTTAGCGCCCCCAATACCTTTTTAGCGCCCCCCCCCCTATTCGAAAACCATACAATATATAGTAAAATATACCATTTGGCGCCCCTTTGTGAGTAGCGCCCGGGGCATGATGCCCCCCTTGCTCCCCCTCACTACGCCACTGGTTCGTAGGGAACTGGCGTTTCTTGGGGGCTAATGTCTCACTACAGCCCGTGTCTCCACCCTTTTGGTCCCTGTTAATATTTTTTTTTTTTTGCGGCATATTTCCTAAAACAAGCCCAGCTTATTGCATGAGCTTCTTAGTGGCATACAATCCACAGTAGAAAAATTTTAAATGCAAGTACATGAAGCTAAAGAAATGAATGTGTTCCCTCGTGCAGTTGTTGGAAGCGCAACGAATCGAAAGACGTAGGAATGTTTGGAGCACCAGCTCTAACTAATATGAAGTACAATGGAACCTCTGATAATGAACTTAATCCGTTACTGGATTCCATTCTTAAAACAAAACGATCGCTAACCCAAATAATTTTTCCAACTGAAATCATTGTGATTGTAAATTCAATTAGATCTAATCTTTTCCGGCCTTAGAAATATAGTATTTAAAAAAAAATAAACCAAAAAATTAAACTATCCTTAATCATAGATAGACAAATAACACTAAAATAAAACAACAGTACTACCATTATTAAGTTTTGATATAATTTATTTCTTTACTTCCACGCTAACACAATTCCTACTAATAACACGTTTCTGTATGGGGGATGGGGAGGGGGGGCGCGCAACCATGGCACTAGTCAGGGGCCCGAGCTAGATAGGGGCCCGCCCTTTTTCGAGTTTTTTTGTTTGTTTGAAACACGAAAGGGGCCCGAACTCTGTCAGCTGCCTTGGGCCAAGAATTTCCTAGGTGCAACCTGTTTTATTAAATGGGGTATTCCTTACACGTGATTCCATAGTTCAAGTTCAAATCAGGTCTTATGATTTGGGAGAGTTGGGGGGGGGGGGATGATTTCGCGATTCTGATTACCGGTATTAATATATTTCCCCCCTTTTCTTTCTTCTAGTTGGTTTAAATTTGTTATTTCTTTATTATTTTGATCAAAGACGATAAGATAATCCTTTTTAAAAATAATATAATAAATTCTTAGTCATTAAAAACTATTGGGGACGAAAAAGCTAGACGTAAACCTTGTAACCCGGATAGATCTTAATGGAAAATGTATTCTGTATAAGTATGTCTTTGGAATTTGATGTATGAAAACAACTCTTAAAGATAATCTATTATAATTAATATAGTTTGCCAATATTAACCTACGAACAACTGTACATAATGAGCTGCCGATAAAATGCAAGAGGCATGTACGAAGGTCTCAAGAAAGCAACATGTCTCTTTTTCAAGACAGGACTCCTAACTTAAAAGACCGGCGGCGTTAGCGTACACAGGGAGTAGCGGTGGTTAGAGCATCACCTCAAACAGTTCTCACTACCGCTACCAGATGGCGCAGTTAACTAAATAAAATTCCCGATAACTGCGCTAAATGAGATTCTTAAAAATACAGCAATTGCGTTAGGTGCGTAATATTCTTGTTTTAGGGAAATGGTCTCAATTTAAATATGGCTTTATAAATCTGCGTTTTAAAAGGGCGTGGGACATTGAAATATTAATATAGTTCAGGGGAGTGAAAAAAAGTGTGCGATTGGAAATCGTGGGTTGGGGGGAGCGGGGTCCCGCACTAATGGACTACGATGAGTCGATTGTTTTGTCACGTGATAAGCGTAAGTACGAGTAAGACTTCCTGTAGGCTGTCTGCAACACACTAGTCGCTCACAAATTTTTCTTCAAACAACTTTCTTCCTTTAATCATAACTGAATTATAATTATTGTCACATTTAATGAATGTCATTTAAAGAAACGCGTGTATTCAAGAATATTTTGAAAAGTAAAATTTTTAATTAACACTGGGGAAGCGCTGATGGAGACAAACATTGTGCTTTAAAATTAATGATAATGGCAATGGCTTATCAGCTGTTATCTGTTGTTATGTGTTGTTATGTATAGCAGAAAGCCTACCAATGGCTAGTACGTATCACGTGACAAAACAAGGAAGTGACTCATCGTAGTCCATTGGGATTCTTATAAAGAGCGTTTCTTGGGTGCACGTTTTGTCAAGTAGCTTCAGTAGACGGAAGTTCACGCATTTCCGCCGCCACAGTTAAGCGGGCTATAACTATTGGTGAAATGAATCCGCAGTGTAAAAGGGGGTGGGACATAAAAATATTGTTTGGCGGACTTTTGCTATAATATATAATAGATTTGCCGACCACTGGCTCAACTTAAAGAAATCTACGAAACAATAACAAAAATTCTATCAGGGTTACGAATCATACACTGCGCGTGTCAGTTAAATGGAAACATCCGTTACTTTTTTCTTTTGACTTTCTTTTCGCCACTTTGTTTTCTGTCGATTTTTTTCAAATTATTTTTCCAAAACTTTAAGAGACTGTGAGGTTGTTTTTTTTGTGTGCCAATTTTCACAAACTTTTCAGGGACTTGGAGATTTGCTAAACTTCAAAGACCGTGTGAACCCTGAAATGATATGAATACACTGTATGTCTATTAAAAATAAATCTTGAAATCTTTTAATGCCTAGTACGTGGTCTGTTAATACAAAATAATAGGATTTGTTCTGTAAAATTTGGATTCAATCAAAAGGCCCGAGGTTCCCCACCCCTTAGCTGATCTCGTCGAATCACATTGAGTCTTCCAATCTAGTCTTTCAACTTTAAGAAATCATATTTTCTCTACGCCCGTTGCACAAGAACTGTCTAGAACAGCAGCTGTTCCTCTACATTGATGTTCAATAAAGACTGCCACCGCAGAATCGGAAAAAGAAAGAAAAAAACCACACACCATCGTCTCTTTGAGTAAGACAGATTCCAACTAATATAATGGTGTACATAATTTAATAAATCTATGAAACCAATGAAAGTGACCTTCTCTAACCTTATCTTTGCTTAGGGTATTGGGGATGACACATGAAAAACACGAAGCCACAAGTTAGGAGCAAATAGTAAAAAAAAAGTTTCATGACACTAATATAGCTATAAGCATAAACCCATTACAACCGCGTTGGTAACTGTTCAATTTCAAAGTAATATTGGCTGCGATGTATAGTATACTGTACCTGTTTGACCTGATTGTAAACATTCCTCCAGGAACACCCGTAACACCAGTCGTACATTTCAGGGGTCAGTTCCAGCGGCGACATCATCATGATTAAGTCTCCCGGGGTCAGTTAAGCCATTTCTACAGTGGTCTCATCGCGAGGAGGTCTAGACGCCAGGTCGGCGAAACTTTCTTAGTTTATGTTTCACATCCACTGAGTCCAATCTTGGTTAAGCTCTAGAACTTACGGTGCTGTATTATATCCCAGATAGAGTGTATCCAGACTGGGTCATCCAACCACCTGTTGCATCCACTGACTCCAATCTCGGATAAGCTCTAAACTTACGGTATTATACCCGAAATAGAGTGTATCCAGATTGGGTCATCCAACCTCCTGTTGCATCCACTGTGGTATAATTAGTGCTTTTCAATCGAGAGAAGCATATAATGCTTTTTTTCTCTTAATATTCACAACACCGACCAGATTTTGATTCACTCTAGTACATGAGTTCAGACACAGCATGTGTCAATCTTATTTATGTGCTCAAATTTGAGTTTCTCAACAATGACTTTAAAAAACAAAATTTGAAATATATGATGTTTTTTATCTTACAACTTTAGCGTCAAGCAAATATGTGAGAGTAAAGTGGTTAAAGTGGTCAGTGCAGCTGTCAACGTTATAAGTGGATGCAGAAGAGACATTTTAAATAAAATGATAAAGTTCGCTACAAGTCAATCGTCGTATTTGTAAATAATTCGATTAATTAAATTCAGTATCTTATTTTTATATTAATTCTTAAGAGGACATAACACGTCTGCTGTAATTATCAGGACATTTCCTTGGAATAAAGAATAGAAAGGTGTCCACGTAACCGGATCTAGCAAGGCAATTTTACTAGTTTCCCAAACACTAATTACGCACTCTTGGTGTGCATACAGTTTTATTACATCTATCCAACTGACGCATGTGAGTAAAAAACGAATGCAACCAGCCAATGGAATGTGCTATATTTAAAAATACATGAAAATAATAAGTGATGTTATAAGAACTCTTCGATTGTTGTGGATAGTGCTTTTGTTCGACCGCCATAGAAACTTGCGAGGAAATGGCACGCACTAAAACATAACGCACGTGCTTGTTGCCAGATTCTATGTGAGTGATCTACGCATCTCACCACCACACCCAACAATTTAGACTAATGCACAACTACCCCCAGCCCCAGTCAAAAAAAAAATTGTCATACGAACAGAAATATGTTAAAAGTGCGTCAAAAATCGATTTAAAGTTAAAAGGGCGAGGGCAGTGGCAGTGAAGGATTTATGTAAATTAAAGTATTTTACATGGCAGGCTGCGGATATTTAATATTTGGATAACAACTGCATGCATAAAAGATGATGAACAGAGGGTGACAGTAAGAGGATGTGAAAACGTACACATGATATTAATATTCACCTGAACTTTAATATCTCTCTTCAGTGGCATAACTGGAATGTTAGGCCAAAATGAGGAAATACATTCGGCAGTGAAATGGTTTGGGGGGGGGGGGGGGGTAGAAGGGCTGTGGCCGCGAGACTACATCCAGGTTTACCTGTCTTTGTAGTTATGTAAATGAGAACATTTGCCGATTCACACGGACTAAGCACCGACTCCAAAGCATTTTTTTTAAATTAAAAAATGCAAATAAAACTTTTTTTTAAATTAAAAAAACTTAACAACAGAAGCATATTTGTGTGTGTGTGCTTTGAGTTGCCTTGTAGTATTACTAACTGACACGCTTAGCTCTATTGCCCACCTTAATTGCAATGCATGAAACGTGATCCAAGGTCATGTGTATGCTTTGATTCTAGACGCATTGTTATCAAGAGGATAGTTACAGAACCTTTCAAAAGGCACCACTGAACTGATACGGTAATAAACTATTTCAAAAAAATTATATGCGTGTAGTTGCAAAAAGCATATGTAGTATTGAAGCTTCAGAAGAAAGACGTCAATGCACGTCTCACTGACAGCCTTTCAACTGAACTAACTAGGAATGAAGCCACGCCCCCCACTGTGATGTGGGGAGCAGTACAGTTACACATAAACAGTCGAAAGTAAAAGTTTCGATTTAACCTAAACATACCCCAACAGCCAAGACACGGACCAGAAAGGTTGTGCCAGCTTTTCATCGCATTACCAAGACTTACTGTATAGAGCGTCAATTACGATTGACACTATGTATCCTGAAAAATCGTTCCTTTATTGTTATTTTAAATGTATGTGTAATTTATAATAATAATACTTAAACATTTACTAAAACTAAAATCGGATACCTTTAATTTTTTGCGCATTAAATTGATTCGATTTCCGTAAAATATTAGAAAATGTCTATTATTATTTTTAAGAATCCGAACGTATTTACATCGCTTCGTCCGTTTGGCGTTATGGTCAGCCTAGCTCAGTCTTATATGTATTGATTGATTATTTAATAAATAAGAAATTTCGGAACCTTGTTTTGTCTATTAAACATTAAGTCGACACAGGTAAAATGAATATAAACACAATTTCATTCAGAAATGTGAATGTGAGATCAATCATGGCCTTATGTTTAAAAATAAGGCTCGACCCAACCAGAGTGGGAATCCCTGAACTAAACATAAGTTGGGTTAGTAGAACAACTGCGAAGTTTTATTCTTAAGCGTTATTCACCCGGTTCTTGGTTTTCCCAAACGTTTTTATCCACAGGTAATCAATAGAAGCCGCGGTGGGGTATTTCTGGAAGTATATTTCAAAGTGTTTTAAATGGGATGGAATCGAGTTAGAAGCAAGCGTTATGGTGAGTCAATTATATGTAAGTCATAGGGCTAGCGTAGGTGGTGTGGGTGTGAGAGAGAGAGAGAGCGGGTGAGTGATTGAGCGAGTGATTAAGTGAAGGAGTGAGTGAGTGAGTGAGTGTGTGTGTGAGTGGGTGAGTGCGTGGGTGGGTTGGGAGTGTGAGTGAGTGAGTGAGTGAAAGAGATTAAAATTGCGAAAGTATGTCAATTTTTTTAATCTATACCAGCGTTCCCTAAATGGTGGTCCACGAACAGGCTTACATATGCCGGCCTGCACCTCATGAAGATTTATGTTAAAAAAAAGTAAAATATAATTAATAAATCTGGAGCCGGTCCCGATTGCAATTTCCAAACTCGTCCACCGGTCAGCCAAACTGAACAGTTTGAGAAACACTGATCTAAACAAGTCATGCCATCTGGGAATTGTAACTAAACGCGAGGGGAAAGAGGCTTATTAAGTGTTGTTGTTTTTTTTTAAGTCCCACGTTTCATTGAATATTTGTAATAGAGTTAGCACCCACATCATAAAAAAGATTATTCCGAAAACTCAGACCCACACACGAATCGATTAGCGCGTGCCTCGCCCGTTAACTCAACCTCAAGCGGAATAAAGGAGGCGGTGGGTATCTTCAACAGATGCAGTGGCGTAGCTATGGTAAGTGCTGCCGGGGGCGGGCCAAGATTGTTGCTGCTCTATTCCATAAAAATAAAAATGACGTCTGTCAAAAATGACGCCCCTCCATAAAAAGAAAAAAGGGCTTCTAAGGCGGACACCCCCCTTCCGCACCCTTTCCTACGCCACTGAACATATGTTACAGCATTAAAGTGTATTAAAAGTAAAATCTTGTTGGATGACATCATCGCTCGATATGAACTTGGTCACACGTCACAGATGTCCCATGTTACAGGTATAGCAAGTTTAAATCAAGACACACGTGCTACTCTTTATATTACCGAGGGTTACAACACTTTTCCCAGATAAATTCACAATCATTCACAAGCAATCATTCGACCGTTATATTACTCTAAAAATGATGTTCATTAGATGCTAATAATACTCTTGTGCATTAATCACATACACAAATCTTTTAAACTTAACTTCCATTATATGATAGTATCCTAATATCTGTGGCCAATTGCATATAGTATTTCTGTGTGTCGCCTATTGAAAGAATATCCATTTGTAATATTGAATCATCACGACTCATCAAGTTCAACAGCTCACTAATGGTAAGCAATGGCAGGTTATCATCATATGGCATCAAGTCAACCAACAATGGGTTTAAGGTAACAATAACTTCCAGCGAGAGCCAATGTGTGTGTGTGGGGGGGCGAACAAAGGCAATCAGTTGTTTTAAGAAGAACATAAAGATAATGGGTGATAAATAAAAATGCTATTTAAATGGATACTTCTCGTGATTATCTAATTCCCGCCAATTTTGAAATTACTGCTTTACAATTTCTAGTAACCTTATCTCCCTTCCCATAATTCTTAGCCTTTTTGTACTTCCTGGCATCGTTTCCCTTTTGAGGCCAATTGTCTTTCACGTTTTCTCCTTTTTTTTTGTCAAGCCCTCTTGGCGGGAAAAGGGAATTCAGCACAGACATCCATTCTTATGTTTTGCTCTAGATTTCAAGATTTTCTATATCGTGTTACTAATATACCCTTTATATGAAGCTGTTTATTTAGATATTGGTGCCCGATGCCAGATTTACCAGATACCTAACAATTTTGAAAATCCATTGTAATTATTGTTGGGAGGAAAAATGGGAAGAGGAGACAGTGGATACAAAAATGGTAGGGTTCATATTTCACGAATAATTAATCAGTACATCTGACACGTTTAACACTATTTGGGAAACAATCAGAATGATATGTGATTTCGTTATTTTTTATTGTACAAGTACCGCTTTGATACCCAAATTCGGCTTTTAAAAAAAACTGCAAATCTAGACGTGAATAATCGTCGAATCGGCCATGTCTTTTAACAAGTCTATTCGTGTCCCACTTTGAGACGGTCTCTACTATTTAACTCTCCATCCAACATTTGATTCTGCCAGTTAACGTTATGTGGATCAGACGTCCCACTGCAGAACACGATAAATGTCAGGAGAGATGGCATTTCATAAAGTACACACTCTAACGGAAGCCAAGAAACGCGGACACGTGTACTTTGGTAATTATTAATGTAACAGCGAGTTTAATCCTTTGATATGTTGGTGCGTTTAATAACTGGAAATTATAGTGAGTTTAATAGTTGGATATAATAACACTGAGTTTACTAGTTTTTTTAAACAGATTTTAGCCAGTCTCTTTTCAGATAAATGAAAACCACTAATATCTTCATCAGAATTATTTCCTATGGCGGACACCCGCCGACCGACTTCTGGTACATTTGCTAATTATTTAGTTGGATATTTTGCAAAGTACATTTTTTGTTCAGACGTTTAGTGTGTCTGTTCATGAGCAGTGATTAGTCCAAAGACATGGCAATTAGAACATTTAATTTTCAAGTTCCACTGCATAAAAATAATGGGTTCAAAAAATAGACTGCATTACGGGCCTTGCGTGGAATAATATTGGCTTTTGGGTGTCAGTAAATTTCACAATTTGTAGCTTCCTTGGCAACGAGTTTCATGTATTCGGGTAACTCATGCGACACGGGTCATGCTGTTTCGGCTGTTAGACGTTCCATTATCTTCCAGCTGAGTGGAGAGGGTGGGGATCTGATGCTTGTGCAACAGTTCATCCTCCATAAACACCTCGCCTTTTAAATTGAGTAGACTGTATAAACGACAACCCGTAGGCTTCCTATGGATATTACCTTTAAAGTATTCATCTGTAGCACCGTAATAAAAGGTATCTTCGAACATAGTCCCCTCTGAGAAGAGCTCCGCACGTAACTGTTGGTTAATTAATACAAATAAAATAGATAGATATGTCGCGCAGGGTTGTTGTTTGAAAATACTGTTAACTTTGTCCTTGTGTGTGTCGATGTAATAAAAGTATGCTTTAATCACCAAGTCCTTTCAGAGCACACACGAAGTAAGCAGATTTATTGAAATCCAAGACTTCATAATCCTGTGAAACCTTATAATCAGGAGAACCTTTCTTGAACATCTAAATTGAATATTTCATTAAATTAGGGGTAACATCTAAAAACCTCAATAACACAGATTAGACATTTAATATCATGAGGATTCTAAGCTCGCTGATAATGAACTGTTATTACAAACTACATCTCTCTGGTGGACAAACACGCCCGATAAGGGAGACATGCAACTATTAATAAATTTCCAGCTGAGCCTTGCAAGTGGACCCAGAAAACAGTCAATGGTTTATTTGGGCCCACACTCGTTGTATACTTGGCCAGTTTGCCTAGAAAACTACTGATATTCTAACATGGATTTGAAACGGTCAAATTTTGTAGTTTGTAGTGGGCAGGTTGATCTCACACTAGCTGATGGTTGACCGTATCAAACAACCAGTGGGGGTTCATAAAAAGGACAAGGTCAAAAGAATGGGCTAAAATCACATGACACCGATGTGGTACCTACAATGACACGGACCTCGTCCAGTACGTGCTCCTCGCTGATAAGCCATTGCACACAATTATCAAGTTACATACAGTTGGCCAGTTCTCTCGCAGAACAACCCATGATTGGTCTCATCGTATCGCTATCACCGCTGTACAACGGACTCGCTTGACTCACCAAACAGCGGTGGCTGGTCTACAGCTACAATTATCAATTTATACAGCGTATTGATCGTATTGAAATATTCCCATCGATTCGTGCGATTTTCCGGAACATTTAACACAGTGAACGCCTGAAGCTGGCAGTGAAATTCAGCTCAAAAAAGAGTTAATGCTAATTTTAAGGAATCGCCCGCCGTGACCACGGGGCTAACATTTATGTCACTCTGCTGTTGTGAGATGACTGCGTGGCTTTAAATTAGAACTACATTCAAGTGTGATCATTTGAGGTACAATAAACATTGCCGTGGACGGATTGTAATTAAACAACCCTAAAAAAAGTTTTTCGTAATAATACTTTATGAAATGTAATAATCGAGCAATAGGGGGGGGGGGGGGAATGGGGGCGCTGAAAATTTGACAAAACATCAAGTAAAGCACTTTATAAGAATCCCAATTAGTGCTAACAACCCACCCCAGGCTCGCAACACCATATTTCTTTCACGCCCCTGAACTATATTAATAGTATAATGTCCCACCGGCTTTTACACAGAGATTCATTACACCAACTATTTCTGTAAAACAAAAGAAAAAAATATGCAACAAATGCACTTACCAAATTTTTAAGAATCTCATTTAGCGCAGATTTAGGGAATTTTATTTCATGAAATCAGTGGCCTCTCGAATGGTTAAAACTGATTTTTGGTG
Source organism: Omphiscola glabra (assembly GCA_964017045.1). Lineage (NCBI taxonomy): Eukaryota > Metazoa > Mollusca > Gastropoda > Lymnaeidae > Omphiscola > Omphiscola glabra. Next base: position 30,137,775 of record OZ024796.1, on the reverse strand, counting down.
GTTGAGGGCAGAGGCGTAACTGGGTTTTTGGCGCCCTTGGCTAATTTATTTTTTAAATAATAAACATGTAAAAATTAGAGATTTAGCGGCGCCCTTTTGAACAAGCGCAGGCCGGCGCCCTTGGCAACTGCCCCAATGCCAAGCCGTTGTTACGCCTCTGGTTGAGGGTGGGAGGTGTTGCTACAAATTTAAAAGAATGTGTTGTCATCGGCATATAGGATGACGGGAGGTGGGTCATTTAGTAGTTCAATGATTTTTGCCTTAAACAAACACACGATCAAAAGCGAATTTAATATAAAGGATTTAAAAAGAGCTCTCGTGCTCAGTGCTTTCAAATTATTTGTTACCCAAAATGCACTACAGAAATGTCTCTTTTTAAGCCCTTAGGTTGTAACAGAAAATAAACCATTGACATCTTGAAGGTTATTTAAACCAATAAGAATATCGCTTCTGGTAAGTATTTTTAGGTGAAATTTTAAGAAATAAATTAGAGTATTTTTATAAGACTAAGTAATTTCATCACTCCTAAACTTTTCTATAATAAAATGATCGCACTTCCGTCTAAGGTTGGATCTTTTCTTTTCATTCTCTCTGACTCACTATCTCGCTCGCTTCTCTTGCCCTATTTCTCCTTCTTTCTCTCTCACACACACATCCCGTCTCCTACGCTCCTTTAAGGACTCTTCAAGAACCAAAGACGCATGTCCACGAAACGTCTCTACATGCCAAAACAAACCAACACCAAGTATTTACCAACCAGCGTAGAAAATGACAAGTGTTTATTATCGGCCATCCAGCCAAACTTGAAACTATTTTCAACCAAAAAATGGTATAAGATGACAAGTATTTTTCAAGCCCTTCAGTTAGAGGAAACATCTATAAGAACTTGGGTTTTCCTGCCGACCCCCCCCCCCCAACCCAACTCTCCCATGTATTGACAGTATCAAGAGTTGTGTAGAGGAGCGTCAAGGAAGCCAATAAGAACACCTTTACTGTACACATCTCGAGGATCAATCCTTGTGTCAGCAGACGTAAAATAAAACTTGTAATTCCACGGTCGATACCACAAGTAGCTTATTCTATTAAGTGACGCGCGGGTCGTCTGAAAACGTCTACAAGATCGATGTGCTTTCCTGGCATCTTGTTATTAACCTACCGATTTAATTAGCACCTGGTGGTCACTACGTCACAATGAAGCAGTTACGGGTAGACAGAAAAAAAATTCATCCGTGAGCATCGAACCAGAAATTGAAATGTCTTTCCCCAACAAGTAGTTTTTGGAGATTTTATTTCACCCTGATGCGCCTCCGCTAAAACTCCCCTGATACTTAATAATAATTTCAATGTCATTTTTATAGTATTAAATTGCAGATAGATCCGACTCTGTACACAAACGTTCATGAATATATAATTGATTTTAATAAATTTAAAAAAAAACATAAGTGGTAGCCAAACATCGGAATACTATAATAAACAGAAAAGGTTTTCCACATTTTATTTTTTTCCAATGCTCAGTACGAGATAAATATCGATTTTTTTCGCGACAATGACTGCACATCTGGTCTACTGCAAAATTACCGTGACTCATGACGGATAATTCAGCTAGTAGATTCAAACATAGTAACGGTAAAAGATTGACGCCACCATAACACGACAGATGTAGTTTATTTACAAAATAAGAATCATGGGTAGGATACGTCACATCGAGAGTATGAATTTTTTTATATATGTGAATGGACAAACATATATGCAGGCAGTTGGAAAAGCACTGATTCTGATTATATGAAGGCGTGTGCATATGTTCCCAACACATGTATACATAAATATATACTGAATGGTGCTTAAGCTCTAACGATGCACATGTCGCACTCTTTTTAAAATAAATAATACTTGAACTATTTCCTTGTGCGTTGACGCCGACAATTTAATGAACATTGGATTCAGAATGTGTGAGTATATGTGTCTTTTAGAAAATGTATCAAAGAGGTCGTGTCATGGATAGCTATTGAAACTCACATCATCAGGTCACTGGCTAAAAGAGTGATGCCAGGTACCTAACACGTGTTCGGATAATTAAGTCGTTAATGCGGCGCTAAATATAGGAGGAAATATTATTCTGAAATAAATTGTTAAATTCCACGTCTAAAATTTCGCACCACAGGTAGTATCATTACTGGTAGATACTGCATCACATAAGACCTGATTTATAGGGCAAATAAAATAAATATCGTGAGAGCTCTATTTAAGATACACCACAAAAAGGACTCTCTTATAGATTAAACAGATTAGTAAGAAAAACCCCCAATAAAGAGCGTTTTTGTGTCCTAACATAATTAAATTAAGAAATTAGCCAATCCTCTTCTTAATTTAATGTGGTAACTACACTTAGAATCTAGCTAAAATGTGATCAAAACCATCTTTGAAATATAACCAGCATCACAAAGTCGGTTCCATAAGGTTTTTTTACATTTTACTTCTCAAATACGTCACACGTGTCCTGGTATACGTCACACTGTCCTTAAATAGTCACACTTGTTAACTTTTAAGTGATGGCTTTGTACATATACTAAACTGTGGTTAAGCATTCTCTAATCTTTAGTTGCCTCAATGCCTACGAGAGTTACACACAGCCACTGCAGTCCCTTTTGAAATTAATTCACAATTCAGAAGAAAGAAAAACAACACATTTTTATATAGATATCCCCATTGAAGCACAAACGTTGTTGCCACAGTGAAAACTAGCTTTGTCGTGCACGGACAAAACTGATGGCTTCGCACAAGAGCTGCTCACCGCACGGCGAGCAGACCAAGCAACAACACAACATAGCGTCACTTGACGGCTTCAAACAGACTGCAACGTCGTGTGCGTAAACTGGCAATCAGGCAGAGCCGTTGACGTGGAGCGGGAAGGGGGGGAGCTTTTGATTTGCTCATTGTAAAACTGCCGCGAGCAGATGTTTGACGACGGCAAGGAGGTTTTTTTTTGTATTATTGTTATTGCGAGGTGAAATGGAGAAACGTTTTTAAAGGGTAGTGTTATGATGACGAAGGGGGTGATAAGGCGGATAAAGAGTAAACAATGAAACCAGGACCGATAGCCGTCTGTAGAGTGGGGAGATATCAGTTTGTGGAGTGGGCAGTTGGGATAAATGTGGCTATCAAACACCGAGATTTCAGTAATGAAAGAGGCATGGCACGACACATGCGCGTAGGTGGGTTTTCCTTTGTCAGTAGGGAAGGGGGTATATTTGCAATGTTGGGAAATCTATGATTTGCAGTAGTATCTAAATGTTTACGACATAAAGTTTGATAGCCGTAGTGAGTCCAACGACCCGAGGACAATATAGATGACTCCTACTCCCCGAGGACAATATAGATGACTCCTACTACCCGAGGACAATATAGATGACTCCAACTATCCGAGGACAAGATAGATGACTCGAACTACCCGAGGACAATATAGATGACTGCAACTACCCGAGGACAAGAGAGATGACTCCAACTATCCGAGGACAAGATAGATGACTCCAACTACCCGAGGACAATATAGATGACTGCAACTACCCGAGGACAAGATAGATGACTCCAACTATCCGAGGACAAGATAGATGACTCCAACTACCCGAGGACAATATAGATGACTCCTACTACCCGAAGACAATTTAGATGACTCCTACTACCCGAGGACAATATAGATGACTCCTACTACCCGAGGACAATATAGATGACTGCTACTACCCGAGGACAATATATTTGACTCCAGACCCTTAAATCCTCCCAGATACTAATCAAAATTAAGCGTTATCTATGTTAATTTCTTTTGACGCAAACCCCTTTGGGTTAGGTAGGAATAAGGTTGGAGGGCTGCTACTTGAAGATGCCCAAATGGTCGTGGTTTAAATTGACATTGACACAGACCAGATTCTTAAGTATAAAGCATAGTCAGATGTTCTAAAATTGATGCGCGGTGTCACGAGCTATCGAATCCTTAGGTGATCTTTCCCTAAATCCCTACAATTTTTCTGACACCACCTTATTTTGATGTGCCCTAGGAAACGCAAGATATAAGAAACTAAAGAATTTCTTTATAAAATTCAAAATAATTACACATAATTTATTATTTAAATGTAATATGAAACATGCATCACAATTCTTAAATGAAGCTACTAGCTCAATGAGTTTAAGTACAATTAAAAGAAATAAAGATGAGATGAGATTCTTTAGTGATCTAAATAAAATGGATTTTTTATAAATTACATTGTACATATTCATTTTCAGTACATAAATAAATGCATATTTACACAAGACACCATTTGACTATCATAACAATTAAACACAAGACATCTAAGGTATTTCTCTGGCTTAGAAATTAGCCATAAAAGAACTCCTTTGGTGCCAATAATGACTTAATTAGTGATCATTTAGATTTGGTAACCGCTTTGGGTGGGGGGGGGGCGCTGGAAAATTTGTACAGACTGGGAAACAAAATAATTTTTATATATTTCGGTGCTACCTTTAAGAGCAATAATTCGCCCTGATCGAGCTGATCTTAGGTGTCTGTGATGAAGTGGTTGGAATACGTCATCGAAAATTGTGTTCACTTTACAACAGAATTTTCCTTCAAATAAGTGTATAGTACAAGTAAAACAAGCAACGCTACACCTCGTTAACAAAGGAGCGCAGGATGTCTGTTACTCCTTCTCTGCCTATTGGTCTGTTCTATTGTGACCCTATCCTCTTTGATTGTGACTGGTTCTCTTCACTGCAAATGCTTGCTGTCGCAAAGCGTTGTTGTCCGTCTACTGTCTAAACGGATATACTCATTGGGAACGAATAGTCTCATATTCCACTATTCCTGAAAGATATTAGAACTCATCCACACCACATAAACCCTTACACTATCTACCCACCGTGGCTCTTCCAGGATATCACTTAATAATAAGTCTACCCCATATATAAACCAATCACTTCTCACTCACTCACTCAACTTCCCAAACAGCTTCCACATTCTTGCTCCGTAAACACTTACCTCTACGTGGAGCTCCATGGCTTGAACTTGAACTGGTACAAAGCTATAGGTGTAAATCTAAGCATATTAAGAAAGGTTCATGCGAGGACTTCAGGTCCGTGATCAGTGAAAGATCCAAGGTTCGATTAGGATGTATACCCGAGTGTCCCCTTACGAACTTTCAACTCAAACTATAACAACTCCCAGTCGCCAACATCCCCATAGCCATAGATCGTCGGATATCTTCCACAACAATCCCCCTACACACACACACACTTTCTCGGCACATTCACGCCAGTCAAAGACAAATTCTACATTTCTTGTGACCATCACTATTTATAGCCTACCCTCTCTCCAACGATCTGTTATTTGGCCAGAAAGGTAACGGTCATCCTGTGACAGGCGGAATCCAATGTGTTAATTTTATATTAACAGTTCTTAATATATCGCCATCGCCTGCTGTCCATTCGGAATTTTTATAAAATACTTTTTTTTTTTTGCCCCCAACCACCGATAAATCTTTATATGAATATAATGCTCGGAGTATTATTAGCTGAGAAGAAAAAGAGCAAAAAATCCACAACTATTCTGAGTCCCATTAAATGTCCATTAGAGAAAAAATTAATAGTCTATTAATCACTTATCCAATTCTTACCCGCACTGCGTTCGTGTTTTAAGATTATTATTTTCTTTAAACTAGCCCTTTCCATTTATTGAATATTTGAAATGTTCAAAATAAGGCAAAATTATTTAGCTTCGACCCATTTATATTCGATGCACATAATATTAAAGAAAACAATATGAAGAATTCCCTCGAGCTGAAACTCCTACCCCTAACCAAATAACATAAAAATGTTTCATCTAAATTAAAAAATCAAAAGAGCTAAGCAGCTAAGCCATGACGAGAAAGCCAGGACACGACCGGCACTATGCAAATCCCATGGGAGAGAACATTTTGGCTTTATTCACCACTTTCTGCTTAAATGAACATAACGATACACGTGTTATCATGTTGGAAATGTCAAACATACATGAAGGAATCTTATTTTAAAAACCCATCAGATATTGTTGTTGTTTTTTTTGCAAGGGTGCGACAGCCCTTTCACACATGATTACCGTATAAAGCAGCTTGGTTTCTACATTCAAGAAATATGCACCATTTTTTTCTTTTCTGAATAGTTGCCTGTCAAATGAAGAATCCAGCCAAGTTGTTATTAATTGAGTACAGCTTCCTCCTTCAAATATAGTTTTATATAAAAAAATCGTTTTTCGTTTTTATTTTTACATCAACATTTAAAAGAAAAATTCAATAAATTTAAAAAAAAACCAACACAACTCTAAAGAGAGAAATGAAATTGTGTACCTAATTTGCATCAACCCAGTATTTCCTAACGTGGGGCGCACAGGGGGCGGGTGGGGGGGGGTTAAAGATATGGGGTACATATGGATTTTTAGAAAAAATGATTGCATTTAGGTATCGGCGGAGTTGAACAGGACAATATTTATTTTAACAATCGACCTATATCTACCGACATCGCACTCTATCGCCGGCTACAAACTCATTGTTTGAAAAAAAACTCTGGGTATCTTTTCAAACCGTTTAGTGGGGATGGGAAGGGGGGACATAGGGACGTAAAACGTATCCACCCCAGCCCTAGAAAGTCCGGCCCGGATCTTGTGTGAAAGCAGCACCCCGACCGGCCAGGCGTTCCTTATCTGGTGCCGCCTCACTCGTATAGTCAATCGAGTGGAAGGGTGGGTGAGGCTGCCTCAGGGGCGGAAAGCTCCCGGCGTGCCACTTCGCGGCCTGACTGGAATAAAGACTACTGGGAGAGTAGTTGATGGCCAGTTGAGTTTAGCGGAGGGTGCGTTGGGGAAGGCTTCGGCTCGATAGATAACTGTAAAGTAGATTAGATTAGTGGGGATACAAAGGTGAGATGGCTGTCACGAAAAGTTATTATAAGATTTTTGAAGCTAATGCAAAAAATCAAATATTAATAATTGAACATTCAAAGAGAAGACGCCATTAACGCATTATGTAAAATAAAGGTAAACATGCATGGCACGGCTCTGCAGTAAAACAAATAAAGATATCCAGGCCCAATAAGTTTTGAAGAGGCTTGCTGCTCCTATTCCCGCGTTCATTTTCTTAAATTTGGGTTAAAGGTTGTAGGTGATTTTTAATATTATTTTTGTTGTTGAAAATCGACTATATGCAAAAAAACCTTGGTGGCTTAAGATTAAATTAACCAAATTAACGTTTCTCATACAAAATTATTTACAGTAAACATCAAGCATAGAGAACGCATCGCCTTTGTATTCTAATTCTAGGGTTGAGTTGAATCTATGTTGTATTTCACCTGCATGGACATCACGACTCTTTTTCATGTTTAGGTGGGGCGTGGGGCATTGGCCTTAAGATTGGGAAACACCGCCTTCAGCTACTGTGCGTGTGGCGACATCCCCATCCTCCTAAACAACTCCGCGATAAGTGACCGTTAGCTGTGGCCGTGTCCTCGCGCCCGCCCCCGCTTTCCGACAGGCAAATGTCAACAAGAGCCCAACAATAATTCGAGTGGTAGCCCTTTGTTTTAGTCCTTCCCCCCCCCCCCCTAAGACCAATAATTATTGAAAACTATTGATTTTTCCCATGCCCGTTACCATGCTGGCAAAGCGCTTGTGGAAAGACATAGTCCAAACAGGTTTGCCATGGGGTATAGAATCAACGCAACGTCCATACAGGTCGGGGTAGGAGTGAGTAAAGAGAAGACATTGCCCACAAAGATCAGGGTTTAAGGGTTAATAGAATGTACTGTACCAATAGGTCAGGGGTTAAGAATGACAATGTCCACACTTTTCAGAGTCGTAAGTCGTAGAATTACGACAATGATCAAGCAAGCGGTGAAGGTAAATTAATTAAATGTCCACAAAGGACTGCAGAAGCAGGAATATATATACATGATCTGGCGTGTAAATCCAGATCGTGGGCTTAGATGTGATGCAATGTCCTTATATTTCTGAACGATGGCGTTGGTGCAAGGCAATGAGCACACATGCTGCCATAGAGGTCGGTAAACTGAGGGACAAGACTGTGTCAGTATGGGACGTTCGAGGCAAATCAATCCTCATAAAATAAATTCAAAAGCTCGGAAGCAAGACATTTACATCAGGTTCAAGGACGTAGTTTGCTTATAAGCGGGGTATTGTTTCGTACATTGCATGAGAACAGCTACCAGAAATTCTTTTTAAAGGTCAAGGTCTGCAGAATTACGACATGGTTTATTCAGATCGTGTGAGTAGAAATATCAAATTTTCTATAAAGATCATGTTCATTCATTGAAGGGTACGACAACGCATTCCACCAAAATAACGATGTAAGTGGAGAGACCACCGTAAATTAAGCCAGTTTGACGAGAGAACAGTTTTAACACAAGTTAAAATGCACGTCCGCAAACGTGTGGCGAAGTGGTCTTTTCTGTAACGGGAAGCTAGGCGCGTGCTTTAATGCGTACGTGAGAAACTTCCAAACATTCCGATTGTTAAAAAAGGCAATTGCCGCTATACAGTCATTTTTTTCATTTACAATATATTGAACGTGGTGAAGTTTTCAGATTTAAAAAAAATGTATGCCGGTTTAGCAATCATGGCAATGTACACTATTAAAAAAAAATATTTGTATATTCTATATATCGAATAATTAATATGACATTCTAGAAAATTGTTCATCTAATTTCAGACTAGTCGTCTCGTGATAATGCTGGAATTGACTTCAATGCACAATGGACAGGAACACGATTAACTTCGCCGAAGTATCCGCAGTTACAAATTCAAGGGAATCTGTTACTTAAAAATCCGAATTTAATGTAACCACTTTATGCACTTTCAGGTAAATCGGACAAGTGAGCCTATACGGTGACCGATAACACGGTTTATGTATAATTCAATGCAACCACTTTTGTTCCTGGTCGCAACACGAAGTTCAATAATTTAATCTACAAGTCACTTGACGACGAAATCCGAATCGATTTTGGATTATAACGATATTTTTATCATTGTAATCAAATAAAATTTTAAGCAAGTGACGATGTGTACGCCTAGTCTGCTATGGCTACACAATCACTGTATTCCATCTTGACAGCAGGGGCGACATGGGGCCACAGAATTGTTTAAATGCAGTCAGCGGCGAATCGCTACACTTGCATTTTGGCATCACGTTTTGGTCAAACGTCGTATAGATTGAGTTTAGAATGATCGGGAGCATAGAGGAAAGGTTTTGTCTAGACATGGACAAACTGATTAGGAGAGTAGACGAGGGACAATTTCTGGGCAGGTCCGGGACGTGAGGCAATGTCCAGGCAGGTCTGGGGTGTAGACGTAGGACAATGTTTGGGGCAGGTCATGCATAGTTGCAAAACACTGTCATTGACACTGGTGTATACAGAGCATGGCATCACTACAGGAAATGAACAAAACAGTTGGTTTGAGAAAATAAAGGGGTGTGGGGTTAAAGACAACACATTAAACATACATGGCAGAAAGACCAGTCAGTACGGAGCAGAATCGCAGAGGTTTAACAAAAATCTTTCCGTACTGTCATATCACCAAGTTTAGCATGACAAGGCTATCACATTAAATAGTGTGTATGAAGTAACATCTATTTTGTATTAATGTCTAAGGAGCTAGCTGCACGGTTAAGAAACAATAACCCTAAGGCTAATGTGTTGCAAAGTAAACACACACCACCACCCCCCCCCCACCCCCACAATCCAATTTATTCTAGAGTTTAGTGTAGATGATTGACAGTATCTTAAACCAGAATTGAGTTCAAACTATGGGTAATCAATACGATCAGGCCAGGTGAACTATGTTCGAAACATGCACTGTTTCCTGGGCTGAGCGGTTTACACTAACAGCTAGTCGAACTGCAAAACAACGACTGTGGTAACCGACCGGCGCTAATCTGACAAAATATATGACTCCAGTTTTACAATATTACAATCAATAAATCAGATGCAAGACGTCAAACGACATCTTTTTTTTTAATCTACACACGGGTGTGATCTCATAAGTTCGAGTTGGAACCAGGGTCGTAAATCGTAAACCAACGTCTCCATTACCGTAATGTAACACTCATCATTACATAAGCAACAGCTTCATTTTATCCAAGGAATTACATACAAAAGTAGTGCCTCTTCCCTGCTCAGTTACCTAAAAGTCAAACAGTACGACTTAACAAATCAGGAAGAAAAAAATATTGAAGCACTGTATTTTTACTTACAGTGGTCATCACAGGTTAAGAGATTTGCGGTGACTTAACGACATGGCTATGTATTGAAAGGAAGTGAATAGTAGCCCACAAAATTGCTTTACCGAGTGTGATCATCAACCAATACGGGCTTCAAATATTATAGTCACACTTTTTGTTTGTTTCAGTGACAAAGAAGTTATTGAAACACCCGATGAGATCACATCCAGGATGATGAGAAAAGAGCCAATAGTTTCGCTTAATGTGGACAGAAATAAACAATACAGAGCGCCAACAGAGGGTGCTCACACCTGCAAGCTAAATGGCGGTTTAAAATTACAATTATGAAACAAGTTAGTAGCATCTAATATACTAAACCTCTACTTTGATATTCACAGATGTGCTTCCTTCAAGTCAAAAGTGCACAGCAATAATCAGGACTGGGTGGTTGAATAAATCAAAATAACTCCAACAACAGAAGTGGAAAAAGTGCGACCTCCGAAACAATTGATTTTTCACAATAACGAAAAAATCAATGGGTTTAACTTTAACACCCACAATTAATTCATCTGTCTTGGCTGAGCAGGATTCTGGAAAGAGTGGAGGGGTGGAAATGATGGATTGATCGGACAACAGCACTGACAGGATCGCTGGTCGACAAAGAAATTGCAGCAGTTCACCACAGGTAAACAAGATCACAGAGCCCTGCAAGGAAAGTGCCATGGACTAAATCTCAATTATTTTTTAATGCCTCGTTATAGCAAATGTAACCATCCTATCGTAATGCATATTTTAAATATATAAAAATTCACTAGTTACTGCAATAAATTGGTTAGTTTTACCTACAAATAAAGTAAATTGTAGTGAAATTTTGAATGGAAGCACACACAAATACGTTTAAGCGCGTTCATCAACAATGCTGTGTTAAAAATTATAAAGAAAGAAACCAGCAGACCAGCACTCCAAGCTAAGGAGTAGTCTGATAAAACATCACACCATATCTACTGCAAACATACTATCGGTAACACACTTTTTACACATCGCTTATAATAAAACTAATTTACTGAAAATATCTCACCACTACAGAGCCTATGTCGCAAACACTGGTCACTGATACTTCATGTTATCCTCAAAAGCCGCCAGAACATTTTTTTCATCGGTCAGGGTATAGTGTGTCCAGACGAGGAAGTAATGGAAACAAGAAACAGGGTGAAAGTAAAAATAATATCAGGGGCAGAGAAGACAGAGAGTAACATGAAGAAGACAGTGGCGATTCCCAAAGTAATTAATTAATACGAAATAATTGCCATTAGGAAAGTTAGTTTATCGTGAAAAGGGCAAAATCCCAGTAAGCTCGGAGTCTTTCAAAAATTCAAACCGACCCCGTCTTAAGAGAAGTCAAGCACAGCATACGCAGTATACGTTAATGATAACTCAAAATACAACCATGAAAAATGACCACGCAAAAACTTTTAATCAAATTTTTCTTCAAATTTATATTAAATGTTTGCGATTCCCGGACCAGCCTATTACGTCTAACAATATGGCATCCACTTCCCGGCCACAGCATTCAGTGTGGACATATACACTATGGTGGTCAGTGGAACACAGAGGAGATGCTTATGACATAATCTGCGCAATGGTTTTTCTTCTTTTTTCCTCAACGCCGACACCCCCATGATTACAAGAGAGCGTTGTGATGTGACAATATTAGCACGCGGGTCAATGGGTGCCGTGTCTACGTCAGCAGCTAATCTTGTACTAATGGCCGTGTCAAAACATATATCTCCCTCCATGGTGCCTTCTCTGAACCAGTGGTTCTAAACATGTTAATGTCTAGCATCACAAAACTCTTTTCACGTAATGGGGGAAAAAGTCGATTACATTTGACAACACATGCTTTATTGGGTAAAAAGCATCATAATTATTAACACAGCCGTCAAATATAAGCTGCAATGTTTAGCATATGTAGTAATAACATATGCTGACTATATAATAATTATAATCAATGTTTAACTAAGTTCTTTTTCAGGTGCTATTCATCTAATTCACACAGAGTCTATTATGTGTCTTCTTACCAAACAGAAAGAATGGAACTCTGTCCAGCTAATAAAAACTAAAGCTCTAAGTTTGTTCTCGGGCTATGTTCATTTTAGTTTTTTAAGTTTATTTTTATTATTTTACTTATTAGTTATTCGCGGAAGGGTCGTGATCTTGTAATTTATAATTTACCCCGTGTTTCCTATTTCCCTATTCTACAACATGATCTACAATCTCACCGCTAAATGCCTAAAAACTAACAAAGCTTGCCTTATGTCTCGCAGTAAGAATTATTTGATATTTGCTGATAAGTTGCTAACAAGAGAGTTGACGGTACACAAAGAATTCAAACATAGTAGTCATTACTTACATCTATAAATGTTTATGTTATATATACACACACACAGAAAACACATCTTTAATCAGATTGGCCCGTTACGGAGATTTTAAAATGAATGTATCATTGCTATACGTTCTTACAGTTTAGAGGTTATTATTGATCAGATTCTGGTATGTTGTCATCAGACATGACTTAATTGCCCTAATAAGTCATGCTATACAGTACGTAGTGTTGTAAAGAATAAAACCACAGTTCATTTATTTCAGTCGTTATTTACCAATATCCTGTCATGCTGGACTTTTTACTCTAAATGTCATCAGAATGATGTCTGGGGATCAGCTCTCTATAACATAAACGTTTTTTTTTTTCTTTAAATTATTATAATGTCACAAATGTAAACAATCTTGTGAAACATGAGATCCGTTTATCTCGCTAAAAACTTCCTCCAGTGTTGTCACAGATGGTCAAGTTAACGTTTCCTCCTCCCAAATAGTTGCACCCCCGGCCAGCAGAGATATTCTCTATTTAGTGACCATTGAACTAACTCCGGCCTAGGAAACCCTATTCTGCTCTTATCCAAATATATGTACATAAACTACATGGGCTGAGAGTGGAGAGACACCTATCTTACCATCAGTTCGTGCAAACAGGACGATATACCCAAGTCAATAGCCATGTAAACCAAGGGTCTCAAACTTTAACTTTCCAAGCGGCTACTCGGGATAATTCGATGGCTCAAACGTCGCTAAACAGATTTTATATTCTTGAGCCATCATCACGTGTCTTAACACTCTCTTATAATAATAACACAAATCACTTTGCGGTCCGTAGAAAGCTTAGCAGGTTGCACGCAACCCCGCTGATCGCGAATTTGAGACCCGTGACTTCAACAGTAGAAACCTCAAAACTTAACCTAAAACTTATTGATGTTGTAAATATATCTCTCTGTATGTATCCAATAGAATTAGTAGGTATTCATGCTGAACATTCTGCGATTGTTACAGAGAATCTAGTCGCCAATGACAACTGATGCACACATAACTAGACGACAGAATAAGCATGCATATAAGGGATGAAGTATACAAGATGCTGTCAGACTCCACAGACTCCATGAATAAAGATACGGACATAAAAATAGAAAGTCTCGGAACGAGTTGGGGGATTTGGGGAAGAAAAAAAAAGAGGGTGGGGGTCTGGTTATGAAAATCTTTGGGGTATGTTACAGAAGAAGCGATTCGGGGGTTTACATAAGAAGTCATTCGGGGGTGGGAGGTGGACACCGCGTCTGTGGATTTCAGCTAGTTGTACATGGGATGACACCTCGACGGGAATTTATCTTTTTGCTTGTGGGTGAGGGAACGGGTCAGCTCAAGTAGAATAGCTAAAAGTAAAAGCGTAGAGAAACATAAAGATGTGACCTAACTTTCCTGGGTTCACAAGAACGTCTCACCCCCCCCCTCCCCCAACTCATTTCTCTGTCAGATACCCAGTATAATAAGCCATTAGCTAGGACGGATGCCGTAATGTATTTTCGTCTTGTCAAAGTACAGACAGCGGACCCCAATAACAAGGTCACGTGAAATCTCGTCGGATGGCCCAAAATTTGATAACCATTAATTACCGCTGACTCGCGCTTTCGAGTTGGTTTTGTTGTTGTTGTTGCTTTTTTTGTGTGTGGATAAGTTTAACTTTATAAGATCTCCTGACAGCAGAAACGGGGCGATCTTAATGTCAAAATGTGACATTAATCAAGTGTGTGTTGACGAGAACTGTGGTACAGGAACTTCTGGTTCGAGCTCTTAGGTCTGACATTTAACGTCTGATGCCACAAAACATTACAATTCTGAATTTATATTTAAACGAGGCATGACGATTTTGTTTGTTTGTTTGTTGTTTTTAAAGTGGAATAATTGAGGGATATGCCAGTGAGTTTTTCGGACGGTTTTCGCCAAAATATGTGTTACAGCGAACCAGTTGTTAAACATTATCTCTTCAAATAATTTGTATAATTTATTCTCGGTGTTGGGGTTCTTAAAAGTATATTTGTTTAATAAATGTAATGCTATTGTTGTATGTTTTCCTGGAAAGTCTGCAGAACAAGGTAGTGGAGGAAAGGCAGACAGAGGACAAACCCGTATTTCATTAATAGTGACACCGCTTACGACAAATATTTTCATTTTCTAATCTTCTTTCATTCGCTTGGTATTTCTGTATTCTATTATAGTTGAATGAAGCTACAACAAAACATTTTCAATTTAAAAGTCCCCGTTCAACAGCTGAACATGTAAAATTCATTCATTTTCCTGACGTTTACATTAGGCTCATCCTCACACTAACCTATCAGGGCGCATGAGATTTTGTTGAGAACTCACGAGACTTCGTCACTCTATACCCAATGTACCATACGCAGGTAAAATAAAAAAGTACCAGGTACAGACTTTGATGTTGGTGTTGAATGAACAAGCCCCGTGAGTTTTACCTGTTTATACGTACATGTGCGACACGGAACTTGAGTCACAACACACACCACAGAGACTACACACGACTTGCATTCTTGATCAAGTGACACCATGGGAAAAGCCTTCAAAATATTGTTTGACCGTATCTAGGTAAGGGCTGTGCTAACATGTTAACAATTATGTTGTTAAAAGCCCACTAAGTTATCACACATTTATGACGGGTCTTATCTGAGAAAGGCTGTACTAACATTCCGACTTGTACGTTTTAAAAAAAAAAAAACACATAATTTTAAGATTAAATCTTGCACCCATGCCGCTTACTTGTCCACTACGGATCAACTGCTCGGTGAGACGTTTTACAGCACTCAACACTTACAAGCATTTGAAACATCAGAGAGCGTTTCAGTACACAAAAATCAATGGAGACAAGCACGCCCAGCGTTACCCCGTTGTCTCCTTGCTTCCACTTTGATGCAGAGTTTGGCGCATCTCTTCTGACGTCATCACTCATGAGTCAGACGTGAAAGGTAAGGGCGGGTTTAAAAAAAGCACGATACTAATAATATAACTATGTGTCACTTGGACTAATGGCATCAAATGAAAGTTGGTTGAGTCGATGGACGCTTTCGGTGTAAATATAGGTGCATTTCAACCACACGGTAACAAAATATACATTTTGCAAAATGTTGAAACGTGCATGAAAAAACGAGAAATGGGGGAATTGACGCTTTTAGGGCACGAGCTCTCACAGTGAGATCAGCCGGACTATTTTATTTCCCGGGCCTCACACGGCCTTAAAAGTATACTCAAATTTAAAATGAATTACTTAACTGACGTTTTTGACGCATTACAGATGGGTGTATTTCATGAATACATTTTAATTCTTAGACGTTTCGGTCCCCGCAACATTAAATTTAAGAAATTATTTTTAGTAATGTTTAATTTAATTCAAATTAGCTATATATACTTAACTCACCAAATAGTGGCGGTGGCAATACGTGAACTTCCCATCTACTAAGGTTACTTAACAAAACATGCATTCAGGTAACGCACGTAATAAGAATCCCAATTATGGCTACTTTCTGGACATTTTATTTTGCGCGCCTATTGAACACGGCGCAACAGCCATATACATACATTCCTAGAGAGTGATAATTTTTGATAGGCCTAAATATTTTATTTTTGACAACAACCAGCTTATAAAACAAATAAAGCCTCGCGAAATTAGGGAAGGTTGATGAGAACATCATTCTTCTTAATTGGTTGTTGTCAGGTGTCCTCCAAGATGACGTCCATTAGTAACGTTATTCAACCTCGGTTGGGCCTCAAAACACATCTCTTTAAACTCTACTACCCCGACTGATTCCCCCATCTGACCGATAAACGATGCTGCTGGGTGCTTCCATGGCTTGACATGTAAAACTTCTGGGGTGGGTGGGGTGAATATGCATTTGTTTTTGTTTTGTTGTTATGCAGGTGTTCTTTATTACATAAATGTATTTTATTGTAATGTCACGATTATGTCTCTTATGCTAATATTTTTATGTACAGCGCGGTGAGCCCAGCCCTTATAGGCTGGGGTACCGCGCTATATAAGACAACTAATACTAAAAAGCAGAGCGGTTTGGGCCTCAACTAAACTATGAAACCTGGTCTATACAGTAAAAATTACTACCAAATTAAATCAAAAGTTGAAAAGTAACCTGAGATTTTATAATTAATCCCACAGAAATGTGTGTAAGTGAAGTTAGCCTCTTCGAGACGTACGTAGCCAGTTCCCAGATTTACACATTTTAGGTAGTTGTAAAAATGAAATAATCGAGAAAAAAAATTAGTGTTAATTTGATATTGATTTAATATTTTTACTGGATAATATATCAATATACTTAACTTCTGTTTAACTGTTGTTAACTGATGCGCCACGAGATGAGGGAGCTCAGAGAGGAGGGATTAGGACACGTATCTTCGATACGGTATTCGATACGGTACCTTGCTTATCTTCAAAACCGGTCCATGCGTCCCTCGAAATAACTCATAAGTTTACTCACATTTCCCCCCAGCATCTACACTCCTTTCATCTCTATCTGTAGCTCAGTCACGTGACGCTCGTTACCACTTCTAATGACGTGATGCTTTTAGTGGATTCGGTATCCTTTCATGTGTTAAGGTGAACCACTCTCCTTATCGTCGTGAGCATCGAACGTTGCGCGGCGTTCTTTGAGGGCAAGATTGACTAACAAGATTCTGTGTCCGTTCACAGGGTGGGACATAATGTTTTTTCCAATATTATGAAAGTAAATTAATCTGGCTGGGTTATTGGTTTTTCCCACGACTTGGTACATTTATTGACCATTAAGAAATCGGCATAGAAGGTTCAAAAATCTTGGCCATTTCCCAGCTTCTTCCTTCTTTATAACCAGAATGGGGAAACAACCATTCTGCCATGTGTGGGAACGCATACAAAAATGAAGAAACATAGAGGAAAAGACGAAATGAGATGTGACTACGCCAACCAGGTCTAGACACAAGCATCATAGCACTGAGAAAACATCAACACAGACATCAACAACGCTATCACATTATATAAACATTGTTAGCCACATGCAGGACCACGACATATCAACATCTACCCACGGCATATGCAAATCTTGTGTATCTCATTGGGGGGGGGGGGGGGGCGTGTCAGGAAGGTTGACTTCGACTACTCCGCCAAATAACTTGGTAGCTCGAAACAGCATCGTATGTAAACACGGAACTCGGCCAAAACGAAAGAAATTATGAATTCCCATTGAAGGTATACAGATGCATGACAGAAACAATAATGAATCCTTTTATGAAATTAGTTGAATAAAAATGTATCTGGGCAGAGAAATAACTGGAAATATTTTTAAACTTTTTAACTCAATGCGAGGAACATATGGCACGGTAATTTCTGGATGAGGTCTAAGTACAAAATATGGTGTCATCTCCTGTAAGCTGAAATTTAAAAAGAATTGTACACATCTCGCTAACATCACTAACTCCACAGATGAACCGAAAGGTGCCAACTTGCGCTTTGAACAGTATTGGCTGGACGAAAAAATCGTGTGAGGTCTTCTCTTTAAAGATCAAGATCTTAAATGAAACGGGACCATATTTTAACAAGCACTTCGTGACCAGCGTTGTTGAAGGTCAAGGCTATTTGGTATTCTCATAACAAAATCCAAAGATCATTCACATTATGATGAATTTACGCAGAGTTGCGACGTTTAGGGCTCTGGGGGAGCAACATGGAGATTTGCGGAGGGGGTGGGGGCGTTAACGATTTTTTTCGGACCGGTGATGTAGTAAAGTTGTGGGCATTAATGGCTGCTATTTTGTGCCCCACCACGGCACTCCGTGCCCAACAAAGCCCGGTGTGATTCACGTTAAACAATGTAGTGTAATTACATCGAGTTCAAACAGTGGCCACAAGTTTTACAAAATGGTGAATGGTTTGGAGGCATCCTATAGATAAATGATGCAGTAAACAGTCAGCTCTGAGCCGCGCGGGGGGCCAACAAAAGCAGTAATCTGCATCAACATGTTGATAATATGGGAGCCATTGGCGAGTTGACAGAAAATCAACAACGTGATGGAGAAAAAATGCGCGAACACGCATGGACATAAAGGAAGAAATCTATAGCATCATAAAGGAAGAAATATATAGCATCGGGAATAAATATACATGAGACCACAACATGTAATAAAAACAAAAAAAGACTATAAATATAAACAAAGATGCATTTGATTCATCCATGATCATTAAACACACAAATTTCAATAAAGTTGGGTGTGACAGCAAAAATTGGTCGATTAAATATTTATGAAACATGAGCGTGGAGCTAATTATAGCCTCTGGTTAAATGGGGAGTTGCAATGAAAAATATGTATGAGCCTTTATATAGAATTTATAAATTATTCATTTGGGCAGAGACCATTTTAATGCATTGGTAAAAATTTTTAAAAAGTCCAGGTCATAATAGATCAGCAGTTGAATTCATGTAGGAGAGCTGAAGATCACACTAAGTAACAATGAGTATTTGAGCTAGGGAATAGGATAGCACAAATCACATAAAATGTCATAGGTTATTTGTAAAAGAGAAATACATGTATAGTGGAAAAATTATATTTAAATTGACTGATAAGGACAACATCCTAGCCAAGGGGTGGTAGGCCGAGCCAATCAAGGTTGTGAGTAAAATCAGATCCATTTTGTTTCTACTACATCAAATTTTTTAGCACTATCCGCTTAAGAATAATGGAGCATTTACGTTTATTAGCTGGCAGTAATGATGAATACATTTTTGGAAAATTCATTCCATATGGAATATCATATCATTTTTCGAACAGTGCAGTGGCTGGATAATTTAATGGTGATGTGCATCTAAATGCACTTGTCCAATCGATTGAAACAAGTTTCAAATAGGTGGCAAACAAAGAAGTGGGTCAAAAACTGATTACAAGATTTAGTTGGACAGAAGCTCAAGACATGAAATCACTTAAAGTGACACTAGACGCATTTTTAAACTTATAGGTTTCTTTTTATTGCATGCTCCAAATTTTTGCGATAACAAATAAAGAACGCCCCACCCACAAAATGAAGAATCCACATAACCAACATGGACCTTTGCCCCAAAATGACTCGCATAACAAATCGCAACTTGCATAACAAACCATGCCAGCGTTCGCCCATGCTGAAAAAATGAAAAAAATCTGAACGCGAGCGTACAAAGGGCATCCTTTGCTCACTCTGAGCAACTCTGAAGGGGAACAGGAGTCAGTGGCATTCTTGTGTGGTTTTTTGTTGTTGCTTTTGTGTGTTTTGATGTATTTTTATGTTGCGCTGTGTTTTTTTGTTTTTTTCACAATTGTTTGGATAAGTGGGGGAACTATTTTACTTTTTATTTGTTTTGGATTGTCAGGTGGTCAAAAAAAAATTAGATCCTCCTTGTCCTCACCCGATTGTCTGTTGTTGGTTTTTTTGTGATTTTCTTTTAAACTATTTCAACTATTTTTCTAAAATTTTGTTCACTTCAGGAATGAATTAAAAATTCTATAATGGAAAATTGTAATCCACTGAATGAACTCCCCACATATCGAACGCTGTTCCAGAACAAATTATGTTCCATATGCTGGGACCCAAAGTATTAAAAAAGATCACTTTATTATAAAGATAGAAGTAATATAAACTAAAGCAAGATCAGTATATTCTAGGATGGTAACATATCATTTGCAGAATTAGGGGAAACTATAGACAGAGTTTTTCAGAATGCTTGACTAAGATTCAAGTTATGCCAGACATATCAGGTAGATCAAAACAGATCCAATGTTAGGACAAATAATTGACAGCAAAGCTTGACAATGATCTAATTGTAAACAAATGATTGAATTTAATAGAAAAAAAAGCAAATGTTCTACTCACAGCTTTGTTTTCATCAGCAGCCAACCTTGCTGCATATCTGGCAATCAACCTATGCTCATCATCAACTCTACAGGACTCTGTGCTGGTGGTTAACCTACGAATGCTGGCGGCAGAGGAAACACATTCTATGTATTTCATTGATCAATAGACGTAAAATATTTATTTCTCTGTAATAATAGGTATTCATTATCATCCTAGAAATAATGATTGCATTTGTAAACTTTTATCATAACAAGAAAATGGAATTATTAAAACATTTTTATTCACTTATGTTCAAAGCACAAAACTTTTTAAATCCCTTAAATGTATTTAAAAACTCTACACAAATTTTTTATGTGTAAAGGACTGACAAGAAGTTTTGCAAGAATAACTACTACAGTAAGATATCGGTAATCGATTAATTTTTGTCAATCGCATAATGATTGACTTATCCGTATTTTCAAATCCGTATATAAACAAGTGTTGTAAATATGGAGGTTACTGTATACTCTGACACTTGTGAAAAAATACTGTCATGGTGGCAACTACAAACATGTTTTTAGTGATGCGAGTGCGTTCGCTTTAAATGACCTAACCATTCTAGCTCTGCAAAAACAAATTCTGATAAGGCAATCCAGATTTTTGACGATCTGGATTTTTTATGTCCGGAATATCAATATCTAACTGTATAATCCTTAATAAAATAGTTATAAAACCATTACTGTGTCCGATTTTAATTTGTAAGCTGTTTGTTCGATAAATACATTTATTTAGATTTTTAAATCGTTATTTTTTTCTTTACTAAAAAGCTGTATTATATTATTTAATGTTATAATAATTTGTACACTGAAGTCCATTTTTTAATGCAATTTAGTCATTATTTAAGATTTTCTTATTTATCATTTATTAGTGGTATGTCGCCTTCTCAGGTGATGGACATTATTTGAAAAGAAATGTTAACATAAAGAAATTTTAATAAGTAACAAAGACTGAGAAGCAGGCCCATTAAATGTTTTTCTTACCTTCTAGGCTGTGGACTGTTCTGTAATGATGCTAGGTCCAAGGAATGTGTACTGGAATGATCTTTGAAGCCATTGTGAACAGGTACAGGTGTGGGAGGGCTGTGGAGGAATAGAATAATCTTCAAACTCCTTGCATTGATAAAAAATTAAATATTTGAATTTCAAATATTATCTATCTTAAATGATTGAAACATTTTGATACATGTTAATTAAATCAACTAGCATCACACAGTTTGTTTAAAAGCATCTAATAAATTTAAATGTAGGCCTAAATGCTTAAAGACTCATAGGAAGCATAAAACTGACATACACAATAGTCAAATATGTTAAATTAATGTTTGACAAAGGAAGAACTGACATGACTCACACAATAAATGATAAATCCAATGTTTTTTGAGGTGTGTCAGGGAAATGGGGCAGCTGAGAGTTAACTGATTTGGATGGGACACAGTCAAAAGATTTCTTGATAGCTCTGGTCACTTGCTTGGATCCTGACCTCTGTAAAAAAAAAATTATTCAATAAGAGGAACATGCTTTTTTTTTTCTAGAACAACATAGTTAATAACTATGCTTCTAATATTTGAATAAAAGGAACAAATATTTTATAGGCTTTTGAGATTTCCTTTTATTTTTTATGTATCTCTGTCACTTGTCATAGTTGTTTTTGTCTTGTTTGCTGATGAAGGCTCTAAGACGAAACGTCCAAATCTTTTGTCCTGTCTATTAATTCAAGTTTAGCATACCTTGTCCTTATATTTCATTTACAAAACTTGAATGCAGTCCATCAATTATTATCTTTTGGTGCGAACAACAACTTTATAAAAGGCAATAAGAAACGAAAGCAACTTACATAGGAGGTGTGTTCCTTCATGTCATGGTCATTACTATGATTCCCAGAAGTTTTTCCTCTCCAAAAACAATCTTGACACAAGTTGTAATTACAACAACGTCGACATTTATAACGGAAGCCAGCTATGGATGCCCTGCGACAGGCTTCACATTGGACAGGATGGATAACTGCAATAAAAAGAGAAAAAAATTTTGGAGACTTTGATTAGTTCCTTATTGTAGTTTTGGTTTTATATATCACTTTATTTTAATACAAAGTATTAAGAGAAATAATGTAAAATGTAAATCCATATGCTGATGGTGTCATCATATAAACTAAATTAAAGCATTTGGCCCATTATATAGACTTTATATAGGCTACTGTCAAATATTCTACACTACTATCCATCAAAAACTTAGAGCTATTATGTGCCTTTGGGTGGAATGAATATTTACAAAATATATGAAAAATCTCAACATGTATTCACCACAACCATTAAAAAGTGAATATTTTTACAGTAATTTTTAATTATGGACCAGATAATTTATGGTTGATTAATATTATGTAAATTCAATAAACTCAATGGTGGAAAACAGCCATTTAAAGGAAACTAAATTAAGAAATTTGAAGAAAAAAAGTATTTTAAAAAATGTGAAAACTGTTTTAAAATTAAAAGAGTGAAGATTAGAGCAAAGGAGGGGAAACAACTCGAAAAATAGGAAAAACAAACCATTCTCAACATGAGCCATTCTGTTAAGGGCAGGTAGCCACATGAGACATTGCCGACCAGGAATGGTCATCATAACTGACAAAAAGTCATTTACAGTCACTGGGTTCTGGTTTTTAGACGAGAAAAAGACAGGTTGAACAGTCAAAAGAATTCTTGAATGCAGTCCATCAATTATTATCTTTTATACAAAAGAAATCTGTAAGTCAAAAAAGTTTCAAATGTGGCAAGTTGGCAGTTCCACGATTTTTTCTACAAATTAATCAAAATAATTGCATGAAAATCTTATAAAATTATACCAAAAATAACTTTAGACAATTTTAAAGATATGTGTTTGATGTAATATGTTATAATTTAATAACAATACATTACAACTTACAGAATCAAAAAATGTTCTTGAAGCTTCCTCAGAGTATCTGAAGGATGTACCTTCATACACAGCAGCAGGTAAGAGCAGCAGATCCCGCAGATACTCATCAAAACGACAACGTATCATGTGACCAGATGAGTCTGATATCAATGTGAAGATATCTGTGAATTCAAAACGTTGGTATTTTTAAAAACTGATTGAGGATCACTCTTCATCATTCTTTAAGAATTAAATTATTTTTCAGGTTGACAGTTATATTAACTAGTTCTCAATAGGTTTTCTCAGATCCAATATTTATTAAATTGAATAAAAAATATTTACTGAAACCTATTTAAAACCACTTTGCAAATTAGAGTATATTTAGTATCATATAAATGTATTTTATCCTAAAGCCAATAAGTAAGAATTAATGAATGAAGTTTATCTATTGAATATAAGTTAGGAATTTAGAAACAACTATGTACCTTAGGGAACTAAATAAAAAGAAATGTTTGACCATACAAATAACAGATTGTACTTATTAGTCTTTGTCTTGAAAATTATGCAAATATTCATAAATATTTTAAACTGTATTATCATTTATTTCATTTTCACTACTTTGGTGCTAGTTAGTCAAGTTATGAAAACCAAAATCCATGTTGTTTACTTTATGTAACTTACATCTAAGTTTATCTACTAATTTTCCTGAGGACAAATGGGCCAATGCGACTTTAACAGCAAACGCTCGTATATGGCCAGTTGATTCTCTGCAAGAAAATAAGTACATTTTTAAGACACTATTTTAAAGCTTTATAACTTATCTAAGGCATTAAGGTCTTCTTCTAAAAAATTTTTAAAATATTAAAAATTAAGAAGATAATAGGAAAGAAATTTAATTTTTATGACATTTTCATTGAAAGTCAGAAAACTACATTAACAGCTGCCTCACTAATGAATTGTTTTTTCCCACACCATCTTAGAAATCGGTTATTTGATTTTCTTACAACAGAAGGATCCGGATGGAGTTTGCAATAGTCAGCTTGCGTACAGTCTAGTCATTTTGTTTAAAAGAAGTCAGCTGATTTTATTCAAATCTTGTCAGGGACTTGGTTTGGATTTCCTGATTTGCAGAAAGCCACATGGACTCAGTCTCCCCCAACTCCACATGGTGCATGCAAACGCTACATTTTTAGCATTTTCATATATAAATATTAATTTTTCCTGATTGCTGAATGTCTGTAACAGTAGAATTCATTCCTAAATTTTTATTAAGTCTGTTTCATTCAATTACTTTCACTGGTAGGAAAATATGCACTCAATGACTTCTGACTTTCTTATGTCAAACCGACCTCTTAAGAAAAGAATAAATGGCAGAATCCTTCCACTTTTTGTGTTTATTAATTAGCTTTATAATTAACCTATAAAAACCTTTCAAAAGGAAATAAAGGTTACTATGCCCCAAACACTGAACAAAATATATAAATTTTTAAATAAGCAATTATTATGACTCAATTTCTTAGTCAAGTCAAAGTGATTCAATTTACTCTAAAATAAGTTCTGAATGCTTTGCATTAACATTTGTTTTATAATGTAGAAATAAAAAATATTCATCACACTCAATATTTACTATCCAAAGATAGTTACTCCTGCAAAATGGATGTTGTATGGCACCATGTAGTATTATTTAAAGTTGCTTTTCTTAGTTATTCAAACAGCTGATGGATCACAATACATAATTCTCTATGTAATAATGTCACTAATGCTACCAGATGGCACTGATTTCATTATATTAAATTCCCGATAACTAAACTAAATGAGATTCTTAAAAACACTGAAAGTGCGTTTGGTGCGAAGTATTTTCTTTTGTTCTAAAGAAATAGTTGGTGTTATAAAGCTTCAGTGTAAAAGGGGGTGGGTCATCGGAATATTAATATATTTCGGGGGGGGGGGGGGGGGGGGGGGGGAATTGTGCACAATTGTGAATCTTATAAAGTACATTACTTGAATAGACCTACATGTTTTGTCGAGAGTAACTTTAGAATAGATGGATATAATAATTGTCTTGTCTTTTTTTTTTTCAAATCTAAACATATTTTGTTTCATTATTTATTTATTTCAAGGAAGCTAAAACATTGCTCCTGCTTAAGCACTAGTATTTTGAATTAATAATTTAAAAATCCATAACAAAAAGATTCTTTACAACCAATGAATGAATTTTGAAAAAAATACTTTTAACAAGCACTTCATTTCTTTTTAAATGTTATTATTTTTTCTTAATATTTAATTTTTTGAAACCTCCTATATATAATGTTTCAAATTTCATAACACTTTTAGAGCTTCCAAACAGTACCTGTCAAATGCAGACATCAGCCAGTTTAGTGTCAAGCTGACACATCTATCTACATGCACTGACTGAGCTTGTGGAAGGCGTTTGTTCAGTTGGCAGAAGGCTGTGTGTAGCACCGACTCCAAGCGTGAAGCATCAATTTCACTGTTGGGTTCCAACGTGTGAAGTTGGTTTTCCCTAAAAGCTTCAATCATATTCCAGATGTCTATCTGGTAAACTGAAAATAAATTTACATCAGTAGTTAACAAGATTTAAGTAGTAAACACCATTTACTCTACTTTAATTTAGATATCACCTCCTACACTCAAATTATTCCTTTCCCCATTGCCAAAATGGTTGATAAATAGCTAAATGAGTTCAAAAACTTCTAGATTGGTAAATATACAGCGGAACATTAAAAGAAAAGGACTAAAATGACAAAAAAAGTGAAAAAAATAACAAAATGTAGTGTTTTTGAACACATCACTAGGACAAACAATGTTCAATCCAAAGAACAGAGCCCGTGGGATTGTGTGTACAGGCGTATGCGCATGTTCATAACCAGAGGTATCATTTGTTAGCAGAAACAAGAATTGTTAACAAAACTTGTCGTTAACCCATTCGTTAATTAAATGGGGCCTTTGGTATCTTAGATTCCACTGTATTTTTAATTATGTTATTATCTTTAAAACTAAATGGTGTGGAAAATTTTATCCCTTGACTATACAGTTTTATTATTATATTACGGTGTTTGCTGGTGTGTTGGAACAGGCTGGTGTGTGGTGACTGACAACTTGTTCAAAGGTGTGTTGGAAGACTTTGTTTAAAGGAATAAGCATATTACAGTCAAAGTGTGAGACTTATAATTCATCAAATCTAAAAATAATAATTTTCTTGAAAGAAAAGACAAATTTTAAATACTTGAAGAATGGTGCATACTTATTACAAATGAGTAAGTTCAAGAGGTTAAAAACCCCTGCACTACAACAATAAAATGCAGGTTACTTTTATTTTACTTTCTTTGGCAGACATTCTTACTTAAATCAATTTTTTACAACAATCCTTCAACAAATATTTCCCTCCGTAGAGAAAAACTTATTTTAAATTGATTTTTTATCTTAAATATTTCAAAGATTGATTCATCAGTATATCTTACGGTGGGTCTGTTTCTGAATGAATCTTAGCTTGCATGCTGTTCTGTAAGTGGCAAAGATAATGACATCAAAATTTTGAGCCCCTGTGAACAGAAAATCAATTGAAAATGAAAGTTACTTTTGTGTTGTTGAGTATATTTTGTTCTATCAAAATGAATAGCTCTAATTGACCTGTCTATATCTTTAGATAAATTTTATCTTGACCTTATTATCCCCAAAGAGATACATTTCCATACTAAACATATATTTACAATACCTTGGAATGGGGGGCCGATGATTAACAAGTTTTATTCTCCCCAAAAGAATGTTTTGCCCAAAATTGTTTTTTTTGTTGTTTTTTTTTGCAATTTAAGTAGAAAATTCAAATACAACTATGGATTATTCTCACAAAACATCTAATGTATCCTACTTACTCATCTCTGACATGAGCTGTCTCAGCTGTGCCTTGGCCTTGGGTACTGTGCATGTCATCTCCACCACCATGCTGGCTCCAGTGTCATCTTCAGTAAGATAACCTAAGAAAATACATGTCAAAATCTTCAGTAAAAAAGACAGTGGCCCAAAAATGAAAAAAAACAACAACACTTTAACAGATCTTTAAGTGAACAATGACCTCATGAAAAAATGCAATCAATAGTGGTTTAGTACTCTTCTCTGATGGACTAATTGGATTATTAAACCGAAGAATTACAGAAGAGATGAAAAGTAGGAGTAGGAAATCCTGAATCAGGAAAAAGGGCTGGAAACACCAATATTAAAAACATACGTCTTCTACAAAAATCATGTTCCCTAAAGCTAACCAACCACTACAACCTCTGGTTAATGAGGTACTAAATTGACAAGCCTTACAGGTAAGGCGTACTGAGCACACTCCTCTATGGATGTGAGTCTTGGACCACATACAACAGGCACGAAAAAAGGCTCAATGGCTTCCACCTCAGATGCCTGCGCCGCATCCTTGACATCAAATGGCAGGAAAAAGTCCCCAACACGGATGTCCTGTCTCAAACAAATATGTGCAGCGTCCCAGCCCTTTTAATCCAAAGACGCCTCCGCTGGCTTGGGCACGTCAAGCGAATGCAACCTGGTCGCATACCTAAGGACGTGCTGTACAGCGAGCTGGCGATAGGGAAAAGGTCAGTTGGACGGCCTCGTCTCAGATACATAGACATTTGCAAAAGAGATATGAAGGCGGCTAACATCAACATCTCAAATTGGGAGGACTTGGTGGAGGATCGATCCACATGGCGGGGCATCGTGAAGGAAGGATCACTACGTGCCGAGGAGGTCTACAGGGCGGAAGCAGCTGTGAAGAGAGCGCGGAGAAAGGCAAGAAAACACTACTCCACTGCATTCGTGTGCGGGACATGCACAAGAGACTGCCATTCAAGGATCGGTCTCATTAGCCACACGAAGAGCTGCAACCAGACAAGATAATCTATCGTCTCTCGTAGACGGAAAGATGCCATACCATACCATACCATACAGGTAAGATGATAAAATCCAATATGTTACAAAGATACAATAGAGAAAATAGAGAAACATATTTAAACAGTTTGAAAAATGCACCCAAAGAACTTAGTACTAAAAGTTTTAAAATATGAATTAACACCTATTTCCCTTTTCTAGGAATCATTCAAAATTTTCAGGCAACTAATAAATGTACAGCATCTGCCTCAATATAATGTATTTGAGTGCATTAACAGCATGTGAGGGTGAGTGTGGTTATCGTAGCATTTCCATGTAATAAGCCGGGTTATTTGGCTTAGAGAGGAGGATGACTACAGGAGACTTTCACCTGGCCAACTGATATGTGGTGAAGCCATTAACCCTGCTCCCTCCCAGCATGTTGTGTATAAATATGAGAGATAGGTAAACCAGGTGAAACATAAGCAGGCATAAATATTTTAGTAAACCAAGTGCTTTTCTAAATAGGATGATCTGGAATTGCCAGAAGATGAAACATCATGAAAATATTTGACAAGATTTTGAAACTAATTGTTAATATAAATAATCATCATGGCACTAATCTAAATGTATTGAACTGATTATAGTTCTTTAGTAGAGCTGAAAAAAATATGAGGGGAAAAAATATTTCAGGTGGGACGGAACGTCTTATAGGTAATCTAATAGTAATAGAGCATATATTTATCATTTTAGGTAATCTTACAGTCATAGGGCATATATGTATCATTTTAGGTAATCTTACAGTAATAGGGCATTTATTTATCATTTTAGGTAATCTAACAGTTATAGGGCATATATTTATCACTTTAGGTAATCTATAAATTAATCTTTTTTGCTTCATCAAATTTAAATTCACTACAGTTGAAAGAATTAATTTCATGACATGGGAATGGTGGTGAAAATGGGTATATCACTGTCTCATTACAGCTCAATGGCCAGTTTAATAAACATTAAAATACTTTATTTCTTCAACAAGTTTTCAAATTTATGTGTGAAAGGTTACTGCAATTAATAAGAGCTCAGTGACTGTGACAATCAGTCATCAATTGAAAACTTCTTAAAAGAAATAATCTATATTAATGTTTAGGCTAATGTGCTTCTGTGGTCCCTTATTGGGAGTCACTGCCCTTTGTTTATGATAGATTTAGGGTTCGGGTTAGGGTGAGCGATAGAGGTACCAGTAGCGTGCAATTACCAATGTGTATCATTAAAACAGGGGAAGTGTTTAAAAAAAGGAAAAGAAAACTTGCCCCTGTCCTGAAGCTCCTTGTTGATGTCACTGATGACATTGGCGAACCTGAACTGATTTACGTTCAGCGTTTCCATGACCGTTGACCTAATATGATTACTGCCACAGCCCGAAGCTGTGAGACCAGACAGCAAAAGGTCAAGGATGTGTCACGTTACATTTTTGGGAAACGTGACGTCAAAATGTGATCCATGTGTCCGTTGACGAAGCTCCCTTGTGACAGCATTATGGTAATGTTCTCTGAACGCGTGCTACTCTTGTGACTCCCATTTGCAGATGTGTGTGCACTGGGCTTCCAACACCAAATCAATTACTGGTGAATATACATAGCTGCTGGTCTATTATCTTTTTTTTTTCATCAAGACCTGTGAATGTATAAAATAATAATATTATAATTTAATACCATTACAAAATAGGAGCGGTTGGATTAATTTATGTGAAAATAGCCCGTGAATGTTTACCAAAATCTGGCGAGTATGTATGGGATAGAAACGCACACAAAAAGTCCATGCGAATGTGGATGAATCGTTAGACTATAGTGACTACAGTATCACGCATTCACCACAGGCTTTTAAACCATGTTATGTTGTGTCAATCACGCAATGGCTAACACATGACAGAGAATTCCAAACACGTGCCTTGAAACCCATGTAAACTGACCCAGGTAGCTTGAAACAACATTTGGGGGGCGCGGGAGGTTGGGGGGGGGGGAGAGAATGTGTGCCGGGGCGGGGGTGGGGGTGAGCATGGCCTTGAAGGTGTGGAAGAAAGAAAGAAACGTTGAGATCTCGAGATGTTAATTTGAAATTAATGCTGAAATCTTGTCTCCTTTAAAACGAAAAATAAACGTCATCCGTACTCTTAAAATCGAGGGTGTGTGCGTGGCTAGGCAACGCATTTACTGCAAAACCATTTGAAGTAGAATTAGTAAGTTAATGCCTTTACAAAAAATACCCGACGTAATTCTTGACCTTGTAAACTCAATATGTATTGGAGCGCCGTCTACTTATGACGTCACAAACTATCAGCCCGTAAGTCACAAACATTTTCCCTTCCCCCGCTTTATTTTAAGGTACTTTGTATATTTTTTCTGGAAAATTAATCACCTTTACAATTTTATATTACGTCATAGTGTGTCAAATAGGGGTTCCCTCCCAGAATCCCGAACAATTTTTAGTAAACAAAAGACTTCCCGGGAAAATTTTAAAAAAAAATTATCCCGGAAAATCCCGGGTCCACACTTTTAGATAACAATTTGCCTTTTTTTAAGTCAGAGATTGACACAAATTTATGACCTCCCGGTGACAGTAAAAAAAGAGCAAACTGAAATGGTATGGCACGTGACAAGAAAACAAGGACTCGCCAAAGAAATCATGCAGGGCACAACTAGAGGAGGGAGAAGAAGGGGAAGAGCAGAGAAAAAGATAGGAAGATAACATCAAAGAGTGGACGAGACTAAAACTAGGCGATGCTGTGCAGAAAACAGAAAGGAATGGAGAAGGATAGTTTTCATGGCATCTGTGGCGCCCCAACGGTCCAAGGACCAAGGGACATGACGATGATGACCTAGTAACGAATTCGAAACAAGAATTAGCGACCTGTACAGAATGCAAAACTCATAAAGTGTTATGTTGTTGTTTTTTCTACAGGCGGTTATATACGACTTTTACTTAACAAGCATGTCATTACCTAGATATACATTGCTAGCGATAAGCTGTAGAATGAAGCATGACTAGTAGCACGTGTGAAATGCCAACCTCTCAACACCTTTACATTTTTTTTTATTCATTAATAGAAAATAGCAATTAAACAACTTTAAAAATCAACTCATGTATAGCCTAATCCAGTTTATAATACTATAGTTTTAATTAAATTAACTTTATCCTGAGATTTCCCGGGATTTCCCCGGGAAAACGAAAACTCTATTCCAACTTTCCCGGGATCAGGAACACGGAAAAATGAGAAACTCTATTCACCACGCCAATGCCCTCAGGCGGAGTTTTCAGCATGCCCAAAATGAAGAAATTAGATTAATTTATTGAATAAGGACAAAGATGCAATTTTGGCGCCCCACCTCATTCGACCCCTGAGGGAGGAGCGACTTCACGATAAAAAAGGGCGACACTGCGTCTTATTAACCGATCCCTTCAATCCTTAACCAATTTTATAAAGAGCAACGTCAGGGCGTATGTTAAAACCAACTTAACCTTGGTGACCCTAGGACGATGGTGGTCACCATACATTGCAAGTGAAACGTTCCACATCAGTTACCTCTGGCTGTCTACTCGCCTAACTAAAAGATAGGCCTGGCTGTCTACTCGCCTAACTAAAAGATAAGCCTGGCTGTCTACTCGCCTAACTAAAAGATAGGCCTGGCTGTCTACTCGCCTAACTAAAAGATAGGCCTGGCTGTCTACTCGCCTAACTAAAAGATAGGTCTGGCTGTCTACTCGCCTAACTAAAAGATAGGCCTGGCTGTCTACTCGCCTAACTAAAAGATAGGCCTGGCTGTCTACTCGCCTAACTAAAAGATAGGCCTGGCTGTCAAAGAAATGAACATGATTTCAGCGCCGTGCACTTAATTAAAGTAAATTATTTGTAACCGTATTTTTCGATTATATAATTGCATCCAGGTGATGCTCACGTCGAGCTTGCTTACCGCGGCGGGGTCGAAAATGAAATTTGAGACTCATTAAACATGTGCACTTTAATGCTCAAATGGAATGCAAACAATTTGTCCACGGCAACAACCGAGAAGGCATAATACCAAGAGCAGGTAACAGATGCAGGCCACTAATCGGTTCATTATCGTCCGTCGTTACAACATCGCTGGTTGAGCCAACTGAAGCAATTAAAGGTGAGTCGACGAGGGCCAGAACATAGGGGCTTATAATAGCATGGGATAAGGACAAGTGAGGATAATCCCCGGTGCAGCAGCTATTACCAAATGGTCTATTCGGTACGTTCTTGTCATGCATAGCCCATGTATGGCACAACATGGATAGTGCGTGATCTCACCGGTTAGTGTGGTATCTCATTAGGATAGTGTGGGACCATAATGGATAGAGTTGAGCTTACGGCATAGTGTTTCATATAATATGACTGGATAATTCGTGTAATACCCGGCGAGGGTGTATTATAACCGGATTGTGTGTAATCGATCTTATTGGATAGGGTTGTAACCTTACTGGATATGATGAATAAAACAGGATCGTGTGTAATCGCATAACTCCTACATTTGGCAAATTAGGAACTCTCTACCGCATCGGACTGTTTCGATGATGCATATAAAAAGCTCTTTAACTTTAATCTAGAACACGCGAAAAGTAACAGCAAACCAAATGTAAACTTATTTTAAAAAATTTAGAAGCGTATCAGCAGTCCATTTCGCTATCAGTGACTTAGTATAATATACAATAAGCATACTTGCACAAGTTCTAATAAATAACATATCAAAATCTAAATGAAATCCAAGCGACCCGGTCCTGTAGCACACGAGACAGTGGGTTCAGTGGTGTTCCAAAGATAAGGTAGTTCTATACGGCGTTCTGCGTGAGCCTGTGTGAAGCTATGACCCGCGTCGCAAACAAGTTTTTTTTTTTTTTTAATGAAATGTAAATCTGTAGATTGGTTAATCTGATGCTTCATCTCATGGAAATAGAACAGATCGAATTTCTTCAGCTCCACTTTGTGAGCATTTCATGTAAAAAAAAAAAAAAACGAAAAAGAAGTTGTAGCACGACCGACACTCATCTCATCTGTGACTCGAGCATTCTGATCGTTTGCCACGGGCTGAAGGATTTAGAGCGGACGGAAAACAATCTATCTGTCTCTCTGCCTGTCTCTCTCTCATCTCTCTCTATATATCTCTCTCTTCTCTCCCTCTCTCTATATATATATATATCAGGAGAGCTTGAGTGAGTCGTCCCTATCAGATCAGATTTGCCAAAAGAACAAAATAAATCATACACTTAAGCCATTGCCTCCTCACACGGGCGTCGCGAAAAATTAAATAACCTTCATAATTTTATTTCCATATTCAATGAGTGATAAAACGCGACAAAAACGACCAAACGAGCGGTGATCAATTGGCTCATACGAAAACAATTAATTGAAATCATTCATTTACATTTTTGGTGATCTAAAAATATGTGTTTAATTATTTATTATTTTTAACCCAACAACTCAACACATTAAAGAAAAAGTATACGCCACTTCGTAAAACATGGATTCAGCAAGGATGCCGAGATTCGAAAACGTTTGGGAACCGCTACATAATTAAGCAATGCCTGCGTTTTGTTTCTTTCTTTTTAAGCAACGGGGATATTCGTTGAGCAAGTCCAATAATAAAGGTCATCTATCGCGATGGAATACATCTCAATACAATAGCATAATACAGTGGTAGGAGACGTACAATACCGGCAGCGTTAAGAGATTTGATCTTTAAGAAAGGGGCTGTCCATTAATTATGTCAAAAATAGGGGGGAGGGGGGGTCTGACAATTTTTGACAATTGTTGACAAGGGGGAGGGGGGGGGAGGTCAAGAAAAGTTGACGTCAACAATGTTACTTTTTTTAATAAATTTAATTTCATAAGTTAAAAGTTTATTACACTTTTTTTCTTAACATTTTACTTTTATACACTTTTTTGTTGTAAACTAGTCTTCTTAAAATATTATTGTTATTTTTTCATTTTATTTTTATTTGGGGAAGGGGGGGGGGGTAATCAAATGTTGACGTAATTTTATAGGGGGGGGTCTCTGGAAGTTTGACAAGTTGTTGACAAGGGGGAGGGGGGAGGTAAAAATCGCAAAAAATTTGTTGACATAATTAATGGACAGCCCCAAAGGTGTCAGGGCAATGCGGTGAGTCGTGGGAGTGGGACGTTGAGAAGATTCTTCGCCACGGATAAAACCTGACTTGAGTCACACAATTATATCGAATGGAAACATGTAGAGAAAAAAAGGAGTATTAAAAAGTTGGCAAATTTAGACCAGGGCCTACTTTAGACATTGTCTTGGAGAGGATTAGTGCGACTATTAAAGGCGGGGTTATTATCCAAGTGAATGTCATGGACATATATGCAAAACTTGTTTAGATTATTGTTTTTGGTTTGATGATTTAACGACAATATCTTAACTCTATTTTTGTATGTTTAATAGTAACACAGGTTGGACCAGTCGGTTATGACATTTGAGATTTCATATGCATGAAACAATCAACAATGTTGTCTGGTAAAACGGGTGATATTATACATTATAGATCAGGGGTGCCAGCAAATGAACAATATTAACTTTATAGTACATATCACCAAAAGAGCATTACATCATGAGGCGTTCAGATCGTATATTTTTTAATTAAAGCTAAAAGAAATTTGAAATATCTCGCATTTGGGGGGGGGGGGGGGGAATTCATTTGTTTTGAGCTATTTTAATTATCCCGCATTTTCGTGAAAATTCAAATCTGTGGACGACGTTGGAAAACTTATTGAAGATAATTTGAAAAGTCGAGCATCCTCGTTTATATTTTATGCTCTAGCATTGGATGAAAGCACAGATATGACAGATTCTGCGCAACTGACAATCTTTATCAAGGGTGTTGATGTCCATTTTAAAAAGACAGAAGAATTAGCGGCTCTTTATCCAAGTAAGGACACTACTAAGTCACAATATTTGTTATTATATATATATAGTTACATCTACACTGAATCGTTTTTCGTTACAACTTAACAACTTATCGGGCTAACAACGGATGGTGCTCCAGCAACAATGGTTTAGTAAAACTGATGGAAAATGAGGCCTCCAAAGTCGGTAATACTTTAATGCTAAATGGTTATTGCATTATTCATCAGGAGAATTTATTCGAAGTCCCTCAAAATGGACCATGTCATGAAAGTGGTCTCAAATAGTGATCTTCATTAAGTCGAACGGGTTGAATCACCATCAGTTCCAAGAATTTCTAAAGTCTTTGGACTCAGATTATAATGACGTTACATTTTATGCATAAGTAAGATGGCTGACCCGTGCTAAAATGTGGAAAAAAGTGTTTGAGTTGCAGCAAGAAATACGACCATTTTTTGCAAGCAGGTCAATAAGTATCCCAGAGTTTGAAGACAAGCAAGTCAGTAAGTATCCCAGAGTTTGAAGACAAGCAAGTCAGTAAGTATCCCAGAGATTGAAGACAAGCAAGTCAATAAGTATCCCAGAGTTTGAAGACAGGCAAGTCAATAAGTATCCCAGAGTTTGAAGACAAAGAGTGGGTTTGCGACTTTGCATTTCTGGTCGATATAACTAGTCACCTAAATGACGACAATGATCAATTAATTAATAAGTTGTATGATCATATTTCTGCAATTCAAATAAAACTTGGTCTTTGGGAACAACAGATGAGGACGAAAAAACTTGACTCACATTCCTACATTGTCATTGCAACCAAACGGCACACAGGAGGCGAAGGACAAATACGCTTCTTTGATATCTGACTAAAACTTCAAATTTGAAAACCAATTTCAGGATTAAAAAAAAAC
The DNA here is from genome assembly GCA_964017045.1 of Omphiscola glabra. Taxonomy (NCBI): domain Eukaryota; kingdom Metazoa; phylum Mollusca; class Gastropoda; family Lymnaeidae; genus Omphiscola; species Omphiscola glabra. Next base: position 30,101,613 of record OZ024796.1, on the reverse strand, counting down.
AAAACAATATGTGCATTTGTGCATTTGAACCGCCATTCGAGGTAGAAGTGAATTTATTACTAAGAAGATTACAAATGGAACGTTGTGTAGTATGTTGAGATACACAGTTAGAGTAGGAATTCCATCAAGTTGCTTTGGGAGAGTTCTATAAAACGTTTTTGGACAAGGATAAATATCCTGCGTTTTACAAACATGCTCTTTCGATGGTTTCGCTATTTGGAAACACTTATACTTGTAAACAGCTTTTTGAAGCACATCAAATCACAAGTGAGAACACGAATTACTGGTGTTCAATTGGAAAACGGTTTGCTTGTGTAGCGATATCATCAGTCGAGATCAATTTTGATGCAAAAAGTTCTGCAAAACAAAATTCAGATGTCTCACTTTTAAATATTTTTAAATTGTCTAATAAATATGTTTCATTCTCAGTTATGTTTTTTTTTTTTTTCAAAATACATATTTCTTGAATTTTTTTGCATAAACCAGGCAAGCATTTGACCATGATCCCACCTACTGGGAAGTGACGATGTGGTCGAAGCTGCAGCACGCTTGCTTGTTCACTTTAATTAACAAAAAAAAAATTAGGTGCGTGGCCCGGTAGGAAATATTAGTTCTGAAATTTGGTCACTCTGCTGAAAAGGTTGGTCACCCCTGTTATAGATACAACTTTAGATAAACCCGATCATATTTACGGTTTGCTAATTTTAAACAAGTCATATCCCGTTACTAAACGATCACCTATAAGCCACATTCAGAATTATCAACCGTAACTGTTCCATAACAGTTTAAAATGTACGACCATAAGATAACTCTTATAGTCATCAATTTTCTTCCTCTAATATCTCCTGTTTTAGACCAAAAATTGGGCCGGCATAAAGAAGAACTAAGTTATGGGAGGGCCGTGCGAGCAAGAATCAGAATTTACTTTTGTTGAGTCGTGTGAGTGGGGAGAAAAAAAAAAGAAAAAGAAACTAACTTGGGAATATTGCAATATGAAACTTAAGAACGTCAGAAAGAACTGCACAGGGGAGCTGGGGTGGTGAGTAAACCAAGGGACGGAGCACTGCGCGCCCAACAAATGAGAAATAGCATGTAGCACGGCGCTTCTCAGTCCTTTCGTTGTTGCACAAGACCCAGCTTTTGGCCTCTGCTTATCCCTGACCCTCGCTAGTTTCGGCACAATATACAATCTTCAAAGATAACATTGCGGTCTCGTACTTAAAAAGTCTTAACTTGTTGGCGAAGATAAACGATGTCGTCCTTCATAAAATATTAACTGGGTGTTAGGTGGTAAAACATCAGAAGGGTAAACAGGTCAGCTGCCAAAAGATATTAAATATATCAAATAGAAGAGCTGCACCGTTACCAGAATTGTTTAATGCCTTCAAATAATTATCCAAATGCCTAACTAAAAACATTCAAAACAGTGTGGATATTTTATTAAATGCAAAATGTTATAAATCGAGAATCAAAAGTTTCAAGAAGGTGGTCTAGAAGTTGGATCGTTTTTTTTCGGGGGGGGGGGGGGGGGGGGGTATGTGTGCCAAACCACCACCAGCAAGTCCTTCCCTGAATCCTTACAATACTGTAAACTTTTGTTTGTTCCTAACTCAGAGCATCCCGCATGTCTCTGGTTTCTTTCAATTTTCCCACGTGTCTCACATGTATGTAAGTTACTGTAAAACACAGGTTACGCTACCCTTAAATGTCCTTACACATTAGGGGCACGGTTGGTTGGCAGCTAAGGTCTGCATCAATTGGAAATCAACAACAAAACAATTAACAAGAAAAAGCTTACATATACATCAACTCTTTCATATATCTTTTAAAAAATGCTGCTGCATTTGTTGCTGTTTTGGCCCGGGGGTGGGGGGGGGGGGAATTCACAAATAACATGTCAAAAATGTGATTATCCATGTACTAAGCAATAGATTTTGTAATGAAAATGCTTAAAATCTCCAACATGACATAAATTAAAAAATAATTTTCCGAACTGAAAGAAAGAACAAGAACCTTCAACAACCTCAAACAATATCTATTCCCAAATATTCTAAGACATAATATGTTATCTTATTTGAAATCAGAAAAAAAAAGTTTAGGATGTTCTGGGTTTTTGTTGCAGAGGTTGTTGGCCTGTGAGCACTGTTTCGTAAATAAAGTTATAGACGTATTATTTGAAATGCATTGAGAAAGGGAAAGGGGAAATGGGGTGAGCGCATGGTCAAAGAAAATAAAAGGAAACGGTTAATGATAAGTACGGCTAATTAAGTGAAGCATATATATACACATACATACTTATTAACGGCATTACGCACCACTAAAGAAATCGTAACAGGTTTTCAAGGTAAAAAACTGACTTGGCGTAACTGAGAAATGATGAACACAACAAGCCCTGCCCAGGACGTCTGCGTATAAAATAAGTGCACGTGTTTAACACGGGCAAAAATAACACCGCCACCCTATCCTCTCTCCCTTCGCTGGACACAACAAAATGTAAAAACATGTTCCGGAATCGGAGATGGAGCCTCAGGGGAAAAAAGAATCACACAATAAGCTGCCCTGGTCGATATCTGGCCAAAAGCCGAACATTTCCTTTATTAACGAGCATTGCACCAATCTGCTTTGTACAAAGTCTACTTGGTTGGGGGGATGTTCAAACAACTTATAAAGAAGCCAATACCATCAGTCTGCTCTAGCGGCTATAAACTCACGTCGGGAAGGACTTGATGTTGATCACATTAATAGTCCATTGGGATTTCACAGAAATCGATCTCCGGACTTTTAGGACAGACTCGTGTAAAAACGATTATGGCTTCCAAATAAATAGCACCACTTCCACTGCGGTAATATAAGAGAACCAAATGTAGTATTTCCCGGAATCTTTGTTTCCCCTCCAAATCTTCAGTCTGATGATTCAGACATACAGAAAGACTAACACGATAGAATTGGAAAACAGCGTCGAGAGACATAGTTGGGGAGGCAGAGCAGCTTAAGAAAGGAGTGTTCTTATTTTATTTTTAAACAATTAATTCCATCGTCTGTTGTTTTGTTGTTGTTTTTTTATGTGATTCCAAAATAATACATTCCGTCAAATTCGTTCTTTGACAAAAGCTCCAGAGATTTTATCATTTATACCTGATATATAAGACTTCATGTATTTGCATGCATAAAAATTCTTAGAGAAATACATTCATTTTCTGAAGCACCAATTTGTGTCTACATGTACGTTTTCGAAGCAATCGTCTCGCCATTGCACTAATAGACTGATTCAGGGGATAATTTAAATGCTAATAATTACGGGTACAGGCATGGGTTATAGTTTATTTATATACATGTTGAATAAGTTCTTGGCGCGCTTTCTCTTCGTTTCCGTTTTTTAAACCAGATAAATAGAGGTGTTAAAACTGACAACAAAATTGAAAACGTAATAAGACATTTATCTATTTTTATATAGAATAAATCATTTTATATTTTATGACTTCTCAGCATATTTCAGTTTAAGTAAATAAACTATGATATGTTTTATATTTAGCAGTATGGAATTTTATAACTTTCAAAAGTATGATTTTGTTTTTAAACCCATCTAGGTCCCACAGTAAAGCTCCTTCATAGCCCCACTAAACCGAGTTTTCATTCTGATGAATTGGAGAACCTTCGTGAAACATCATGAATTTATGTGATGTCAGATCAGTTGTCTTTAAGTGATAGAAAAATAATATTGTGGCCCTATTGCTACTAAATGGACATTCTTTAGTCAAAGTTGAATCCTAAATAACAGCTATATTGACGATCTTTTAAGCAATAATTAATTGACTACATTACATGACTTCAATAGAATATTTTTTGTATCTACATCATATTTTGAACCGGCGAATGAAAATACATTAAAAACAGAATTAGGTTCTCTTAACGCCTCTGTTGATCTGGTCACGAACAACAGAGGAAACGGTGACTTAAGAAAAGCTGTTGTTTTTTGTTTGTTTGTTTGTTTGTTTAAAGACAAAGTTCATGTTCAATTAGGCGAACATTTTTTCACATCTTATTTTTAAAACAAATGGAATCCAAGATGACTATTAACAAACGCCCCTCCCCTAAAATAATAATAATAATAATAGTTCTACCCTCACACAAATTAATAGTTAGTACAATAGTATCCCTAATTCATTTTTTTTTGTCCACGAATGCTACGCATTTACAAAGCTGTTGAGTAATAAAATTACACTCACCGGTGACGATTAAAACGACTCTGCTAAATCACTTATGTAAATCGACACAAAGAAACTCAGTCAAAACCACGGTGGAAATTCCTAGCTATCCCTTAAATCCGTTCAGCCAAACCGACACGACCGGCTTGTCAAAGCACAAGTCTTGGGAAAATGTGTGACACCCTGGCACGACAGTAACTCGAAGAAGACCTTTTCGCCTCACGTAGAAATGACCCCGGCGCCAGGGATGGAGAAGGCATGAGTCATCCCCCGGTGTCTCACTCACGCGCCACGATTATTCCCAAGCCAGCTCCGCTCACAAATTGGTGAATCGCGTCGAGGCGATAAATAGCACGAGAGTTTACTATGAAAATCGAAGGGTCCACAATAATCCTGTAGCTCTTGTCTTCAAAATGTCTGCTTTTGGTGGAGAAGCTGATGATGGAAGGTGTATCTGATCGATAATATAAGGGAGGCCAACGCGGTAAGCCCCAAATCAGCTCTTTTCGTCGAGGAATAGCAAAAACTTACGGAGCCTGGTAGAGCCAAAAAGAAATTAGTCCAGAGTTGTCTGTGCAAACGCCTCTAATTTTTTTTAAATACATAATATTTCAATGTAACCTATTGTAACAATACAACAGAGAGTATGATATATAAAATAGTGTATAATAATAACAAAAAAGAAAGCACCGCTCCATTTGTGTTCAAATCGTCAAAAAAATAGTTTTCAAATAGTTTTGAAGATAACTTTTCAAATATAAAATAAAAAACGTAGAGGACCTGCTGCTTCTGAGTCGTGAGCTCACGAGCACTAGTTGAGACACTCGGGTCTGTCCTGCTGCTAGCTGGGACCGCTATCGATTTTGTCAGAGTTATTACGCTCCCAAGTCCCCTTTCTCTTAAATGTTTACTACTACATGTCCATGCCCATGCTGCTCAACAATGCAGTAGTAAGATGCAGACGTATATTAATATTCTTTTCTTTTAATTGGAGTTGGGGGAGAGGTTAAAACATAAGAAGAATATTTAAACAGACACGAATAAAATGTATATAATGCCCCGCAACTATATATGTTACGTGAATCATTGGCGTAGCTAGGTTTAGTGCCACCCAGGGCGGGGAGTAGGCTAAATATTGCGGCCCCCTTCCATTAAAAAAAAATCTGCAGTTGGTCGAAAATGCCGCCCCTCTAAAGAAAGCAAGTGCACCCCCTTTCCTACCCATCTAACGTTAATGTACATCTGTGTCCAACTTAACTCAACAAACGCTGCGAGTTAAACTTATGCTTACGTTCCTAAGTGACATTTACAACACTCGCCACACCTCTTAGACATCAATCAGAGTCGTTTTTCAGACTAATAACACATACTGCTGAAGCAAGTCAACTGTATCCCAACAGTTAAACAATAATTTTAAAATTGCATGAGTCGGTGAGCACCAATGGGCTACACTGATAGAAAGAAACATTGACAATTGCTTAGGAAAGTAAAGAAGTCCATTAATCATGTCAACAAAATAGTGGGGGTTTGGAAATGTTTGACAATTTTTAGAAGAAAAAAAAGAGGGGGGGGGGGGGGGGTTAGATTAGTTGGCGTCAACAATCATGTTTTCTACATTTAAATTTTAATCTTCAAAATCTTCAAAATCTTCAAAATTGACGGGCTATTGACTGGCTATTACATTATTTTAACAAATCTAATGAGTGTAAATTAAAATAATGACGCGATATAATTTTAAGGCTTTGAACATATGAGATTTATGTAATGTACGACTGTCTATATAGAGCAGAATATTAGCACACTTTTTTTTAGTGCAAGAGAAGTAAAAAATTGGCTAATCTTCGCCTGTAGATTCTGTTTGTCGCAAATGACTAGGGCGGTATGTTTGTGATCGTGTTACAGGTATGGAACCAGGACAAGGTTCAAGTGACATGTGCAGTCAAGATACATGATATTGATAGAGTAGGAATACCATATTTTTTTTAGAAATAGCGGAAAGTAAAGTGAGTAACTATAACAACATTGCTGCTTGAGCAGATTTGCCAAATCTGTAACATCTATTTTGCATCACAAGTCATGTCGAAATAGCACGTTCAACATCACCGACAATGCAAAGAAATGACCACCTGCTCCATAACAAAAAAAGGATTCGACTAATGCAAGTAGCTGTCAGGAGACAGGGAGAGCTTATGGCATTATTGCTCACACTGACATTGCTATTTTAAAAGCTGAATGGTTAGATGAGGATGATGTTGGTATATCAGTTCGGCAAGATGAAAATGATAAATCAGCTACTATAGACGATGCCCTGGAAAGACAATAGCAGCTAAAAACAATGCTACAATTTTCAGCAATACTGACAATAATTATATTTATATTAATATCTTATTTATATTTATACTTCCACAAAAATGATATTTTGTCTTTAACAACCCTGTCATTGATTCTGCATTATTAAATTTAAGTGTAAAACCTTTTTAACTTGTTGATTCACAAGCTAAAGATGTAATAAGATGTTTTTCCTACAATTTTGTGTTATTAAAATAGATCAGCACTAAGTAAAATGCATTTATAATTTATATATTTATTTATATTATAATTCATTTTTTGGGGGTGGGGGTATAAAAATGTTGACATAATTACTTAGGGGGGCGGGGGTCATTGAAAGTTTGACAGTTGTTGACGGGGGGGGGGGGGGGGGGTAAATTGCTTTAAAAGTGTTGACGTAATTAATGAACGCCCCCAAAGAAGTGCCATTTTGATACCTAGTTCCTGTGTTCATTGTCTACTGGATGAGCTCCCCTGGAGTTAATCGACCCATAAGCGATATCAAAAGTGTTGATTCACTTCGCAACAACTACAAAAAACTAATCACATGCTCCTTCAAGAAAACTGGCCATAAAAAGCCTATTAAATATGCGAGTCCAAAACTGGAAAATTGCAGCATTCAGTGCATTACTTTACAGTGTAGCAGTAATAAAATTGAAAAAAACATTTTGTTCCCCCACCCAAAAAAAATAATAAAGCTGTGCAACAGACACAATTCCGAGGACTCGCTCTTACACACTTGTTGGCAACGGGGAACCTAATGGATTGTAGCAGAAATACGCACCACGGATGTAAACGAAAACGAAATTAAGTATTAAGCTAAGCTCGAATAAACAAGGAGATAAAATGTAAGCCTGGAGTGTACAAAGTGATAAAATGCAAATGAGAAGTGATGATCCATCGATTAAAAAACTAAAGCAACTTTAAGTAAATAATTTATTTTATGCAAACAAAGAATAATAGAAATTTGAACGTGTGTTTTCGTATTAGGCGAATAACTTACTAACAACATCCCCCCCCCCCCCCCCAAACTTGGTACCTGGTTAAAACTACGGTAATATCCCATTGCCCTAGAGTTTTGGATGTGAAATTTATTATCATTATCATTAGTCATTTTTCTTCATCTTGGGCGATAGTTATGAAGCGTCTTTGTGCATTTAAAAAACATCTTGACTGTTTAATAGAAATGGTCCAGTGTGGTCACCCAGCTTAGCAACAAGAAAAGACGTAGACTCAGGAGTTCTGACCATATAGTGGCTTTAAGTTTAAGAGTGGCTTTAAGTTTAAGAGCAGCTTTAAGTTTAAGAGCAGCTTTAAGTTTAAGAGCGGCTTTAAGTTTAAGAGTGGCTTAACTTTTAAGTTTAAGACCTGGTTTAAGTTTAAGAGTGGCTTAAAGAGTGGCTTAAAGTTTAAGACCTGGTTTAAGTTTAATAGTGGATTAAAGTTTAAGACCTGGTTTAAGTTTAAGAGTGGCTTAAAATTTAAGAGTGGCTTAAAATTTAAGACCTGGTTTAAGTTTAGGAGTGGCTTAAAGTTTAAGACGTAAGAGTCTCGCTGAGACATTAAACCTGACTTTAAAAAATGCTTAAAAATAATTTAGCTACCTAAGACAATAGGTATCTAAATTTCTTGCAATAAATATAATTATTCGCCTTCAAGAGCTTTTGTATCAAGTTAATCAATGTATTAATATTTATTATAATTTTTAAAAAGTAAAAAGCTTCATTTGTACTTTGATTAAATGTTCACACAAGGTCACTATTTTTACTGTTCTTATCAGTAAATTACTGGTTTTCGGACCTGTTAGTCGTGAGTTGTAACCAGTACAGTTAAGGACTACAAAAATTAAAATTATTAATAATGAAAGTATCAAGTTCATCTGATATGCAGACATAAATAAATAGCATGACTAAAAATATAGGCTATATTATATACAATTCAAACAGTTTGGTATTATTTCCTTTTTCATTTTCAACAAAACAAAACAAAAAACTTGCCTCACAGAGAGAACAGTTCTCCCTGTAACCACAAATAGTTGTTATTATTTACACCCTTTTGGCACACAAATGATTTTCAGTGTCGCTTTTACATTTTTAAAGTTTAGATGTCCTGGTATTAAATTTTTAAAAAATGGTCACCATGCATATATGTTACACTTTACACGTTATTGAGAGAGATGGTGGTAAAATTACTAACTACTCTTCTGAGAATGCTTATAAAAGAGTAAACAGGGGGCAGCAAAAGGAACTACGAGGGTGGTGGAAGCTGACACATTTTGAGACCCTCTGCTATAAATTCAAGGGAAACAGAAACATTATTTGGTACTTGCAGCCAGTTGGATTATATATTAATAAACAATATTTAAAATTTCACACTGAAATTTAGAAACTTTGCTAAAAATAGTCATAAAGATATGGACAAAAATCATTCACTCGATGGGGAAACATGGCATCCAGCAAATAGAAAATGTCAGGAAGACACAATTTTCAAAATCAATGAAATAATTAAATCTCATCTACATCTCAAGATTTCAATGCCAATAATGACTATATGCCTTAGCCCTAGAGTTATCTTTTAGATCTATATCACATTTAATAACCATCACCTCACATAAAATTTTAATTCAAACTGAGAGCTGGTAGTTAATTTATAAAGAGAAATGTGATGAATCATTTTTCTTATTAACTAGAAACATCAGGTTTGAAGAAAAAGGAAATGACTTTATTTTTAGATGTTTTACTTCGAATTAGTTTCTTATTCAATGGAAATTTAATGTTGAAAAGCCTGATTTACACAAGTCATGATAAAAGACATAAGAAATATATGCCTTTTTTGCTAAAAGTGGAAATTTCTAATGACGAGACAACAAATTATCTATTGTGATATTCTATCAAATATGTCTTTGAGTGTCATTTCATGCAACAGCTCCATCATACACTAAACATCTAATTTCCCCCCCCCCCCTTTTCCTTTTCTGGTTAAGAAGTATTTTTGCACAAAAATCACCACAAAAACATCTGCTTCTGCTAACAATACGGCTACTAAACATGAAAACATACACCCACCTCTGGTTTAACCCCCTGGATTGATTGATTGATTTTTTAATGACAGTATTGGAATTTTTAACCCTTTAATTTTGGGTTGGGAAGAGGTAGGTTAATCATCCTCCCAACTCCACCACCAGGGAATCAATTCCATAATTTACTATTGTAAAAAAACGATACAAAATAGTTATTTATTAAATAAAAAGGTATTGAATCTCTGCAGGTATTCCAACTAAATCTGCTTAAAATAATTTACGCAATAGAAATATAATTCATTGATAGTTGATTCCCAACTCCATCCCCACCCCATTTTTTTATTTGGCTGAAATATGCATATAATAACAATTAATTTAGTTTCAGATTAGGTAATTCTATGCAAATGTTTATTGTTAAATACAATACTTAATTAAGTTAAACATAATCTTAAAAACTAAGAAAATAATAAAATATAGTATCATATTACATCTAATTTTAGATGTCAAACAGCAAATACCACAATTAATGTGGAATGCTAACAATTTTTTTTTAATTGCATTTTAAAATGTAATAAAATACACAGTGATAGTGACAAGTATTGTAAGTAATATAAAAATTATAGAATTTACATTCAGTACTCTAGCAAGGTGGGCCTGGGCTCAGGTTCCAATCTAGGGGCTAGGGCCTTCTAAACTGGCTTACAGGCTTTAACAGGGAATGACCAATACATTTGCCCTTCCCCAAGCCCTTAAAACACTCCCAGGGGTGGACCTCACATTTGCAGTATTTGTGTTTCGATAATAGTTGGAGTAACAATGTGTAAAGTAACTTCATTTTATCATTTACTGCATCCATGCCTTGAACAAAATGGAGTATCCCTTGGCGTAGCTACAGGGTGTGGGCGGTGCAGACCACACCAAGTGACATCATCGCATTGAAAAATTGCATATTTAAAGAGCAATACTGCTCATTCTAACAGAATTTCATATAAGGATAACAGATCACTTGTAAATTTTCCACACATGACATGTAACCAATCAAAATGTGTGCTTTATTAAAAGTTCAAGGTTGCTGCATCAGAAATATGGTGTAAATACAATAAATTAGTTTAGAAAAACACAGTTTTGATCATGATTCAACACGTATTGAAGTGTTTGGTAACTTTCGTAAGTCACAGGAATCTTATTTTTCTAAATTCTGACAAATAAAGCTTTCAGTTGTTACCCAAATACGATGTGGTCTGGCCATTCTCAGTATAGGATTCGAATCAGTAAAAATTAAAAACGTTAAAAATGACTTTTTACCATTGATAGTGATAGGGTTAAAAAAAAATATTTTACAAAATTTTATATCTTTTAATAATTAATTAAAACCAAATGTATAGAAACCCCAAAATACTCAAAAATTAATATTTTCGCCGATTCGTCACTAGCACCAACCCTTAACATTTGAGCACAATTGTCATATTTTGACTGCTGGGTTTTACCCGCCACCTTTTTGAATTGTCCTCTGACTGTTGTTTTTTAACTGTCGTAAGCAATTATTTTGTTTGTTGTCATGAGCAATAGGACACAATTAAAGCAGTTTTATTGGTCAAGATTTTTCTAAGATTGCAGCGAAAAGCAAAGAAGACAAAATGTGACTCACTAAAATCACTACCAAGATCCATGGTCAAGGAACCAAATGATGACCAGTTTTCATCAAAAGACATACTATTTATACAGATTTCTCTGATATTATATAGAGCAGCGACTTTGCAGATAATGAAAATTGACGTGGAAATACAAGTAAAAGACGTGGATCGGTTGGAAACAGAAATTGGTGCTGATAATGGCGATTCAAACCAAGATACTGAAAATGTGATGGTTAATGAGAAAAACTGGAATACTTTATCAAATGCTGCTCTCTGGAATGTAACAGTTCCAGATCATTTTCAGTCTGTAATTATTAAAATAGGGAATACCTCGTTTCAGAACAAGGACGGACCATCCAGCGTAGTGACGAGGCGAGATGCGAAAGCTAAAGGAGGTGTGCGCCACCAAACTAAACAATGGTGCTACAGGATGATGCCAAATGGCCAGAAAATAATGCGGTCACGGCTGGTTTATTCACTCGCCAGTCAGAAATTGTACTGTTTTTGCTGCAGGTTGTTTAATGTTACAGAAACAACATCCAAATTTGTTATTGGGTTTGATAAGTGGTGGAAACTGAGCCCAAAATTACAAAATCAAGAGCAGCTATGTTGCCTTGAAAAATGGAAAACACTGGCAAAAGGACTTAGGCTACACAAAACAAATGATGCTGAAAGTATTGCTGTGATGGACAGGGAGAAGAAAAAGTGGAGGGTCATCCTGCACAGGTTGCTGGACATCACATTGTGTCTTGCAAAGCAAATTCTGGCATTTCGTGGCCTAAAGATCCCCCAATGAGACTAAAGAGGAGTACATCTACCAAAAATGCATCTGCAACTTACCTTTAAAAGTGCATGCAAATCATATGAAGGAGATTCTTATCATAGATATAAAGGCTGCGAGGTATTTTTGAATCATGTTCGACAGTACACCTGATATATCACACAATTACCAGATATCTAAAATGATCCACAATGTGAAAATCCACAGTGGGAAAGTTGAAGTGAGAGAAGTGTTTCTCTTAAATTTTTCCCTTTAAGGGGGAAAAAGCTGCTGATGACCTTAGTTCTGACATTCTTACAAATCTAAAACGAGATGGAAAAGCCAATGATGATATTCAGAGCTCAAGGTTACGATAATGCTGCCACACAGTCTGAAATGCATGGCGATGTTCAGGTTATTCAGAATAGAAATATTTAGCGATTTTTAAAGGATGCATGAACCATTTGCTTAACTTGTATGGTCAACACTATTTTGAACAAAATGCTTCATGTATTACATTTTTTGGTACTCTTGAGAGAATAGTTTCCTGCTTTGACGCATCCATTCATCGATAGGATATTTTAATTAAAACACTGGAGTGTTGATGAAAAAACTGTAAACAACACGTTGGATTGCTCATCATGCTGCTGTTAAAACAGTGATAGATAAATTTGATAAATATGTGGCAGCGATTAAAGCTCCATGTGATCCTCTTGAAAATTTGGATACATGGGGTACAGCACATGGTCTTTCAATGCTGTCTGTGATTTCACATTTATCTGCTACCTTTACATTTGGGCTGATCTACTTGAGGAAGTTAATCTTACACATCAGTATCTGCAGACTAAAGGCTTTACTCTTGACAATGTGGTGACCAACCAAGAGGTATTAAAATTTTTCTGCACGAGAAGCGCTGTCACTTGGTGGAACATGCTGTCAGACCACTATGGAGTTTCGGTAGACAGAAGATTAAGGTTTAAGAAGATAATGTCAGGAGAACAATTAATAAATTCTGGACACTCTGCGAGAAGAAAACAGTAGGGAGATGCTGGAGTGTATTGATCGCTTCCATTCTAATATGATCATTGGCGATCAAGGAAGTAGCAGATATGTTTGGGGCTGTTCAACACAAGAGTCTACTATCAGGAAATTATTGGTGTCTTGTCCAAAATTAACCCCTTTCTATGATGATTTATCAGAAGATGAACTTTTAAAAAAAAACCAAGGCTTAGAAGACACCTAAAGGCAGCTGATATTGAATTTCACAAAGTCATAGACTGGTCAGTATTTGATGTTTTGAAATTCATAGCTGAATGGGACTTCCTAAGAGTCTCTTCCAATACTTTCGCTGAGCATTTAATTGTTTCTTATGATTTGTTGGTCTGTGGCTTCATGTGATTGGAGCTTTTCAAAACTAAGGCACATCAAGAACTATTTATGATCCACCATGGGACAGCCAAGGCTTTCTGATCTGGCTATACCATCAAATAAAAGTGATACGTGAAGGATATTGATTTGATCAAGTGATTTACAGGTTTGCAGCTTTGAAGACCAGGAAAGAAAAATTTTAAATAAAGTAAATTTAATGTAAAATTTAACAGTTCTTAAATATATTTACCTCCTGACTGCAATTAATTTCTTATTGTTCTTGTCATCGTTATACTGTGGACTTATTTTAACAAGAAATCCATCGTGGAAGTCAGGGGGGGGGGGGGTGTGTGTGACACCATGAGTAAACCCCACCGGGTGACACCAAGCCTAGCTACGCCCCTGGGAGTATCATTAACATTACAATCATTAGCTTGGGATGGCTCCTTTGAGTCCTAGTGGCGGTTGTAATTGAGCCCCCTTGCACCATTGATGCTACACCGCTACTTTTTCAAGTATTATTAATTATATTATTTATACATTTAAATTTTGTTTTTAATTCACTATCCATACTGAGTATACTGACATTACCTAAGTAACTTTACTTACTTTAATAATTTGTACATGATGATTCATTTAGTTGCAGCAGTTGAGTCAGCCTTCATAAATTCCCAGACTTAGAGTTAAGAAAGCACTTGACAAGCCTAACTCATATTCATATCATTTAAAAACAATCACTAACACACATACACACTGGGGTCAAACTCACACTCTGTGACAGTGAGTAGTAGGACTAGCAGGGCTAGCTGTCATTAAAAACAATAAACTTAAACTCATTATCACTTTCTTAGACTTTAAATTAGACTTATAATTAAATTAAAATAAGACTAAGGGGGCGTCCATTAATTATGTCAACAAAATAGGGGGGAGTGGGTTTGGAAATGTTTGGAGGGAGGGGGGTTTAGATTGACATCAACAATCATGTTTTCTCTATTAAAACTTTTATCTTAAAAATTGACTGGTTATTAAATTATTTTTAAAAATGTATAAGTATACATGTAAATGAGTTTAAATAGACATAATTTTTTTACTTTAAACAATATAGATTTATTTAATGTGTGTCTGTGCACCGCATATGGCTGGTCAGAATGTTAGCACACTTTGCACTAGCAAGAGAAGTAAAAAATTTTGCCTCTTTTCACCTGTAGATTCTGTTTGTCACAAATGACAAGGGCGGTATGTCTGCGCTTATGTTGCAGGTATGGAAAAAGGACACGGTTCAAGTGTCGTGCATTCAAGTTAAATGATATTTATATAGTAGGAATACGATATTTTGAGAAATAGGGGAAAGTAAAGTGATTAACAATTATAATTATAACATAGCTGCTTGAACGGATTTGCAAAATCTGTAACATCTATTTTGCATCACAAGTCATGTTGAAATAGCATGTTCAACAGCACCGACAATGCCCTCTTGAGCATAAGAAATTACCACCTGCTCCTCAACAAAAATGAGTCGACTAATGGGAGTAGCTGCAAGGAGATAGAGAGAGCTTATGGCAATTATTGCTCACACAGACAATGCTTCAATTTTAAGTGCTGAATGGTTAGATGAGGATGATGTTGGTATATCAGTTCGGCAAGATGAAAATGATAAATCAGCTACTATATACTATGCCCATCAGGGGCGTCATGTCAGGGTTTTTTCAGGTTCGGGCAAAACCAAAACTTGGTCGGCTTGTTAAGTTGTTTATTACTGGAGGCGCCACAGTGCATAGTAATTTAAATAAAACCTGCAAATTCGGGGAGCCCTACCCAAATGATGTCCCTTAAGCCCATTGTTACGACAGATCAACACCTGGCTACTCCATGAGAAGATGATAGCAGCCAGAAACTATACTATAAAGTATACTGACAATAATCATATTTATACCACAAACAATGATATTTAGTCTTTAAAAATATTTGAATTGATTCTGCATTATAAAATTTAAGTGTAATAACTTTTTAACTTGTTGATTAACAAGCTAAAACTAAAGATGTAATAAAATGTTTTTCCTACAATTTTTTGTCATTAAAATAGATAAGGCATAAGCCTAAGCACAAATTAAAATGAATTTATAAATTTATTTATATTATAAATCATTTTTAGGGGGGGGGTAGAAAGTGTTGACATAATTACTTGGGGGGGGGGTCATTGAAAGTTTGATAGTTGTTGACAAGGTGGGGGGGGGGGCGCAAAAATTGAGTAAAAAATGGTGACATTATTGTAATTAATAGACGACCCCTGTAAAGACGGTTACTGTAAAAATTGCTTAGTTCTTCTTTAATTCTAAGAGTAAGACTAAGTCTTAGTAATAGTACTCTTAGTCCTCTAAAAATAGTAATAGTCCTAAATAAGGACTAAGTCTAAGAGCAGTAAAACCAAGACTGTTTATTGTTTATCTTTACTGTAACTATATGAGTACAGTACACTATACTATTTACTAATAGTAATAGACTAAGTAATAGTAATAGACTATTAATTAAGTCAGTGTAAGTTTAATAAGTTTGGTAAATAAGAAATAAGTTTTACGTTTAATAAGTAATAAATAAGTAATTTAGTAATTTTAATTAGCAATTACTAGTAATTAAGTAATGAGTAATGTAAAGACAAGTGACTAAAGATTTGGGGAGGGGACGGCGCAGGATGAGAGAAAGTGTGAGTTTCTAAATCTAAGCATTACACTTAAATTTCCCATTGATAAGTAGTTATACTTAATTGGGGTTGGTAGGCTTAGTAACTAGATTTTAAGCAGGGATTACAAACTTCTCTGTCTCTGGTTGATTGTTAACACTGCTACTAGTAGTAATAGCAGACACAAATTCAAGCCATCCGACAGGACCAGAGTTCTGTTAATTGAAATTGAAATGCCAAAATCAGTAGTAAAAGTAAGGTTCCACAAAAAAAAAAGGAATTTAATTTTTGTTGCTTTTTTTTCATTATTATTATTAAAAACTATTTTAAAACAACAAATATATATACTTGTTTAATTTTATCTATACCTACTTAATTTAGACAAGTTGAAATTATAATTATAACAGTTTTCATTAACTAATGGCTAATGTTTTTAGACGTTGATAGATGATGCGGGTGCGATCTTCGGTTATTTTCAATATCAGCACCTGCATGACATGTCCATTTTTAAAGGATGAAAAAAAAGGGACTTGAAATTGAAACCCAGTCATGAAAGGAACAAATGCGAAGAAAAACATGGTGAATATTAGTTGAATTGAACAGAAATATGATAGGCCTACGTAAAATGAACTCTAACTAAGAATTCATGAGGCCATGAGCCATGATTAGTTTTGATGAATGGGAAAATAGTTTTAAAAAGAATAATTCCATATTAGTAAGTCAACTATCAAGATTCTAGGCATGAAACGCACTCTTTGTGGAATCAATTTTTCAAGTCAACGTCCGGTATATTGGTGATACTTGAAAATGATATTCTGTAATGTTCAATTTTACACTGGGAAAGTGCAAAATCAAATGTGACTTGGAATTCGGCACCGTGCAATTGTTTAATTGCTAAGACCTTACAAACTCAAAATATGAGCCACTTCTACTTTTAATATAGGTACCTCTATTTTGATATTTGTTTTATTATAGTGCCAAACTTCTGAGAATTTGCTGGCATAGACTGCTGAGAGGACATATTCATATACGACATATGCTCCAATGGGAAGGGTCGGATTATACTCCTACGTGCTGAAAGATGAAAAGTGCGAGTTATAAAAGTGAATGGTCAAGTTGCTTTCAATAACTATGTTCAAAAACGCCAAATAGAGAACTGTATCACAATTATCTAATAAAGGGAAGGGCCTAGAGATTTTTAATCCTGAACATATCCTTATATACAATTGGCATAAATGTGGTATGGACTTGCCTGACCATAATAGTTTCTACTACCCCGTGTCAGTGTTATAATTATGAGAATCACTTGTGTGAATGTGAACGCTTTTTGGTTTGTGAGTTGTGTCATGATTTTTTTTATTGTGGCTAAATTGTCATTGGATATCAGAAAAAAAACAACATATTGCACAAGTATGTGAAAATAAGGTGTGAGATCGAGAGTTCATGAATGAGTTAGTGAGTAATAGTGCGATCTAACCTTCGTGTTTTTGATAGTCTGTTTTATGAAAGATATTTCGACCCTACGGATCTGTGTGGCAGATACCAAGAATAAAGAAGAACCATATTATTTCATGAAGTGTTGCTGCAGGCAGTGGCGTAACAACGGCTTGGAATTGGGGCAGTTGCCAAGGGCGCCGGCCTGCACCAGTTCAAAAGGGCGCCGCTAAATCTCTAATTTTTAAATTTTTATTTAAATAAAGGGTGCCAAAAATAAATTCGCCAAGGGCGTCAAAAACCCAGTTATGCTTCTGGCTGCAGGGCCGGCGCTAGGGGATGACGAAGGGGGCGACCGCCGTTGCCGAAGTATATTTATAAAATAGCCTACCCAAGGCGAGTGTGTCCAGACTACAATGGCTCACTGAGCTTCGTGTTATCGTTATTTGTTTTTGACAACCTTGATATTAGTAACAATGGAGCCGCGATGAATAATTTTGGCCAGGGCAATTCACTGTTTTATAAAAAAAATAGAAATTTCGGAAACTAAGCGAGTGAACAAATATCCGTTATGAGGCGTCCCATTATGATTATGACCAGCAAGGCTCCAGTATGACTATAACGTGTCTTAATATCCTATCGGCGGAATATATAACGTCAAAGGCCCTGCACCCTCCTAGCGCCGGCCCTGGTTGCTGCCTCTATAAATATGTGTTCATGATTCTTAGTGCATAGGATGACAGTGAATAGCATACCACCCAGAAATACTCGAAGGGTCTCAACAAGAGAAACCAGAGTATTTTGACACCCTGTAGGCAGATAAAATCAATGTTGAGTGGATTTTGGTTCTTATTCAGTGTTTCCAGTTTAATGTCAATCAAAACAAAATTACGAACCAATTTTCTAAATCTCCAAAATTTTTGCTGACAAACACATTTGCAAACTAGTTGCAATCGTGGGCGTGGGCTATATTTGTTTATATTTTTTTTTGGGGGGGGGGGCAATTTTTCTGACTATTTATTGTGCAATTTATGTTAATTACCGTTATCCGAATAGGTAAATAAATCACTTATTTAATTAGGCTATATGGCTCATTCTAAAACAGTAGGCCTAAACAACAAAAGATGATACCATATCTTAAATACAATAACAAAGAAAACGATTCCCAAACTAGGGCTAATTACAATTAAAAATTTTATTAAGTTAATAATAAATTACAAAATCAATAATAAAATAAAGTTAAAGCTATTGACTTACAGTATAATGATTGGCTTGTACCGGTACAATGTTGAAGAAGATACAATGTTGTAAAAGGTACAATGATGAAAAAGGAATCTACCTAAACACACACATCAAATGTTAGTAAACAAATCTCTGTCTCGTATAGCAAATCTCTATCGTGATAGTGCTGCCAAAAATATTTCTCTCTTCCTTTTATAGTCAACTTTACTGATATTTCTAGAAAGGGCTTACATGTTGTTTTCCTTTCCTGATTGGTCTAGATTTTTCTACAGAATTTTAATAATACAGGCTATAGATTTTATTTATTTGTAAACAAGGTAAAAGAGATAATTTTTATTTAGCCACACCCTAAAATGCGGTTCCGAGCTTGGGGTCAGCTAGAGTTCGTTCACGGGGAAAGATGATGTAAAAGCGTCGTCTGCATAAAATTTATCGTCAACATCAGGATGCTAAAAGCCTCAATATTTGTCTGAAAAAATATTCCCATAACTGCAATGAATTAAGTTGAATCCCGTGGAAGCTGACAATTATTATTTTTTCCTGACACGGAAGCCTTTATTCATCTACTGTAACAATTATTTGACACGCGTATATACATTTAGAAAGAATGACAACTCTTGGAACAAATCTCACAGACATCATTCTCGGCATTGCTTATTTATTAGAAATATTTGCTAAATTTAAAGCACATACATTTGCAATTGTACGAGATTGAGATCAACCAAATCAAAACTCCTTTACTTTGAATGAGAATTAACTCTGTTCAAGCACAATATTGGTCGTCTCGAGTTATAGTTTTCCAAGCAAGTGTTGGTAAGAAGAGGAGTGTGGGATACAAAACAATTATTTGCAAATATTTTGCTAACTTCTGGATTAGCAATATAATATGATCTGATCAACTATAGGATTTTCTTTTGATTTAAAGCACAGATTGTGTGATAAATCCATTTTATATCTGTGGCAGATGGTGAAATGAAGGAAGGAATAATTCCAAAATAATAGTGAGCAGAAGCAAACGTTCAAGTAATTATAACAAAATGACCTCAAACGAAGAATTTCAACAATTATCATGCACGATGGATTTGGCTAATAGAGTCGTTGCTTCATACCCAGCATTGTAGTTGGTGGTTTAAATGCTGTTGTCACGTTTTGCCTCAAGCAAAGAAACAATATAGAAATATAAGCTTCTGGAATTATTATTGAAAGACTGATATTACTTTACCAAGCCCATACATCGCATTAAATGGAAATAAATGTATAAAACTATTGCTAAATAAGTATACCGGTCGGTACGACATTAAAATTTAAAAAGCTTGTTGTTTAACATTAACCAGGTTATTACCATTTCTTAATCAAGAAAAGTAAATTTGTTAATTTGCATTAAAATTAAATAGCTCGCTAAATGTTAGCCTACAATAAATATTGAAATTAGTTTGTGTAATTTTTTTCTATTGAGGGTCGTACTATTACAGTAGCTCTCCCCAGTCATAACTTATTTATTCGGATAACTGAACCCTCCCATGAAAATGTTTCCGATGTTTGTTTTTATACATGCCTTGCGCAAAGCGTTCGAAGATAATACTATTATAAAAGACATTTTATTATTAATTATCTGCGTTTCTGATTATCGTTGTTCGGAAAATTGACGCTGTACTGTACTGTATAGTACAATGGGCGGGGCGCCTACGGTGAGTTTCTGTCCCCAAGGGATGGTAAACAAGAAAAGTTTTAGATTTAGAACCAATGTTGAATTATTTATAACATCTTTGAACAAAGTATCTATTCTACCCAGCAAAGTTGATCTTGTTGCCGTTTAAATTATAATTAAATGCTCTGTCAGTGTGAATCATCCTCTCACAAACTTACACATTTAAAGTTCACACAGTAACTCAATATTTATGCCCGAATGGGGCAAATTTGAACAAGCTCAGGTTTATTATTATTAGTTATGAGCGGCAGTAATTTTTTTAATGCGAAATTTGAAAATACGGGTTGGCTAAGGTTTTCAAAATAATCGTGGGTTTTGTATTTGTAATATTTTTTTGAAGCTCAAAGATTCCGACCGGCTTTCGAGGCAACAGCAGTATTTTTTCATCACGCATTTAACTGAGATAAGGGTATTTTTTTAGCCAACGAAATAAGAACCCGCGTCTTTTTAGTCTTAGCAATATATTAACATCATGTTCATCACCGTTTCTGTTAGTATAGTATGTTACTGTTAGTATTGTTAGTGATGAGGAGGATTTGACGGCTAGGTCATACGACGAGAAGGGTTTGGTGTCTCAAATGAAGATGACTACCATCTATCAATATCAACAGTTGCCAGTGGAAGACCATAAGGAAAGAGCAGAAGCAACCCTAAGAGGACGATAGCATTCAGGGTGCTGGCAGAGGGGCACCAAATTCACAAAGCATAACCTGACGTCAAATTCAGATTTAATACCGGTACCTTCAATAGTTTTTGATAATGCCTTTACTATCATCTCTAACTCTAATATATTGTTCCAGTACCCGATTCATTATTTTTGCAGCTAAATATGTGTATTTGAATTTTATAGTTTTTACCGATTGATGGCCGAAGAATGCTTCTTGGCGTTACATTCATTGTTATACTATACTTCTTTTCGCTCATTTCTTTTATGTACTGATGTACACAAAGAAAATAATAATTCCAAGTTATAAAAATCATAAACAAATTAATTCCAAGTTATATATTATAAATCATACTTGTTTATTTTCCTCTCAAAATATTGAAATTTCAAATTCTTTCACACAAATGATAGAAAACAGTAACAAAATCAATTTCAAAAATTCACCAACTTATTTGTATAAAGTAATTTATGTGTATGGTATATACTCTTTTTTTTTGCCAATTTCCTTCCAAATGCATATAAATTAATTCTTGAACTAAGTACACTAATGAGATATTACTGAAATTACGGTGTCCTGTCACAATTATTGAGTACTTACTGGGTGCTTACCAAACCCATAATCATTAGGCCTAAATAATAGTAAACATGGTAATGCCCTTGTTAATAACTCAGTACAATGCTCTAGTGTTCATATTAATTTAAACTTTAAAGAACCAATGTGTAGCATATACAATTTTTTATACTGGTATAAGTATAAATAATGTTCAAGTGAGATTAAATGCTCTATTATTGTAATTATTTATAAAATATGTAACCTAACAATCTTCTTGATTAAAAAACCAAGAGAAGCTCTAGCGTGTTTATTCTTTACTAGGAAAACATTGCATAGAAAAAACATCACTGAGGGTAGTATAATCTAATGTTAGGTGTCTTAAGATATGCCTGTGAAATATACTACAGGTACCAGTTAATTACTGAGTCATTTGGCATTTGGAGATATATCCTTCGGGATGCTGGGGGAGGGCAATAAAACATAAAATAATGCATGCCAAATTAGATTTAATTTACATGGTGGCATAATGAAGGAATGGAAGAGACAAAGACTTACATGTTTATTAACAAATTATACATTAAGTTATACATCAAAATGCATAAAAAATTTCTTTAAATTTTACATAACTTTAGCATTCACACTTAAACAAAACAAGAAAAACCTTTCTTTTAACTTTTTAAACATATCAAACCACATAGAATACCTTGCAGATTTTAAAAAACAATTCTGTAATAGTCAATATAATAATAATTATTTATGATATTATTTTTCAAACTAGATAAGTACTTAAACCTTAACAATAATTTTAATGCATGATCCACAAGTATTTTTATGTACAACACAATATTTACAGTAAATATGAGTTAAATACAGCCATTACATAACTGTTTACATCGAGCAACACTTTAACAGTAACCAATTCATTCAACAATAATTGTAAAAAATCAACGTTAAAAAAAAACACACCATATTTTACAGTTTTCTTAAATAGTTTTAACGAATGCTTTGAAAACAATCTGTGAAAGTCAATTAAGCAACAACAGTTTAAACAAATCATACAATAACAATGAAAGAGTAATTTAAACAAAACGTGTGCTAACAACCAGTTTCTGAATATCAAGTTATGAATACAACCACAAAAAAATGTTCATAAAAATATTTCCTTCTAATGATTTTAGTATGGGTTGAACTACAAAAAACCTCGGGTGATTTTCAGATTATTGACCTCATGATTTGACACAAAGGAACATTATGGGAATGTGTCGTTTTGGGAAATCTTTTTCGCTAAATTAGAATTGGGTTTAAATCTTTTACTTTAAGGCATACATAAGGGACTAACCAGGAATATTTATGAAAACTCTTATGCTAGAAAGATATATTCATATTTGATAGGTGAACAAAATATTAAAAAAAAACAAAACAAAACAAAAAAATTAAAAAAATTCCAGAAAAAGCAGGATTTCCCAACCTTTTGTATAATTTATACCCCATACAAATGTTTAAAGAAGTGTTGCCCCCCCCCCCCCCCCCCCAAATACATCTTAAAATAATTTTTTTTTTTAAAATTATTGAAATAACTGGTACAATGAAGTGTAGAGCTTGTGACTAATATAACAGTAGGATAAGTTGAAAATTAAGAAACCCTATAATTAATGGATGCCCTGTTCTTTTTTTCATGGTTTGGGAAAACCTGCCTTAAATCAAAAATGTTAAAAGAAAAATAGTAAACGTTTCACATAAGTGTGTAGCAACACACAAAAAATTTGATGTTTTAATGCAATATTTAATACCGAAACCATGTCATTATTAATATAATTCAAACATAAGTGTTATGAAAAAGCTAATGTGTTTTCCTTTTAGTCATGAAAAATCTACCAATTACAGATGTGAATCTTTTGATGATGTAACACCACTACAAGTTTTTCCATGAAAAGTGACCACATTTTACCAAAAACAGATGTGAATCTTTATGTAACACTACTACAGTAATGTTTTACATAGAATCTCTCAAAACTAGGTCTGCATTGCATGGTTGTTATTTAAATGCATGTTTTTACTCTTTCCTATGGAAAAATTATTAATCAAAGGCTTCAATAGTATTAAGAGTTTACATAAATGAACTTTTAAGTCTGCGAGTTTCTCATCCGGCTAGGCACACCACAGCCAGACTGAATTTGTACAACAGCCGCTTCATGTTACATGTGAAGCCTTCAAAATGGTTTATTTAAAAAAAAAGAGAAATGGTCAGTTTCTGCATTTTCTTTCCTTTCCCCAGGTTGGTTTTATTGGACCATAGAAACATAGGACACATTTACCGTCCAAAAAAATACCTGAATTTTACTGGTCTGACAGGGTTCATATTGCACATAAGTTTATTCACCTGAAATTTAGCAAAGTAAGTAAAAATTTGTCAGCACTGTAAAATGTTAGAAATATTTCTAACTCTTAAAAATAATCTCAACCTTTTACGTGAGGAGCTCCAGTTTTAAGTTGAAATATGAAAATTTTAACCAATTATTAAAAATAGTATGACTAACTGCATCCCATTCTTCCAAAACAATATCACTGAATCGTATGATGAAATTTGACAGTAGGATTGATCGTACAAGGAAACAGTCACTCTAAAAAACAAGGCTGGAAATGTTAACAATTCATCTCTTGTCAGGAAGATATATCACAATACTGAAATGTTTTAACAAACTGTGGCTTTGTTATTTCTTGATAACTCCCCTTCGAACCGCCTTTCTTATTTTACGGTCTCCAGTACCAGAACTGTGGAATACATTTTTTTCTTATTCATTGTAAACTGTTATAACTTAAAAAAAAAAACAACAACATACAAAGCATGTAGCAAAACAGAAATAATAATTTTATGATAATACAATTTTTAATTGGTTCTCTTATTAAACAATTACCACTACAAAATAACCATTAACCCCTTTACCGGTTGTCCCGACTATAGTCGTCTTGATCTATTGACCTTTACACGGTAGACCCGACTATAATCGTCCAAATGATATTTTGATCTGCATTATGCGGCAGACCCCATTATTCTCGTCCAAAATGCTATGACGTAGTTACAGTGCATGTAGCTGTTTTTTTTTCAAAACTATGGGAAGCCAGCCATAAGCCTCAAAAATACCTAAAAATACCCAAAATACATAAAAACACCTATTTTTTAGAAGACTGCAAACAACACTTTAGCAACGTTATATGTGCATAGGTGGCAGTAAATAACAGTGTAAAGGTGTTTCTTTTTGAGAGTTCTACACAACAACAAAAGTCACAGACCTTCCAGTTGTTCAGATCCCTTGAAATATTTTATTTTGATGGTTATGAAACAATCAAATTTTTGTGTACACTATGACTTCTTCTGTCTACCGTACTGTTGTTTTTTTTTTAATTATATTTATTCGCCAAATAAGGGTTAGTTTTAAAATGTTTAATACCCGGTAAAGAGGTTAAAAAAAAATGAAATTAAAAAATGATTCAAAATGAAAGAAAATTTTAAGAGCATATTTAATTATTTCTTACCTAGTAAAGTTTCCCGACACTGGTGGATTAGTTGTGTTACTAGAGGCTGCGCCAAATGAAAACAAACTTGAAGATTGTCCAGAGGTAACAGTCTAGAAATAAATAAAATGTTGGCAAAGTCATTATTTATATGTTCAATTATTTAAAATGAGCTAGCTTTGCTTTTTTAAAGATATTTCATAATAATTGTACTTACAGGCTGAGCCCCAAACTGAAATGGTGTGTTAGATGACAGCTGTGAAGCACCACCAAAATTAAAATTGGGTGTTATGCTAAAGGATGCTGGACCTGAAATGAAATAAACTTTAAATTTTACCTTTACAATGAGACTTTTTAAAATCAGTTTAGCTCAGACATTAATAATTCTATAAAATAAATTGTAATATTACCGCACACTGTTACATCTTTCAAAGAAAAATAATTTATTGTCAAGAATATATTTTCTTATGGACAAATTTAGTTTTGTTTAAATGGAAAATATTACAGAAAAAGTAAATGAATATCAGATTCTTATTTTTTTTAAATTACTTCAATTTAGTAAATATGCTTTCTTTTATTCCGCCTGATATAAGAGTAAAGAATATTGTTACCAAAATGTTTCGTAGGATGAAATTCTAGTTTTAGGATAAAGGACAAACATGTCTAACTGTTTTGATCGTTACCAGAATCTATTCAAATGTTATTAAGAACTTTACCTTTATTTTGTTGGATCGAACTGTCTAAAACTATTTTAGAAGTCTCGCTAGGAGCCTTAAAAGTAAAGCTGGAAACAGGAGCAGAAGCAGGAAACTGGAAACCCCCCTCTTGAGCAGGAGTTGGTCGGTTTGACCCAAAAACAAACCCCCCACCAGCAGGAGCGTTTGCATTGAAAGTAAAAGGTGCTGACTTTTGAGGTGCACCTGTGAAGTATTTGAAACAAACTTAAGTAATCCCAAGAACATGGAGTTCAAAATATAGATAACTCAAGAAAACAAGGTATATTTAGCTTTCAAGGTCATACTGACACTGAATGTATCTCAAACCAGTAATGTAAAAACATGCACTAATGGGGTATATTAATACACAAAACAACTAAAATAGGGAAAAAAAAGTATAATTTCTTAGGAGACTATAAGTGTATATTAACCCTTTACGAGGCACAATGGCTAAAAAGGTCTTTCCTACCGAAAGGGCAAAACGTCTGACAACTAATGGTTGTAAACATGCGATCTCCGACACTTTGGGAGACCTCCCATTGTTTACTTCCGGTTTTGCGAATAGCTTGATAGCGTGGGCGCCAGTCACAAGTGTTTTCTTTAAATTTGTGGGTTTTTAAAATAGTTTTCAGGGTTTGAATGCTTAGTTTTTTAAAATGGATTTTGACGATTCTTCTAGTGATAGCGGAAATTTCGCTGGGTTCAATGTGACATTGAAGTGCGTCATTAAAGTGCAAGAAGTTGACTATGAATCAGAGCTTAGATATTAATATTATCAGTGATAGCGTAAGCAGTGTACCACACTTCTTGGCAGAGTGTTTGTAACGAGTGTATAGATGACTGACAACCACACAAAAATTTTGTATTTTGTAAACATTTGTGTTCATTACTGGAAACATTGGATTATTGAAATTATTCATTTCACTTGTGAGTAATAATAAATCTGCATTCATTTTCCTGATTTTTATTTCACAAAAATTTGTAAACTAACACCTTAGACTTACTAAAAACCTCAAAAATGTTACCTGTTCTGAGTTTGAAAAAGGAAAAATGTGTGCCCTGCAAAGGCTTAAGTCTTACAATTGGGGGAGAAAATAAAATGAGTGAGAAGAAATAATTTGAACAATTTCATGGAAGGGTGCAAAGGTTTAAGAGCAGTGTTTCCCAACCTTTTTTGTGCCATGCCCCACCTAAGCCTTTTAAAAATTCTTATGCCCCCCATTTATTATTACATAAATTTTAATATAAAAAAATAGGGTTGTTTACTGAATAAACTTAAATGATAGGTTTTAGGAAGAAATCACTAGGAAATTGTTAAAGAAACAGTAAATTTTCATAACAAATAATGGAGAACTGAAAGTACGAAATTATTTTCTATATTTTAATAATTAATTATTATTTATGATTTAAAGTTAGTTGGATGTTTGTGCTTGATATTTGCTGCAAAGAGATTTAATTTTTATGTTTGGTTACAATTTAGTTAGCTTCAGACTCAAGTCACCCCGTTGTGTTATATTTCAAAATACAAGTTAAATCATTTCCAAGTAGACGGTTAGTTTTCACATTCTAGACAGCTCATTTTCCAATTGCCCCTTTAAACAATCAAATTGCCCCCTGTGGGGCGTGAGCCCCATGTTGGGAAACATCGGTTTAGAGTGTAATTTTTGTTAATCATGTATAAGTGCCCTAAATTAATATATATTACACAAATATTTAACACACCCACCTCCAGCACCAAATGTAAATAACCCATTTGAGGAACTTTCATTACCACCTGTACTGAATTGAACAGATTTTTTTGCAACAGGGCCATCAGTTTCTGAAAATAAAGCATTTTGCATATGTAGTATATCCATTTAAACACATCAATGTAGGTATTCTAAATGAGCTGGCGAAATTTATCCTGTGTTGAGAATTTTTGTTGTTTTGGTCATGCCAACTCACACCAAAATGTAAAATTATACATGTACTAGAAAGTAGAGATGTAGTTCTTTAATGATTTAATTTTGGAAGCTGTAAACCATAAATAATTTTAGATGATACAATAACTTTACAGCTATCAAAAAATATATTCAGTAAGGCCATCCAATTTACTATAAAACTTAAAGTTTTGTGAACACCCCATTTATGGTATCAATGTGCAAAGGCCATAAGTTAACTAAGTTAACGCCGCCTACTAAAAAAAAAAAAAAAATCAAACCGGCCACAGCGAACTCAGATCGGTCAAACCAGTACGCGATGACTAATTTATCTACGATCTTCTAAAATTTTAGTGCCTTTTCATTGATTTTAACTGAAATAGGTAAGTAAAAACATTGTTTTGTTGGGAATGTTTTACATTTAAAAAGCCTTTTCCCCCCATATATTTGTTGATTTTGTGTGGGCTTATCGTTAACTAATGTGTCTTTGTTATGACAGCTTAAGCCTAATGAGAATGACGATCTTAGCTTTTTAAAATCCTCTATAGTTAATTTATAATAGCGGAGAAAAAAAAGGAAACTAATTAGTTCAATAAATTATTATGCAATTTGTTTAAAAAGTGCAGTAAATCATTTATGTTTGATCGAAGTATTATTGTGAGAGGGTGAACGGAATGCTTTATTTTAAGTTGAGTTAATTTTTAAAAAAGAAATTTGCTAGCTGTCTATTTTTATAAGTAGTTATTCTATATGGTATGATGCATAAGAAAGTGATAAAACTAGTTTTAAAAATTAATTACGTAATGTTTCACCCCCTTTCGTAAATGTCCAATTCCAAAATTAACCTTACTGAGCTTTACTAACTGCTATTTTAAATTATATGCGCGTATTTATTTTGCAAACTGAAGACAGTTAAAATTTTGTAAACTTGTGAGTAACATAGACCTGTTTACCCTCAAACTCTTAAAATCGTAAATATTAACATAAAATCATTCAATACATTATCTTAATAGTAAAAATAAACATACAGTATATATAGTGTATACACCTCAAAAGCGTACATTGTACGCCAAAATCGTAAGAGTAAACAAGTCTGGTAACATTTCATATTTCAGTGGATGAAACTGAAAACATCTTAAGACAGGTATCACTAGATATGAACCAGAAGACTCAGACCACTGGCTTAGGTCAAAAACAGAATGTCAGTAAAACCATGATATTAGTCACTGGTACAGGTTAGTCAAACGGGTTGTAATATTAGTTATTATTTGTGCATTTTGTTAATATATTGCTAGCAATGACATGATCATAAATGCTAAGTTGTTAACTATTACAATTAAAATCATATTATAAATACAATTTAATACAAATAAAATATTCTTATCACAGGTTGTTGGTGTACAGATTACAGAAAATTGTCGTTAAACCAGTGTAGGGAAATGTCTCTAAACCCATACAGACATGGAAATAAAGGCAGCAAGCATCAGATAATTTTTTTTTAGGTTTATCTACACTGACATATAATTTGGTTTTGAAAGTACCCTTTTTAAAAAATATTTCATACATATTTGGTTTTTTTAAAAACCCAAGTCAGTTTATTTCCAATTAAAAATATGATTAGCTCCTACATTACAATATGGTGAAAAGTTGATTTTGATATCTTACTTGGTTAGGTTAATTTTCTGTGATTTTTTTAAAATTCTCAAAAATTATAACTTTTTGTGAACTTGATTAGTTGAGACAATTGTTAATAATTATAATTTATCCCCTGCAGGTTAATTTCACTATAAACTTTAATTTGAATGAATACATTTTTTTTTATCTTTGTCAGAACCCTGGAAAAAATTTGAGTTTGTTAATTGTATAACTGGGCGTGTGTACAAGAGATTTTAAAGTTAAAACTTGGATATTTTAGAAGATAGTGATTGTCAAAACTACACTTTTGAGTCATCTAAAAGTTAAAAAAATCTCTAGGGCAGAGGACTCAAACTCACTGGCAATTGGAGGCCTGCAAGACGATATTTTGCGTCCCAATACCAGACAGCAAAGTTTAGTGTTAATGTGGCCCACACGTTTTCCCTTATACTCATATCTATGTGACCCTCCGCAACGGTTTCAGTTGAATCTCACCGACTACTCTAATTCTGATTTTATGTTTGTATAGGTTTGGATGTTAATTACAATAAGAATCGTTTTAAAATCTGACAAAAAGTTTTTATTTTATAGCATATTATGAGACAAACAAGGTCAATGTGCAGTTTTGAGAAAACCCGCTTTGAATAGTGTATACACGTATATCAAAAATTAAAAATGTCAGTGGGTAATGCACAACCAAAATTGTGTAAATCATAGCTATTTGACACAGTATCAAAGAATCCTATTAAAATTGCTGCTAGTGTGTAGAAGTGACGATTGAGGGAAATTCGGAGCCTGTCAGCTTATTCACTTTCAAAATAGGATTAGTAAAAAAGGCCTTTTCTACTATACGAAAAAATTAGGTGGTAGATGCTCTACCGAGTGATCCCAAATGGCTCATGGACTTTGCTTTTCTTGTTGACATTACACAGGAGCTGAATGTGCTCAACAAGAAGTTAAAAGGTCAGAGGCAGCTTGTCAGTGTTGCCTATGACAATGTCTGGGCATTCTGCATAACACTTGTGTTATGGAAAGCCCAGCTTTCTCAGAGGAACATTTGCCATTTCCCAAAATGCAAAGTATTCATGGACTCGGGCACACCCTTCAGTTGTAGGTATACTAATACTTTGCTGTCCCAGGACCCCTTCAACGTGGAATGACAATGGTAATAGAAACAGCTATTTAATTTAAAAAGCAAATAACTAGCACACCTTCTGACTCCAACGTGTGTTTACTTGTCTGTGAAGTTGTAAGATTAGGAATTAAGGCAGAGCTGGATGATTGCCCAAAACTACCAAACACAGGCGTTGAAGTAAATCCTGAAGAAAATTACGTCAATTAAAAACAATGTCTAGAAATATCGTGAGAGGAACTAATCAAATGAACATTTAATGAAATTCAAATTTTAACATGTTAACATATCTCTCCTGTAATCAATCATTCAACTGATCATTCTTACCTCCAAGTTTATTTCCATCCTGCACTGCTTGTGCTGTCAGAACTCCCATACCACTTCCAAATCCACCATTCATTAAAGTTTTATTTTCTGATAAATTGCTGGCCATCCCCAGGCCTGTTATCTTAGATTGGGCCATAGCTGTTGATGCACCAAACTGAAACAAGTTACTGACAGTTTTTGGTGTGGATGATTCCAATGACTGATGCTGTATTGTTGACAAGGTGCTTGCTGTAGGAACAGAACTTGATGGCGAACTAAAACTAAAGTTCTTGGAGGAATTAGTCTCGTTGACAGTAGTTGCTGGAACATTACCAAACTGAATACCACCACTAATTGAAAGAGTATTTGATTTTGTATTATCACTAGTACCATTTATTGAACTTGTTTGACTGCCTGTCACAGCTGTAGTTGAGCCATCAACATTGTTTGTTGCAGCATTAAAATGAAAGCCTTTAGAACTGTTGTTTCCATTATTAACAGATGTTGAAGACGTCCCAAATACAAAACCACCTTGTAATTTTGTTTCATTAGAATTCAAGGTGCTCACAGTCTCACTAGTGACAGAATTGGCTACTCCAAATTTAAAACCCCCTGTTACTGGAACTGAAGATGAACCGTTTCCTGACGAGTTGGAACTTAATGTTTGATTAAACACAAAACCAGAAGCTGGTAAAGAAACACTTGACGTGGAAACTGCAGAAGTGTTTCCAAACTTGAAGCCACCAGAGCCAACAGTTGTTGTAGTTGTAGCAGGCATATTGATGACAAAACCTCCTGTAGGTACAATTGTTAATGCTGACGAACTGGTCTGCGTAGGATTTGAAACTGAAATGTATTACAAAAATGTAATGGGATTATGAAAAAAAATTGGTATTAAGAGAAAAAAAATGGATATTTTTCAAAATAGCATAATCAAGATGAACATACCAAGACCGGCTGTTTCAAGTCCAGGTTTTGAGGCATCACATGCTATGCACCGTAAAGCTGTGGCAGCATTGAGAACCATGCAAGTGCTGCACTCCCAATTTCCTGGTGGTTTCTTGAACATGGCACTTAAATTATTGGAGCTGAAATCTATTTAAATGCCTTGTTATGCCAAAGATCATAACAAAACTTAAGAGATTCAGCATTTAAGACAGTCAAATCCCTGCCACTTAAAAATGCTAGCCAGACATAAAATAAATAATTATTATTATTATTCAAGTGGTCTTATATAGCACGGTACTGCAGCCTAGGGCTAGGCTCACCACACTTCCCGAAAATTAGCAAAAAAAAAGAAACAGGACATTAAAAAAAAAGTTATGCAAAGTATTCATTTATAAACAGCTTTGTAAAAATGTTGACCTCGCCCAACCAAGTACTATTTACCCCTGTCAAGCCATGGACAGCACCCAGCAGAATCAAGCATTGTTTATCAGAGGAGTAGGGGGGTGAGACTGAGTCAGTATAGTAGAATTTGAAGAGATTGTCCATCAGAATAAAATATATGATAAAATAGATCACTGAACATTTATTTAACTGTATCCTCTAACTACAGCTTTTTTTAAAATTAAAAAAATCACCATGTCAAGTAATTCTGGTCAGTGTAAAAAAAACTTACTTGATCCCTTAGAATCTTGCTTTGAACCGGGTCTTGGTGTTGTACAAGCCGCACATTTTGTTGTGTCAGGTTTGTTAGGCACCATACATGTGTCACATTCCCAGGTACCAGCTGGTTTTTTAAACTTTGCCATTAGGTTATCAGTGACCGGAGCTGAGGCAGAATTTTGAATTATAGGTGATAAGAATATTAATTAACACTTCAATGACACTAGTAGAGCACTAATCTAACAAAATTATAATCCTTGTCTCAAGAAATTTGGAAGGTCTCAAATTTGATAGCGAAACCATCAGGTATTCTGAATTTAATCTATGCACTAGAAGTAATGCTTACTGACAAGGCATATAGCTGTCAACAAACAGTTGCAAAGTGCAAAATTCATTTTAGAAAACAATTTAGCAGATGAAGTTTGCTTTAAAAATATTCAACTCACTTGTGCCTGGCTGTCCTTGCTTGGCTTGAGGTTTAGGTGTCTCACATGCCACACATCTACCAGCATCAGGCTTATTAGATACCTTACATTTGTCACAATCCCAGGAACCAGAGGGCTTCTTAAATTTAGCCATAAGATCATCTGATAGGAACACACAGAAAAGAGAATAAAATAATGCTATTGTACAGCTTTAGAATATTACTATTGGAGATTCATGAACATGCTAGCATTGATTAAACTATAATTCATTAAATGTTTCAAAATTTTGGAAGGTCTCAAATGTAATAGTGAAACCATCAGGTATTCTGAATTTAATCTATGCACTAGAAGTAATGCTTACTGACAAGGCATATAGCTGTCAACAAACAGTTGCAAAGTGCAAAATGTACCCCAATTCATTTAAAACAATTAAGGAGTTAAAGATGAAATCTCAAAAGAAAAACAAAAATTAACAAAGGATTATCAAGTTTGCTATAAAAATATTCTCACCAGTGCCTGGCTGTCCTTTGGCTTGAGGTTTAGGTGTCTCACATGCCGCACATTTAGCAGCATCAGGCTTATTATATATCATACACATTTCACACTGCCAGGAACCAGCTGGCTTCTTAAATTTAGCCATAAGATCATCTGATTAAAACATAAAAAGGAATTGATTAAATTACAATTTTTAACACCTAAAAATGGGAGAAACATGAACATGCAACAATCTTAATCATTCATAAAAAAATTGTTTCAAAATTTTGGAAGGTCTTAAATTAACAGTGAGACCATCAGGTATTCTGGATTTAATATATGCACTAGAAGTAATGCTTACTGACAAGGCATATAGCAGCCAGCAAACAGTTGCAAAGTGCAAGACTGTTTTTTCTTTCAGATATTTATTCTATATGCAAGCAATGGTACAATGAACATTACAAATTTTGAGTTTTAAGGGATGGGGGGTGAGAAGAATTTAGGACTTGTAACTAGATTTAGCAGCATGAATGTTGGTATGAAAAGTTGTGATCGGGAGAGCGTTTTGTGAGTCGTCTGCCGTGGGGTCAGATCCAGGGACTAGTTCGTGGAGTTTAGTGTATGCTGGGGGTTTGGTGTGGGGAGAGAAGAAATTAGGCTGAGGACAGGGAGTAGTCTTTGCTGCGCTGGATGCTTGGTTCCATGGGCACCATGGCAGTGTTTTTCATATTATTGACAGCCCTTGTCCCGGGCGTGTTCAGAAGTAAAAGTTTCAAATTTATTTAGTGTTCCTCGACACTTTCAGTTAAAGTATTTCAGCTTTTTAAAAAAATATAGCAATCCAG
This sequence comes from Omphiscola glabra, assembly GCA_964017045.1. Lineage (NCBI taxonomy): Eukaryota > Metazoa > Mollusca > Gastropoda > Lymnaeidae > Omphiscola > Omphiscola glabra. The sequence continues at coordinate 30,067,448 of OZ024796.1, read as the reverse complement.
GTGTGTTTTAGCAGGGTGTCTATATCTAGCACGTTTGTCTGAAGGCCAAAAATCTATTTTTTTGTCATATTAATATGCATAAATCTTTAACATAATTCATTTATGGATACTTTTCTTTAATGTAAATTAACTTTTCAGCTGTCAAAAGCAGCAAAGCTATAAAAGGAATAAGTTAAGAACACAAAAATAAAAATCAACCAACCTTCTTTAGGTTTACCAGTTGTGGAAGGAGGTGTAGCTGACGTGAAAGAAGGTGAAGGGGCTGCAGAAATAAATTTTTATTTAAAGAAAATTTGGTATGGAGCATGAAGTTGGAAAAAAGTTTTCAACTCTGAATCATATGTCAAGCAATGTTGGCTGAGATTCAAAATATCAATGTGGAGAACAAATTGAAGTTAACTCAAATGTCATAGATGTATTTAAAAAAGGAATCTATTCAGAAGAACATACAGTACACACAAAAACAATTTGGAGTTGGAATTTTTTTTATTAAGATCCAATTTTTAATTCTTAGGAAACTTACTTTTTCCAAGTATATCCATAACAGAACCTGTTTTGAGGGATGATGAAGGGGCTAAGGAAAACCCAAAAGAACCTACATCAGATGCAGCAGAACTATCACTGTTCTTTTCAAAGTCGTTCCATTTATTGTAAGACTTAAAACTTGAAGATGTACCTTCAGGAGAGGAGAGTGAAAATGTGAATGTATCTGTTGATAATCAACAGCCTCCCTTTAGGACAGCGGTTCTCAACCTGTGGGTTGCGACCCTTTTCACAGGGGTCACCTAAGACCACGTTTTCTCTATAGTTATAAAGTAGCAATGAAAATAATTTTGTGGCTGGGGGTTGCCACGACATGAACTGTATTAAAGGGTCGCGGCATTAGGAAGGTTGAGAACCACAGCTTTAGGAAATCTCAAGCATTACCAATGGCTTATTTTTCAAAACGCGTAAGTTTTAAAATAAAAAAAATAGATACATTTTCTATGTATAATTTTGTAATAAATAAATTATATACTATTTCTCATCTAGAAATGAAGCAAAATGTTTTAGAATTTCCACTTAACTAATTTGATTCAAAATTGTTAAAAACCAAGAGAATAACTGCTGACTTCATCACCCAAATATATTACACAGTATCTAATTTCCTTTAAAATGTGGTAAAATTTAATGCTTGAAAGACACAAAACTTTAAATCTCTACCTCCTATGTCTGGTGAAGCAACCTTTGGCTTTGGTGCGGTAGAACCCCAAACAGGAGCAGATGGAGCAAATGATGCAGAAACGACAGATGAGGCCCCAACTGCTGGCTCAGGAGAAGATTTTGAGCCCTCTTCAGCACCTGCAGCATTGAATTTAGCACTTGAAGCTTTTATTGGAGAGCTGAATTTAAAACCCTGAAATAAATTATTTTTAAAATCAGGGGGTATCTAAATAAAACAGACTATGTAGATACTTCAAATAGCAAATTTAGCACCAAAAAATTATGGAATGCTAGTGCCATAAGCATTAAGTCTATTGAGGAGAGTCAGGTTGCTTATAAAACAAGGATGTTCACTTATTATACCTTATCCATATTATTTTGAAGTGGACTATTCCTTGACCGACTTTTCTCTTCAATTGGTGTGGAAAATGTAAACTTTAAAGTAGTGGCTTTTTCTGTAGTTGGAATGCTTGATGCAGGTAGAGAATTAAATCTTGCATTCAAAGATATGGGATTTATACTTGTTATGGGCAAAGTGAAGTCAGTACGCAAAGTAGGAACTTCTAAAACCTGAAATGTAAATATATGTAACATTAACTTTGTATTAAATTTTTTTTTAAATTGTCAACTGAGCATATCAAGAAGGAACAACAGAGAAAAAAAACAACAACAAACAATGCCTTACCCCTTCATCATCTTCAATTCTATTTGTTACGTGCTGGGAAAACCTCTTTGTTTTCATCTTTCCAGTACCAAAATTTGATTGAGCAGCAGTATTCACTAGTGATGTTCCTCTTTTTTCATTAAGTAATGAAGGTTCCTAAATATAAAAGTAACAAAACATAATTTTAAAAAAAGGTATATGTCGTCTTTAACATGTATAAAAAGGAATAAATCAATATCATCTACTTCCTTTCTAGTGGTGCAATTCCAAGAACAGTAATACAAAACAAGAACTGCAGCCTTGGAAAACAAAACTTAAAGTCATCCCAATTAATTAAAAAAAGTTCCTGAAGTAAAACCCCTTAATGGGAACGAAAGAATGCGGACAAAAAATAAAAAAAAATAATTAGGGTATGTTTGTCAAAAAGACTTACAACTGAGACTGCTAAAGATGTTTCTTCTGTCATATTAGATTCCTGCCTCTGATCTGTCACATACTTTTTACTTCTGTTTTTAGCAATCATAGCAAATGATGCAACTTGATGCTGACTTTTTGGAGGACCAGGTATCTAAAAGAAGCCTATCACTTTAAATCATATAAAAACATGCAGCACAATCACATAATATACATTTGCTATTACTTTTAAAAAATATATTAAAACTAATTGCTTCATCAGAGGTTCAGACATTTTATAATTCACCAGCATGGTCTGCTTCATAAAAATCATCCTTTGAAGCTTTTTTTGGCCAATTTGATAACAAACCTGTAATGGTCTTGAGCTTGGTCTTCCAGATGTTGTCAGTAAGCTTGTCCTCCTATAAGAAGATGGCTGAAAATGTTTGTAAATATTTTAGCAAGGTGAAACATGAAAGTGCTAAAATAATTTTTAAAGGCAAAAAAGAGAGAAGAAAGAAACCTGACTTAAAACATTAGACTAACATACTATACCATAATTTACTAAAGATAGGAAATGAGAAATGGCTAGAGCAAATGAAATGATACCTACAGTAAAAGACAATATTGAATCATTTGCAGTTTCGGTCTGAGGCATTTTTTTAGCATCCTGTAAAAGAAAATGACCTATTAGCAATATTGAAGAAAAGAAATATTTGTAAATTGATAAAGAAATGTATAAAATAAAGACTAGAAAGTAATCTTGAGAACAACACAAGGATTCTACAATTGGAATTCTCTCCCATTACATAGCAATATACCGACCATCCCAGCCTCCAAAACTGCCCTCAGAACAATCTCTTCAAACTCTACTATACAGACGTTTTCTCTGCACCCCCCCCCCCAAAAGCTTGATGCTGCTTGGTGCTGTCCAATGCCAGATAGTACTTGGGTGAGTGGGTTAAGCTTTTTACCTATTGTTTTTAAATGTATAATTTTCTGTAATTGTTATATGTGAAGTGCAGTGAGCCTAGCCCTAGGCTGGGGTACTGCGCTATATAAAACCACCTTAATAATAATATGGTAACTTGAAAAATGGAAAAGGCATTTTTGATAATAAATATTAACAAACTGTTAAGATTAATGACTAACCCCAAGCGGAGTGGATATCCTATCCAAAGTCTCCAAGATCCTCTGTGCGGTAGCACTAGTAGTTGCGTTTAAATTGGTGTTAAGTTTGTTAGCCTTTACTTGTTTTCTGAGTGGCAATGAAGACTAAATGATAAAAATGGAAACATGTATGAACAATCCAAAAGATAAAAATTAGGACAATTAATGAAAATAATTATGAAAATCAACAAATACAAAAAAACACAACCTCATTAATGATAATGATCGACCTTATTAATGTAAATACACGTGCATTTCTAGTGACATTAATAAATTATAAAGAGTGTGGGCCACCACCCCCCCCACCCCCCCCCCGATACCTTTAATCTAACTTCATAAGTTCACCTATATAATGAGTTCTAGCCAACTTTTATTTTAAAAAGCCAAACAAGCTGCCATTAGATATACTGAAATAAATAGTTTAACCACTAACTTTCCACGAAAGCATACATATTACATCATATGGATGATAATTCTACATAACAATTTTACAAAGTTCTTTTACAAATTTAAAATCATCTAAGCAACTAATGTGAATTTTTTTTAATGAAGTAGAGGAATGACAAAGGTATCAGACGATACTAGTAATGGGGGTTACCGGAAATTTGATCGAAAGAAATTTGATCGACGGAAATTTGGTCGAATCTTTTTTCAGTTCACACGTTAAAATTTTCGTCAAATTTCTTTTTGAACGCACTATACTATACAGTAATACAAAATAATGCGTTCAAAGAGAAATTTGACTCAAAATTTTAGCTTGTAAACTAAAAATAAGATTCAACCAAATTTCCGGTCTATCAAATTCTGGATACGAGTGATGGGACGATTAATCGGAATCGCATCAGAATAATCAAATTTTTTCCAAAGCATCAGGAATCGGTATCAGAGCTGAATAATTCAGACCCTATTCCGATACCAAAAACGATTCTTAACTGATTAACTACCACGAGCCTCTCCCAGCGCCAAGGTAATCTTTCATTCATGGCCGTAAGCCGGTATTAAAATTAGAACAGAAATATCAAGGTATCTAATATTTAAACTGATTGCAAACAATGAGAATCCTCTTCGCTGGTGGAAAGCAAACAAAGAAGAACTTCCAAGTTTGGCTCTCCTCTCAAGAAAGTATTTATGTGCTCCGCCTTCTTCAGTAGAGAGCGAGATAATTTTTAGTGTAGGTGGCAATATATACTCGCCAAAGAGAAACCGTTTAGAACCAACTGAAGAAATGCTTACGTTTTTGCACTATAATTTGCGAGTGCTTCAATTGAACTATGATTAAATGTATATTCTTACTATCAAAATATTTAACTGAAAGAAGTTTTTCTCATTAAAATGAAATTATTTATATTATTATGAACTCAATACTACATCTTTGTATTATTAAAATGGAATAATTGATAGATGTGTTTATATAAACCTTTCCAATACATTGTTAACTAGAATATTGTAAAGCTTCGATAGCAAGTTAATAAAGTTTTCTAATCAATTCTCAACTTTTATATTAATTAAATTAATACCTGGGCACAGTAATACATATATGTAATAATGGCCAGGAATCGGAATCAGAATCGTATCGGGAATCGGGATAATTGGGTAGAATCGGAATTGTTAAAATTTTTGTTATTGTCCCATCACTAGACGATACCAAGTAACTATGGGTGTGTTAAAGTTAAATTTTACAGGATAATTTCGTTAACTTTATCGACAAATCAGATCCTTTGGCATGGAGCAAAAATTTGTAGCTCGAATGTTTATTTTATTTCTATAAAAAATGAAAGGGAAGTAGAATGTTTCTACTTTCCAATTATAGGCGGTTTAACATTTTAAACCATTTATGGTCCAATACATGTGCATTTAGCAGACAATTGCGACTACACAGTATAAAAAAGTAGTGGACAATGGTGGGGATATGGGCAGTTACTGGTTAAGAAAAAATATATGCATTCTATTCCAAAACCATTTAAATATAATATATGTGAATATTTATCTTATGAAGCCCAACAGTAGATTTTCTGAAAACATGACACTTTACAAGTCAAAATAATTTGTTGCTGTCATATTTTTTTTTAATCACAAATCAATTTATAAAATAAAGAAGAGTAGAAAAATATTTTTAAAATGTACCTGATATGGCAATGATGTGTGCAATGACTTTGTTCTTTCAGCTGAAGCCCCTCCAAATCGCGTTTTACCAGAGTAAAACGAAGACTCATGAAGGCTGCCTCCAAAGAGTGAAGTGTCATTCTAATTATGAACAACATGACACAAAAATAATTAAGTATTAATATTAAATACATGTTAAAACACAGGCAACTTGTCACTATAAAAAAGTTATTTAAAGGCGGTACCTGATTTGGAGAACCAAAGAGAAGAGAATTGAAGGCTGGTCGTTCAGTGACAGGTGCCTCTAAAGGTCTCCCTTTTCTTGCTACCTGTGGCTCCCACAACTTTTGTCGCTTTGCTAGAACAAAAAATATTTGAAAATATACAACGATGATTTTTAAATAAATATACAATTTGAATTAAAGTTTAAATAAAGAAGGTGATAAGTGCTCCATCAGAGGTTCAGACATTTTTGCTTTCAACAATAAATTCAGACCAAAAGAATATCATCATTTAAAGCACTTTATATGATAACTATAGACAATCGTACCTGATTCTGGATTTCTGCGAGAAGCTCCCGTAAATATCATAATGGGGCGAACAGATGTAGACTCGGGTTCTTGGCCATCTATGTCATCTATATAAGAATCTGACATCCTTAATCGAACAGCATCCTCCTTATTGGATTCATGTTGCCTATTTGCTAGTCCTTTATAGAAAATATTTGTGTAAAATTACATTCCATGTGCAAATATAAGTTAAAAAAACTTTTTTTAAATACATGAAAATAAATTCATTGAAAAATCTATACTAGATAAGTACACACACATTTGCTACATCAGAGGTTTCTTAGTAAAATATTAGAAACATTTGCTGCTTTTGTAAAAATATTGGACAGAGAGACAAAAATCAAAATACCTTCTTTTTATGAAATAGTACAGACATATAGAAACATCAGATCATGTAAATATTTTCTTTTATAAGAGAATCAAGATAAAAAAAACTTACTGGGTATTAATGATGGCTGAAATTTCTTGGAGTTTATACTGTCACTAAGTTTGTGGAAGGTGGCTATGTTTACATTAGGGGCTGGCCCATAAGATGTGTCAAGGGAAGGAGCATCTTTATAAAAAAGTAGAATGTGATTAGATATAAAACAAAAGCTCAAGGAATTAGCAAAAAAGGACAAGGTGTGTCTTCCTGGACTAACCCATTTTTTTCATTTTAGTCTAAAAAAAAAGATCGATACCGATACTTTAGTTTGATGGCATCAAGAGAGCGAATTGTTTTGTTAATTACTACAATGAAACTTATAAATTTTCCACTCGTGCTGTGTGCATAACGCCATAAAAAGAACATCTAGAGTACAAAAACTTTAATTATTCAGCAACATACTTAGATGCCTATCCGATGATTGACCGTGAGAGGGAAATGAAATAATTCCTGAATCATTTTGTTCTTGAGTTGAATCTAAAGGTTTTTCACTTGTGCTTGGCCCAGCTTTAGTAACAAATTCAGTTGCATTTGAGACAGCAGTTGAGACCTGAGATTTTTTAAATAAACATTTACATCAAGTTAGTACGGTACAATGATTTGTTTGTAAATGTTATGCACCACAATTCCTGCTTAAATAATTTTTTGACTGAATTTGGTCATAAGTTGGTAAATAAAATCAAGTGCCTGTCAAAATTAGATACCTGTTTCTCATCTTGAGTTGAAGCAATAAGATCAGTATCAGAAGATGTACGGGACAACCAAGATGGTGTAAGCAAATCTTTTACCGAGTTCTTTAACTTGCCAAAAAGAGACTGAAATAAAATTTAAACTGTTAAAAAATATATTATTTTAAAATAATTAAATGTCTATATACAAGGTCAAATAGACACTTCAGACTAGAGACCGAACAAATTTCGGCTTTAGCGCAGAAAGTTGCCAGTTGATCACTTTCGGTCGAAACAGAAAAGTTAACTTTCGGTTTAATTTTGGTTTCCGCCATCTACCAGACTCTAGCCCGGCTATCCAATATTCATTATTGCTCGACTCCTTGTTGTGATCATATGTTATATGAAAATTGCTCACAGCTGCACGATGACCTACTTGTCCTTTATTTCTAAAAAATTAAATTTCAATTAGGCCTAGGCAAATGTAAACAGTTTTGTGGAAGAAAAACTAATGGAATGATAATATTTATAGCTTATCATTTTTGATTAAATTTTTTCAAAAATAAAATTTGTAACCCTAGGTTTATTCAATTCATTCGTGATATTCATTTTCATTCATCATTATCATGCTAATCAATGCAAAGGTGAATAATACTGAATAATCCTAGGGAATGGTAATATATCCATTATTATTTTTGTTTTATTTTTATTACAAAAATTTAGAAAACTTAGGCTTTTTCAACTCCATTTATTGTAAATTCACCATCATGCCCATAAACATAGTTATTGACGAAATAACAAACGTGTCCATTTATCATGGAATCGTATAAATATGTAGTAGGCCTACTGCAGACCTGTTTACTGTTATGACTTTGGCGACCAATTTAAATGTCTTTTGCGATTCTCTGTCGAGAGCTGTCAGAACAATTTCAAGATAACTGGTTTAAATTTCTTTTCCCACCACTAACGGGGCTGAGGAAGGTTGGACGCTGTACGAAATAATTACGTCACAAGCACAGAAAGACTAGTGTGTTGGTACTGGGCTAAATATTAATATAGCGATATCTTGCCAGCTATTCAAAACACAAAGCATTAGTATGACAATAACCGTGAAACATGGTGGTGATATTTTTATTGCCTTAATAAATGATATTTATGAGACAATGGCTTTATTAGAACCACAATAATTATTGTAGGTATATGTTCCATGTTGTAATTATAACATGGGTCTATTTTGCCCCCCACCCTTCCAATTTTTCTCTTACCATAGTAGCAAACATTTTAAAGAAATTTAATTACTTTTTAAATATAATAGTAAAAGCCCCAGTATTCATTATTTATTAATATTCACGACGATCATATTTTTTATGAAAAGAATGTAAATATTGATACTTTCCCCCATCATTGTTCGATACACGCAGAATGTATGTGTGAACGAATCTCAAAATATCTAAATATTTCGTTTTAGGCGGAAAGTAATTTTAAACTTATGGCCTAGTTTCAGTCGGTCTCTACTTCAGACCACATTTAGCAGATGCCTTTATAAATATATTTAAATAAATAGGCCTTTTTGTTTATAAATTACACCGTTAGTACCTAATTAAAATAAATACAAAAAAACTTTATACTAAAAATGGGTTAAAGCAATAAAAGGTTCATTTTTAGCGGAAGAGCTAACCCAACCCTTTCTGTTAAAATTTCAAGTAATGTTGAGTTGGCTTCATCAGAGGTTCCTTAGAAAATTATCTTCAATAGAAAATCAGTAGGTCTCCGAGAATACATCACTTGAAGCCAATAATTGAAGCAACTTATATTTAACAGAATAATATAAATATGAACTAAAATTATATTTAAACAACATTATGTTCACTTTTGAGCTATTTGTAAGGCAAAGAAATTAGTGATGTGACGATTAATCGGAATCGTATCGGAATAATCGAAATATCGGGATTTTTCCAAAGCATCGGGAATCGGTATCGGAGCTGAATAATTCAGTTTATATAAAACCTTTCCAATACATTGTTATCTAGCATATTGTAAAGCTTCAATAGCAAGTTAATAAACTTTTCTAATCAATTCTCAACTTTTTTATTAATTAAATATGTTAATACCTGGGCACAGTAATACATGTATGTAATAATGGCCAGGAATCGGAATCGTATCGGGAATCGGGATAATTGGGTAGAATCGGAATCGTATCGGAATTGTTAAAAATTTTGGTATCGTCCCATCACTAAAAGAAATTAAGGTGTATACTATGCAATATGGTTAAATATTTACTACCTTATTAAAAGTCTAGGTAATCAGGTAAGCTTCAATATAAAATGTTTTTTCTCCCCAACCACTTAGTTATAATTTTAATATATATTTAATTGGCTTCATCAGAGGTTCCTTAGAAAATTATCTTCAACAGAAAATCAGTAGGTCTCATAGAATACATCATTTGAAGCCAATAACTGAAGCAACTTAGTCTTTAAATTAACCCACAAAATGTGGTGGGCTGAAAAAGAATCAGCCTACAAAAAACATGGTCAGATAACTTCCAATCCAACATTTAACCGGAATTATAGCCATTTCCTTTTATTAATAATTAAATAATCATCCAGGTCAAGCCGTCTGTTGATAACTGAACAATAAGTACTTTTTAATTGGACTTATATATCGCTGTTTTTTAAATAGCTAAAATGGATGAAGCCATGGCTGTGCCTTCAGTATGATAACTAATCAAAATATTTTTGAAAGCTTTTTAGGAGAAGATGTAAGTGATACTGATGATGATTTTAACATTCCCCATGATGACCTCAGTGCAGAATCTTCTTCTAGTGAATCTAATAGACCCAATGATACTGAAGTAAGCCTACTATTAGACTTCGAGCCAGGCCCGGAGGTTGTGCAAGGACTGACTGAAATTGAGTCACAGAAGCTACAGATTATATAGATCAGAACTATTAAATTTTATAGTTAGACAACCCAAATCAGTTCCACAGTTTCTTTTTAAATGTTTACTTGTCAATAATAACTTTTTTGCCTGAGATTTTGTATGTTGTAATAATTTCAGCTGTGGCCCCAGTTTCTCATTTTTTTCAGTAACAAATGTCATAAAATTACTAAAAACGCTTTCAGAGGCTAATTGTAATCGAAACCTTAGCAAACTATACATTTCCTGAAAGATAAATGAATTGGCCACCACATTTGTAATAGCATTATAATGGAATCTATAAAAATTAATGATGTCATGAGCACTTGAAAGCAAGACATTTTGTCAATTTTTTTTTCTTGGAGCACTCCGAGGTCAAGGACACTGAAATTTTTTTTTTACAGAGTGGACAATATAGACTACATTATCCCCATCCCTTTCTAATAATATTTACTTATTGGGGTCTTCTCTCGATATTTCTATGTCATTTAATCCTATATCAAAAAGCACTCAAAAAGCTCCCACACTACAGAATGATCTATGCCACAGTTTGTGGGTGAAACAGAATAATATAAATATAACTCCATTTTTAGCAGATGAGCTATTTGTACGGCAAAAAAATTAAGGTGTATATACTAGTCCAACCAGCACCCACTTTGCGACCCGCGAAGTAACGAAATATTCTTATTATTTTCTTAATAGCTTTCCCCCTCTTCTATTTTCTTTTGGCCTGTGCAAGTCAGGACCTATTTTCTTTTGGCCCGCACAATTTTTTCATCAAGTATTACAGCTCGCCTTGCATTTTGAGGGGTGCATACCTGGTGTATACTATATTATATGGTAAAATATTTACTACCTTATTAAAAGTCTAAGTAATCAAGTAAGCTTCAATATAAAATATATTCCACCGCTTCTCTCCCTAACCGCTTAGTTATAATTTTAATATATATTTACTATATATATATTTTTAATTGGCTTCATCAGAGGTTCCTTAGAAAATTATCTTCAACAGAAAATCAGTAGGTCTCCGAGAATACATCACTTGAAGCCAATAACTGAAGCAACTTTTATTCAAATTAAACAGAAAAGTAAATATGAACTGAATTTAAAAGGCCCTGACCTTGTTTAAATGCCACAAATAAGTTGGAAGAAAGAAACCAAAAATCTGTCATAGCCTTAACAATTAACACCTAAAAGAAATAATTTTAATTTCTTTATACGCTTCCCTTAAAGTTCCTAATGAGTTAAGATTGATAAATACAATACTAATTACATATCTTTTTAAAATTTTCTTGGTAAGGTATATAACTCTGAAAATAACACAAAAAATATATCTATTCCTCAGTATAATTATAAATAACTTCGCCTGCTTCATCAGAGGTTCCTTAGAATATTATTTTCAACAAAAATTCAGAAGGTTTCTGAGAATTCATCACTTGAAGCTAATAGACATAAATGAATTAACATACCCAGTATCTTTAAATTGAAGACCTTCCTAAACAATCTCAGAATATATTGATTAGGGATAAGAAAATAAACTTAAAAGGATCCAAGTTTTTTAATGTTACAAATGTCAAATAAATTACATTCGAAAGATTATAAAAATTAAAGGTCCCCAAGCTGAAACACTAGCTGTTACAATCTAAACCTTAGATAAAATGATAATTTACTTATACTTATATTTTTCCGTTAAGGACATTATGGAGTTAAGATTAAGCAGTGCAATCCTTTCTCATCTAATTTTCTTTGTAAGCTTTGTCACTTTCAGAAAATTATGTACCATGTTATATATATTTTGTACTTTGCATTCCTCTGTTTAATATAATTTCACATAAATTCATTGACTTCATCAGAGGTTCCTTAGAATATTATCTTCAATAGAAATTCAGAAGGTCTCCGAGAATTCATCACTTGAAGTCCATAACCGAATCAACTACTTTAAATTGAATACCTTACTTAACTTACCAGTGTCCTAATATAATGTATTCAGTAGTTTTTAGAATAGGCTATAACTCTGTAAAAACTTTATGAAAAAATCTAAAATTTACAGGGAAGCTCATTATATTTCTTAGAAAAAAACAAAATTAATAAATATTTTCTATTAATTAATTTTTTTCATAAATTAACATAAAATGTATTCATAATTAGTAGCCCTAATCTTTTTTTAACATTTTTTTTCAGAGTTACAGATTGTCATTCCCTGTGATTGTGCTATGTTGTGGCATTGCGGCTTCAAATTAAAATAAGGAAATGCAGCTATTTTTAGCAAAACGCTTAACACCAACGTATACCGAAAACAAAAAGCGCCAGCTCATCGCAGCGCTCGCCAGGTTGCGTTTTTCTACCGCCGGGGGGCGAAAGTATTGGGGTGCCTAATGGCATTGGTGATATAATTAGTTTTTATTTATAATGTTATGCCTTCAACTTTATTGTAACAAAAAGACTTCTACTTACCTTTCATAAATATAACGATTTAAAATTTAACTGAAGCACATAATTCATTAAAATACAATAAACATGTTTTGTTATTTCCTTTACAGATAATTTGTCATATTTTTCTGTTCACGTTTTTCTTAACATACCCTGAAATAAATATTTAATAAAAAATAAAAGTCTTGATTTTATATAAAAGTTTTCTTGTTTATTGTGTGTAACACAACGAGTGAATGGTACTCAGTCACATGACTATATTTTTATTCCTATGCACGGTGGCGTAGTGATTTAATCATCATAGGATGAGAATAAGGGGAACTAGTTTTTAGTGGCGTATGAGGATAGCATGACTTTGACAGTGTGAGGCTGGACGCCATTGAGAGTGCACGTTTTTTAGTCAGAGAGAGATGGAAGCCATATTTCAATGTCATGTTAATTCATGGATTAAAGAACAATTATACGTACATAAAGAAAATTCTCCTAAAATTCTATGGAAATACAGAAGATGACTACCGCAGGAAGTTCCACCAAATGAGATTAGACAAGGAAATAGACCCAAATACAACAATATTCAACATTAGGGATAATCTCAACAAGTGGCTAGAATTGACAGAAATAGATACAAATGATCCAAAGGCACTTTTAGATATCTTCATCAATGACAAAGTTGTAAGAAACGCATCTACACCATTATTCTCATTTCTAAAGGATAGAAAAATCAGAAATGAAAGGGAATTAGTTGATGCTATAACTACTTTCAAAGATGCACACCCAACTGAGGATTTAGACAACAGAACAGATACATTATTAGCAATTAGGACTTTTCATAATGATAATCAATATAGACACAACTTAAATTCACAAAGACAAAACAAACAAGATCAAAATAGAAGCATTTATATATTACATTGAGAATGTCTCCCGAAAATTTGAAAGCATTATCTTTTAAAATAAAAAAGTTTTGGGAAAAAGAAGGCAGAAATTTGGAAAGCGGGTCACACTCTTGTAACCAGTAAAATATCCTGTCACAGAAACATTGCAAATCCCATCTACATTCATAGGAGCTATAATGATCAATAAATTGACCGTGGGTCCTAAATATATAGAATAAGAAGACACGTTTTTTCTATTAATAAGTTAAAAGAAGGGGGGTTTAAAAAAATCACAAAAAAAAATCATAATTCCACTTCTATAAAAGCTAGAATGATGAAATTGGTGTTTTTATACTCTTATAGCAAGCTATTTTAAAATGATATATCATTTATGGCAATAGGACAATATTCAAAATACATAACCTAACTAAAGTAGTGATGGGACGATTAATCGGAATCGTATCGGAATAATCGGAATATCGGGATTTTTCCAAAGCATCGGGAATCGGAGCTGAATAATTCAGACCCGATTCCGATACCAAAACGATTCTTAACTGAATGAAGTTTTTCTCATTAAAATGGAATTATTTATATTATTTTGAACTCAATACTATATCTTTGTATTATTAAAATGGAATTATTGATAGATGTGTTTATATAAAACCTTTCCAATACATTGTTATCTAGCATATTGTAAAGCTTCAATTGCAAGTTAATAAACTTTTCTAATCAATTCTCAACTTTTATATTAATTAAATATGTTAATATCTGGGCACAGTAATACATATATGTAATAATGGCCAGGAATCAGAATCGGAATCGTATCGGGAATCGGGATAATTGGGTAGAATCGGAATCGTATCGGAATCGTTAAAAATTTTGGTATCGTCCCATCACTAAACTAAAGCTAGAAAGTTCATTCTGGTTTCATTTTTTCTTCTTTGAAATTTGCTCGGTAAATGTTGAGCGATATGACCGTGCTTTTTTTTTCCATGGCCGCCATCTTGGTTGACATGACCAGTAAAATTAAGAATAAAACTTTTAAAAATAATGAAAAAATGTCCTAAATGTATGCCTAAACTTAACCTGAACCCTAGAGTCATCAGCTAGGCACTCCAATATTCGCTTGCCGGAGCGAAGAAAAGCGCGGGCCGCGAGGCACTGACCACTGTGATAAGCTGGCACTGACCCCTTTCGGTAGAGGTCAGGATTTACCATCTGTTTTTTTCCTTTTTTTTTAACTCGGGGTAAAAGTTAAAAACCACTTAATCTCATAGTTCATATATTTTAAAAAACAAATCACTCATTCAAAACAATACAAATTATTGTATGAATTAAGGATCGGTCCCGAAATGGGACAAAAAGTTTAAAACGGCCTGTGGCGGACATTTTTTTCCACTCGTCTTACAGGAAGAGGTTAATCTCTAATGTTAACAGTGGTTATTGTTATTATTAGAAACGTTTTTAATAAATATTTGCTGTATTAAAGTAAAGTAGTTTGATTATCTAAATGTACACTTAATAAAGGACTTTAATAATAATTTTACTTAAGGCCTTATGCCTTATATAGTCAATAATACACAAATGATAGAATTATTATTATAATACTAATATAATAAATTATAGTATAGAAAGATTAGGGTGAGGTGACATGAAAAGAAATGAAGACAGCCTCTAGTCCTATGTTATTAAAAAATATAATGTACATCAACTAAAGAAAATTGTGTAGTGTAGCCTGTTAAAAATTTTGATTTTTTTTTTGTGTGTTCAGAATATCTTTTTTTATTTGTTCAGTGTAAGGTTTCCCCACATGAAGACATGCTCTGCAAACCTGGAGGAGATGAACACACAACCCAATTTTATTTTGACAATGGTGGACAATTAATGAGGATGAAGAGTAGCTAGGGCTCCAAAGCTATGAACCATATCATGAATGTTTAAAAATGTACATCAATGTCAAGAACTTACATGACATTTTTGAATTTTGTATAGCATGATTTTAATTGCCTTTTTTAATATTTGAATATTCTATTACATTTAAATTGTCACTATTTATTTGTTCAGAAAATTTCATTGCAGTAGCTTAGATAGGGAGACTACTAAAAAATACTGGAAAATGCTTCCTAGTGGAAGTTCCAGACAGAACAGCTGGAACCCTGGAAAACAGGTTTTGCCAGGGACACACATAAAAACAGATGGATGGGCAGGCTGTAGAAACATAGGGCAATTGTCCCATGGGATATTCATGCATTCAGTTGTGGTGCATGAAAGAAATTTTGTTGATCCCAACGATCCATAAGTGCACACACAAAACATAGAAAATCTGTGGATGCGCGCCAAACGTAAACTGAAAAGACAATATGGAACAAGTGAGACATTGTTTCCATCATATTTAAAGGAATTTCAGTTCCGTTGCAATATCACAAAGTTTAAGGTGTTCAACAAACTTTTGATTGTGTTAAAAGGACGATATCCTGTTTAAGGGGGGACCGGTAGTCAACTTTACGTAAAAATCATGTTTTTTTTTTTTTTTTCAATTTTCCAAAAAGTCTATATTTGGTTACAATAACCTCTTATAAACACAATCCCCAAATAAAATTTGCTAAAAATAATTGTTATAAGTACATAATTTGTCCTAATGTAACATGTATCTAGGCAACCATTTCAGGGAACTGAGCTTTCCGACACGTTACGGTCATTTTAAAACCCTTTACAACCACATTCCTTCAAGCCTAATGCCTAATGTTAGGCCTCTTTGGAAAGCTTAGACCACTGGCTATCACAGTGACCTACTTATCTCAAAATCATTCAACCTGACAAAGAAACACGAGCTGTGAAATACGTCACATTTGTTGTAAAAGTGTGTTTACACGCCTTATACGTCATCGTGTAGTAAAGTCTGTAATTTCATTGGTCATCTATAAATAAGCTTACCAAAAATAGCAAAAATTGGGTTTCCGTATCCCGTAATGCAAATCGGCTCTGTTCGTTTCGCAACCATTCTGTGTTGATAATAATATGTAACTATCCCACGTTTGTCAGCCAAACATTTTATAAAGGCTGCCCTTTTCGTGCTCACAATATTTGTTCAATAACAAGCCAAAGGTAAATATGAATGTAGTATGCCATACTATTTCATTTTTTAAAAATTGTTCACATTTATTTTAGTAATACTAGTACTAGTAACAAGAGTATCATCATGAACAAGTCGTGCTTTCTCATTGTTGATAGTGACAACCTACCCATACAAATTATTATAATAAATACAAGGGCCATATCAGTTCAACTAAATTATTAATTATATATTTACTTGTTTTAATATTTAATAACTATAATTAGCCAGATATATTTAATTATAGCTTATTTACTTGTATATAAATTATAGTTGAGCGTAGGCGTAATCTAAAAATAATTTTGAAAAATATTTCTGTTTGTAGTCAGTTATTTGAAGGATGTGTGGGTGTTGTAAGGCCTGATTAACTTCTCTCAACATCAACAATAGAAAAGACAAGGAATAAGCAATGTTATAAGTAATCCTTTCTGTACCCTGATGACTAAAATTAAATTGTTATAACTGTATGAATGATTTATTTGCAGTGAAATGGCACCAAGAAAACAAGCTGCGATTCTGCGAGCCACAAGTACAGCTTGCTTCAAACAGGTACTCTTCAAAACATGGTGGCAATGGAATCAAAGAGTGACATGGTACCAGGTGGGTGTTAAGTGTAAGACTGGAAGTATTGTAATGTTTATATTATAATTATATATAATTGTTTTTTATATTGTCATCTCTATAGGCCCCATGAACAGCCTCACAATAATTTATGCATTTGCATTTATAAAAATTTTTTTATACCGGTACTATATTATTATTGATGGAGCAACATGTAATTACATACAATTATATATACATTTTTAACAGGTGAAATGAATCTTTAGCAGTGGCTCTATGAGAATGCAGTGGTCAGCAAAAGTTACAGAGCGTGAGACCTTCGGAAGAAGATTCTGACATTTTCCTCATGCCGCTGCTCGGCCTGATAACAACCCTAAACACCATGACTGCCCTACTGGAAAGACATCATGGTACTGATGGCAGTCAGCTATTGCTCAGAAGAGGTTTCCACAACACATAAGAGGAAAAGAAGCGGTTTTATATCAAAACAGAATTATTTTAATTTTTGCATTTTTTTTTCTTTGGGGGTGGGCTAGATAAACAGTTATATTATTTCCACAGAAAGACATTTAAAATTTATTTTTGATGTATCATATTGTCAAGAGGCCAAGGTGATATAATAATATAACTTTATGTCAGTTTAAATATTTGAAAAATAAATTATTTCAATAATAAAACTTCTTTTTGCATTTTCTCAGTTGTGTCAATTTTACGAGTGTTGGGTTACTGGAAGCAGTGTATCTCAAAAACGGCCTATCAGATTATACAGAAATTTGCACCACATGTTTCTAACATGATTATCTACAATGTCACAGAGGGTTTTTATTCTATTAGAAGAGACAAAAGAAATATTTTGATTTTGGTTAAAACAATTTACGTAAAGGACTGATTATTTTTCGACATAATTTTTTAAAATTCACAAAAAAATTATTTTTAAAGTTATGCTAATTTCCTTCTGTGACATTGTGCAATGTCCTATTTAGAATAAGTATGCCAAGTTTCATTGAATTCATATTGATGGTTATTGAGATACGTTGTTTCCTATAAGTATATAAAATTGCCATATTTTACCCCTATTTTCTCATCAAAAGCATAAAAAAAATTAATTAATTTGTCCCATTTATTTTTTTAAAGCGTTTTTATTGCTTTTCCAATGTGATTAGCAAAAAATATTCTGACTTAGTCATGTATGTTAGATTTTAGCATTTTGATTACCTGTCCCCCCTTAAAGCATAAACAGTTCAGTTTTTTTCTTGGACTTCTCAGAGCATAAAAGGTAAGATCTTTTTAATTTATTTATTTTGTACCATTTAGTCTTTGTGTTACCGGTAGCTGAAGAGGACTTTTGCCGACGTCGTAGTTGTATACTTTATACTTAAATCTCCTATCGGATTTTTATTGCTTTCAATATTTCTATAATGTTCCATGATACACATAAGGGCCATCTATAAATGACGTCACTCAAATTTTTGACCCCCTCCCCATCATCACAAATCGTCCCAAAAAGTTAGCCCCTACCCTCAAATACAACGTCACAAATCTCTGCACCCCCCCATAAAAAGTCACTGTGTCCACTAATGACCTTTTAAAGAACGAAGCGGCTATTCGCACTCGGGTACCAGAAGTGAGAGGTTGGGATTAAAAAAAACTCTATTTAAAATATTTTTGATGGATTTGTAAGACAAAATGAGGTATCAAATGAAAGATAATGGAATGGACTATACGTTTGTAAACTTAATTCTTCAGTTTAACTAAAATAAACTACCACAAATGACATCCGAATAGTATTTAAATTTAGTCAAAATGGAGCCAGACACGCATCGCCGCCATTCGGACCCGGGTCCCATTAGACCTTAAAGAAATTCACCTCCCGTAGATATCAAATTACTGCACCCGTGTCAGAAACATTTCACTATAACAGTGGTTCTTAACCAGAGGTAAAAGTACCTCCCCAGCCCTGAGGTATGGAAGACCAGAAAATAGTATTCAGTGGCGTAGCTAGGAGGCTGCGGACCACACCGGGTGACACCATCTCAGGGGGTGATAAAAAGTTGAGAAATTGCGTATATACAGAGCATACACTGCTTACAGAGCATACACTGCTGTGTCTAACCGAATATCCATAAAACGATTACAGATGACACGTTCATTTCCCACCAATGTTACCAATGAAAATGCGATTTTATTTAAATTTCAAGGTTGTTCGTCGGCAATTAGGTTACCTTATTATTAGATAAGAAACCCTCCGTTTTGAGAGCATTTACTAAGATATCCCCCCCCCCCCCGCGGCCAACCATTTTCGTTCTATCCCACTTCATGTTGTAGGCCCCCTAGTCCTAATTCTATTCTATGATTCCCATGTCCACATAAAATAAGAATAAACGGCTAATTTGTAGTTGTGTATCCGTGACGTCATTTGCGATGTCAAAACCCTGTTAGGGAGAGGGTCAAAACCCTGTTAGGGAGAGGGTCAAAACCGGGTTAGGGAGGAATTTAGGGTTCAGGTTAGGGTGAGGGATAGATTTAGATCATTTTTTCATTTTTAAAAACTTTGTATTCGTCATTATATCAAAAACATGAGTTACCAAGATGGCGGCCATGGTAAAAGACGCGGACACATCTCTATAAATTTACCGAATAAACGTCCTATTTATTGTAAAGAAATGTGTGAATTAATTGAAAAACCACATATTATTTAGCTGAATATCCAATTTTATTAGTGAAA
Source organism: Omphiscola glabra (assembly GCA_964017045.1). Taxonomy (NCBI): domain Eukaryota; kingdom Metazoa; phylum Mollusca; class Gastropoda; family Lymnaeidae; genus Omphiscola; species Omphiscola glabra. Next base: position 30,047,634 of record OZ024796.1, on the reverse strand, counting down.
CAAGACCTTTATTTCACAGTAGTAAACCGATAAAAGATACCTAAAATATGTGAGAACTTAATATTTAAAATTGTTAGCCCACCACTTGTTTAGAAAGAGATATCGGACACCTAGACATAATTAAAGTAATAAAATAAATACAACATATTTATTTTAATCTAGATACATCCAATTGGGCAAATTTTATAAGGTATCTTTAAGGACAGAAGAGTTCTCAACATTTTACCACAATGGCGCCGTGAAAGACAAAAGATTCATGAAAATGTACTTCTTTTGATCTCGTAAAATGTGTTAAATTGTTGTTGTATTCCAACAAAAAGACGGTACTTTAATTTTAAAAATACTTTTAATGAAATTCCATGAGGTAAAAATTAATTTTAAAATTAATTTTTCTCCAAATAATAATTTGCGTCAAAATAAGGGATTACCGGTGGTGTGAATAAATTTGAGGTATGTAACTAAAATTAATATGTAATTGTTGGCCTAATAACAAATTTTTCATGTGCCAGTGAGCCTTTGAAGAAAATAAGCTTGAGCCCAACTTTAAATAACTGAAAGAGTAGGAATAGTAAGTAGGCTTAGTAACTTTTAGTAAGTCTAAGTTAAAAGTTCCTATAAATATTTCCAACAGCCAACAGTAATAGGAGAGAAGAATGCAAAACCAAACCCTGGTTATCCTTGCATGATCATTACAATAAGGGTATACCACAATAAGTATAAATGTTAAAGGAAAGACATCTGGTCAATATACGAATTGCACGAAGGGCTGTATTACTCTTCAATTCATCTCGCTGCCCACCTAGCGTGGTTGAGATGCATCCCTCACGTGGAGCTTATCCTCAATCGATTCTTATTTCATTTAACAATGGGCAAGACAATACTTACTGTACTTCTTTCATAAGGTTTAGCTGGAGCTTGGTTTCTCTTCAACTTAATTTTGCCACCGCCATCAGATGCCATTGTTAGCTATTAACTTTGACACATAGACGTGATGAGATTTCTGACTTGTTATCTTTTTTCCATTTACTTTCATAAAGACATTTCGCTGAATTTTCCCTAGAAAGATGGCGGCAATGCAAGTATTCAGTGATTGGTCGATTAGAAGGTCACGTGTGTTCGGTGTCTCGTTAAAGGCCGAGTTATCGGTCCCCACATCGCCGAAAAAAGCCATTATCAAAAGATAAAGTCCGGAAAAAAACCATAATATTTTTATAATTCTCAATCACTAGTCTGATTAACTCTGATTAGTCTCATGAACAGGGCCAGCCTTAGGTACAGGCAAAGCATGCAACTATCTGGACCGTTTTTTAAAATAGGAAACAACATTTTTAAACGCAAAATTCACGGAAAATAAGCATCATTGTATAAATTATACTGTTGACACATTGATTGAATCTTCGGTGATAGGCAGATTACTTCGAAATACTTCACATACACAATTTTTAAAAATTTAGAAACTGTTTGAAAACAGCAGCGTTTAGTTTATGGATAATAATAACATTAGTTGAATGCTTAACTTTTTTTGTTTGTTTACGGACAACAAAACTTTGAATTGGAAGATGAATGATTAAGATTTTTAAAAAAATAGGAGTTAGTAATAATAATGACACATTGGATAACACTGCATGGAAAACTATGTTTTTAAGTGAGCGTCAGACATGAGATTACCCTATAATTAGGTCAGAAAAACACTGTTTTGACAATTATTCAACGCCGATTGCATTGTTCTGACAGGAAGAAAGATTAAATAGACACGAACAATCTGTGTCGATATAACAATATATATTGAGCTTTAATAATTTTACATTACAAATAATTAAACATTTCGGCACTTGTCTTCATCAGTACAAGACATACAAATAAGTATTAATGAAATTTACATAATATATATAGAGAGAGATAAATCCTACCTAAAAAAATAGAAAACCAGACAGATACAAGGTAAAGAAAAAAGAAGAATGAAAAGGAAGTGACTTGAAACTTGAAGTAAAATTTAAAAGCCCAATCAGGAAAAAAGACATCGCAGTTATGTAAAATTGTGGATTTGGTTTATCCCGTATGGAGTTAACGTGCCAAATCTTGATATTAATTTATTCTCCATATGGATCCTATCCGTTGTGTTACTAGTATACAGTATAACAGTAACTGCGATGTCCAAAATGCCATCATGGTTGGTGCTATTGAAATGTTTAGAGACCGGACAGAGAGCCTGTTTATTTATATTATAGAGGTGTTCTCTAAATCGGTCTCCAAGGCGACGACCTGTCTCTCCTACGTATAATTTACCACACTTTTTACAAAGGATGGTGTAAATCACGTTGCGACTTGTGCAGGTAAAACCATCCTTTATCTTGAATATTTCCAGAGGGGAAAGTGATCTTATCAACTTGAATCACGTAGGGACATGTGTTACATCGGCAACGATTGCAACTTTTGGTGCCTTTATGTGCCTGAATAGACGGGAGGTGGCTTCTAACTAGCATGTCCCTAAGGCTCTTGTCCCTCCGGAAAGCGAAAAGAGGAGGTTTTCTGAAAACCTCATTGGTTACAGGGTCTGCCACGAGGAAGCTATATTCATCTATATTCTGAGAAATAAAGCTTACCGTGATACCAAATACGATGTGGTCAGGCGATTTTAAGTACATGAATCGAATCGGTAAAAATTTTAATTATTTTAAAAAAATGACTTTTTACCAATTTTTAGTGTTAATAAAATAGTATTTTTATAAAATTTCTGATGTCTTATAATAAATTTATTGAAACCAAATATATCGGAACCAAGAAATAATAAAAAAATTAATACTTTTTGAGATTCCTTACTAGCACAACCCTTTAACATTTGAGCACGATTGCCATACAGCACAAGGTCTTTTACATACCGTCTGTGAATTCACGTTTATCTGCTACCTTCAACTATGGGCTGAAGTGCTGGAGGAATTTAATCTCACACAGCAGTATCTGCAGACTAAATGCTTTACTCACTTGACAAAGTGTTGTCCAACCTTGATGCCTAAGAATTATGTATTGAGAAGAAAACAGTAAGGAGATGCTGGAGTATATATCAATCGCTTTCATTCTGACATTCAGATGAAAATATGAACTTTAAAAAAAAAAACATACCAAGGCTTAGAAGATACCTTTAAAGGCAGCTGAAATTGAATTTCACAAAGTCATCATGGACTGGTCAATATTTGAAGTTTTGAAATATTTAGATGAATCGAACTTCCTAGAATCTCTTCCAATACTCTCGCTAAGCCTTCAATTGTTTCTTACAATCTGTGTCTGTGGCTTCATGTGAGCGGATCTTTTCAAAACTAAGGCTGATCAATGACTATTTACAATCCACCAATTGGACAGCCAAGGCTTTCTGATCTTGCTCTACTATCAATTGAAAGTGATAAGGTGAAGGATATTGATTTTGATCAAGTGATTGACATGTTTTACAGCATTGAAGACCAGGAAAGTAACATTCTAAATAGAGTAAATTTAATGTAAAAATAACAAGAAGAAATCCATCGTGGAAGTTGGGGGTGGGGATGGGGAGGAGGTGACACCATGAGTTTACCGCTCCATGTGACACCAACCCTAGCTACGCAACTGTCTTGTCATTTCTCTTCGAATTTTGCTAACAATACTAGTAAGCTTTGCAAATGGAAAAAAAAGTTTAGCAAAATTGAATAACACTAACACATGTTTAAGACCATCTATATCATCGGTTCTCAACCTCAAAGTCGCGACCCTTTAGGGGTCGAACGACCCTTTACCAGGGGTCGCCTAAGACCATCGGAAAACACATATACTCTACAGTTATGAAGTAACAACGAAAATCATTTTATACCGGGGGTAGCCACAACATGAGAAACTGTATTAAAGGGTCGTTGGATTAAAAAGGTTGAGAACCACTGATCTATATGATTCAAGAAAGGCTAATGCCTTTGGCTTATGCTCTCTATGAAAATCACGTTGTACGTCGACTAGACTATGAAGATGTCATATCGCTTTCGCTACCACGATAGTCAGAAAATCTTTCTTGAAAATATATATACAAGCTATAACGCACATTAAATTTTGTAAAGGTCAACACGTGTTTAGAAAGGGTCGGTTCACACGATCAAATTTTCCTTCAAGCATTTGATGCAATTCGTGTATGAAGCCTTGCCACAACTTTCAAATTACTATTTGATCAAATCCCCCCCCCCCCCAAACCGAAAAAAAAAGAAACCACGCACAAAATAGTGTGTTCATACAACAATTTGGCGCGAAATTTGATCGCGTGAACTGTTGCTTACTCAAGCAACTGCGTACTGAAAGTCGGAAATTTTCTTGTAAGAGCTAACTACACTGGGTCAATAAATATAATTTTATTTCAAACAGGTTTGCTTTTAATGTTTTATATAAAATCTAAAGAGCCCTAATATATATATATATATTATATTATTGCTTATTATATTTAGTTGACACAAAAAAATCCTATTTTTGGACTCTTGTCTTCTTTATTCTCAAGCAGTACCTCTTTAAAATTATCAATAGTTGATATCAAACTGAAAATTTGTAGGAGGTAGGGGCGCCAAAATTCAGAACTGACCGGGGCGCCGAAATAGCTAAGATTGGCCCTGCTCAAGAAGGTGGCTACACATGCTATCACAAACAAAGGTGTTTCTGGACTTAATTATCAGTTGTTTTTTTTTTTAAAAATAAATAGTAATATGCAGTGTTTTTTTTTTATATTTTATTTTGCTACTAAAAAGAAAGGTGCCTGTACTCACATCCTGCTAATCTTTTAAGGGTCATTAAATAATAACGTCTCGAGTAGGGGGTGGGGTCACGAGTAGGGGTGGGGTCACGCGTAGGGAGTGGAGTCACGAGTTTATCAAGAACTATTATGAAGGTGTTTAAATTGTGTGACTTATTTGTGACGGAGTGGGAGGGGTGGTTCAAAGTCGATCAAAATTGTGTGACGTTCTTTATTTTATTATTTTTTTTTTTTTAAATCATAGGTCCAGCATTCCCGCCATGTCATTTGCAGTACACCTTGGCTTCAGAGTCAGAGCTATCAACAGGCGTCGTTATTTTCATGTGTTATAACGTTAACAATTCTTGACTTTTTATTAGCAGGACATGCGGTTGAGTTTTAATTAGTAATTTGTCAACTTTATATAAATGTTTTTTTTTATAAAATAAAGATATTATTTAACGTTTTCACGCAGTGGCGTAGCTATAGGATTATTGCCACTGGGGAATGCCAATCCCCCCTCCCCTCAACTTTACACGTTTTAAGGTTATCCCCGATCTGGTCAGACAGATTCAAGCGCTCGTGGACTAAACATACAATTTTTAAAAGTTACTTGGTGTTTGGGTGCGTTCTTACGACACGCACAAAAAAGGCCCTGGTAATAAAAAAGTTTTGTTTAATTATTATTTTTTGCAAAGGAATACATTATAACTATAACCTCAAAGTTAAAAAAACGAGTCACGGGTTTTCACTGCTGTCTGTTTGGCGAGCCCAGTGGTTCCCAGAATATGAATAGGGAACGAAGGGGACTCGAGAAATAAGTTCCAGGTATGGCAAGTCCCAACGGATGGTGACCAGATAGAACTTCAATTTCAAAATAAAAAGATGTCTGTAACATCCACGTTCAACGAGGTAATAGGACCGGTGAAGCGCAAACACAAAGATTGGCTCTCACATAACACAAAGACTCGCTCTCACTCAACATAAAGATTGCCTCTCACTCAACACGTTGCAAAAAATTAACGAAAGGAAAGAAATGAAGAATGTGGTTAACAAAACTGGCACCAGGGCAGAGAAACAAAAGCACAAGAGAAATATAAAGGAGAAAATAAAAGGGTAAAGAACAGCATGAAAATGGTATAAAAGCACACATAGATGGTCTAGCGTCAACATTAGAAGAAGCAGTCAGAATGGGAAACATGAAATAACTCTATGACATAACAAGAAAGCTCCCAGGAAGATACAAGAAGCCAGAGAGACTGGTTAAAGACAAGGAAGGTAAACCCAAAAAAAAACAAAAAAAAAAAAACAGAACGAAAAGAACAACAAAAAGAAAGATGGGTGGAATACTTAAAGGAATTACTAAAGAGACCTCCACCCACAGACACACTAGATATACAACCAGCAAATGAAGACAGTGCCCCAAATATATATAGGGAAGACATAGCCCTGGCTGTCAAGCAGCTCAAAATAAGATAAGCACCGGGTCCGGATAACATCACAAAAGGGATAATGAGAGCAGATATAGATACAATAGACAACATGCTGCAAACTCTGTTTGAAAAGATGTGGAAAGAAGAGAGAGTTCCAAAAGATTGGAAAGGAGGAAAGCCTCATCAAGATACCAAAGAAAGGGGATCTCAGCAATTGTGCAAATTACAGAGGAATTACAACAGCAAGGGTCTTTAACAGAATTATTTTAAATATTATAGACTGAAGGACCATGCCGGTCGACACGCAGCTATGAGATCAACAGGCTGCGGCTTCCACAGAAACAGAGCATGCACAGATCAAATTGCAACACTACGAATCATAGTAGAACTGTCCATCGAATGGAACTCCCCATTTTATCGACTAAGAAAAGGCCTTTAATAACCTGGACCGACAAACCTTGTGGAAACTTCGCAGGCACTGTGGAGTATTATACCAGGAAACCTAGTCATGCAGGATTATCCAGAGTTCTTATGAAGAAATGACATGCAGGGTTGTACACGAAGGCAGACTCACATATGCTTTTAAAGTGGAAACAGGATGTCTCTTGCCCCCCCCCCCTTTCCTATTCATCCCTGCCATTGACTGCATGGATAATGAAAAAATCCACAGACAAAAAGAGGAACAGGATACAATGGACACCCGTAATGGATGAAAGTGAAAACACTCTTAATTGCTTAACATTAAATATACTCTAAAGATGTAGACTTGAAAATATATTAAGAAATATATAATAAAATCCCCTTTCCGGCAAGATATAGATTGACTATTTCGAAGTGTAAGAGTTTTATCACACGGTGCCTGGTGAAAACCTAACTTCATACACAAATTAGAAACCACCGGCGTAGCCAAATAAAATATTTCACAAGCACGTGGAACATACGGTGATCTAAATACAGTGGTACCTGACATACGAGTAAATACGAGTGCCCTGACATACGAGATTTTTGAGATACGAGCCGTCGAGCGAGCGATGTTTTGCTTTGAGATACGAGAAACATTTGAGATACGAGGAACTGGATCAGCGGGTCGGCCTGCTGCAGGGAAGAAAATTAAGCGAAAGTAACAACAATTTGTACAGTAGCATTTAAATTCAATTAAGTTCAGTGAAGTTTAGTTAAGTTCCATTAAGTTTAAGGATAAAGTGTAGAATTAAAATTGTGGCTGAAAGAGTTTAGCATTAACAGTGTAGCGATTAAGTGAACGAAGTGAAGCTCCTCCTCCTATCTCCTCCACCCTATACCTCCGCCAGCATCGTACGTAAGCTCAAGTCGGCTGATTTCCAAGTAAATACACTTTATAAAACCAGTTTATTTCTTTACATTCTCTTTTATTATGTTTTTATACGATATTTGTCAATAAAGTTTTCTTATTCAAAACACGTAACAAAAACAACTGGGGTAGCATTTTGGGGGCTGGAACGGATTAATTGAATTTTTATAAATTTCAATGGGGAAAATTGCTTTGAGATACGAGCAAATTGACATACGAGCAAGGTTACGGAACGAATGTCGAGGTATCACTGTATTACTGTTACTACTACTACTACTACTACTACTACTACTGTGTAGGCCTACTATTATAGAGCGATATCTAATGTGTTTACTTGTGGAAACACAAGGCAACATGATTATCAACAGTGTTTAAATTGGAATATCACATAAGAGTCGGTCAACAATGTGTAAATAGGACTATCACCTAAGAGTCGGTCAACAGTGTTTAAATAGGAATATCACCTAAGAGTCGGTCAACAATGTGTAAATAGGACTATCACCTAAGAGTCGATCAACAGTGTGTAAATAGGAATATCACCTAAGAGTCGGTCAACAGTGTGTAAATCGGAATATCACCTAAGAGTCGATCAACAATGTTTAAATAGGAGTATCACCTATGAGTCGATCAACAATGTGTGCAGTTTGTAGAGTGTGTGACTAAACGGGTATCCTAGGACTGTACCAGTGCCCAGTGGCGTAGCTAAGGTTAGTGACGCCCGAAGCGGACCAGTAATTTTGACGCCCCTTGCACGGAAAAATAAACTCTGCAGTTGGCCAAAATTGATGCTCATCTATATAAAAATAAAAAAAGTCCCGCCCGGGGCGCATCGCGCCCTCCGCCTCCCTTACTGCGTCACTGCCCAAGACAACTCTTTTATTGGCCACTCCACACAGAGATTGACGCAGGAAAACACACGCTAGTGTAAACTATTTTTTAAAAAAAGACTAATGTTATGACAAGGTAATCCATCAATTAGTGCATTGATCTTCTTGACCCCCCCCCCTCCCCCACGTGTTTATGCACGCAAACTGCAGGGAACTGGTATGTAAATGACGGTTAGATAGCCTGGGACCTGAGGTTGTTGCACTACTTCTGTGTGTATGTGTTTGTGTGTGTGTGTAAATGGCAGTGGGGAGGGAGCGGTGAAGGGAGCGCAGTTCCCCGGTGGAATCATCTTGGGGGAGGGGCGCCAGAATCAGTGGCGTAGCGAGGGGGGGCAAGAGGGGGGCATCATGCCCCGGGCGCTACTCACAAAGGGGCGCAAAATGGTATATTTTACATATAATATTGTATGGTTTTCGAATAGGGGGCGCTAAAAGGTATTGTGCCCCGTGCGCCAGTTAAGATCGCTACGCCACTGGCCAGAATAGGACCATAATTTTGAATTAAACAATAAAATCTAATGTACTTTACAATGACAAGAGGCGCCAAAATTCTTTTATTAAAAAAAAAATATTTTACCCTCCAGGCACCACTAGGAGTTAAACGCTTTGAAAGAAATCCTAATGTAAGCCAGGAGCATATGGCCAGGAGTCACCAAACTACGACCCGCGGGCCGAATCCGGCCCACGATGTCAGTTCATCCGGTCCGCCGACGGTAATTGAATTTACTTGATAAAACGTATGGAACACGAGACGTTGTGATACAATGTAACTATTATAAGTTAACTAATTGTATCTAGATTTTCTTGTTTATTGCAGACCTGTTTACCCTCGAACTCTTAAAATCGTAAAATATCGTCTCAAAATCTAACAATACAGTATCTTAACAGTAAATAAATAAACATACAGTATATTATATGAATAAAATAACTTCTCACATCGCCGTGCCTAGTGGGATCGAGTTAAGCTGGCGTCAAAAAAGTTGACGATGACTGTCGTTTGTATTGCAATGTGCGGTCACTTTTTTTTTTTTTTTTTTGCAGACGTGTATTTGCCATATATTAATTTATATTGAGTGGACATACAGATCACACTATCACAGTCTGTCACTGGTAAAAATAAAGTTACTGTTGACAATTTATCGTGGTTCAAGCTCGACGTCAGCTCAAAATAAAACCAAATGTATTTCAATAAGAATTAATTAACAAATGATGACATCATTTAAAAGAAACCTACCAAGAAACTTGAGGTTTTTTTTTTTGTAGGAAAAGCTGCTTTAAAAAAAGAGATTAATAATAATCAATATCAATTAAGACTATTGCCGCTAGTATATTACAGTCTGATAACTGGGTGAATAGAAGAAGAGTGTTGGAGACACACGGGGTATTAAAAATCGTACTCGCCGCTGTTAGGAATTATCAGTCTTTCGGCAAGTTCAGTTGTGCGGAGAACCAGAGGCGTAACTGGGCTTTTGGCGCCCTTGGCTAATTTATTTTTTAAAAAATAAAAAAAATAAAAAATTAGAGATTTAGTGGCGCCTTTTGAACAGGCGCAGGCCGGCGCCCTTGGCAACTGCCCCAATGCCAAGCCGTTGTTACGCTTCTGCGGAGAACAGAAGAACTTGGCGAGAACATAGTGCTACAGATACGTGAGAGAGCTACGAACTTGCTGTGTTCTTCTCTGGCGCTAGATGAGTCTCGTGTTTATATGTGGTGTCACTTTGGATGCTGAGTTTCCAAAACTGAAGAAATTTGCCGCTGCTATGGCGTCAGTGTTTGGAACCGCTTTTGTCTGTGAGCAAACATTTTGTGAGATTTGAATATATGCCCCCTAGGTCTGATGTAACCATCTTTTCGCTAACGTCGCTTTATTTGATAATTAATGTTTTAGTAAATAAATATGTTGGTTGTCTTTGTTTTTTGCGCATTGCTCGCCACTAATCCAGATTAACATAGAATACATAACTTAGTGTTTCGTCTTTTTTCCCAGAGCTTTCGTTATTGCTTGCAAGTATTGTACAGAATGATCATACGGCCCGCGCTAGTCATTTTGTCCGTTATCCGGCCCGCAGTGAAAAAAGTTTCTTGACCCCTGTTCTATGATGAAGATTTTATAAATTTATTTTGACTCACTTATATAAGTATGTAAACTTTTTATATTATAGTTCTATTCTCCGTATAAAATAAAAAATATATATTCAATAAAATGTAAACCATTTTCATTGTAAATAGTCCATGAAGTCTATTATATTTTCTCTTTCAATTCAAGGGGGAGAGGATTGACATCGGCGTAAACAAATATATTTTGGGATAATAGTGATGGTTAAAACTTCCCCGAAAATTTATTGAACATAATCTATTTTGATTCCAAGTGTTTTGCATGTATGGCAAACCAGCGGCCCACCACGTTAAATACTGCGGCCCGCGCGGATTCCTGATGTGTCGCAATAACCTTATTCGATCTTTCTTCAATTTACAATGAAATCGATTTTGAAAATATACGTGAGAGCAGATACAATGATATCACACTGGTTTCATGTTCATCTATGTTGTTATTTAGCCTTTCATTGTGTGCATCAAAAAGAGAAAAAAACGATTTTATACAGCATTTAGTGCAGGTGTTTATTGTAATATTTTAATATAAGGTGTAATGACATGCGGCCCGCCAATTGTTTACTCGCTATCAAAATGGCCAGCGAAGTCTTTGGGGTTTGGCCCCCCTCTGGCGTAAGGGAGCAGGAAAGCGATTCAGGGGAGTTCAAAATGTGACATCCACATCCGAACACGCGGCGTTCCCTAAGTGTCTTTTATATTCCAACGTGTTTCAATTGAAGCATTTCTTAGAATTTAACGCTCTTCCCCATTAAAAAAGTTATAAATGCATATTTAAGGATAGATCAACAGCAAGGTCACCTGTTCAATTAAGACCAATGTTACTAAATGAGTCGTAACTTCAATTAAGACTATTCTTACCAAATGATTCGTAACAATAGTTTGTAACTGTTTCCCCATCATCCTCCCTTGCCATCAACACCACACTCTCTCCTACCATCTTCCAGTCCTCACGCATCTGACACGCACCCCGCACGCATCCCCCCCCCCCTCCCCCAGGACCTGCCTTTGCACCCAAACCGGACAACCAGTCTAAATCTAACTCCCCGACCCTGTACCACGCGTTACACGTTATACACAGTTCCCTCCCTTACCAGCCACTCGAGTGATTCACATTTCAACTTTCAAGTCATTTACCATTTAAGGAAAATTTCAAGTAATAACCTACCAAGATTTGACACCAGCCCTTCGGGTTCAATATATTTGTATGATATAAACCATAAATACAGAAGAAAAGAAACACTCTAGTCCTCGTGAGTGTGTGGTGAATCTGTTGGTACCACCCCTGCTTGTCAATATAAAGTGTCTTTTTTGTGTGTTACAATTGAATCCTATCCTTTGAGTGTCCTCCATACTCATTGTTTCCTCATAGGTAAATGTTTTGCGAGACATTATTGCGTACAACCACGCGCACTTGTTAATCCCCCCCCCCCTCACGACCACAATGTAAGAGCGTGTTTGCGTCTAGCCTGTTTCAGATTATTGCTTTATTGTAATGGGAAGGGCATTATTAATCCCCCCCCCACCAACCCAAATCAAGACAGTTGAGTGAACAATCCACGCGTGACAGGATGGTGGGGGGCGGTAGAGTGGACGCACAGGAAAGGACCGAGATGACGAGATCAAAACAGATTTGCCCCGATTGGTTTTTTTTTCTGGGAACATTTGTTGTTAACTCCCATCTACGTCTGTCTCTGTATCCGGTGACATCCTTTACTCCCTGGATAAAAAAACGGTCTGATGTTTTACCTAAGGACATTGAATGTGGGACACGACAGTGCGCAAGAGCAGCTTAAAGGACTAACCTACTTTATGGACACCATGTTTGATGGTCGAACTATAAACGGATACCTAAATGCACGGCGATGTTCTCTACTGAGTAACAGACCAGTTGGGTTAGCGTTAAACTTTTCGAATGTTGTACCACTGACATTAACAAATTTGCTATAAAAAAAAAGAAGGTTACCACCATGTGCATGTTTATTCATTCCGACAGGATAAATGCATATGCGTTAGATACCTATCAGTAAGCTACCTGCAATCACGTCATGTATGGCTTACCACCGGTTTTACATGCACCATAGCCTGAGAATCGCTGGTATAGTCGAACCTCACTAATATCAATCAGAGTGTGACATATTTTCATTGGTGAATGTATATTCCCAACAAAATTTGTGCGGATCGGCTGACTGGATCGTAAACTCGATTTTGAACTTACAGTTTCACGACTGCAACCGCTTTTATACAAAAACTTGTGATCTATTTTTTCTTTCGTTCATTTTAAAATATTTCATTCAAACTTGTGTTGTGTCCAGTGAAAGGATTCGGAGGCGGCGAACATTCGAGGCTATTTAAGAGATGCCTGATTTGAGGTGTGTTTGTCTTCTTGCAATCTGTTCAACGAGTCTTGGCCTCGTTCTGACTCAGGTGAATGCCCTAACTTTATCTCAACCGCGAGCACTTTCGTTACAATGAGCCGCTACAATGATTCGTTAAAATGAGCCGTTACAATGAACCGTTACAATGTTTGGTTACTATGAATCGTTTAAATGAAGCCTTACAATGAACCGTCACAATGAGTCGTTACAATGAACCGTTACAATGTTCGGTTACTATGAATCGTTAAAATGAAGCGTTACAATGAACCGTTACGATGATTCGTTAAAATGAATTAACTGGGTGACAGTTTGTAGAAAACATGTTATGAGAAGAGCTCATGCCGTCACTTATAATTCAACAGCAGGCTTTTTAATTTTACCACTACATCTTTCAACAGCTAATCGCATTTCGATGCTCATTAAAAAAAAAAAAAAATCACTGTAACGTCTAACTTAACGATGTTTAAGTGTCACACCGGGGAGAGCGGGAGGGGGACGTCACTGAATCAAAGAAACTGAAACGAAAATCCAGGTATTTAAAAAAAAAAAAAGGTTTGTGTTATAGCTTGGCTCAGCGTTTGGGGCGACATTTTAATTAACTTAATTAAAGGTAATTAAAGACATGAAAGTATAGATAGAGATGGATAATGATATAACAGCCGGAAAATCGGCTGCAGTTAACTGCGTTGCATGTAATTGTAATCCAGTAAAGCAAGTTTATTCATGGATTATCATTTTAAAGTAGTACTATCTAGTATAGTGCGTTCAAAAAGAAATTTGACGAAAATTTGATCGTGTGAACTGAAAAAAAAAAAAATGAAAAAATTCGACCAAACTTCCATCGATCAATTTTCAGTCGACGAAACTTCTTTCAAACAAACTTCCGGTAACCAAAAAACCCCAACCCCACTTTAAATGCACACACGGCCCTGCTCTTAGCAACTTAAGTAATTATGAGAGGTAAAGGAACATTGCGTTATTGGGGGTGGGTATTTTGTTTGGGCTGCTATAAGGATCGCATAGAAGTGAGGGGAGCTGGGGCGTCATTTCAGTTTTTTTCAAAAAGGGGGGGTGGGAGGCAAAACCAAAGCTAGGTCGGCTTGTTAATTTGTTTATTACTGGAAGCGCTACATTGGGCTACATAGCAATTTAAATACAACCTGCACATTTAGTGGGGGGGGGCAAAGGCCCCACCCTGCCCTAACCAAATGACAACCCTGCAGGGGAGCTGGCAATTCTGGGAAAAAATGTGACGAGGGTACGGCCAGAGAAAGTACATAGGTAGGCCTAATTGATTACGTCATTTATGGAAATTCACCAGTGCGCAAAGGACGAGGTTATTTTTCTATTACAGTGGGAATTACACTCAGACCTGTCACATGGACACTGTAACCCACGCGGTTGCAAAAAAAGAAGGTTATAAAAGGGGGCCCGAAGTCGAGATGTGAAGAAAACATGTATTATTAATAAGGCTATCAACTCTAAATGTAAAGGGGGGGGGTCCCTAAAAATGGCAGGGGCCTCCAACATCTAAAAGTCACAGCCGATTAACTTATTTAAAATAATCATATTCATACATACATATATATATATATATCCTATATTTAATATTTGCCAGTCGAGCTATCAAAGAAGATTTAAACTAAGACTAATTGCTTCGAAATTGTGCATGTACAAAATATCGATAAATAACAAGGGGGAAAAAACACCAAAAAATTAGTTTATTAACTAAAATAAAGTTATGAATTAAGTCTCTCAAAATTCTCAGCGTGAACAGGACAGGCAAACACCACCACCTGACGTATTGGAAGCCTTTAATTCCAGGAGAGAAAACTTCTTACATCACAACATCCGCAGATATTCGTCATCTTGGATTTTAGATGATGGCGGTAAGGATTTTTAAAAAATATAATTGTTTGACACAATTTCTATTGGATTTAAAGAATTGAATGAAATTTCACCTACGTCTACGTCCTGGTTTCTAATTGAGTCTGATATTTTATTTAGTTGAGTTACCAGCATTTGTGACCGTCCAAGGTGATCCGAGGGTCCATCAAAAGGTGAAGGTTAAAGTGACCACGCCCACACAAGTTCACCATTTACACCTGAAGAGACTAGAATCTATTCTACACCCTGATGTCAAGATTGTCAGTATAACAGGACATTCGAATGGAAAGCCAGACTTTATCGTGGAGGACATTGATGTAAGATAAGGTGACCAATCGTCCTCCTTTAGGGAGGACAGTCCTCCTTTTGTAGATTCTGTCCTCCCTCAATAAGTGTCCTCCTTTCTGTCCTCCTTTTCAATATTTTAAAACTAATGCAATCAACACAGCGTCATGTGCCATGCCAATTGATGTAGAAGTAATAATAACGACAATTTATTTGTATTTTAGTCGTTATACTGTTCGTGTAGCTACTTTAAAACAATTTTGTGAAGACGCAAATGTTGAATACAAAAGACTTTTAGGATATTCAAAAGTAAGATGGCTCGCTCTAACACCTGCTATTGAGCGTGTTTTACAATTATTTGAGCCTCTTCGTTCATATTTTTTAAGTTTAGACAAATGTCCAAAAATTCTGGAATCTTTCTTCAATTATGAATTATTGGAGATATTAATGTATTTTGTACATAATAAGGCATCTATTTTCCACAAAACGATTCAAAAGATTGAAGGTGAACATATTTCAGCTACAGAAGTTAGTCTTATTTTGAACGATTTTGTCCTTCAATATAAATCACGATTTGAAGACAAATTTATTCCTTTAATAATAAAAAGAAAATTGTCAAACTTAGAGGAATCAAATCCGGGCATAACGGAAAAGTTTACCAAAGAAGTGCAGAATTTTTATCAAACATGTTTCCAATATGTCGAAGAATGGTCTGAAACAAATATCACAGGAAATAACAGTTTTCAATGGTGTTTTTTGACTTCATCGAAAGTAAATTGGACAGATATTGAAAACTGTGTTGAGTTTTTATCGAAAGAAATGCCTGATATTAAAATCGATGACAATTGTCTGTTTGAAGAAATTAGAAGACTGAATATATATTTAAATTCTGATAAATTAGAACAATGGGAAAATCAGCATGTTGAAATTGATAAAAGATGGGTGGAAATATTTAACCATTTCAAAAATGAACACATTCCATTTGAAAATTTAGTTATTCTTGTTGAATTTACGTTGTGCTGCCCTGGAACTAATGCAGCAGTTGAAAGAGTTTTTTCAATTGGCAATGATTTTTGGACTAGTGAGAAATCAAGATTGAATGTTGATACTTTAGCTGCAGCACTTACCGTAAAATTCAACATGAAGGATATTTCTTGCTCCGACATTTCCAATATATTGTTAGAAAATGATACATTGACAAAAAATATTCACTCAATGGAAAAATACTCGTGTAATTAAATAATTTAAAAAATGTAAGCATAATTAGTGTATTTTTGTTTGAATTAATAAAATGTTTTATTTATTTACGTTGTACTTTTTTCTTAAATTTTTTTGTCCTCCTTTTCATTGTAAAAAAAATGGTCACCTTATGTAAGATGTAGAATTTTATCGAAATATGTCATTTATACCTGGATGGAGAATGACGATATTTCTGTTTAAAGACAAGATAAGACAAAACTCTTAATAAAATTTAAAGAAAAAATAAAATAAATATATAGCTTATGTTTATGATAATAAAAAATAACATTTATCATTTTATTTGACATCTATTTAATATTAAGTGCTTCATGATTGATCGAAACAGTTTTAGAATTTAAATAAATTATTAATTTTTTAAAAAAGCTTGAGATATTTCAAAAGCATAAAAATAGGAGTGAGTAGCATCTGAACAGTTGATAGGTAGAAATATAAAATAAGAAATTGGAATATAAACATAATTTTATTTTTCAGCCATTGGTCATAGAAAGATCTCAGCACTTCTTTCACAATCCAGAAACCGGCTCAGTGGTCAGTTTGTGGAAACATGCAGCTGGGCACTATCTTATTGTAAGATTCATGACTTATCTTCATTACGCAAGTGATAATGCTTGTGGTTTATTAGTGTTATTCTTATCTTATTCACCTTGCATGTTTACAATTTGAAATTTCTCAAAGCTTAAAGGCAAAACTGTATATAATTATAGATCCACACACATCATTTGTCAATGTTAAGTCAGGGGTCCCCCAGGGCTCGGTACTAGGCCCCTGTTTGTTCCTAGCATATATCAATGACCTACCCGAGAAACTGACATCCCACACAAGACTGTTCACAGATGACACAGCCGTGTATAGGACGATCACCAACAGATCTGACCAGGACCAGCTACAAGAGGATCTCAATCGGTTAGCTGAGTGGGTGGCGATCTGGGACATGGAATTTCATCCAGCCAAGTGCCAGACGCTGTCAGTCTCTAGAAGTTGTACTCCTCTACGCTACCACTATGAATTGCATGGTCATTTGCTTGCGTCAGTTTCCTCCGTAAGGTACCTGGGTGTTACCATTCAGAGAGAGGTCCGCTGGGACGAGCATATTAACAATGTGTGCAACCAGGCAAACAAGACCCTGGGGTTCTTAAGGCGTAATCTAAAGATCAGCAACTCCGGTGTGAAAGAAAGAGCCTATAAAGCCTTTGTCCGGCCGCTTTTAGATTATGCATCTTCGGTCTGGGACCCATTCACTCAGAAGAGCATCGACAGGTTGGAGGCAGCACAGCGACGGGCAGCACGCTTTGTCCTGAACCGCTACAGAAATACCTCTAGTGTTGGCAGCATGCTGGAAACACTGGGCTGGTCACTATTGGAAGAACGACGATGACAGTCCAGGCTCTCCATGATTTACAAGATAAATAATGGGCTAGTCCACTGTTCTGGCATTAAACAGAAACTCATACCTCTCCCCCATAGACAACGACAAGGCCATGACAGGCAGTTCCGGCTCATACCAGCGAGAAGCCAGTATAGGAACTTCTCATTCCTACCAAAGACAATCAGGGACTGGAACAAGCTTCCAAAAGGAACAGTTGAGGCGACAACACTTGACTCATTTGCGTCTATTGCCTCAGGCCTTCCAACCCCTAGTGCTTGATACCCTCAAACAGTTACTCTTGTAACCAGTGAAATATCCTCATCAACACCAGGCACAGAGACATTGCAAATCCCATCTACATTCATAAGAGCCATAATGATCAATAAATTGATCGTGGGCCCTTAATATATAGAAGAAGAAGAAGAAGATACAAGTGAGATACCAACAGCTTACAAGAAAGACCCACACATCACTTCTGTAAAGAATACATTTGTACAGTAATGCTACCACATTATTTATTATTTAACTTGTTTGATTCAACAGGCTTATACATAACATTACACATATTGTTTGACAGAACATCACACATATTGTTTGACAGTTAAAAAACAATAACAAATTAATTTATTCAATATTTCAGATATTTATTAAAAAAATAATTCATGTTAGGGAATTATAGAACAAACCATTCATGGATCTCAATGGATTAAAAAACCATTCATGGATCTCAATGTATTAAACAAAAAGAAAGAAACCTGCAATACACATACAATTTAAAACATACAAATGAAATTAATTAGAAGAGAGTGTGATTGTGATAAAACATTCATTGATTAAAAGACAAACGGATTAAAAGACTTAGAAAATAAATAGAAGTCTTAAGCATCATTTGAATCGTAGCAAAGTCTGCGGAAGAAGATCTGCTAGTGCAAATATCCATTACCTGAAATAAGGCTTCACCCTCATAGGGTAACACTCAAAAAGTTTGCATCCTTTAAAATGAAAATCATGTGATTTTATCTCCAGGAAGGTCATCTGAACCATGTCACGGTTATAGAACCTCCTGGGTTGAGGTCAAGGCACACCAGAGACACAGATAAAAAAAGTCACTCTGTGTATAGGTCAGTTGATGGTCATGAGGACATTGGAAGTGTTGGACTGGGGTCACCTGATGAGAACAGTGGATATGATATAGTTAAAAGGTCAATTTGGCATTAAAGTTTTTGTTTCAAAATGTATTCTATTCTGAATAACGATTATTAACAGGCTTTTGAAAAAATATTAAAAGGAGGTAGAAAATATATTGCAATAATTAATTAAAGTTATCATTGAAATTCTCATATGAAAAAAATAAGAAAAACTAATCCATCATGAAAGTTGTTTTTGTTTTAAAACCAATTTTTTTTGCAGCTTAAGGTCAGGAAATGTCATTAAGCATTATTTTACTCCAGTGACTTTTTACAAAACTAATTAAATAGACTAATTTTTGTGCTGTCTATATATTTCTTTCCTAATAGTTTGGCCAGTCTTCTTTTAAAATATGAGTTAAAACCCAAGTCAGATGGACCTGCCACGGAAAAGCCCATCAGTAGCAAAGATCAAAACATGGCTTCCTTCAGGGATAGATTAAAAAATGTGTTGGAAAGACAAAGTGCATTTTCAGCCTTCCCAGGAAGCAGACATCATGAATTTCTTGCCAGTGATGATGATGATCATGATGATGATTTTGTTGAAGGTAGAGAGAACACACAATTTTTAGTAGAATAATCGTGAGAATACAACAAATATCACTATACCATGCCCAATTAAAAAAAAAAGGCAATCAGAACCACTGAATGGCTTAAAAACAATAGTTTTACAACATACATATATATATATATATATTTAAAATGAATGTGCAATTTCTTTTCAATATACTACACATTTATTTAACAAAAATATTTTGGTATTCATACACAATTATTTGTCAAAAACTTTTTGTACTTATCATTCATTTTCAGCTGCCTATCACATTATGTAGTCATACACATGATTGTTGTTGATCAAGAGACATTGTATTCTCACACAAACAGATGAGAAGCCCTTTTGAATCAGTAAATGCAAATCCCAGTACATTGTATGGTACCACAAGATTATCCTTATTATTATTCTCTTTAACTCAGTACCTGCCGTGTTTGAAAATAAGAGCAAGTGGAAAGTCGAAAGAGGAAGAGCTGAGAGAACAAGCATTGATGATGATGACAAAAAGCCCAGTAAAGATCAAAAGATGAAACATTGGACAGACATGTCCACAAACACCTGGGCATATGAAGAAGCAAGGAATAGATCTCACAAGTTTGACAGACACCATCCCAGGGCAAAACGTCAAGTGGCCACTGACTGGACATCAAGTTTAATGCCCGGATATGTTGAAGGGGATGCAGGAAAAACTGTTTTGAGAAAAGATGGAAACTATGTTGTAGAGGTATACAAATTAAAATTTTGAAATAGCTGGGTTTGATTTAAATCCTAATGATGAGGGTAGGAGACAACTTGTTTTATACTGTATAGACAAAAAAAGTAAATAAAAAAATATGACTTCTTTTATAGTATTATTGGGTTACCGGAAATTTGATTGAACGGAAACTTGGTTTAATCTTTTTTTTCAGTTCACACGTTAAAATTTTCGTCCAATTTCTTTTTGACCGCACTATACTATATAGTAAAACAAAATGAGGCCCTCAAAAAGAATTTGGACGCAAAATGTTAACGTGTGAACTGAAAAAAAAACATTTGACCAAATTTTCGCTCGATCAAATTTCCGGCAATTAATTTTCCATTGACGAAATTTCTTTCAAAAAAATTTCCGGATACAGTATTATTGTATACAGTATTATTGTATATCCAATCAGGTGATGACCATGGTAGATGCTCGTACTTATGAAGACTTCAACTATGACTGGATGGCACTGCAGATTTATTTGTTACACTTTTGGCAGGGGGTAAGTTTGAACAAAATCACAGTCATAACATGTCAATGACACACAAATAATAGACAAAATATTATCGAACATTAACAGCTCTTTACCAGCACTGACAAAAAAAAATAATGTCATTAAAGAAAAAAAAAATTGAATTTTGAGTACAAATTTTAAAGTTTTTTTTGTCTCCATTGATTCAGTTTCTGGGTTATATTTGTTATATGTTGTTTTTCAGCTATTTTTACTATTCAAAAACAAAACAATAATAATATAGAACCAACCCGTAAAAAGAAAGTTTTTAGTATAAATCCTTTAAATTTAAATGCATTTTTGTGTGACTTAGCGGTGGCTGAAGAATTCATTGCATCATATTTCCTTCATCATCCCCTTAAAAAACTGGAAAAAAAGAGTTTTGGAGGTTGGGTGGGGCTGAAAATTTTATAGAATGTGTTGTTGTTGGCAAAGAGTCTATGTGATAAGTTTCAGCTTGATATGATGAGGGGAAATGGGTCATTTAGCCTTCCGAAGATTTAGCCACAAAGAAAGACATTAACAAAAGTTAATATAAAGGATTTAACAATAGAATAAAATCATAATTCAGAGCAGGGTGTCTTACCCTTACAGCGCATATGCTTAAGTCACTAGGAAATTAAACATAGTAGTGACTTTATCATGCCTTTTTATTCTTCCCAATTCTCTATCATTCTCAAATTCTGTATCTTCAACAACAAGTTTCTGAGTAAATGTTTCTATCCATAACAGGTCAATGCTAGATTTCAAGACATTGGGGATCCAAAAGTGCGCCTCAAAGTTAAGTCTATCAACAAAGTTGTGGTAGGTTGACTGTGGTTTGTTCTCTTAATGTGGCAATGGCTGTGTGTATTTTATGATGTCCCTGCACTCAATGATTGATCAAAACATACTTCTACTATCTACTAATTTTAGTTTGACTGACATAGCTAATTGGAGACTGTGAAATTCCTTCCCATCAATTAAACATGTCATCTGAAAAAAACTGCATGAGAGGGGTGTGGGGTGGGTTATATTGCTGATTTAGTGAGGCAAATAAAAAGGGCAGTGATATAACATGTCTATCAGAAAGTTAGAAAATTCTGTCCCCTGTTTTTGTTTCCAACGTATTACTGAAGACTGAAGTAACCAAATTGTACATTTTGATTGGAATTTTAATTTTTTAAAATGATGTGACAGCAATAGCATTAGATGAATAATTGTATCATTAAATTAACGTAATAATTGCAAGCACATAACATATAAGTGACACAATCATCTGGAAATATTAGGGTGATTGTAAAGCCTTTAGCGTTTTTAAAGTTCTTAAAGTTGTCAAAACTATTCATTGAAATATTTCTCTATCTTTTGGTAATTAAAATACAACAAATTTGAATACAACTTTAAGGTGTTATGAATAATTTTTTAAATTGTATAACTAAAGCAAAAAGATTTAAAAGAATGCAATTTTCTAAAAGTTTTCAGGGTATCAACCATTTATCGAAAACAACCGCATCGACAACAGTACTGGCCGTGTGGATGTGAATGGGCTGTTAGCAGACTTTATGACCTACATCAGCAATCATTATGAAAGTAACCCAGCACTCCCTGATCATGACATTGCCATCTTACTGACTGGGTTAGTCTTTCTCATCTTCATGCTTGAAAATAATTTGGTATGAGGGAGTTGTAGAGCAAGAAAGGGGAGCAAGTGTTGCTTTATCCTTCTGTTAGCCATTTCTTGCTGTTTCTTTCCCTTCTTTTCAACAAAACAACTGATAAAAAAGAAACATTGAGTATGAATTATAAAAATCCATCTTTTCCTTTATACCACTGGAGCCATTATGTTTAGCAAGTTTCCAAGTTACCATTTAATTTTTTTCTTACTATTTTGCTTTACCAGATGGGTTTAAGGTGGGGGTTCAGTGGGGGATCTTCTAAATGCAGAGTTTTTATCTTCACAATTCGTTTACTTGGTCAATTATTATGTTTGCCAGAGAAGATTTGTGCAAGAAAAAGGCAGATGGAACTTGGTCCCAGAAATCTAAAGGTAGGAGGTATTCTTAAAAATTAATTGTGTTCCAGATTGTGAAGTAAAAAATAATTAAATTGCAGTATAAAAAGTTTTTCTTGGGGTGGTGGCACATCATCTGGCAAATCATGAAAGTATGTGGGATCTAAATATAGACAAGAAATAGAATGAATTAAATATTTTAAGCCCATTGCTTCCCACTTCCTCATCAATTTTGTTTTGGGTTCCACAAATGAACAGATTTGTATTTTAAAGATTTAAATGACTTTTGAACATTTATAGGCCTTTGAATTGTAAAGGTAAGATGATTTTTAACATTCTTTTTCATCAACACTTGCAGTTTTTTGTATCACCTTACCTTATTATTTTTATTTAAAAGTTAAAGTAAATTGTGACCAAAGAAAAATCCTCATGAAATATTCCAGACTTTTAAAAGAACCAAATTGAAAGACTTAAAATATTTTATTTATCAACTGGACAGTCGCATCAAAAGTTTACCCCAAGTGTTAACTATCACAATCAATTCCATTTCTGTGTTTCATCTGAAGCAGCCTCAAGGTGTGCACACAATATTTTCCTTTCTTTCAGGGATTGCTTTTGTGAGAGGTAGCTGTATTTCATCACGTCGATTTCTCAACCAGAGTTACGATGTCGGTGTTGTTGAGGTGGGTCGTGGCTTCAGAGGGATTCTAACGGCAGCACATGAAGTGGGTCATCTGTAAGTTCCGTTAGAAAGTTAGTCTTTGTTTTCAATGTAGCATTAACACTGTGTTGTTATGCTTCTTAACAGGTGTAAGGATACTTTTTAGATTGGATTTATTAAAAAAAAATTATTTTGAAGAATCATGAAATTTAAGATTTTATTTTCCTCTTTATTTCCTTTTGCAAGGCTAGGTGCCTTCCATGACGGTGAGAAGAACTCATCGTCTTGCTCCTCATCCAGTGGTCATCTGATGAGTCATGTCTGGGCTGACCCTTACCTCTACAACAGGTTCTCTAACTGTTCCAGACAGAACTTTAAACATTTCATGGAAAGGTGAGAATCCCAAAACAGAGAAAAGTGTATCAATAAATTATTGTGCACTAGGATCTAGCATAAGTTTAATTGATTATGCACCTTAAAAGTAGATACAAAATAAAATTGGGCAGAGTTTTCGGAATTCAAAACCCCAGTTAACATTTTAAATGTGAAATTCATTCTCAAGATGTTATAGGTTTAGAGCAATGTTACTTAGAGTGGTGGTGTCAGTTCACAAGCCCTCTTCAGTCTCTGTCCACAAGCCCTCTTCAGTCTCTGTCCACAAGCCCTCTTCAGTCTCTGTCCACAAGCCCTCTTCAGTCTCTGTCCACAAGCCCTCTTCAGTCTCTGTCCACAAGCCCTCTTCAGTCTCTGTCCACAAGCCCTCTTCAGTCTCTGTCCACAAGCCCTCTTCAGTCTCTGTTCACAAGCCCTCTTCAGTCTCTGTCCACAAGCCCTCTTCAGTCTCTGTCCACAAGCCCTCTTCAGTCTCTGTCCACAAGCCCTCTTCAGTCTCTGTCCACAAGCCCTCTTCAGTCTCTGTCCACAAGCCCTCTTCAGTCTCTGTCCACAAGCCCTCTTCAGTCTCTGTCCACAAGACCTCTTCAGTCTCTGTCCACGAGCCCTCTTAAGTCTCTGTCCACAAGCCCTCTTCAGTCTCTGTCCACGAGCCCTATTAAGTCTCTGTCCACAAGCCCTCTTCAGTCTCTGTTCACAAGCCCTCTTCAGTCTCTGTCCACAAGCCCTCTTCAGTCTCTGTCCACAAGCCATCTTCAGTCTCTGTCCACAAGCCCTCTTCAGTCTCTGTCCACGAGCCCTCTTAAGTCTCTGTCCACAAGCCCTCTTCAGTCTCTGTCCACGAGCCCTATTAAGTCTCTGTCCACAAGCCCTCTTCAGTCTCTGTTCACAAGCCCTCTTCAGTCTCTGTCCACGAGCCCTATTAAGTCTCTGTCCTTAAGCCCTCTTCAGTCTCTGTCCACAAGCCCTCTTCAGTCTCTGTCCACAAGCCCTCTTCAGTCTCTGTCCACGAGCCCTCTTCAGTCTCTGTCCACGAGCCCTCTTCAGTCTCTGTCCACAAGCCCTTTTCAGTCTCTGTCCACAAGCCCTCTTCAGTCTCTGTCCACAAGCCCTCTTCAGTCTCTGTCCACGAGCCCTCTTCAGTCTCTGTCCACGAGCCCTCTTCAGTCTCTGTCCACGAGCCCTCTTCAGTCTCTGTCCACGAGCCCTCTTCAGTCTCTGTCCACGAGCCCTCTTAAGTCTCTGGATCTCAAGCCATTTGAAAAAAAAAAAAGACAGGTAATCAATAAATTGGGCACAGGCCACTGCTGCCATGTCCAGTTATTTCTGATGACCCATCCCACTGAAAGTTAAAGAAATATCGGATTGAATGTAGAATAAAATATCATCATTGGTCCCTGACCCTTCTCAGCCAAATGTATTAATGATGGGTGTTCTCAATAAGTATTCCGTAATCATTTCATATTTACAATCTTGCAAGCAGCGTTAAACATTATTTTCTCTTATGGTAAGAGGCTTGATGTTTTTTTAAATTGCTGTATGATCAAAATCGCTGGGCAAATATTGTTCACATTTCTTCCCAACAATCATTGTGTGAATGTACTCCCACTGGAGAGTTAGTGTTTTCATAATGAGTTAATTGAATCTAATGACCCTATCATCACTTCATTAATTTTAATAGCCAACAGCATAAGGTCGGCTCATTATTATTTATCATTATTAAGTTTACAAACACCCCCCCCCCCCCTTGACATAACATTTGAATTTGAATACGGCTAACAGTACATGGTACTCTGAATGTCTCCTGAGTTCTGACTCCAACTACACGACAGGTTATGAATTTCCTCCTCATTGGGCAGGGGAGGCGTACTCATTAGAGGAACAATGTCACCAATATATAGAGGGAATACCTTGTGCGGTAGGTTTGATGTTATAGTTTTGTAGGCAGGTCTGGTGAGCTGTTGGTGTATGTTTGTATGTTTATGTGGGGTGTTGTCTCAAAATGTCTACTGAGATTTTAATATTTTTGAGGTATGCATGTGGAATTTATTTTAGACAAGTCTGTTTAGGATTTTCATGTAGGGCTATTGCCTGTATCATCTGACTGTTAGGGAGTAGCCACATCTATAAGATTGGCCATAGCTAGTTGACCCTTTGATCTATGTAATATACTATAAGAGTGGCCATAGCTAGTTTACCCTTTGATCTATGTAATGTGCTAAAGAGTGGCCATTTCTAGTTTACCATTTGATCTATGTAATGTGCTATAAGAGTGGCCACTTCTAGTCTACCCTCTGGTATTTACCTAACACATTATCCCATTTGTGTGCAGGGTGTTTCCCTTGAGTCCCAGTGTGGTCAGCTATGCTGTGAAAAATGGACTCAACATTTCCCAAGTAAAGAACCAGCTGCAGATGGCACATTTTGTGGAATCGGAAAGGTTAGCTCACTATTTACACAGGTTAGCTCACTATTTACACAGGTTAGCTCACTATTTACACAGGTTAGCTCACTATTTACACAGGTTAGCTCACTATTTACACAGGTTAGCTCACTATTTACACAGGTTAGCTCACTATTTACACAGGTTAGCTCACTATTTACACAGGTTAGCTCAGTATTTACACAGGTTAGCTCACTATTTACACAGGTTAGCTCACTATTTACACAGGTTAGCTCACTATTTACACAGGTTAGCTCAGTATTTACACAGGTTAGCTCACTATTTACACAGGTTAGCTCACTATTTACACAGGTTAGCTCACTATTTACACAGGTTAGCTCACTATTTACACAGGTTAGCTCACTATTTACACAGGTTAGCTCAGTATTTACACAGGTTAGCTCACTATTTACACAGGTTAGCTCACTATTTACACAGATTAGCTCACTATTTACACAGGTTAGCTCACTATTTACACAGGTTAGCTCACTATTTACACAGGTTAGCTCACTATTTACACAGGTTAGTTCACTATTTACACAGGTTAGCTCAGTATTTACAGCATCATCTTGATCTTAATATGGAAATAAGAGAGAATTTTTCTATGGCCATTTAGTTTCTCAAGTTACCCAATTTTTGTTCTGGCTTTTATAAACTTTGTTGTATTTTGTTGCATTTTGTTGTATTTTGTTGTATTTTGTTGTATATTGTTGTATTTTGTTTAATTTTTTCTGACGAAAATTTCATAACAAAACAACATGTAGAAATTATCTGGCATTTTATACAACAAGTTGAACATGATTGTTGAAAATTGCTCTGTTAACTGATAAGCGCATCTACATTTATTTGTTTAAATTAAATTTCTGCCATTTTTTAAAAGTTTAGCGTCTTCAAAAACCTTAAATGTTTTAAAAAACGATCGGTCTTTGTTTGGGTATTGTTCAGAGTTAAAATGTAAGAAAAAAATTGTTGAAACTCTATTTGTAATCTGTTGTTATCTCTGGCTAGAGCCTATCTGTATTTTTGTTCTCCTTCAGATGTGCTACAATGGCGAGTGTGTAACTCAAAGAGTTGGACAATGATAAGTTCGACCAATGCTGAACCAACGACTCTTCAATGTTGAATACTCTAGCATGGTCCTGCAGAAATATGATGAGCCCATTTTACATTTTAGTTTGCCAACAAGGAGACAGTTTATATTTATAATGAATCTTTTTATTGTTTTTTCTTTGAAGAAATTTATTTTAGCAATATTCTTTGTTCTTTTTTTTTTTTCCTCTCTCTCTTACTTACTTCAAAAAAACACATAGTGAACACAGTGGTGATTAGCTGTTTGTGGCCAATCAAAACCAGTCTAAAAGATAGCCACACAGCCATACAGCATAAAATATTTACTCTTTTTAACAATTGGCATTTGTTCTGCTGTAGTGTCAAAAAAGAAAAGTAATTTAGATAATTTGTTATCTTTACACAACTACGAAACAACATCTGTTGATCTTTTTTTAAAAAAATAATAAAAATCCTCTGAAAGTTAATTAGTCATCAACTTATTGATGTGAATTTAATTTTAAATATGGATATAAATTATAAAGTTATATTCTACTTGGAAATAAAGATACATTTTATGTAAAAACAAATATTGATTGAAATATTCTTGTTTTGACTTTGCCAAACACAAATGGAAAATTGACAATTATAATACCAACGATTCTTTTATTTTACTAAAAGACTTAATGTTAAGCATTCAATATAAATATGTTACACAACCACTTTACTCCTTACACAGTCACCTTGCCCCTTACACAACCTCTTTACTCCTTAAATAATCACCTTACTCCTTACACAATCAGTTTACTCCTTACACATCCACTTTATACATTAAAAATCACTTTAATGTTTATAAATATTTTTACTCCTTACACAATCACTTTATTGCATTCACTTCCACTTTCCTTACTACTAATACAATTTATTCCCTACACACCTGCATTTTTACAAGAAATTATTTTTACTCATTTTCACTTCCTGCACAACCACTTTACTCACGTATCAACGACTTTACTCCTTACTCAGCCACCTTACTGAGTTATCAACGACTTTACTCCCTACACAGCCACCTTACTGAGTTATCAACCACTTTACTCCCTACACAGCCACCTTACTGAGTTATCAACGACTTTACTCTCTACACAGCCACCTTACTGAGTTATCAATGACTTAACTCCCTACACAACCACGTACCCAACAATGACCTACTCCCTACACAACTACTTACCCAACAATGACCTACTCCCTACACAACCACTTACCCAACAACCACATCTGCTGTGTTTTTATCAAGGAGCGTAAGAATCTTGTCGTAAAGATTCACAGCTTCCTGCCGCCCAGGACTTGTCAGTTGGGAGACTTTGTTGATTTTCAAAATCTTTGGCTGTGCTGCACTGAAAGGTTCCCACTTGACCGCACCAGCAGGCACAGTCGATGTTGGGTCACCTGTCTTAGCGAAGTTGGTCCACAGGGCGATGACTTGATCCGACACCTGAAGATCCTCTTGAGTTGGGGGATTCGCATTAGACCAAAGGGGGAATGAAAAGACTTGGAAGACGAAACTCAACTCGTCTGCATGCTCGGCGGTGGCCCACGAAGGCAGGAGACTGATGCTTCTTCTATAATTGAACTCGTACAAGAAGTGCTTCTTGTCAGGTGTCGCCTCAAATGCGGCCTTGCTTTCAATAAGTGCCGGTGCGATGAATGACAAATCTGTAGCAGCATCCGACGCCTGCTTGAGGGTGAATATGGGGTCAGTGGCATTGGTCAAATATACGTCTTCAAACAGTTGGACAACCGCATCAAGATCTGGAAATTTAAAAGGGGAAAGCCTTTCCTTGAAAAATTTCCTGAACTCATCTCGAGTCGCCACTGCTGCGAAATTTTCTGTTAACCCACCGGCTTCGTTGGTGTTAAACCCTCTAATGACGTCGATGTGATCGTATTGACCGCTGGTCAGAAGTTTCAGAGGAGTCTCCGGAAGTACACCAAATGTTTGTTCAACCCGGGGTACTAAGATCATTCATAGGTTTTGTGAATCATGAACTTCAGCGCTAGCGTCGAGAAGATCATTAAAATTAACACTTTGAAGACATGCAACAAATGTGTCAGTGTCTCCCAGAGTGCAGTTTACTTTAGCTCCAATAAGGGAAGCTATCTTTCGTGGCGGTAAACTGGTCGTCGGGTAGGTTATTGCCCACGGACCTAACTGCGACCCACTTTCCATGATAGCCCGTTTGAAAAGACCTCTGGCCAGCGGAGAAACAGTGAGAAGGGACACGCTCAGTGATCCGGCGCTCTCTCCGAAGATGGTCACCTGGTTTGGATCGCCCCCGAAATTTCCAATGTTTTCTTTGACCCACTTCAGCGCTAAAATCTGGTCCAGAAGCCCGTAGTTTCCCGGTAGGGTGGAATCTTCTATATTCAAAAAGCCAAAAGCGTCAAGCCTGTAGTTGAAATTCACCACAATCACCCCTTTTTTGGCCAAGGCCGCACCGTCGTAGAGATACCCAGTCCCCGTAAGCAAAGACCCACCGTAAATCCAGACCATGACAGGTAACTGGGACCCGGCCTCAGCCGTGACCGGTGCGTAGATGTTCAGGTAAAGACAATCTTCGCTGGGTTAAATTTGAAGTTCAATTTGTCCAAGTTAAACCTGAGTTTCTGGGGACAATCCGCGGGCTTGTTTAAGGCATCCCAAATTCCTGTCCATGGGTCCACTGGCTGGGGGCTGTTTGAAACGTAGTTTCCCTGAGGTCAAGATAATAAAATTTTAAGTTACCAAGGACAGCCTGCTTTTGTATAGCGTTCTAAAAGATTTAGATCCATGAAGTATTCTCGCTGAATATCATAAGTATTTACAAAACTAAAACAAAAGGGATTTAAACCCGTATAAAATACGATAGCTCACAATTTCGACTAAGACAACGCTGAAGATAACGGACAAATAACAGTTTCCACAGGCATATTCGTTGTATTTTAGTTTTTAAATAATTTACAGCAAAATATATTTAAAAAAAATTAATTTGAAATTGATTCTAAAACGCAAAATGGATTTGTTTCGTCCAAATATTGACTCAATTTTATGTAGACATTTTCTTTCATTAAATAATCAAATAACTTTACCACATGGATAAATGAAACAAGCTTTTTCATTGCATTTACAATGGACAGTAAGCTTGGGGAGGTGGCCAATAATATTTTTATTTATTTCAAATCTTCATTTTATATTGATTTTGGGTATCCAGGAAATTTGGGGGGGGGGGGGGTATTTCTAGGTCCGGCCCCTATAAAATATTTATGGATTCAGACAAAGTTAACCTTTAAAAAACTCTTTAAAGATCAGCAGTTGATTTACCTGATGTAGGCTTGCCGAAAGGTGTGGCGGTGAATTTGTTGATCTTGTGCGCCACATTTCCAACGGAAACGCCCCTGACCTGTCCATAGTTAGTCGACCTGACGACATACTGGTCGTCTGCCAAAGATTGGCCTTCTAAGAGATGGCAGCACACCAGGCCAAGACGCCAGCGAACAGCCTCAAAGTGAACAGTTGTCTCATTTCGGCGTTGTTTCAAAATGTTCTCTCTGGTACGCGTTTCTCTGTTCTGATAAAGCAAGGCAACCGTCAGACAAGTCCTTTTTTTAAGTTACACTTTCATGTCAGGGATTCTTGACCAGCGCTGGCCACACCCATGGTGGCGCGGGCGGCACCACCGGGGGGGGGGGGTTGGGGGGCGAGCTGGCCCAGAAATGGTTTAAGGAGAAAAAACCCCCAAACAAGCACAAGAAGAAGAAATGTCACTTTTATTATTGACCGCAGATGTTTTTGTGGTGAATGTATTTGGCACATTGTTTGTACTGGTAAAACTTTTTTTCAACAATTTAATTAAATTTAAAGAAAACTACTATAGCTGAATTATTACTTATTTTATTATAATATCCCGTTTTGGGGGAGAGGGTCCGGGAAAATGTTTGCAATAAACGGTGTTATGACGTTGTTGAAAATGTTAAAAACTATGGCTGAGCCGGGTACTGACCCACATACCCGGAAATACCGAGTATAGCACACCCGGCACATACAAGGACCCGGCAAAAAATAGAACCGGGTTCGGGTGGTAAAAAAAAAAGAAGAAAAAAAATCTTTTCATTTTCTATAAATTAATGTGCTCCACACAATGGGGGAGAATTTTAGAACCAGTATATCTGGCCTAGCCTATGAATATAGCAACAAAAAAAAGTCAAACATGGAGCAGAGCTACTATATATCATAATATACATGCGTTAGGGCAGTGGTCGGCAAACTCATTAGTCAAAAGAGCCAAAAATAATAAGCAGCAAGACGATTCATTTTTTTTTTGAGAGCCACATTTCTTTTTAAGAACCTATTTAGAGCCATGTTTATCGGAGCCAAGTCCGATTTCTGGCCGAGCCAATGAAGTATAGCTATATGTTAATGAAACAGATGGCTGTATGTCGAAGGTATCTTTAAAGTTATGTCAAATCGTCCTGTGAAACTCAGTTGACGTAGTCGACGTTAAAAAATACTGACTTTGCAAGCGATTTATTATCATAAATCGTGCGCCAATTAATCTGATATATTTTAAGTATCATTCACATGGAACTCTTCATTGAAACAGGGTTTTTTTTTTTTTTGGGGGGGGGGGGGGGCGTGAACGTTATCCTTAAAAATAAGGAGAACTAGAATATGAAATGAAAGTGGTTTAGTAAAACTAGTAAATGAAATGAAATTCATTTAGTAAAAGTAGTATATGAAATGTAATTAATTTAGACTCATCAACACTATTGTAGGCATAAAGAATATAGACATATCTTTTATTTTGATTAGCGATTAAGATGGAATAGACTTCTATAACAGCGTTTAAACTTAGGACAGACTTGGACTAAAATATTAAGATAGTTAAGTCAGTTGTTAATATCATCATAACATTATTATTTTGGTTAAATAAATGCCTAATATCGTTTCGCAGAGTGGCAACTGGAGGGTGGAGCATGTGTGTGTGTGTATGTGTGCTAGCTTTGGTTTACACACTTTTAAGCCTTGCTTGCAGCACCAAAAACTGTAGCCGTGTGTGTGACTGACAGTAGCCGAGTGATGTGTGTGTGACTGACAGTAGCCGAGTGGTGTGTGTGATTGACAGTAGCCGAGTTATGTGTGTGTGATTGACATGTTTAATAATATGTTTAATATGTCATGTAGAAACTGGAGAAAATCAGGTGTTGAGGAATATAGCTTTATTTGGTTCCAAAGAAAAATACAAAAAAAAAAATCTTCTAACAAAAAAGTCTAAAGAAAAGGCTAAAGAATGTAAAAAGAAAAATCCAAAGAAAAAAGGCAGTATCTGAAAAGAAACAAATAGTACAGGTTAATAATGTCCTGACTAACATTGAAAAACACGGCTAACAATAAACATGTGAAATAACCCAGTAATCACGGGTTGTGACACAATATACTTAACCAAGGATAGAGGAGAACATGTTTTAGAAATGGCAATTAAAATTATATTATTGTAATGATATTTAATTATAAAAGAAATCACATGGCAGTGTTAAGCTCGTAGCACGTACGCCGTCTTATATTCAGATCCACTGTGAGATGTGAGGGAAAACATAAAAGGTCTTCAAATTATTCTGGTACTGTCGTCCATGTATGTGCCTATGTAAGATGCAACCATAGCAGGACCGTTAGAATGGTATATAGTATGACCGCCGTTAGTTTGATTCTTGTATCTATCAATCGCTGTGTCTTTTTAAGACAAAAGCAAATTGCAGGATGCCTAATTATATGAATACAGCTGGTAATAGTCTCCTGACACATGCAACATTTCCTATGTCAGAATTTAGCACATAGCAGGACAGTTAACCTGCTACACATATTTTACGTATATTTGCTGGTTGGATGCTGTTGAATCAGTAGCTTATAAGCCCATTGCAGTATGTGTCACCAGAACGATATAACGGTTGCGTGTTATGCTCACGTACACACTGGTATCTAATTCCATTTAAGAATTCAGTGGACGGCTGTTTGTTCAGCCATCACACTGTCATGGTTACAAATAAAACTGACAGAACTAACAATATATTAAAACATTGCCTAATACAAAATGAATAGAAATCTTCCAATACTAACACTTACACAAATTGCATTTTACAAACACAGAAATATTAAGGCGTATTTGCGTATACTTACAAAGTTACAAAGCGTCCACATGGGCTGGTGAACAACGACGCACTTTAGGGATGCGAGGTGAACAATGGATCACTTTAGGGATGCGAGGTGAACAATTGATCACTTTAGGGATGCGAGGTGAACAACGGATCACTTTAGGGATGCGAGGTGAACAATGGATCAATTTAGGGATGCGAGGTGAACAATGGATCACTTTAGGGATGCGAGGTGAACAATGGATCACTTTAGGGATGCGAGGTGAACAATGGATCACTTTAGGGATGCGAGGTGAACAATGGATCACTTTAGGGATGCGAGGTGAACAATGGATCACTTTAGGGATGCGAGGTGAACAATGGATCACTTTAGGGATGCGAGGTGAACAATGGATCACTTTAGGGATGCGAGGTGAACAATGGATCACTTTAGGGATGCGAGGTGAACAATGGATAACTTTAGGGATGCGAGGTGAACAATGAATCACTTTAGGGATGCGAGGTGAACAATGGAGCACTTCGGGATGCGAGGTAAACAATGGAGCACTTCGGGATGCGAGGTGAACAATGGATCACTTTAGGGATGCGAGGTGAACAATGGAGCACTTCGGGATGCGATTAAAACTTTGAATCAAAACTCATTAGCGCGCCCTATAAATAGTAGCGTGCGGACATACTAGAGGGGATATACGTCCCACAAAGAGCCAGACGGCCCACTACTTGCCTTCTGGCAGATTTCCTGTGGTGAAGTGATAATCCCTAGAGACAACAAGCTGAGTAAAAGTCAAATTCGCGGACCAAACCTCTAAAGACGTACATGTGTCCGTTTCCATTTTGTCTCGGCTATCTAAGATATACTTTTATATTTCTATAAGTTAAATGACTTTTGAGATATTTTAAATAGAAAGGGTTGGACCCCCCATCGGATGAATGTGAAAACGCCCTTAATTACTTAATATTACAATACCCTCTAAAGATGTAGACTTGTAAATATACTAAGATACAGAGAATAAAGTCCCCTTTCCAACTAGATATAATGCATAGCTTAATACACTAGGGTTCCCTACACTGCCACAATGATGCCACAATCAGTTTAGCTCAGTGAAAGGATTAAGCCGGTCCGCACGGGTTTAACCGAACCGCCACCTAAAGTTTTGTTGTGTTAAGCGAACGGGTTTTCGAAATATCTTGAACAACAGGATTTTTTTTTGGGGGTGTTTTTTTTTTTGTGGTCAGGTATTATTATTATTTTTTTAATAATTATTTTAATAATTATTCGTATAATCCAGTTTTATCAATCTCTTTATTTTTTTTTGTTAATGTATTAACTACATGGAATAATAAACCATCTCTCGTTATATCGTTTTAAACAAATCTTAAGTGGCAGAAATCCCACCACTCAATTAGATGGATTAAAGTGGAGATCCCAAAGTAATTTTGTTATGTAAATACAGACCACACAAATTCGTATCCATTTTGTATACAGCTTTATTCATGTATATCAAAATTGTTTTGCATGCACGTGAACATTTAGCGACGCTGCGGTTGAAACACTTTTCCATAGACCACAGTAGATTTCTCTTGATTACGCTAAAAGATGACACACGGAAAGTTACCAGCAGCACAAAAAAGACATTGTAACCAAACAACGACTCGCATTTGCGCTCGTCAGTACACATTATGTACATGTACCTCGTCAGATATTTGAACCGTTAGAGCTAATAGGCTTAACTACCATTCTTCTTTAACAATAAATAAATAAGTGATTGTTTCCTGTCTTCATCTGCTAACAACTGAACTTAACATACGAAACAATGATGAAAAGTGTCTTTGATGATGAGTCAAAGTTTGAATACATTCCAATTATACCGTTAACAAATTGTTAACCTTTACAGCCAGTTAGAGACTGGTCTCCCCCAAAATACCTCTCACCACTTCTTCCGCGACCACCAGACAGCGAGCTGTTAACAATTAGCTCTGATTTTTGGCTTGCACCGTCCCTGGTGCAGAGTCTCCTACTGATGCCTTCAGCTCTACGAAAGAAATGTCTTACGACGGTATTGTTTCTGTACGACACCGTGCCAACGGTAATCTACATTAAAACAAGAGCTGCTTGGTGTGAGCTCAGAGACACTACAGTGATTTAACAACCCCTAAAAACAAAGTTTTTCGTAGAAATCTTTTATTTGAATTTTCCTGCGAACTTAGCGGTGGCTACAGCTCTTAAAAGAATTAGTGCATCATATTTCCTTCTTCTTGCATTTAAAAAACAGGAAAACCAGATTTTTGAGGGCGGGGGGAAGTATGAGGCTTAACATTTGAAAGAATGTGTTTCATCGGCAAGTAGCCTAAGTGCCAAGTTTCAGCTTGATAGTATGACGGGAAGTGGGCCAATTAGCCTTCCGAAGATTTTGCACGAAATAAAAACACGAACAAAAGAGTAGTTAGTATACTTATTCTGGAGTGGAGCTGAAAATCTGACCCAAAAATGCATTCAAATTATAACGCACTTTATAAGAATCCCAACTAGTACCCCACAAGGCTGACAACTGCACATTTGTTTCCCTGAACTATATTATTATTCGAATGCCCCAAACGCTTTTACCGCGTAAATTGATTACACAAAAAAAAAAAAAAAAAAAGAAAATATTACGCACCAAACGCACTTGCGATATTCTTAAGAATCTCATTTAGCGCAACTATCGAGAATTCCTGAAACCATCGGCATATGGTAGCGTTAAAATTTATTTTTGGGGGTGAGGGTGGTTGGGGCTAAAAATGTGTTAGAATATATTATCATCGGCAATGAGTTTATGTGCCAAGTTTCACCTCAATAAGATGACAGGAAGTGGGTCTTTTAGCCTTCCGAAGATTTTGACACAAAAACACGAATTTAATATACATAAATTAAAATTTAAAAACCCTTAAAAAAAAAAACATTTTCGCAACAATACTTCATTTGCATTTTTTAATGTTGTATTTTATATTAATATTTCCATCCGCTTTTCCACCGCATATTTATTACACCAACTAGTTAAGAAAAAGAAATGAAAATATTACACACCAAACGCACTTGCGAAATTTAAAAAAAAGAACCTAATTTAGCGCAGTTGTCGTGAATTTTATTTCGTGAAATCAGTGTCATCATACTTCCTCCATATTCCCATTAAAACTTCAAAATTTGAATGAATGTGTTGTCATCGGCAACGAATCTACGTGTCAAGTTTCAGCTCGAAATGTTGACGGGAAGTGGGTCATTTAGCCGTCCGAAGATTTTGCCACACACCCAGACAAAAAGAAAGAAACACACGAACAACAGCGAAGTTAATATAAATGATTTGAAAAGAAACATTACAGTTTGTTTGTTATTAGATTATTTGTTGTTAAGAATTAGTCTACTTAAGTTGAGATACTATGGATATTTTAGATTTGGAAAGTTAGTAGGAGCCAGTGCTGTCGAGAGGGCCCTAGGCAGAGAAATACACTGAGTCCCGTCCCCGCGAAGAAAAAGACACAAATCATACAAGAAAATCATCCTTAGCAGATCGATTTGTACTTGAGTGAAACACAATTAAATCTAACATGTAAAAACTGTAAAAAGGCTGAAAAAGATGCACTGATGCAATCGAGTCGCCTGCTGAGCAGCGCCCCGGAAGTTCTCCATGTTATGGCGACTCCCAACCACAAAATTATTTTCGTCGATGGTCTTAGGCGACGTGTTTTCCGATGGTCTTAGGCGTCCCGCGTGAAAGGGTCGTTCGACCCCCAAAAGGGTCGCGACCCACAGGCTGAGAACCGCTGATTTTGAGCCTAGCGTGGACCATGCGTTTTGACAAAGGCAAAATTGGGAATAATTTCACCCAGATTCAGCTCTTACCTCATCGCCCCCGCCATACATGAATGAAAATTAATTCTGGCTAGGACGCGCCTTGAAGTTGTTTTCGTCCCAGCTTTGCTTTGACTCTCGAAGGTATATAGTCAACTATATCCCAAACTAAGGCAAAATCATATTTTTTTTAAGTTCACTGAAATCATTTTAATTGCTAGCATACATTACTTATATATATTTTTTATAGATACATTGGGTCTGGTATGTCACTTTAACCGGGAAATTGAGGGCACCGAAGGCTCACAAACGAAACTTGGGTTAGAGTTTAGGGAGAGCTCAGTGGGTAGCCCCTGCGCATAAAAAAAATTTTCAATTCAAAATTCAGTGATGCATTTTTGTGGGGCTCATACCCGAATTAAGATTTGTAAAATTCTAATATTAACCGACGAGAAGAGACGTTAATGGACATATAAGTTCCCCTGACCTGGTCGTGTTAATAGAAATCCTTCAGTATTAGTACCAATGCCGTCGAGTGACTTTTGGACGCCCTTTGCCACTTTCCATTGTTGTGCACCTTGCATTCAAAGTTGATTGTTTGTGGTTTTTTTTTCTTTTCTAAAAGACAACTTTTAGCTCTTTAAATATCGACACAGTACACTGAAAACAAATTAAATTGTAAATGATCTTTTAATATTCATTAAGAACATGAGAAACTTGATACTTAAAATTATTTCACATTATTATTACACGTAGCATTATGAGCGTTATTATCATTTAACATTATAAAACATCCCAAATTAGCCTTATTATACCTAGCTTTATTGCACTCAATATTTCACACGTGGCACTATTACACCATTATTATGACCCTTAGCATTATTAAAGGTAGCATTTATTGTAACAACAATTTACTCCATGCACAACATACTACTTCCTCGTTTACTTAAAATTACTCCTACCACAACAACTTTACTCATTATCCAACAATCACATCTGCTGTGTTCTTTTCAATGAGAGTAAGGATCTTGTTGTAAAGATTCACAGCTTCCTGCCGCCCAGGGCTTGTCAGTTCGGAGACTTTGTTGATTTTCAAAATCTTTGGCTGTGCTGCATTGAAAGGCTCCCACTTGACCGCACCAGCAGGCACAGTCGATGTTGGGTCACCTGTCTTAGCGAAGTTGGTCCACAGGGCGATGACTTGATCAGACACCTGAAGGTCATCTTGAGTTGGAGGATTCACACCAAACAACAAGGGCAAAGAAAATATTCCGAACACGAAACTCAAATCGTCTCCGTGCCCGGCAGTTGCCCACGTTGGAAGAAGGCTTATACTTTTTCTGTAGTTGAACTCATACAGATAGTGCTTCTTGTCAGGTGTCGTTTCAGACGCGATCTTAGTTTCAAGGAGTGCGGGGGCGATGAATGAAATATCCGAAGACGCATCCGACGCCTGCTTGAGGGTGAGTATGGGGTCAGAGACATTGGTCAGATATTCATCTTCGAACAATTTGACAACAGAATCGAGATCTGTAAATTTAAAAAGGGCCAACTTAGCCTTGACAAATTCTCTGAACTCATCTCGAGTTGCTCCTTCAGAAAAATTCACCTTTAACCATCCAGCTTCGTTGGTGTTAAACCCTCTAATGACGTCGATGTGATCGTAATGACCGCTGGTCAGAAGTTTCTGTGGAGTTTCCGGAAGTACCCCAAACGTTTTTTCAACCTGGGGTACTAGGATCATTCCAATGTTATTTGCATTCTGAATGTCAACGCTCGCATTAAGGAGGTCATTAAAAGGAACACTTTGAAGACATGCAACAAATGTGTCAGTGTCTCCCAGAGTGCAGTTTACTTTATCTCCAATAAGGGAAGCTAATTTCCGTGGCGGTAAACTGGTCGTCGGGTATGTTATTGCCCATGGACCTAACTGCGACCCACTTTCCATGATAGCCCGTTTGAAAAGACCTCTGGCCAGTGGAGAAACAGTGAGAAGGGACACGCTCAGTGATCCGGCGCTCTCTCCGAAGATGGTCACCTGGTTTGGATCGCCCCCGAAATTTCCGATGTTTTCTTTGACCCACTTCAGCGCTAAAATCTGGTCCAGAAGCCCATAGTTGCCTGGTAGGGTGGAATCTTCTGTACTCAAAAAGCCAAAAGCGTCAAGCCTGTAGTTGAAATTCACCACAATCACCCCCTTTTTGGCCAAGGCCGTACCGTCGTAGTTATACCCAGAGCCCATGATCAAAGCTCCACCGTAGATCCAGACCATGACAGGTAACTGGGACCCGACCTCAGCCGTGGCCGGTGCGTAAATGTTCAAGTAAAGACAATCTTCGCTAAGGTTAAGCTTGATGTTCAGGTACTCCACGCCAAGGCGGAGAACCTGGGGACAATCTGGGGGAATACTAAGAGCGTCTCGAGTTCCTGTCCATGGGTCCACTGGCTGGGGCTGTCTAAAGCGTAGGTTCCCTGAAGCAAAGAAACAAAAATTATGAAACGATACGCATGACTAAGGACTCTATGGGCTTTGATTCATATTCTTTCACACAATTATCAAGACTATGTGGTTTGATTCATATTCTTTCACACCATTATCAAGACTTTATGGTGTTTGATTCATATTCTTTCACACCATTATAAAGAGTCATTACAAGGACATTATTATTGTTATTAGTTTTATATAGCGTGGTACCCCAGCCTAGGGGTGGGCTCACCACGCTGTACATACAATTTAACAAACATAAACATGAACTTAAAAATTAACATACATTAATTTAATAAAACAAAACAAATGTACCATATTCAACCATTCCATAACTATTTACATGTCAACCCATGGACGGCACCCATCAGCAATCGTTTATTGTTAAGATGTAGGAATCAGTCAGTATAGTAGAGTTTAAAGATAAGTGTTTTGAGTGCAGTTATTAACAGAAGCAAGGCGTCTGCATGAAATTTTGACAAATTGCGAATAGCTTATTAAACAATACATACATTTTATTAAAAAAAATATTAAAAAAGACTTCTAGAATTTCTACACATTTATTTCGTATTTAAAAATAAACATATTTTCTAAATAGCTTTTATTAAAAAACTTTTCTCATGTCAGATGAGGTTAATTCTAAAAGCTGTTTTATCGTTAATTTAGATTTCGCAAATCTGCACCACCCAGGGGCGAACCGTGGGAGAGGGGGAGGGGGGCGAAGGGAAGGGATGGATCGTCCCGGGTGGCTGTTTGGTGGGGGGCATGTTAGGGGAGCTAATTCTGTTTTTTTAATGAATAAAAATAAATTTCATTTGGATATACTTTCGGGATAAATATATCTTTCTTTACAATAAAATCATTACAATCATGATTATTAAATAAATTTTCCCTTTTGCTGTTTAAATATTGAATTTTTAAAATGAATTTGAGTCAATTAAAAAGTCCCATATAAAAATTAACATAAATTCCATATTTTGTTTACATCTGTTGGGCGAATTCCTTCCATTAAAAATTCATCTGAACAT
Source organism: Omphiscola glabra (assembly GCA_964017045.1). NCBI lineage: Eukaryota > Metazoa > Mollusca > Gastropoda > Lymnaeidae > Omphiscola > Omphiscola glabra. The sequence goes on along the minus strand of OZ024796.1, from coordinate 30,006,918 downwards.
AAATTTGGACAACTCTAATCACAACTGCATCATGATGCTTTCCACTATTTACCTAGTAGTACCTTATTTAGCCAAGCTATGATTCTCAATTATACTTATAGTATTTTATTATTTCAAAACCATGATTTTTACTAATCTGTGGAATATATTAATTTGGAGAAAAAAAAAAGGAATACAGGTTGAATTACTTCGTTTTTGCTTCATACGCTCGTATGAAGTCATTTTAAAATGACCGTTATAATTAAAACTTTAGATTTTCCGAAAGATGATGAAATGAACATTGCAAAAGATCGGAAGGGTGTGGGCGAGATAAGTGATTAAAATTTGTTTAAAATATGTGTCTAATGGGACCCGTGTACGAATGGCAGCGCTGCGTGTCCGGGTCCATTTTGACTAATGCTATTCGGATGTCATTTGTTGTAGTTTATTTTAGTTAAACTGAAAAATTAAGTTTACAAACGTATAGTCTATTCAATTATCTTTCATTTGATACTTCTTTTTGTCTTACAAACCCAACAATAATATTTTAAATAGTTTTTAATCCCAACCTCTCACTACTGGTACCCGGGTACGAATAGTCGCAGCCATACTAATAAGTCAATATCTTTAAAGCAAACCCCTTGTCTGCGAGCTGCTATGATTGTAACTATGCGTATCTACATGCCCGCAGTTGCCCATACTTACAGTAGCGTCCACAAGGGCATGCCGGATGACACGAAATGGAAAACTGCAAATTATTTCAGAATTCGCTTGAGCCGGTTTCTTAACAGATACATCCCACCCTCTTCATCTGAGACACTGAAGATCAAATCGATCAGAGCGAATTATTTCCCTTAACTTTAGGACCGGAAGATATACAAATTCTTTTGTTCCACAGTCAATATGATTGTACCAGCGTACTCTCTCTCTATCTCTCTCTCCCCCAAAGCGGTTACCAGATCCAAATGATCACTAATTGAGTCATTAATTGAGCCACCGAATGAGTTCATTATGTTTATGGTATATAATGGTTGATTTGAAGCAATATAGTTGTATCCAGGGTTTCACTAGAACATGTTGAAAACAGAACAGGGTGCCAACAAATCAGGATGCCACAAGAACATATGGCTACCAGAACAGGGTGCCCCCTTAATTGGGCGCCTCCAGGACAGCATGCCAACAGAATAATGTGCCACCATTGTAGGGTGTAACCAGAGAAAGGAGCCTCGGGCGAGGTCAACTGGCAGACCCGGAGAAATAACACGATGGGTTTACCGCACTCGGTGACACCAACACTAGAGACACCACTTCAGACGTATACTTGTCTATTCCAATTTTTTTCAACATCCAATTTCTTAGACTTCACTCAAATGCTGCTTTTGTTTTCATTTGCAAGTTTGAGGTTTGGAGCTGAAGCCAATAATTTTGTAGATGAGTTTTATTATACAACAGGCATACTTATTAGAAGCCATGCTAGACTGAATATAACTATACTTTGTGTGTGGGGTAATTTAAGGAGTTTGTCCCGGGGCATTTGGACACGGTACGACACTGGCACCACTCATCACAACAAACAGATGGAAAAAACAGTGCCTGTCCTACCGACGTGCTGTCAGAAGGGAAGACAAGCTGGAAGGGGATACTAAAAACTATTTTACGTATTTCAAACAGTAATATTAGTTTGGGCTGGGGCTTCAAGTTGGAGAAGTATACACAATTACGAATGCAGGCCATTTATAAGTTTTGACGGTAGCTGATTCAGTTTAAAATAGTTTATTACGGGGAAGGCACCGATCACAAGTTTGAGACAACCTGAAACAATGCTGCTTTGTTGTGTCTTATCTTCGAGTTACCCCAATATTTTGTTTCATTTTTCAAATTGAAATTAGGATTTTAAAAAGAACATAGTCTTTTGATTTTTTAAAATGTTTGTTATTATTATTATTATTTTTAACTGGCGAAAATATAAATAATTATTTACCTGAGGTTGGCTTGCCGAAAGGTATGGCGGTGAATTTGTTGATCTTGTGCGCCCCATTTCCATCGGATACGCCCCTGACCTGCCCATATTTAGTCGACCTGACGACATACTGGTCGTCTGCCGAAGGTTGGCCTACTGCGGCGACAGCACACCAGGCCAAGACGCCAACAAACAGCCTCAAAGTGAACAGTTGTCTCATTTCTGTATTGTCCAAAATATTATTTGTTGGCCTATTTCTCATCTGTTTTTAATACCACAAGAAGACAGTCACACCAGGTCGCTGTTGATTATATTCTAAACCGTTTGTTTGTCAGAATTCATAACCGAAGTCGTGGGAAATTCCAGATGTCACCCAGTTGCTAAATAAAACTTTTTAAAAGTAAGACTAGAGTCAAAATCTAGAATGTTCTTCTTCAAAATGACGTCCATTTCACTAAAGGGAATCAGAGTCGATGTGAAAATGAAGGACGTGTCCCTACATCCCATTTGATTTAGGAATTAATACATTTGTATGAACTACTTTTCTTTAAATTATTTGAAAAAAAATTTGTTACGATTTTTTTCAATATTTATATTTTTAATTAAAAAAAAAATATTTACATTTTGATCATATTGAGTGATAACTATATTCTGTTATTTACGTTAAGAGAATTTTTTTGTTAATTTCACGCATGTAACACATATATTTTTCTTATGGTTTTACTTGTGGTGTGCTGGTGAATTCTGAGAATGGCCTTTGTGTGACGTGCGCGGGAAAAAAAAAAGATTCTGAGCACTGCTTTAGATTAATCTCTAGAATAGTGGTTTCCAAACGTTAGCGCCATGGCGTACCCATCTGACCACCGCCAAATATTGAAAATGTTCTAATAAGGGGCGTATCTGGCAAAGGGGCTCGGGGGTCTGCCCCACCCCTGCTGTTTTATAGAACAGTAAATCACAGCAATATATAGTGCTCAAAAGATGGCTAATGTTGGGAACCAACCCTCAACAGTAAAAAACAAGTCACCTAGGTCTCTGGTTCTAATTTCGCCTCCTAATCTCCCTTCATCTATTCGGCTTATCGTCTTTTTAAAAGAAAAAATTGTTTATCTTTTCCTACGACAAACTTAAAGAACTTAAAGTAATACATATTCTTGACAAGAAACTCAATGATAAATTTAGAATATGTTAACTTTTACATTCAGTTATTGACAGATCTTTCCCAAGTACCAACTACTCCTCCCTCCCCACTAGCGATTACAATCAACCACTGTATAAAAATGGCGGCGTTTTTTCTGTACCTTCGTTGACATATGGCAACATTGTTTCTGTACTTGGTACATATGGCAACATTGTTTCTGTACTTGGTACATATGGCAACATTGTTTCTGTACTTGGTACATATGGCAACATTGTTTCTGTACTTGATACATATGGCAACATTGTTTCTGTACTAGGTACATATGGCAACATTGTTTCTGTACTTGATACATATGGCAACATTGCTTCTGTACTTGGTACATATGGCAACATTGTTTCTGTACTTGGTACATATGGCAACATTGTTTCTGTACTTGTTACATATGGCAACATTGTTTCTGTACTTGGTACATATGGCAACATTGTTTCTGTGCTTGGTACATATGGCAACATTGCTTCTGTACTTGATACATATGGCAACATTGTTTCTGTGCTTGGTACATATTGCAACATTGTTTCTGTACTTGGTACATATGGCAACATTGTTTCTTTACTTTTGTACATGTGACAACATTGTTTCTATAAAAATGAACAAAATGGCTCTGAACTTTTGTACGTATGGCAGCATTTCACTGTACTTTTTTACAACATACATGGCCTTTTTCCTCGGGCCTTATTGCCGACTTTGATAAAGAAATTATTTAGATTTAAAAAAAAGATAATTCACATACGCCATTAAAACATTATTGAAATTTTAGCACTTTAAAACTGATGCTCTAACAAAAGCCTCTCACATTGACTGATGCTCTAACAAAAGTCCCTTACATTGACTGATGCTCTAACAAAAGTCCCTTACATTGACTGATGCTCTAACAAAAGTCCCTTACATTGACTGATGCTCTAACAAAAGTCCCTTACATTGACTGATGCTCTAACAAAAGTCCCTTACATTGACTGATGCTCTAACAAAAGTCCCTTACATTGACTGATGCTCTAACAAAAGCCCCTTACATTGACTGATGCTCTAACAAAAGACTCTTACATTGACTGATGCTCTAACAAAAGCCTCTTACATTGACTGATGCTCTAACAAAAGCCTCTTACATTGACTGATGCTCTAACAAAAGCCTCTTACATTGACTGATGCTCTAACAAAAGCCCCTTACATTGACTGATGCTCTAACAAAAGCCTCTTACATTGACTGATGCTCTAACATAAGCCCCTTACATTGACTGATGCTCTAACAAAAGCCCCTTACATTGACTGATGCTCTAACAAAAGCCTCTTACATTGACTGATGCTCTAACAAAAGCCCCTTACATTGACTGATGCTCTAACAAAAGCCTCTTACATTGACTGATGCTCTAACAAAACCCCTTACATTGACTGATGCTCTAACAAAAGCCCCTTACATTGACTGATGCTCTAACAAAAGCCCCTTACATTGACTGATGCTCTAACAAAAGCCTCTTACATTGACTGATGCTCTAACAAAAGCCTCTTACATTGACTGATGCTCTAACAAAAGCCTCTTACATTGACTGATTCTCTAACAAAAGTCCCTTACATTGACTGATGCTCTAACAAAAGTCCCTTACATTTACTGATGCTCTAACAAAAGCCCCTTACATTGACTGATGCTCTAACAAAAGCCTCTTACATTGACCGAGGCTGTAACAAAAGCCTCTTACATTGACTGATGCTCTAATAAAAGCCTCTTACATTGACTGATGCTCTAACAAAAGCCTCTTACATTGACTGATGCTCTAACAAAAGCCTCTTACATTGACTGATGCTCTAACAAAAGCCTCTTACATTGACTGATGCTCTAACAAAAGCCCCTTACATTGACTGATGCTCTAACAAAAGCCTCTTACATTGACTGATGCTCTAACAAAAGCCCCTTACATTGACTGATGCTCTAACAAAAGCCCCTTACATTGACTGATGCTCTAACAAAAGCCTCTTACATTGACTGATGCTCTAACAAAAGCCCCTTACATTGACTGATGCTCTAACAAAAGCCTCTTACATTGACTGATGCTCTAACAAAAGCCTCTTACATTGACTGATTCTCTAACAAAAGCCCCTTACATTGACTGATGCACTAACAAAAGCCCCTTACATTGACTGATGCTCTAACAAAAGCCCCTTACATTGACTGATGCTCTAACAAAAGCCTCTTACATTGACTGATGCTCTAACAAAAGTCCCTTACATTGACTGATTCTCTAACAAAAGCCTCTTACATTGACCGAGGCTGTAACAAAAGCCTCTTACATTGACTGATGCTCTAATAAAAGCCTCTTACATTGACTGATGCTCTAACAAAAGCCTCTTACATTGACCGAGGCTGTAACAAAAGCCTCTTACATTGACTGATGCTCTAATAAAAGCCTCTTACATTGACTGATGCTCTAACAAAAGCCTCTTACATTGACTGATGCTCTAACAAAAGCCTCTTACATTGACTGATGCTCTAACAAAAGCCTCTTACATTGACTGATGCTCTAACAAAAGCCCCTTACATTGACTGATGCTCTAACAAAAGCCTCTTACATTGACTGATGCTCTAACAAAAGCCTCTTACATTGACTGATGCTCTAACAAAAGCCCCTTACATTGACTGATGCTCTAACAAAAGCCTCTTACATTGACTGATGCTCTAACAAAAGCCCCTTACATTGACTGATGCTCTAACAAAAGCCTCTTACATTGACTGATGCTCTAACAAAAGCCTCTTACATTGACTGATTCTCTAACAAAAGCCCCTTACATTGACTGATGCACTAACAAAAGCCCCTTACATTGACTGATGCTCTAACAAAAGCCCCTTACATTGACTGATGCTCTAACAAAAGCCTCTTACATTGACTGATGCTCTAACAAAAGCCCCTTACATTGACTGATGCTCTAACAAAAGCCCCTTACATTGACTGATGCTCTAACAATAGACCCTTACATTGACTGATGCTCTAACAAAAGCCTCTTACATTGACTGATGCTCTAACAAAAGCCTCTTATATTGACTGATGCTCTAACAAAAGCCCCTTACATTGACTGATGCTCTAACAAAAGCCTCTTACATTGACTGATGCTCTAACAAAAGCCCCTTACATTGACTGAAGCTCTAACAAAAGCCTCTTACATTGACTGATGCTCTAACAAAAGCCCCTTACATTGACTGATGCTCTAACAAAAGCCTCTTACATTGACTGATGCTCTAACAAAAGCCCCTTACATTGACTGATGCTCTAACAAAAGCCTCTTACATTGACTGATGCTCTAACAAAAGCCCCTTACATTGACTGATGCTCTAACAAAAGCCCCTTACATTGACTGATGCTCTAACAAAAGCCGCTTACATTGACTGATGCTCTAACAAAAGCCCCTTACATTGACTGATGCTCTAACAAAAGCCCCTTACATTGACTGATGCTCTAACAAAAGCCTCTTACATTGACTGATGCTCTAACAAAAGCCTCTTACATTGACTGATGCTCTAACAAAAGCCTCTTACATTGACTAGAATTGGTGTTTGGGCAGCAATTTGTAAGGCTACATGTATGTAGAAATGTAACATAAATTTTAAGTGAAACATTAAATTATTGCAAGTATGTTGTAACTGTATGACGACCTTAGCACAGGCTGTCTTCTTAATCCACAAACACATGAAGGGTTGAACGCTTGAAATAGTCTAACTTGTGTCCACCCGACTCTCGAATATACAAGGTGGGCCACATAAAACCGGTACCCAAGCGCCACATTTTGCACACGTATCGTTGTAAGCTGGTGATTACGACTGCAGCACCCTTCCGATTACACAGAGACGTACCGGTTTTATGTGACCCCTTTAGTATAAAAGAGATGATATAAATCTATTTAAAAGTCAATAAATTAAAAACATTTCTTTAATCTTCAACATTGTTTTAGTCACTTCTAAATTTACATTACCCCTTTTTAAAATTCAATATTTTTTTTTTTAAAGGAAACGACTGGTGGCGAAATCTCTTCCCCCCCCCCCCCCCAATCCGCAATGTTTCTGTACCTTGGTACATATTGGTAATATTTTTGCATACATGTGTACATACGGCAACATTGGTTTGTACCGTGAACGTTGTCTCCAGACCGGTTTACTCTTACAAATTTGGCGTACAATGTACGATTTTGAGGCGTATACATTATATATACTGAATGTTTAATTTTTTTCTATTAAGATAATGTATTGAATGATTTTGTGATGTTTGTACGATTTTAAGAGTTTGAGGGTAGACAGGTCTGTGTCTCTATACCTCGTTACATATGGAAACATTGTTTCAATAACTTATGAGTTGGTAAAATCAACATTTTCATCAATGTTGATTTTGTCTAGAGTTCGACATTGAAAATACTATGCTATCTTCATCAATCATATAATTATGTATACAAAAACGTTAAAGAACGCTGTAATAAACAGTTACAAACTGGCTATGATCTGCTATTTAAAAAAAAGTTATTACTAGATGCAATTGAATTCCCTTTAATCAAAATACATAATTTTAATGTAACAATGTCACTAACGCTACCAGGTGGCGCTGATGTCACTAAGTAAAATTACAGACAACTGCGCTAAATGAGATTCTTAAAAATACCCCAAGTGCGTTTGGTGCGTAATATATATATATATATTGGTTATACGGAAATAGACAATTTTAATATAGCGTTAAAATATAAGGTATGGGGGGGGGGGGTTGGAACATTAAAAAATAGAATATTAATTTAGTTCAGGGACGTGAAAAAAGTGTGCGGTTGCGAGCCTTTGGGGGTAGGGAGGGTAAGAGAGCACTAATTGAGATTTTTATACAGTGGGCTACTTAAATGCATTTTAACAATACATTTTTTATCAAGTAACTGTAGTAGATGGAAAGTTCGCGCCTTGCGGCCTCAATTGTTTGGTGGGCTATAGCTGGTTGTAACTTAATTGAACATGGAACGTTGATTTTATAATGAGTTAATTCGTTTTCAAGCGTTAGTCCCTTGAAAATCTGTATTGAAAACAAAATGGAGGATTTCAAATTTCACCACTTTAGGGAGCAGTGGCCATTATTTATTTTTTTCCTTAAAGTATGGTTCTACGTATATTAAAGGGTGATGGCCAAACTTCGTAAGCACACCCATATGTGTAGGCCTATTTTAGCCACTATCACTGGTCTCCCCTTTCTTTTGCTTTAATGTTGACGTCACCAAGTAAATGTACTATGCTTCTCTTTACCCACCCATCCCTTGATTGAGAAAAGGTTGTTTACGTTCGAATGCGTTCAATTTTTGCTAAAGATTAAATTTTCAAAACAATATAACAGCATTTTTTACCCTCTACATTGAGTTTTTTATAATGGTTTTAAAATATTGTAAAAAAACCGTTTTCATGTTTCTTATGTTTCTATAATTCTCTATGATGGTCCTTAAATGTAATGATGTCACAATTAAAGCTTTTGTTTTAAAAAAAGGTATTTAGAAATTTCCAAAGGAATGTAGGATGCTCAAAAATTTATTTTCCGTATAATAGCCAAAGACATACACGAAGGCTTAGTTTACAATGCACAGTTCTAAGTTAATTGCTGCATCTTGGACCAATTTGGTAAACATACCGTCATGACCGCTTTAAAAACATCAATGTATTTCAAACTTATAACAGCCCATTAAGTTATAATTATTATGAGATGCAATGTATCAGATAATGCAAGACTTAAACAATAATTGCAATACATAACAAATGGGGTTATCGTTTTTTAAAAGACTTTTACAAATAGCACATGGCAGGACAGTTAACATGCTACACATATTTTACGTACATTCGCTGGTTGGATACTGTTGAATCAGTAGCTTATAAGCCCATTGCAGTATGTGTAAGTGCCAAGTTTCAGCTTGATAGTATGACGGGAAGTGGGCCAATTAGCCTTTCGAAGATTTTGCACGAAATCACGAACAAAAGCGTAGTTAGTATACTTATTCTGGAGTGGGGCTAAAAATCTGACCCAAAAATGCATTCAAATTATAACGCACTTTATAAGAATCCCAACTATTACCCTACAAGGCTGACAACTGCACATTTGTTTCACGCCCCTGAACTATATTATTATTCTAATGCCCCAAACGCTTTTACTGCGTAAATTGATTAGACCATCTAATTCAGAAACAAAACACAAAAGAAAATATTACGCACCAAACGCACTTGCAATATTCTTAAGAATCTCATTTAGCGCAATTATCGAGAATTCCTGAAATCATCGGCATCTGGTAGCGTTAAAAAAATTTTTTTTGGGGGTGAGGGTGGTTAAGGGTAAAAATTTGTTAGAAAGTGTTATCATCGGCAATGAGTTTATGTGCCAAGTTTCACCTCAATAAGATGACAAGAAGTGGGTCTTTTAGCCTTCCGAAGATTTTGACACAAACACCTGAATTTAAAATACATAATTTAAATTTTAAAAAAACACTTAAAAACAAATATTTTCGCAACAATACTTCATATGCATTTTTTTATATTGTATTTTATATTAATATTTCCATCAGCTTTTCCACCGCATATTTATTACACCAACTAGTTCAGAAAAAGAAATGAAAATATTACGCACTAAACGTACTTGCGAACTTTTTTAGCAAAGAAATTCATTTAGCGCAGTTGTGAATTTTATGTCGTGAAATCAGTGTCATCATATTTCATCCATCTTCCCTTTAAAAAATCAAAATTTGAATGAATGTGTTTCAGCTCGAAATGTTGACGGGAAGTGGGTCATTTAGCCGTCCGAAGATTTTGTCACACACCCAGACAAAAAGAAAGAAACACACGAACAACAGCGAAGTTAATATAAATGATTTGAAAAGAAACATTTGTGTTTGTTTGTTATTAGATTATTTGTTGTTAAGAATTAGTCCACTTAAGTTGAGATACTATGGATATATTTAGCTTCGGAAAGTTATTAGGAGTCAGGGCTGTCGAGAGGGCTCTAAGCAAAGAAATGCACTGAGCTACCTCCCCCACTTCCCCTCTAAATTATTCAAGTACTGTTAGGAACAGCATTTCATTGAGGGCCTAGTGTAAACCATGCTTTTTGACAAAGGCAAAATTGGGAATAATTTCACCCAGATTCAGTTCTTACACCATCGCCCCCGCCATACATGAATGTAAATTAATTCTGTCTAAGACGCCACTTGAAGTTGTTTTCGTCCCAGCTTTGCTTTGACTCTTGAAACTGTATAGTCATCTATATCCCAAACTAAGGCAAAATCATATTTTTGTAAGTTCAATAAAATCCTTTTAATTGCTACCATCCAGTACTTTTAAATATTTTTTAATAGATAAATTGGGTCCGGTATGTCACTTTAACACGGAAAATGAGGTCACCAAAGGCTCACAAACGAAACTTGGGTTAGAGTTTAGGAGAGGGCTCAGTAGGTAGCCGCTGCCCATAAAAAAAATTTTCAATTCAAAATTCAGTGATTGGGGCTCATACCTGAATTAAGATTTGTATAATTCTAATATTAACCGACGAGAAGAGACGTTAATGGAAATTTAGGAATTAAGATTTGTATAATTCTAATTTAAACCGACAAGAGGAGAGACGTTAATGGACATATAAGTTCCCCTGACCTGGTCGTGTTAATAGAAATCCTTCAGTGTTAGTAGCGATGCCGTCGAGTGACTTTTGGACGCCCTTTGCCACTTTCCGATTTTGTGCACCCTGCATTCAAAGTTGATTGTTTGGTTTTTTTCTTGTTTTTTTTTTCTAAAGAAGACAACTTTCAGCTCTTTAAATATCGACATTACACATTAAAAACAATTTAAATTGTCAAAAATCTTTTAAATATTCATTAACAACATGAGCAACTTGATACTTAAAATTATTTCACTCATTATTATTACAAGTAGCATTATGAGCGTTATTATCATTTAACATAATAAAACATCTCAAATTAGCCTTATTATACCTAGAACTATTGCACTCAATGTTTCACACGTAGCACTATTACACCATTATTATGACCCTTAGCATTATTAAAGGTAGCATTTATTGTAACAACAATTTACTCCATGCACAACATACTACTTCCTCGTTTACTTAAAATTAATCCTACCACAACAATACTCTTTATCCAACAATCACATCTGCTGTGTTCTTTTCAATGAGCGTAAGGATCTTGTTGTAAAGATTCACAGCTTCCTGCCGCCCAGGACTTGTCAGTTGGGAGACTTTGTTGATTTTCAAAATCTTCGGCTCTGCTGCACTGAAAGGTTCCCACTTGACCGCACCTGCAGGCACAGTCGATGTTGGGTCACCTGTCTTGGCGAAGTTGGTCCACAGGGCAATGACTTGATCCGACACCTGAAGGTCGTCTTGAGTTGCAGGATTCACACCAAACCACACGGGCAAAGAAAATATTCCGAAGACGAAACTTACCTCGTCTGCGTGCTCGGCAGTTGCCCACGTTGGAAGAAGGCTTATACTTTTTCTGTAGTTGAACTCATACAGATAGTGCTTCTTGTCAGGTGTCGTTTCAGACGCGATCTTAGTTTCAAGGAGTGCGGGGGCGATGAATGAAATATCCGAAGACGCATCCGACGCCTGCTTGAGGGTGAGTATGGGGTCAGAGACATTGGTCAGATATTCATCTTCGAACAATTTGACAACAGAATCGAGATCTGTAAATTTAAAAAGGGCCAACTTAGCCTTGACAAATTCTCTGAACTCATCTCGAGTTGCTCCTTCGGAAAAATTCACCTTTAACCATCCAGCTTCGTTGGTGTTAAACCCTCTGATGACGTCGATGTGATCGTATTGACCGCTGGTCAGAAGTTTCTGTGGAGTTTCCGGAAGTACCCCAAATGTTTTTTCAACCTGGGGTACTAGGATCATTCCAATGTTATTCGCATTCTGAATGTCAACGCTCGCATTAAGGAGGTCATTAAAAGGAACACTTTGAAGACATGCAACAAATGTGTCAGTGTCTCCCAGAGTGCAGTTTACTTTCTCTCCAATAAGGGAAGCTAATTTCCGTGGCGGTAAACTGGTCGTCGGGTATGTTATTGCCCATGGACCTAATTGCGACCCACTTTCCATGATAGCCCGTTTGAAAAGACCTCTGGCCAGTGGAGAAACAGTGAGAAGGGACACACTCAGTGATCCGGCGCTCTCTCCAAAGATGGTCACCTGGTTTGGATCGCCCCCGAAATTTCCGATGTTTTCTTTGACCCACTTCAGCGCTAAAATCTGGTCCAGAAGCCCATAGTTGCCTGGTAGGGTGGAATCTTCTGTACTCAAAAAGCCAAAAGCGTCAAGCCTGTAGTTGAAATTCACCACAATCACCCCCTTTTTGGCCAGGGTCGTACCGTCGTAGAGATACCCAGAGCCCATGATCAAAGCCCCACCGTAAATCCAGACCATGACAGGTAACTGGGACCCGACCTCAGCCGTGGCCGGTGCATAGATGTTCAAGTAAAGACAATCTTCGCTAAGGTTAAGCTTGATGCCCAGGTTCTCCAAACCAAAGCGGAGAACCTGGGGACAATCTGGGGGAATACTAAGAGCGTCTCGAGTTCCTGTCCACGGGTCCACTGGCTGGGGCTGTTTGAAACGTAGGTTCCCTGAAGCAAAGAAACAAACATTGTGAAACGTTACGCACGACCATTGACTCTATGGGGTTTGATTCATATTCTTTCACACAATTATCAAGAGTCCTAACCTCACCGCGCTGTACATGCAATTTAACAAACATAATATTGAACCTAGAAAATTAACATACAGTACATTAATTAAATAAAACAAAACAAATGTATATTTACTCCACCCATTCCATAACTATTTACATGTCAAGCAATGGACGGCACTCAGCAGCATCGTTTATCGGTCAGAGGGGGAAATCAGTCGGGATAGTAGAGTTTAAAGACATGTGTTTTGAGTGCAGTTATTAACAGAAGCAAGGCATAGCTTATTAAACAATTCTTGGTATTTCACCATTTGAAAAAAAAAAAAAAAAAAAAAAAAGATGTCTAGAATTTCTACAAATTTATTTCGTATTTAAAAATAAACATATTCTCTAAATAGTTTTTTTTAAAGGTTTCAAAGTTACTTATAAGTTTCAAACGAATGTTGTCAACTTATAAATATAATGATTTACTAAATGGTTTATTTACTTTAGGGTCATTTACTGTCGAATCAGGAAAAACAAAAACAACTTTTCTCATCTCAAGTGAGGTTAATTCAAAAAGTTTTTTTTTTATCGCTCCTTTAGATTTCCCAAATCTACACCACCCAGGGTCGAACCGGGGGGTGGGGGGTGGGGAGGAAAGGAAGGGGGATGATCATCCCGGGTTGCTCTTAGGTTGGGGCATGTTAAGGGGCGAATAATTCTGTTTTTTTGTGTGATTAAATATAAATTTCATTTGGATATACTTTCGGGATAAATATTTATTTATTTACAATAAAATCATTATAATCATGATTATTACATATATTTTCCCTTTTGCTCTTTAAATATTGAATTTTTAATGTACAATGTGATTAATTTAAAAATCCCATATAAAAATTAACATAAATTCCATATTTTGTTTACATCTGTTCGGCGAATTCCTTCCATTAAAAGTTCATCTGAACATAAATGTGGACAACTCTAATCACAATTCTTTTCCTAGTTGTTTAACAGCATCAAGAGGCTTTCCACTATTTACCTAGTAGTTTCTTATATAGCCAAGCTAGTTTTGTCCATTATACTTATAGTAAGTATTTTATTATTCATTGTTTCAAAAGTTTGGACTCATTTCTAAACCATGACTTTTACAAATCTGTGGAAGATATTACTTTGGAGAAGGAAAAATAAAGGATTACAGGTTGAATTACTTCTTTTTTGCTTCATAAAATCGTTTGAAGTCATTTTAAAATGACCGTTATAATTAAAACTTAAGATTTTCCGAAATATGATGAAATGAACAGTAATTTTTTTTCAGCGCAAAAGATTGGAGGTTTTTTTTTTGGGGGGGGGGGGGGATAAGTGAACAAAATGTGTTTAAAATATGTGTGACACATTATTGAATTATAATTTTTATGGCAGCAATGTAACGATAGTGTAGACATCCTAAGCCTGTGATTTTTTCTTTAGGAGGATAGGATGGTTACCTAGACAGCACACCACCTCTATCCACGCATCTGGATAATCCAAAGGAACATCATGTTTAGGGGATACAGATTGGCACCAGTATTGTCGAAGGCGTTGTCTGAAGTTTCGTTGTGTCAATGTTATACCGCCTAATGGGACTCCATCTCTGGGTTTGAATTCAGAGTCTTTACGTCTCTTGGATGAGTTGTTATCCAAGGTTAACGAATCCCATCAACCCGGGGTGCTGGTTTTGCTTTTTCTCGTCTAGGCTTTTGCTGGGGACCGAAGTCCATTCCACAAGATTGGGACTAAAGTCCATTCCACAAGCTTGGGACTGAAGTCCATTCCACAAGATTGGGAATGAAGTCCATTCCGCAAGATTGGGACTGAAGTCCATTCCATAAGATTGGAGCTGAAGTCCATTCCACAAGATTTGGACTGAAGTCCATTCCACAAGATTGGGACTGAAGTCCATTCCACAAGATTGGGACTGAAGTCCATTCCACAAGATTGGGATTGAAGTCCATTCCACAAGCTTGGAATTGACTCAGTTAAGACAGCTCTGTAAACCAGCAACCAAAGAACTATAATACAATTTATATTAAAACATATTGTCAAAGTCTGATTGACCTGTTATACAAGGACCAGCCACAATGTGTATACTGATAAGTCAATATCTTTAAAGCAAACCCCCTTCTGTGCGAGCTGCTGTGATTGAAACCAATGCGTAACTACATGCCCGCAGTTGCCCATACGTACAGTAGCGCCCATAAGGGTATGCCACTACATGCCCGCAGTTGCCCTTACGTACAGAAGCGCCCATAAGGACATGCCACTACATGCCCGAAGTTGCCCATACGTACAGTAGCGCCCATAAGGGCATGCCACTACATGCCCGCAGTTGCCCATACGTACAGTGCGCACATAAGGGCATGCCACTACATGCCCGAAGTTGCCCATACGTACAGTAGCGCTCATAAGGGCAAGCCGGATGACACGAAATGGAAAATTGCACATTATTTCAGAACTCGCTTGAGCCGGTTTCTTAACAGATACATCCCACCCTCTTCATCTAAGGTATCGAAAATCAAATCGATCAGAGCGAATTTTTTCCCCTAACGATAGGACCGAAAGATATACAAATAATTTTGTTCCCCAGGCTATAAGATGTTACAAGCGTACTCTCTCTCTCTCTCCCCTCTCTCTCTCTCCTCCCCACAGCGGTTACCAAATCTAGATGATCATTAATTTAGTCATTATTGTCACCAAGGGAGTTCATTATTCTTATGGTATATGATGGTTGATTTGAAGCAATATAGTTACTGTTGTAAGCAGGGTTCCACCAAAGCAAGTTGCCCACAGAATAGGGTGCCACAAGAACAGAGTGCCACACGGACAGGGTGCTTCCTTAAAAGTGTGCCTCCGGGACTAGATCCCAACAGAATAAGTTGCCCTCATTGTAGTGTGCAACCAGAGCAAGGATACTCAGACGAGGGCCACTGGCAAGCCTGGAGTGAAGATACCATGGGTTTACGGCACTCGGTGACACCAACACTAGAGACACCACTTCAGACGTATACTTGGCCAAGCATTCTGTCTGTTCCATTTTTTTTTCAACGTCCAATATCTTAGACTTCACTAAAATGATGTTTTTGGTTTTCATTTGTAAGTTTGAGGTTTGGAGATGAAGCCAACAATTTTGTAAAGGAATGAACTGTTTTTTGCTTAATTTACATCTTTAAGATAATAAAATTTTGTTTTACAACAGGTGTACTTATTAGTAGCCGTGCTTTACTAAATATAACGATAATTTGTTAGTGTGTGTGTGTGTGAGAGTGGGGGGGGGTAATTTAAGGAGTTTGTCCCGGGTGGCATTTGGACACGGTACGACACTGGCACCACTCATCACAACAAACAGATAGAAAGAAACCAGGTCCTGCCCTACCAACGGGGTCACAAGTGCTGTCAGATGGGACGACAAGCTGGAGCGGGATACTAAAAACTATTTTACTTATTTCAAACAGTAATATTAGTTTGGGCTGGGGCTTCAAGTTGGAGAAGGATACACAATTACGAGTGCAGACCATGTTTAAGTATTGACGGGTAGCTGATTCAGTTTAAATTAGTTTAATAAGGGGAAAGCACCGATCACGAGTTTGGGACAACCTGAAACAATGCTGCGTTGTTTTGTCTTATCTTCGAGTTACCCCAATATTTTGTTTCGTTTTTCAAATTGAAATTAGGATTTTAAATAGAACATATTCTTTTGATTTTTTTAAATGTTTATTATTATTATTTTTTTTTAATTCGCAAAAATATAAAATAATTATTTACCTGAGGTTGCCTTGCCGAAAGGTATGGCGGTGAATTTGTTGATCTTGTGCGCCCCATTTCCAACAGATATGCCCCTGACCTGTCCATATTTAGTCGACCTGACGACATACTGGTCGTCTGCCGAAGGTTGACCTACTACGGGGACAGCACACCAGGCCAAGACGCCAACAAACAGCCTCAAAGTGAACAGTTGTCTCATTTCTGTATTGTCCAAAATATTATTTGTTTGACTATTTCCACTCTGTTTTTATACCACAAGAAGACAGTCACACCAGGCCGCTGTTGGTTATATTCTAATCCGTTTGTTTGTCAGAATTCATAACCGAAGTCGTGGGAAAATCCAGATGTTACCCTATTGCTACATAAAACTTTTTAAAAAGCAAAACCAGAGTCAAAATCTAGAATGTTCTGCTTCAAAATGACGTCCATTTCACTAAGGGGAATCAGAGTCGACGTGAAAATAAAGGACGTGTCCCTACATCCCATTTGATTTAGGAATAAATATATTTGTTTGAACTACGTTTCTTTAAATGATTTTTAAAAAAATTTTGTGAAGATTTTTTTCTTTCAATATTTATATTTTTAATTTAAAAAATAATGTTTACATTTTGATCATAATGAGCGATAACTATATTCTGTTATTTACGTTAAGAGAAATTTCTTGTTAATTTCACGCATGTACTCATAACACATATATATTTCGTATGGTTTTACTTGGGGTGTTCTGGTGAATTCTGAGAATGGCCTTTGTGTGACGTGCGTGGGGAAAAAAAAACGATTCTGAGCACTACTTTAGATTAATCTCTAGAACAGTGGTTTCCAAACGTTAGCGCCATGGCGTACCCACTTGCCCACTGCCAAATATTATTGAAAATGTTCTAATAAGGGGCGTATCTGGCAGAGGGGCTTGGGGGGGCTCGGGGGGGGGCTCGGGGGTCTGCCCCACCCCTGCTTTTTTATAGAACAGTAAATCACTGCAATATATAGTGCTCAAAAGATGGCTAATGTTGGGAACCAGCCCCCAGTAAAAAACAAGTCACCTACGTCTCTGGTTCTAATTTCGCCTCCTAATCTCCCTTCATCTATTCGGCTTATCTTCTTTTTTAAAAAAAAATTGTCTATCTCTTCCTACGACAAACTTAAAGAACTTAAAGTACGTCATGTTCTTGACAAGAATCTCAATGATTAGTTTGAATATGTTAACTTTTACATTCAGTTATTGACAGATCGTCCCCAAGTACCAACTACTCACCCCTTCCCCCCTCTTTTTCTCCTGACAGGGATTAGAATCAACTACTGTATAAAAATGGCGGCGTTTTTTCTGTACCTTCGTGGACATATGACAATATTGTATATGCACTTTTGTACATGATGCAACATTGTTTCTTTTTTTGTACATATAACATCATTTTTTCTGTACTTTTGAAAATATGGAAAAAATGGTTCTGTACTTTTGTACGTGTGGCAGCATTTTGCGGAACTTTTTTGCAACATTTTTCCGTACCTGGCATACATGGCCTTTTTCATCGGGCCGTATTGCCGACTTTGATGAAGAAATTATTTAGATTAAAAAAAAAATATTTTTTATTACATACACAATCAAAAGATTATTCAAATAAATGATATTTTTAGCACTTTAAAACTGATGCTCTAACAAAACCCCCTTACTTTGAATGGGGCGGTTTTGGGGCAGCAATTTTTAAGGTTACTTGCACGCTTTTCTTTTGTTTTTCTTTTTAAAAATATAACATAAATTTTAAGTGAAAAATTAAATTATGGCAAGTATGTTGTAAATGTATGACGACCTTAACACAGATTATCTTATTAGTCCACAAACACACGAAGGGTTGAACGCTTGAACTAGTCTAACTTGTGTCCACCCGACTCTCGAATATACAAGGTGGGCCACATAAAGCCGGTACCCAAGCGCCACATTTTACACACGTATCGTTGTAGGCTGGTGATTACGGCTGCAGCACCCTTCCGATTACACGGGGACGTACCGGTTTTATGTGACCCCTTTAGTGTATTATTATTATTATTAGTTTTATATAGCTTGGTACCCCAGCCAGGGCTGGGCTCACCACACCGTACATACAATTTAACAAACATAATCATATTCTTAAAAATTAACATACATTAATAAAATAAAACAAATGTATATTCACTCCAACCATTCCTTAGCTATTTATATGTCAAGCCACGGACGGCACCCAGCAGCATTGTTTATCGGTCAGTAAGAGATTATATAAATGTATTTAAAAGTCAATATATTTAGTACATGTTTTTAATCTTCAACATTGTTTTAGTCAATTCTAAGTATACATTATGACTTTTTAAATTTTAATAATTCGACACCCCCCCCCCCAAATTGTTTCTGTACCTTGGTACATGTTGGTAATATTGTTTGCGTACAGGTGTACATACGGCAACATCGTTTTGCACCATGGCACATATGGCGAGATTATTTCTGTACCCTGGTACATTCGGGAACTTTGTTTCTGTACCTCGTTACCTATGAAAACATTGTTTCTGTACCTCGTTACCAATGAAAGCATTGTCTCTATAGCTCGTTACCTATGAAAACATTGTCTCTGTACCTCGTTACCTATGAAAACATTTTCTCTGTACCTCGTTACCTATGAAAACATTGTCTCTATAGCTCGTTACCTATGAAAATATTGTTTCTGTACCTCGTTACCTATGAAATCATTGTTTCTGTACTTCGTTACCTATGAAAACATTGTCTCTGTACCTCGTTACCTATGAAAACATTGTCTCTGTACCTCGTTACCTATGAAAATTTTGTTTCTATAAACTTATGAGTTTGTCAAATCAACATATTCACCAATTGTTTTGACTAGAGTTCTATATTGAAAATACTCTGCTACTTTCATCAATCTTATAATTATCTATACAAAAATCTTAAAGAACATGTTTAATAAACAGTTACAAACTGGCGATGATCTGACATAAAAAAACAACGTTTTACCAGATGCAATTGAATTACCTTTAATCAAAATACATACTTTTAATGTAACAATGTCACTAACGCTACCAGGTGGCGCTGATATAACTAAATAAAAATACCGCTAACTGCGCTAAAGAGATTCTTAAAAATACATTAAGTGCGTTTGGTGCGTACAGTAATATATATATTTTTTGGTTATATGGAAATAGTCTATTTTAATATAGCGTTAAAATCTAAAGTTTGGGGGGGGGGTGGAACATTAAAAAATATAATATTAATTTAGTTCAGGGGCGTGAACAAAGTGTGCGGTTGCGAGCCTTTGGGAGTAAAGAAACAAAAGGGGGTGGGGTAAGAGAGCACTAATTGAGATTCGTATATAGGGCGTTACTAAAATGCATTTTAAAAATACATTTTTTGTCAAGTAACTGTAGCAGATGGAAAGTTCACGCCCTGCGCCCTCAATTGTTTGGTGGGCTGTAGATGGTTGTAACTTAATTGAACATTGATTTTTTAATGAGTTAATAGGTTCCCAAGCGTTAGTCCCTTGAAAATCTATCTGGAAAACAAAATGGAGGATTTCAATTTCACAATTTTCACCACTTTATAGGGCAGTGGCCATTATGATTTTTTTCCCTTAAATAAACTTTGTAAATAACAGTAGGCTTCGATAACAGTGTAGGGTTCTACGTATATTAATGGGTGATGGTCAAAATTGGTAAGCACACCCAGATGTGTAGGCCTATTTTAGCCACCATTACTTGTCTCCCCTTTCTTTTGCTTTAATATTGACGTCACCAAGTAAATGTACTATGCTTCTCTTTAACCACCCATCCCTTGATTGGGAAAAAGTTGTTTACGTTCGAATGCGTTCCATTTTTGCTAAAGATTAAATTTTCAAAACAATATAACAGTATTTTTTTACCCTCTACGTTCAGTTTTTTATAAAGATTTTAAAATTATGTAAAATTGTTTTTACAGGTTTCTTATGTTTCTATAATTCTCTATGATGGTCCTCAAATGTTAATGATGTCAGATTTAAAGCTATTATTTTTATTTTTAAAAAAGGTATGTAGAAAGTTCCAAATAAATCTAGGATGTTCAAAAATGTATTTTCTGTATAATAGCCAAAGACATACACGAAGGCTTAGTTTACAATGCATGGTTCTAAGTTAATTGTTGCATCTTGGACCAACTTGGTGAACATACCTTCATGACCCCTTTGAAAAGATCAATGTATTTCAAACTTATCACAGCCCATTAAGTTATAATTATAATGAGATGCAATGTATCAGATAATGCAAGTCTTAAACAATAATTGCAATACATAACAAATGGGGTTATTGTTTTTTAAAAGACTTTTACAAATAATCATTCACAATTATTTACTTTCACGAACACACCAATCCACATCCCTGAAGTTTCTGCGGCCGGATTAAACGTTTCAATTGGCCGCATGTGGTCAGCGATCCGCAGGTTGCCCATACATGGATGGAAGAAGAACCTTTGAATCAAACTAATTCTTCGAATCGGGCTCTAAAACCAAGTTGAGTTGTAATATTTTATGAAATAAAAATGTCAATAAGATGTCATCTCCTCATATAAATATAAGTCTTTAGACAAAAGCTTTTATGTAAACCAAATATACTGACTAGACTCTCTACTTACAATACATTTTTAAAGATGCAATCGAAAGACTGGGAGCTAAGCGGCACCTTATGCATTTCTAGATCAAACCGTAAAAAAACAAACATCGTCAACATTGAAGGTTTAAGCCAGTGCATCACATTTGAGGACCGCTGCTAAATCTATTGTATAAAAAGATCCTTGGACACACCTCGAAGTGAATACAGTTTTCTTTTGATGAAAAAAAAAACATTTGAAAGATTAGACATAGGAAAAAAAAGAGCTAAAACGTGAATTATGCTACTATGTAACGGCCAGACGCTACAATTAGCGGTTACAGGTATGTTTCAAGATAAGAGGCTATGGCCGGCATTTAACAGCAGCTAAAATACACACGAGGTTTGACCACTTCTTGTGGTCGCGCGTGTTTTGTTGATGGAACAGACATTGTTGGCCGTTGGGACTGAACCTTCCTACATCTTTGAGTGGTAAGTGGAGGACTGGCGTCTGTGCTTTCGCAATGGAGGCGCTGTGGCTTTATCAGATTCTTTCTGTGGCCCAGGTTGGTGGAGCTAATCTTAGTTTGACCTTGAACACCAGTCAGCACGTGCTAGCCAATACATCATATGGGACCCTCAGGGGCGTAGCTGACTTCAACAACTCGACAGGAGGGGTCATTAAGTTTCTTGGCGTCCCATTCGCCAAACCACCAACAGGTTCGTCTGGTTGTTAAATTTCAACTGCGAAATTTGTGTTTATCTTTATTTGAAAATCGTTAAAAATACCCCAGTGTCGGACTTCAAGTACTTCGGAATTTTTCAGACTATCGCACATTTTATATTGCGGGTATTTTCAATGACCAGATTTTTAAAAACGTTTTGGACTAAAAACTATTTTTTCACGTTCACCATTATTATTCCAAAATTATCTGGTTAATAATATATATTATTTATATTGATCGTGTGCAGCAGTGGCGGTCCGGGCCATTTTTTCTAGGTGGTGCAACATCTCCAGATTGTGCCCTACCAAAGACAAAAATATATAAATTTTCTATGGCGAATCTTGGCACGCCATTGGGGGACATTACGGTGGCTTTCGGTTTGTCTGCTCTGTTCACACAGCCTTGTGATACCTCTGGTCGGATGGGATTGTTCCTTTTACTTTATGTTATTTTTTCCGAAGTTTCATTTTTGTTTGGAAGCATATTTATAATTTATGCCACATTGGTAATATTAACAACTTGAAACTTAAGAACAAATAATTTTAATTTCTGATTTATAGGTTCACGTCGCTTTAAGAAACCGGAAGCACCGGATCGCTGGCCGGGAGAGAAGAGTGCCCTGCAGGCCGGGCCATGGTGTCCACAAGCCCTCGACCCCAAGGTGATCGATCTGATCAAGTTGGACGAGGACTGCCTGACCCTGAACGTGTACACGCCCCGAAGTCCGTCCTACCCACTACCTGTCATGGTGTGGATACACGGAGGGGCGTTCTACTAGGACTCGGGCTCGCTGTTTAATGGCGAGGAGCTGGCGCAGAGTGGAGTCGTACTTGTCACCTTCAATTACCGGTTGGACGTTTTCGGCTTCCTGTCTACTGAGGATGACGTTCTCCCGGGTAACTATGGACTCCTTGACCAAATCCTGGCACTTGAATGGGTCAAACGAAATATCGCCACTTTCGGGGGCGACCCTGATCGGGTGACCATCTTCGGCGAGAGCGCCGGAGGAAGCAGCGTGTCTCTCCTGCTACTGTCTCCCCTCGCCAGTGGCCTGTTCCAAAAAGCTATCATCGAAAGTGGTTCGGCTCTAGCCCCCTGGAGCATCACCTACCCGACCAGCCAACTGACCCTCAATGGTATATCCCGACTGACTGGCGAGAGGGTTAACTGCAGGCAAATCAATTCTGTCGACTTTCTGGCATGCGTCCAAGCGGCAAACGCCTCGGATCTTCTCAATGCAAGCACGCAGCTCCGACTGTCCACAAAACTAAAAGTCATCTACATACCACGTGTCGAGACGGTCTTCGGAGTCATACCCGCCCGCCCGTCGCAACTCTTGACCTCTGGTCAGTTCACCAAAGTTGATACCATCCGTGGCTACAACACCCACGAGGCGCTGTTTCTTTTAGTGAACACAAGCAGCATAACACGCCAAGAATTCCGTCAAAAGATATCACGGGTTATCTCCCCCTTTAAGCTTTCTGACACGGATGCCATCCTGACGCAGTTTGAAGAAGTTTACCTGGCCAACGTGTCTGGCGGTAATCTCATCATCCGCCTCACGCTGGAAGCCATTTCCGACTACGCCTTCATCGCGCCGATCGTCTTAGAAACGAAGCTGGCCGCTGCCGCGGCTCCGTCCAATAAAAACTATCTCTACGAGTTCCGGTATAAGAGTTCCGTGAGCGTGACGCCCGCGTGGATACAAGCTGTTCACGGCGATGAAGTTCCGTTCGTCTTCGATTCCTTCAGCAACCCACTTTTGTGGCCGGTGGACCAAGGCCACACGCGAGAGGATGAAGACGTTTCTAACGAGATCATCCAACTGTGGACAAACTTCGCCAAGACAGGCGCTCCTACGGATGACGTGTCTCTGAGCGCTTTCAGCTGGAAGCCCTACACCGCCACACAGGAGAATCTTCTGATAATCAATAACTCTCTCACGGTGTCCACTTCTCAGAAAAACCCAGCAGTTGAGCTCTATAAAAAAATCCTACAACTGATAGACAAGCAAACCATTCCAGGCGTCATAGTAGGATAAACCAAAAGCTTACATTCAAAATAGACAATTGCTGGTTTATTTCTTTTCCCATTCAAATTCTTTGTAATAAATGGAAATAAATCGATTAGTATTTCCTTTCATTTTTATTCTACTATGGTATGATATTGACACAAGGAAAATTCCAAAAGTTCCTGCAACGTGGAACGCAGAAAGATCACAGTGAGACAAAATTTAAAAAAAAATAATATAAAAAAAAACTTAACCTTGCAGGTCATCTACTGCATCCTGGCCTATTTCCAATCGTCTTGACTGGGTCTCACCATTGGATAAAATAGGCAAAGATTAGAGAGTGCTTGCAACAAAAAGGAAATCTCTAAAGTTATTTTTTACTGTGATCTGATTCTTGTTATACTTTTTTTTGTCTTGTTTTCTGATGAAGGCTCTAAGTCGAAACATCAAAATCTTTTGTCCTGTCTATTAATTCAAGTTTAGCATACCTTATTCTTATATATAATTGTTTTAACACCTGGACTCGGTTCCGTCCTTTTGGTATTTCATATGAGTAACCTTATTACTTGGTGCCTTCTTTTTTTAAATCTTCGCCGCAATTGCTCTGCCAACATCTTCAAAATCTGCCCACTTAAGTATGATCGAAAATATTGGTCAATTATAAATTGCTATGCTATCATAACCCTGTTGAGAGACATATTTCAAACAACAGCTTATTAAAATTGGTTTCTCAGCTAATAATTACAGTGTTCTTAAATCAATTTTATCTTATTCTAATGTGCGCTCCGGGAGGATAACGATATATTCAGTCTTTCAAATAAACGACACCACGCAAGAAAAAGTAGTCTCTTTTCAAAGGGCAAACCTCTTCGTTTTCCAAAATTTGAACATACGTTTACATAAAATTACTTTTCAATTTATCAACCTTTAATTAAGGCATAGGTTTTGCTTTTGTATCAGAATTTTTTGGATTTATTTTAAATTAGATTTTGACATACAATTTCATGTGTTTCCACACTCCCAGATCATCTAAAATGTCAGTAAAATGTGTGTAAATGTATGTGTTTGTGTGTAGACGCGGGTATAATAGAGTCAATCACATAAGTCCACCTATAACTTTACCCAATAAGTTCACCCCATAAGTCCAACCCATAAGATTACCACATAAGTTCACTCCATAAGTCCACCCCATAAGTCCTTCAGCCCACACACACATAAATGAACTTAAGTGCAAACACTTTCATATAAATAAATAAAGGAACTATAATTAAATAATATATTAAAAATGTCACAATAGTTTAATTATATCTATATTTATTTCTATTATTTATCCCATCGTTATGTCAAGCAATTAAATTCCAACACATCTAATACCAATGGCCGCTAGTCATTTAATTAAATAATTTCTTGAGGTACTCTGGCGTTTGTCTTGCAACGATATCCACCTTTTATACACATCGTCAAGGTTGATCTGATGTCCATCATTCTGATACGATTTAATCATTATATGCATGTCTAAATATAACTCTTCCATCTTATTTCTAAATTTTATATATCATTAACATGGGTGAATCCTCGTTCACAATCGGCGCTTGATGCAAGAAATGTAGCTCAAATATCCAACAGAATGGCAATGTCACCAAATTGCTATTTATTTATTACAAATTGAACCATCTCATCAAAAGACTGCACCAGCACTCATTTCATTTTTTCTGCAAGCACAAATCTTAAGTTACTATACTGATCCTTAACTTTCGACAGAATGTCATTATAGTTCTCCAGGAATGCCGCATATCTAGAAACTTGTGCTGCAAGTTCTTCTTGGCCAAAATTAAAATCTGAAGTGCCGATTAACGCTGATATCTCAAATATTCGCCTTGCATCAAACCACTTTCAGGGAAACGAGAGTCCAGGTGCAAACATAAACATTCAACGATTTTTAGGATGGAACTCATGTTTATATCCTTTTATTTGCAATCAATTCAGCAACCTCTTTGGACCAGTGTACATTGTCACCAAGTTACTGGGTACGGAGCTTAGCAATCCTTGCTTTTACAAACTGGTATGCCTCGCTGGTCATAATATTTTTTCTTTGTAGCAGCTTGCATAATTCATCAAGTTCACCAACAACTTCATCAAAGACAATCAGTGTAGTTCAAAACTGCAGATTCCTTAGTTTCTTCAAACAGTACTTATGAACTGGATTATTATACAGGCCAACCTGTTCCTCACAGTATTCAGTCAACACTTGTATGTTTCTCAGCAATGCTCTTAAAGCAAAGTGCCGCGAAAGCCATTTGATTTCATTAAATGGTCTAAAGGCTACGGAATCACATTCCAACACCTTAGCTAGTTCGTCCTGCGCAAGCGGGAGCGTCTCCGAGGAAACTTGGGGGCGCCCACATGGGGTTTACCTCTTCGTGGCGTGGCGGACTAGTAGGGTGGTCCTGTCCACCACAAGCCAAAAAACCCCGGCCGACCCCATAATTTCACGCCATACGTCCACCCCATAAGATCACCACATAAGTCCACCCCATAAGTTCACGCCATTAGTCAATCACATAAGATCACCCTATAAGTTCATCCCATAAGTCCACCACCTAATATCATCCCATAAATCCACCACATAAGTAGACCCCATAAGATCACAACATAAGTCCATCCCATTAGTTCACACCATAAATCAACTTTATAGGTCTACACAATAAGATCATCACATAAGTTAACCCAAAATCCACACCATAAGATCACACCATAAGACCACCCCACAAGTTCACCCCATAACTTTCACCGATAAGTCCACCAATAATATCACCACTTAAGTTCACTCCATAAGTCCACATCAAAAGTTAACCCAAAAATCCACCCATAAGTCCACCCCATAAAATCACTTTATAAGTTTACACAATAAGTTCACCCCATACGATCACTCATAAGTTCAACCGATACGTCCACCACAAAAGATCACCCCATAAATCCAACCCATAAGTTCTCCACATAAGTCCACCTAATAAGTCCACCCCAAAAAATCACTTCATAAGTTCACCCCATAAGTCCACCCCATAAGATCACCTCATAAGATCACCGGATAATGTCACCCCATAAGTTCACTCCATAAGTCAACCACATAAGTCCACCCCATAAGATCAACACATAAGCTCACCCATTAGGATCACCCCATAAGTCCTACCATAAGATCACCTCATAACTCCAACATATAAGTCCAACCAATAAGTTCACCAAATAAGTGCACCTTATAAGTCAACCTAAAAAATCCAAACATAAGTCCACCCCATAAAATCATTTCATAAGTTTACCCCATAAGTTCACCCATACTTCAACCCAATAAGATCACCCCATTAATCCAAATCATAAGTCAAACCCAAAATATTACCATATAAGTCCACCCCTTAAGATCACCACATAAGTCCACCCCATAAGACCACAACATAAGTCCACCCATAATTCCACCCATAAATCCACACATAAGTCAACCCCATAAGTCCATCCCAGAAGTTCACCCCACACGATCACCCCATAAGGTCACCTATAATTATACACAATAATTCCTCCTCATAAGATCACACCATAAGATCACACCATAAGTCCACCCCATGAGATCACCCAATAAGATCACCCCAAAAGGTCACCCCATAAGTTCACCTTACAAGATCACCCCATAAGATTACAACATAAGTTCACCCCTTAATTCCATTACATAAGATCACCCCATGAGATCACCCGATAAATCCACCTCTTAAGTAGACCCATTAAGATCACCAGAAAAATAAACCCCATAGGTTCACACCATAAGTCAACCCCTAAAGTCCCTCCCATAGGTCCACCCATAAGTCCACCCCATAAGTCCACCGAATAAGTTCACCCCAAAAGTCCACCTTATAAGATCACACCAGAAGATCCCACCATAAGTTCACCCCATAAGATCACCCATTAAGATCACTCCATGAGTTCACCCCATAAGTACCCCACAAAAGATCACCCAATACGTTCATCCCTTAAGTTCACCCCATAAGATAACCCCAAAAGTTCGCCCCATAAGTTCACCCCATAATTTCACCCATAAGTACACCCCAAAAGATCACCAAATTGGTCCACCCATAAATCCACACCATAAAATCACTTCATAAGTTCACCCCATAAGTCCACCCAATAAGATCACCCCATTAAGATCACCACATAAGCCAAACCCATAATTTCATGCCATAGGTCCACCCGATAAGTCCATTCATAATTCCACCCATAAGTCATCCATGAGTCCAACCAATAAGATCACCCTATAAATCAATCCATAAATCCATCTATAAGTCCACCACATAAGTTTAACCCATAAATCCACCCCAAAAGATCACTCGATAACATCACCCCATAAGACCACCCCATAAGTTCACATCAGAAATTCACCCCATAAGTCCAACCCTAAGATCACCACATAAGTTCACTCCATTAGTCCAACCCAAAAGTCCACACATAAATCCAGCCATAAGTCCACCCAGAAAATGACTTCATAAGTTTGCTCCATAAGTTCACCCCATACGATCACACATAAGTTCACCCCATATGTCCACCCCATAAAATCACCCTATAAATCCAAAGCATAAGTCAAACCAAAAATATTACCCCATAAGTCCACCCCTTAAGATCTCTACATAAGCTCATTCATAATTCCAACCCAGAAGTCCACCTATAATTCCACCCATAAGTCCACCCATAAAACCACCCATAAGACCACCCCATAAAATAACCCCATAAGTCCACCGAATAAGTTCAGCCCATACGATCACCCCCAAAGTTCACACCCACAAATCCACCCCATAAGATCAACTTATAAGATCACTCAATAAGTTCACACACAAGTCCGACCCATAATTCCATCCCATAAGATCACCCAATATGTTTAAGCCATAAGTCCACCCCATTAGATCAACCAATAAGCTCACCCAATAAGTTGACCCCACAAGTCCACACAATAAGATCACCACATAACTCCAACCCATAAGTCCACCCATTAGTCCACCCCATTAAATCACTTCATAAGTTTACCCCATAAGTTCACCCAACAGATCGAACCTATAAGTCAACCCAAAATATCACCACATAAGCCAACCCAATAAGATCACCACATAATTCCACCCCATAGCACAACAACATAAGTCCACCCATAATTCCACCCCTAAATCCACACATAAGTCCACCCCATAAGTCCATCCCAGAAGTTCATCCCATACGATAACCCCATAAGTTCACCCCATAATTCCACAACATTAATTCCTCCTCATAAGAATACCCCATAAGTCTAACCCATATGTTCTTCCCTTAAGTCCACCCATAAGATCACCCCATAAGATCACACCATAAGTCCACCCCATGAGATCACCCCCTAAGATCATTCTATAAGGTCACCCCATACGTTCACCTTACAAGAACACCAAATAAGATCACCCCATAAATCCAACCCCTTAAGTAGACCCATTAATATCACCAGATAAGTCAACCCCATAATATCACCAGATAAGTCAACCCCATAGGTTCACCCTTTAAGTCCACCCCTAACGTCCATCCCATAGGTCCACCCATATTTCCACCCCATAAGTCCACCGAATAAGTTCACCACATAAATCCACCTTATAAGATCACCCCAGAAGATCACCGTATAAGATCACTTCATGAGTTCACCCCATAAGTCCACCCAATAAGATCATTCCATTAAGATCATCACATAAGCCCAACCCATAATTTCATGCCATAAGTCCACCCGATAAGTACACCCATAATTCCATCCATAGTCACCAACGATTCCACCCAATAAGATCACCCCATAAGTCCACCCATAAATCCATCCATAAGTCCACCCCAAAAGATCACTCCATAACATCATCCCATAAGACCACACCAGAAGTTTACCTCAGAACTTCACCCCAAAAGTCCAACCCTAAAATCACCACATACGTTCACTCCATAAGTCCTACCCAAAAGTCCACCAATTAATCCAGCCATATGTCCACCCCATAAAAAAACTTCATACGTTTACCCCATACGTTCACCCCATAAGTTCACCCAGTACGTCCACCCCATAAGATCACCCCATAATTCCAATGCATAAGTCAAACCAAAAATATCAGCCCATAAGTCCACACCATAAGCCCATCCCATAAGTCCAACCCATAAGTTCACCCCATACGATCACCCCATAATTCCACCCATAAATCCATCCATAAGTTCATCACATAAAATCACTTCATTAGATCACCATATAAGTTTAACCCATAAGTCCACCCCAAAAGATCACTCCATAACATCACCCCATAAGACCACCCCTTAAGTTCACCTCAGAACTTCACCCCATAAGTCTACCCATAAATCCACCCATAAGTCCACCCAAAAAAATTACTTCATAAGTTCACCCTATAAGTCCACCCCATACGATCACCCCATAAGATCACCCCATAATTCAATCCCATAAGATCACCCCATACGTTTAACCCATAAGTTTTCCCCATAAGTCCACCACATAAGATCATCAAATAAGATCACCCCGCAAGGTCACCCCATAAGTTCACGCCATAAGTCAATCACATAAGTCCACCCCATAAGATCAACCCGTACACTCACCCATTAATTTCACCCCATAAGTCCACCCTAAGATCACCTAAAAAATCCACCATATGAGTCCACCCAATAAGATCACCACATAAGTCCACCCCATAACTCCACCCCAAAAGTGCACCCATAAATCCACCCATTAGTCCACCCCATAAAATCACTTCATAAGTTTACCCCATAAGTTCAACCCATACGATCACCCATAAGTTCACCCCATATGGCCACCCCATAAGATCACCTCATAAATCCAACCCATAAGTCAACCCAAAATATCACCTCATAAGTTCACCCCATAAGTCTATCCCATAAGTCCACTCATAAGTCCACCCCATAAGTCCACACCATAAGTTCACCCCATAATTCCAACTTATAGGATCACCCCAGAAGATCACCCCATAAGTTCACCCCAAAATTTCACCCCATAAGTCTACCCCATAAGATCACCCCATAAGATAATTCCGTAAGTTTACAACATAAGTCCACGCCATAAATCCATCTCATAAGATCAGCCCATAAGTTCACCCCATAAGATCACCCCATAAGTTCACCCCATAGGTTCATACCATAAGTTCACCCCATAAGTACTCCCCAAAAGATCACCAAATAATTTCACCCATAAATTCACCCCATAAAATCACTTCATAAGTTCACCCTATAAGTCCACCCAATAAGATCACCATATTAAGATCACCACATAAGCCCAACCCATAATTTCATGCCATAAGTCCACCCCATAAGTCCATCCCATAGGTCCATCCATAAGTCCACCCCATAAGTCAACCCCATAAGTTCAAACCAATAAGTCAAACTTATAGGATCACCACATAAGATCACCACATAGGTCCACCCCATAAGATCACCCCATAAGTCCACCCATAAGATCACCCCAAAAATACACCACATAAGTCCACCCAATAAGATCACCACCTAAGTCCACCCCATAAGATCACCCCATAAGTTTTCCCCATTGGTCCACCCATAAGTCCACCCCATAAGTCCACAAAAGAAACAAGTTGATTGATTTCAGCACCAAATAAAATAAGTGAATAAAAATTAAATAGGTGAACATTTTGTAGCTCAATCTAAGTCAGAAATTGTTGACTCCCGCAGTCACGTGAGCTTTTGTCGGAGAGGAAAGAGTCAAAACTTGGGGTAAAATTTTTGGAGTTGAAATCTAAAACAACATTTTTTTAAATAATAATTTTTTTGTGCGAGAACAACTTTTAAAATTTTATTTTAGTCAACATTATCCAATGTTAATATAGTTTTCATTTCGCTGATAAATTAAGTTAATCGCATCAAGGGAAAAAAACAAGCAAACGAATTACCCCATTCAATTATCTAAATATAACTATAAGTGATTGTTTATGCTTGGTAGCTGAAGTTTGTAGGCCAACAGGGTCTTACAGTGGCGTGTGTAGGCTATGGTAGTAAGGGCAGATACCTTGGGCGCCATTTGAAGAGGGCGCCATAAACTCAATTTTTATTAGTTAAATAGTTATTTACAACTCTCTTAGTTAACAATGCGCAAATTATAACTTTTACAGTAAATACCCAGTATATTTTTCTATCCCTTGAATTTTACTTTAAAAGTAATTAAACATGCTTACTAATTATACACTACAAAATATTTAAAATTAGCTCTTAATTTGGTCAATGGCAAATGCAAATTACAACAATTTTCTGTCCACCTTCCTTGCGCGCATAAAACGCTAATATGCCCCGAGTTTTGTCTCCATTCTTGATCATTAAAAAGTATCCAGAAGGTTATACCACAAGCAAGGCCGTGCAAAAAACACGTGGGCCAAGAAACACAAGGTCTCTAAACTATCCACATAAATGTGCAATAAATCATACACATTTATTGAGGAAACAAAAAGGTGTGTGTGTCAGTGGCGTAGAGAGGGGGGCAAGGGGGGCATCATGCCCCGGGCGCTACTCACACAGGGGCGCCAAATGGTATATTTTACTATAATATTGTATGGTTTTCGAATAGCGGGGGCGCTAAAAAGGTATTGGGGGCGCTAAAAAGGTATTGTGCCCCGGGCGCGAGTTAAGCTCGCTACGCCACTGGTGTGTGTGTAATTTTGAGGCATTACCCTTGGGGCAGCGTTTACTTGTAACGGTCCTGCTTTCACAAGACATGAAACTATCTTTTTAAACTGCATGTTTCTATGTTATACATTTTCCTTTTTATTAAGGTCAAGGAGAATATGAAATTTAATATTTTCAAATGTGCATAGAAGCTAAGAAGTATCTGATAAGACAGGGAAGTTACTTCAAATGCACTGTATAATCTGATAAGTATGACATGAGTTTTTGAATGTTGGGAAACACTCGAGTGATGTTGTTTTTCTTCAAAATATTCCAAACAGTTTTATCGCAAACCTGATAATACATTTTATATTTCTACTGATTTGTTTTTACATTTTCGTCTGTTCTTTTTGTCTTGTACACTGTCTAGCGCAAGGGTAGCCAATCTTTTCCTGCCGGGACACGCACCTAATTTTTTTTAAAAATTAAAGTAAACAAGCAAGCGGGTTGCAGCTTCGACCACATCGTCGTCGTTTCCCAGTAGTTGAGATAGTGGTCAAACGCTTGCCTGGTTTCGTGACAAAAAAAAGAAAGAAATATGTATATTTATTTTTTTGAAGAAAATAAAACATAAATGAGAATCAAAAATATTTATTAGACAATTTCAAAATATTTCGAAATGAGACATCTGAATTTGTTTTGCAGAACTAAGTGCATCAAAATTGATCTCGACTGATGTTGTCACTACACGCAAACAGTTTTCCAATTGAACATCAGTAATTCGTGTTCTCACTTGTGATTTGATGTGCTTCAAAAAGCTGTTTACAAGTATAAGTGTTTCCAAATAGCGAAACCATCGAAAGAGCATGTTTGTAAAACGCAGGATATTTATCCTTGTCCAAAAACGTTTTATAGAACTCTCCCAAAGCAACTTGATGGAATTACTACTTTAACTGTGTATCTCAACATACTACACAACGTTCCATTTGTAATCTTCTTAGTAATAAATTCACTTATACCTCGAATGGCGGTTCAAATGCACAAAATGCACATGATGTATTTTTTTAAAATCCTGAAATAGGTTTTCAAATTCGAGGCTTTAGTCAGATATCAAAGAAGCGTATTTATCCGTCGTCTCCTGTGTGCCGTTTGGTTGCAATGACAATGTAGGAAAGTGAGTCAAGTTTTTTTGTCCTCAACTGTTGTTCCCAAAGACCAAGTTTTATTTGAAATGCAGAAATATGATCATACTTCTTATTAATTAATTGATTTTTCCCTTGTAGACAGAATTGGCGTCATTTAGGTGGCTCGTTATATCGACCAGAAATGCAAAGCCGCAAACCCACTCTTTGTCTTCAAACTCTGTGATACTTATTGACATGCTTGCAAAGAAGGATTGTATTTCTTGCTGCAAATCAAAGCCTCTTTTCAACATTTTATCACTGGTCAGCCATCTTACTTCTGCCGAAAATGTAATGTCGTTATAAACTTAGTCCAAAGACTTTAGAAATTCTTGGAACAGACGGCGAATATCATTAATTTACGACCACTTTCATGACATGGTCCATTTTGAGGGAGTTCAAATATAAAATCTTCGATGAATAATGCACTGAAAGTTTAGCACTGAAGTATTACCCACCTTGATGGCCTCATTTTCCATCAATTTTACTAAATCTTCCTGTTTCCCAACCATTGCTGGAGCACCATCCGTTAAGCCCGATAAGTTACTAAGTTTTAACGAAAAGCGATTCAATGTCGATGTAACTGCCTACAACAAATCTCGTGACTTAGTTATGTCCCTAAGTTATGTGCCGCTAATTCTTCTGTCTTTTAAAAATGGACATCAACACCCCTGATAAAAATGGCCAGTTGGGCAGTATCTGCCAAATATGTGCTTTCATCCAAGGCTAGAGCATAAAATATAAACTCGGATACTCGATGTTTCCAATTATCTTCGATATATTTTCCAATGTCGTCCACACGCCTAGCAATAGTCTGAAGACACAGACTTATTTTTGACAAATTTTTCCTCTTTTCTTATTACAGAATTTCAACGACGCCCTCCAAACATCCCTTAACCATTTCACCATCTGAATATGGCTTCGATATTTTTTCTGGTATCATGGTTACTGCATAACTAGATTTTAAATATCATGTTGACTGCATATCTGTTGTGGTACAGATTTTTAAAAAAAGTCAAAATTCCCCTTTGTACTTATCAAACTTACTAGCTTGTTTAGTCTCGTAGTGCCGTTTGATGTTATACTCTTTTAAAACAGAAACAGATTCGTTGCATAGCAAGTATACGGATTTTGTTTTAATCTCCAAGAACAAATAGTTTTACAAACTTCCTAATTCTTCTGTGATTCTTCTCTTCTTTGGTCCAACGTCTTTACTATTTGACGCCATGGTAGCTCATGAGTATGAGACCGTTAGTGTTGCGAGCTTCCCGAAGACACCGAAGACCACAGAATATATATATTAGAAGTTGAAGTCTCATATTAAATTTTTTCAACACCTATCGTCGAACATAAAACTAGGTGACCTTGAGTGTTAAATAGCGGGATATTTGAAATAGCTCAAATCTATGGATTTTCCCGAAAATGCGCCATATTTAAAATAACTCAAAACCAATGAATTTTTCCCAAAATGCGAGATATTTCCAATTTCTCTTAGCCATAATTTAAAAATAAAAACATATGATACGAACGACTCATGTTGTAATGTTCTTTTGGTAATATGTACAATAAAGTTAATATTTATGTTCATTTGACCTAGCTCCGCGGGCCGATTCATGACTCCGAGGGGGGGGGGAGGGGGTGCAGGGCCTCGTGTTGGCCACCCCTGGTCTAGCCGATCACAATAGTCTTTATTAAGCTAAATTTAATAAATATTGTACTCGTGAGAAGAAAGAGAGTGGGCACCCGTCTCTCATGAGAAAAAAACCATCAGAACGGAAAGGAAATAGGGCGGAATTACAATATAAAAACCAAACAGGAAAATGACATTGCGGCTATGTACAGTTGTAAATTTCATTGTTCCAGTATGGTGTCAACGTACTAAATCTTTTAATTAATTTACTATCCATTTAAATTTTATAAGGTGTATTACTCAAATACAATTTACCAGTAACTGTAATGTACAAAATCCTATTGTGTTTATCACTTATCAAATAATTGAAAACGGGACAAAAAGGCCTGTTATTGAAGCTGTACATGTTTTTTTCTAAAACGGTCCCCAATTGGATGAACTGTCTACCCTACAAACGGGTTTTTCGCTCTTCCTACAAAAGATTGTGTAAAACCATATTTGATTCTAAATATTTCATGAGAGAAAGTGATCTTATCAACTTCAATCACACATGCAAATTGTTTTGTGTCTCATTAATCTAATTAAAACTTCATCACAGTCCAAACCTCTTATAATTATTTGGTAAAATAATTGTTTGAGCAGAATATTCTGTGAACATAGAAGCAAAATAGCGCCAAAATGTTAAAAAAAAACTAAAATGCTATTCAACTCTATTGTATTAGTAAACCTAGGAATTTTAATATATAAAGTAACATGACAATTAGCTTTAACTTACAACCTTGAAAATGTTTTTAATGCAGTTTCGGTGGGCGTAGACTATTTTGATATCACCTGTGTGCACACACGTTATCACTTACAACCACTTCAAGTTTTTGATATAAATATTACATGCACATATATTCCTTTATCATTGCAAGAGATGACGCCCCCACTGATTAGTAAAGTAGCATTGCTACTTCTTGTTGCTGTTGGTAAATATTAGATTTCCATGTGGTAAAAATAGCACTTATATTAAACTAAAAGATATGCCTTTGTTAAACAAATGAAATGAATATGTGTAAGAAAAATTGAATAATTATGTTTGAAAAATGAAATACGTCTGTGTCTTTGCTCCTTGCTTTAATATTTGACCTAATTCACCTAGTTTTCAGTCTTTTATTTGTATATATGTTTGAGAAAACCCTTTGCCCAACGTGGACGCTAGCCATACATGCTTGCGCCGACTATGGCAAGGACTAATGAGATTATCCACTTATTTGGATGCATGTGTTTAAAGCTCCTATCAATGGCTCGATCTGAATTTTTTGTTATTGGAAAGGGATCTGTCAGATTATGACTGTTGGAAAAGTTTCTCCTTTCCCATTTCTTCTACTCATTTCACATATAGCCTGTTTACTTTATCGGCGTTATTTGCCATAGTACAAGAAATCACCGCACCTTAGCAGCTGGATTGAGGATAATTTCCCTGAGGCCGGAATTCTAACTCAGCCCACTGCCCACCCTGAAGAACAAGCCGTTAGCCTGCATCAATAGGACCACGTGCTGATAGGACATTACCCCAACGACAGATACGTTGCTGGGAAGTCCACACACATCTCACCGCACAAGGAAAAAGCTACTCTTACGTTCCCGCCCTGAGAAACCACAAAGGAAAGGACTGGAGAAACTACTTTTAACTTTAAAGGGACCTCCCAAATTGATTCATAAAGCCAGATCATAAATAACATTTTATTTTGATAAAGTAAAGTCTTAACGGTCTGATAACATAGAATTCTGTTACAAAGCAATCGAGTATTACGAGGAATGTAAGTCATCACGGGAGACCCATGTCCATAATCTATAGAACCTAGAGATAAACCATGTTCAAAGGTTTCTCACATCCTTTACAATAATAATACCTTATGTTAATCATCGTATATAAATAAGTTCATTTAATTTATGAACTTTTGTTATGGATTCTTTTGATATTTAGGTTTTAATGAATATGTTGATAACTATGCCCCTTAGTGAGTTAAAACCTCTAGGCACGAGCAGGTGATAAACTCATACGAGAGTTATCCCCATACTCCTTCCATTAAAAGTAATTTCACCACATATTGTCAAGTTGGTTCAGTTGTAATTCTCTTATCAGACAGTTATACAGTTTTTATAAGGACACCACTATATTATAATTAAATTCAAGTTGATGACAGTGTTGATTTAAGACCCTGATTCTCAAAATTCCCAACGCCGTGACCCTTTCACACAGGTCATAATGTTGTGGTGACCCCCAACCATAAAATTATCTTCGTTGCTACTTAATAAAGTGTTTTCAGATGGTCTTAGGCGAATCCTGTGTAAGGGTCGTTCGACCCCCAAGGGGGTCACGACCAACAGGTTGAGAACCGCTGATTTAGGGTTATTTTAAAAAAAAGCATTTTATATTCATTCATGCATTTCTTCATTAGTTCATTCAAACATTCCTCGTGTGATGACTGGTACTTGATTCAAACAGCAAAGAGAAACCACTTCTATCATTTGGCTGTTTGGAGTTACAGGCCTCTATTCTGCGATACTTTTCTATTTTTCTAATTCAGATCTGTGTGGGTCATTGACGGGTAACCCTGGATTGGCCAACACTGTGCCCACAGAGTGCTCATACAATGCCCACATAATGCTCATAGAGTGCCCACAAAGAGTCCACAGAGTGTCCACAGAATGCCCACAGAGTGCTCATAGCGTGCCTGAGTGCTGATAGTGACTAAGCTAGACTGTATCCAAAAAATCTGACCACGCTATCGTCCAGTTGCGTACCAGAAATTTTCACCAATTCTGATCGCCATTGAGTGTTATGTAGCCATAAAAGAGAGGCAAGGCTTTAACTTACTGACACACTGTAACGAAACTCTTTAAATCAAATGTACAGGCTCTGTGTATAATATAACTGTGGGCACACTTGTAAAAGTAAATGATAGTACTGTGCCGTAAATATTGATACAGTTTATTTTGTTAACATGTTGACATCGGATGCTGATCAGGCCGGATTAAGGTGGGTGCTAGAGAATTTTCGGAAGATAAATAGTTTTCCTTTGCTATATTAACATCAAAATAATTCTTAGACAGAAAATTTGAGTCCTACATTCGAATGCCTGTTTTAGGAACTGCACACGAAGAGAACCTCATTATAAAGGAAACGTTCAAAACTGAAAAGTATCTGGTCATGATCGACAGACTGTTGAACTGGAAGAGTGAATGAAGGCTATGACAATATTTGTAAAATATTCGGATTTGTATCGGATCTAACGTCATTGAGCAGATCGAGATCAATGCTATGAAACTCGCTTCCTCGTATCCAGATAACTTGGAAGACACAAGAGTGGCTAAGCTGATAAATTTTGCCTCATTTATGCGCACTCAGAAACCGGAGACTTTGAGCGAATCTACAGAGCTTACATTAAACAGGCTTTTGTCATTCTTGAATCCTTCTTAGACATTTCCAAACATCGATATTGGGTTCCGCATCTATCCTTGTATGATGGCATCCGTTGCCTCTAGCAAACGGAGCTTCTCAAAGTCTGGTATAGTCAAATCATAGCTGCGGCCCTCAATGGGGTAGGAAATGCTAAGCAAGCTGGCGGATATGATCATTGAATAGGAGCTAACTACGAAGTCTTGACATCACTGACACGATCGAACAATTCGCGCCTTCTAAGGCTCGGAAAAACAGCAATATAAGTAAGCAGCACCAGAAAAGTAGTTAGTTTCAATGTGCCTAAGTTTTCTGGTTTAGGCTTTTCTGCATTAAGTGCACAAATTCATACAATTGCCATTGAATGTTGATGTTACATATCTTGATGTTCATAACGAGTTGTTACGATTATACGTCGTTATTATTATTCATGTTTAATAAAGGCTGACTGGTTTCGCCTCAAGCAATTAAAGTTTCATTTAAGACTTCTTGGTCGGCCTGAGTGCGTATGTACGGTGAGTATCGAATGCACATACACCAATGACAAGAAATTAATTCAAAAGTCAATATTCTGACAAGAAAAGTCTTAATAGAGATTGGGGATGTCTTGTAAAAAAAATAACATAAAATAGAAATGTATGCATTGAACAAGGATTTTTACACTTAAATTAATTCATCAATAATAAAAAAAGAACTATTACCAGAATATACATTTCTTTTCATTACAGCCTCAGCTCTGCAGTTTACCGTGCAACCCACCATGATAGAGATCGGTCTAACTCCGAATCTAGATCTCAGATGTTCGTTTACTCATGGCATTGATACTGAAATAGCCAGCCTTGTTTCAATGTTCATATCTCGCTCCAGTGACATAGATAATGCCGGTTACCAAGAAATAGCGTCTGTGAATTCCTTTTCTGGTAACATCACTAACGTAGCTCAAGGCAACGCGACAGTCTCAGGATTCATCAGCAATCTCAACCAGTCTTTCATCGTCATGCACTGGGCATTCCCGGGTGAGCGAGAGGCTGGACTTTATAAATGCGTGGCTAATGGTGTGGACGGTACAGGACACCCACAAAGTTTCATGTCTACCACTCAGGTGTCAAGTGAATTGCCCAATATCAGGCAGTTGGTCGTAGAAATACGCAATCTTAAAGCTGACATATCAGGTATTAAGTCTTGTTATTCATTCAAAATATTATTCTATTTGTTCAGTAAGTTACAAGACCAATTACCAGGCAATCTTAACGAAGTAAAAAAAACAAAAATGAAAGAATTAAAAATTTTCAGGGTGTAAAATCGGGAGCAAGACGTTAATATAAATGTCTCTTGCTGTCTTCTAGGATAGAACATTTCAGCTAAGTGTTTTAATTCGTATTTGTGTTACTCGTTGCTTGTTCACCGACGAAAGCTTCTCGACGACAGGATCGCTGTTTATGTTGTCATTTCTTGTAGGTTTTCACATACCTTTGTTATATATGTTTTAAAAAAAAGAAAGGAATTGGAACAGACTTACCAATCCTCTAGATCAGTGGTACTCAATGCATGCTCCACGAAACCACTTCAAGTGTTTTTTGAAAAAATTAAATACAAATAAAAAGTTGTTGAAAAAGAAAACTCTATACCATGTAAAAGTATTTTTTGCATTGTATTGTATTCAGCAAACGCGAATGACATATAAACATGTTTTTCCATTCGCGCATTGGTGCGACTGTGCAGTTAACATTAGAATTCTGAGCAGTCAATGTGGTTTGTGTCGCTGATTTCCAATAATAGATTCGATTTTTAAAATTAAATAAATTTACCTGGATATGACGTCGGATTGACTGGCTCAAGATTCGTGTTTCTGGGCTCTGCAAAAATTATAAGTTACCTGGGATTTTAGGGATGTCAGATTTTCGGGTTGGGCAGTGCCAGTGACCATGAAAGGGAGTGATGCAAAAATCCTGAGCCGCTTAAGGCGGCACTAATAGTAGCCACTCTACTAGGCAGTGTATTTAACGGCACCAAAATTGGTGATCATTTTCATCGGTAGTGGGGCAGAAATCGAGGGCGCCGATGGATCTTAAAACGGAGGAGGGCTCTGATTTCAAAATTAAGAGGTGAATTTTGGAGTTTACCTGAATACAGTATAGACTTTTTGATCCGGGGTAGGATATTTTCAAACGGCTGAGGAGACATTATGACATCCAGTGCCATACGTAAAATGCATTCACTCGGTTGTGGCGTGCGGAAGTGTAATCATTTAGCATACCCTTATAATCAACCCATACCGTTATATTGATCAGCATGGGGAAAGGGGGTCGAGCAAATTGAAAATGTAGGGATGCATTTTGGACTATCGAGTGGGAAGCGCCAATATTTTCCATACTAATAATCAAGGGCGTCTCTAACTCCGCCCCTTGCCCAGCGTGGAGATTTGTTTTATTCCAATTATGTCCCCCTTGATGGTACGATTTTGCCTTAGCT
The DNA here is from genome assembly GCA_964017045.1 of Omphiscola glabra. Taxonomy (NCBI): domain Eukaryota; kingdom Metazoa; phylum Mollusca; class Gastropoda; family Lymnaeidae; genus Omphiscola; species Omphiscola glabra. Next base: position 29,965,605 of record OZ024796.1, on the reverse strand, counting down.
TGTTCTCTGTCCTTAAAAGAGGCGTAACTGGGTTTTTGACGCCCTTGGCTAATTTATTTTTGGCGCCCGTGATATTTAAATAAAAATTTAAAAATTAGAGATTTAGCGGCGCCTCTTTGAACTGGCGCATGGCGGCGCCTTTGGCAACTGCCCCAATGCCAAGCCGTTGTTACGCCACTGGTGCTTAAATTCTTTATAGTCCCCAGAAATATTTTTTTGATTAATTAAAAATACAAGAAATTCATTTTTAGCACTTAGCTGAATTAAGGTTTTGCAACATTCTACACTTACTTTGAGAGTGATGAGAGACGCGAGTTTAAAATATAGGTGTCAGTTAACCTTAGAACCATCGTGTGGGTCCAGCTATTTCCTAATATCCAGTTGATTGAAATTTTTATTTGGAAATTCCAACTATTGAAACCTTTTTCAGATAAATTACAAACTGCCTGTTGGATATATTTTAACACATTAAAAAAATCTAAATCCACAGAATTTATTTTTAAATTGGCGATTGGTGAAACATACTTTTTTCTTAAACTAGTATACACAACAACAAACAAATTAAAAAAAAAAAAGAATGGAGTTGGCATGGTAATCGAAATGCTAGTTCACAAAAACATTTTTTTTCTTTCTACGGGATTCTCATCTCAATGTAAATAATTTTTAATAAAAATGCATGAAAATGGTTGGGGGAATTTGTTTATTATTCTGATATTAAAAAGATATAAGAAGTTGATAATTTCATGAATATAGAGTTAAGTAAAACCACAGCAAGCTCAGTTATTCGGGCAACTTTGTTACAAAAGCAGCACATTTAAAGAAAACACAAACGCTCTCGTTTTAATAATAATTGACGAGATGTGCACTATTTGTATGCTCCAATTACATTCTTAATTAAAAAAATTAATGAATATCTATTTATAAAAGCTTTCCTTTCATCCATCTGAACAATCATGGAATCGAATATATTTAAAATTATGCTAAAAACTATATTTGTTTACAATGAAAATATTCCTGAATCGACTGACAAATTATGTACAATGGCAAAAACATACACTTTCACTATGGAAGAGAAAACTAAGATAAATAAACACAGAGATGTTCCTTTCTGTGCAGGATACAAAAAAGGCAATCATTTCTTTGATAATTGAAAATTAAAGAATAGATGAAAATTTTGAAAAATATTTACCACAGTTAAACTCTGAACTATTTCATTGGCAGACAAATCGTTTTTTTCTTCCCCACTTCAACTTCGATACGACATAAGGTTTAAGCCCAATGGCAACCTTTTTTTTATATCAATGTCGCAATACTGTTATGAAAATAACATAAGACGGTATTGTGTTTTGCACAAAAATAAATAAATCAGAGTTGGTGCTCACTGGCTTCAAAATGTTTGAGAATCACTGCTCTAGACACTTAGATCCTTTAGGGTACCATACCAGTGTTTGTCATTTTATATATGGAATTGGTTTCTTTTCTCATGCTATGACCTATCCATCTTCCCATTATACCTGCATTTCTTGCTCCACTGTGATTTGTACAGTAACTGTAATTTCCCCACATTGCTGTATTTGGGATTTTGTGGAACCACTTGATTCTAATAATTATACGCAGGCAACTAGTACCGAATGTGTTTGGAGTCTTTTTATAACTTTTAAAACGTTGACGCTGAACAGAACAGGGATTCTCTAAATAAGAATTTTTGTTGAAAAATAACGCTGAATCAGTAACAAGAATTGTATACATAATAATCCTTACCTTTCTGCAGGCTTTTGGCATCCCAGACTTGAACTGATGAAGAACGCGAGGTTTGAAATATCCTCTCTGTACAAAGGACGCAGGTACCTCTTGTCTAAACTTGCCGACTTTGTGTCTGTCCCTGTGGCCCTGGAATCGTGTGCATTGTACGGGGGTTATCTCGCTGAGATTGACGATGACGAGGAGATGCAGTTCGTACAAAATTTTATCAAACATGTAACCCCCCTGGATTTCCATTTTGTTCTCACTGGTATCACGGACGAGGGTCATGAGCGTGTCTGGGCTTATCAGCGTGACGGCAGGGCCGTGGCGTACACAAAATGGGCGCCTGGACAGCCTAACGGCGGCCCAGAAGCTAACTGTGTGTACCTATGGTTTTCTTCTGGCTGGCTGATGGCTGATTCCTTTTGCTTTATAATCGATAGGGCGGATGCCTCTCGATACCTTTGTGAGGTACCAGTACAAGAAAACTAAAAGAAACCTTTTTATGTCATTTGGCCGAATGTTGATAACCTTTGAAATTACTAAATTTTATTTGAAGTTCCAAATATATCAATAATATATTTAAATTATAGTATTATAATGTATAATATTGTTAAATTCTAAAATGTGGAAATCTTTAGAAATTACAAAGTTGTATAAACCGCATATTATTATTTTGCCAAATGTCAAAATTGTTCAAATTTAATAATTATTTTGTTAAATAAGTTTTCAGATGACAACCCTGATGACAATACCACACTTTCTTTATCAGTAGGTTAGTGATCTCCACTTACCATTGAGTGACCTCTATTATGCATATCAATTTTGACCCAGTTCCTGATGTCCAACTGAGCTAAAACTCTGTACACGTTCCCAAACCCTATAACAATACATCACTTAATGATCTGTAGGTCATCAATGACCTCCACTGACCCTTGAATGACCTCTGTGGATATCAGACACGTAAAGTGATAGGGGCATCGGGTCTTCACTACAGCGTTTCCTTATGCATGGTGTCTCGTTCCCGATAACAATTAACGATGAGAAACACATTTTTTACCACAGAAAGGTCACCACTGACCTTAAACTAGGGATCGCAATACCGGTTCCTTTTACCAAAACCGGTATTTTCAATATTTAAGTTTTCGATACTGGATTCCCGATATTTTCGATATTTTCGTTAGACAAATTTTCGTCGAGATTCAAGATTAGAGGTGACGATTTATCAATGAAATAAAAACATTCAGGAAAGAAAAAATCACATTTTAATTTTTAATAAGCTTTTAACAATAACACATATGTCTAAATTCAGACATTAATCAAACGAACCAAAACAATATTCATAACTTTTGTAACAATTTAAATAATTTTATTAATCATATATGTAAATAAGTTGTCATGTTTTAAGCGCTTTGCCACCAACAGTGTCTTCCTCACGGTGTATAGCTGCCAATCTTAGACGTCCTTTATAAAAAAAAAAAAAACAGAAAACTCTTCAACCTCAACAACATCAACCCGAAGAAGATAATGGTTCTGACGATTCAGACTGTGATGATGGCAACTGTGGTTTTCGTGTTACAGTTGAGATCAATAAAATAAAAAAAACTTGTTTTCAAAGATGTCTGCGCCGCATTTTACGCATTTGATGGCAGGACAAGGTGCCTAACAAAGAGGTCTTGGAACGTGCCAAAATGAGTAGCATAGTCTCCGCTCTTAGCAAGAGGCGCTTTCACTGGTTAGGCCATGTAAGGAGAATGGAGGAAGGCCGTATTCCAAAAATGCTGCTGAGGGAGAGTTGGCAGAAGAGACAAGACTTATTGGACGGCCACGCCTGAGATTTATGGACGTTTGCAAAAGGAGCATGAGGGAATCCAACATTGAAATCAACAAATGGAAGATCATTGCCGAACAACAGCTGGCGAACAGCAGTGTATGAAGGAGTCAAAAAGTTAGAAGATGCGCGGAACGAAGCCCTTGAAGCAAAAAGAACAATACAGAAGGCCAAATCTAACCAGGAATCAAAATTCTCTTGCGAGAAATGCAGTCGAGATTGTCTTTCCAGGATTGGCCTAGTGAGCCACACGTCGAAGTCTAGGACTACATAGCTACTCGCGAAGACGGAAGAATGCCATATAACATATGCTTTTCAATATTTCCATGTTTAGGTTGTTTTTTTTCAAGGTCCCCTATTACTTTCTATGAACCTGAAGGGAAAATAAATTATTATAACAATACATGTTAATTAACAAAATTGTATTTATTTTATTTATTTAAATCGAATTGCTTTGACGTGTACAACTTGGCTTAAAAATGTTTACATTTTCATGTAAACGTTTGGCTAGGTACTGTACTGACAAACTGGCACATTCAGCATGGGACAAAATATCTAGAGTATTTATTTCTATCAAAAATAAAATCAATTATGAGGTGAATTATTCCTATTTGTATCACAAAATAGAAGTAACATTAATTTTTCTATGGCTTAACCTTAAGTGATTTGATTATCAAAATTCAAATTTGGTCATAGTTTTAAATATGAATTTTCTTTGGCATAATTAAAGGAACTAAAGCAATCAAACATTTTTGTTATTAAAAGTTTACCCCGTGATTAGAGTGCAACGTGTTATTATTTCCATATAATTCATGTTTCATAAAAACTGACAACGTAGTTAAAATTCGTTTTTCATTCTACTATACCAATTACTTAATTGTCAATAATATGAAAACATTTACTTACCAATCCTGTACGTTCATGTCGCGACTCACGTCTCTACTTACACACTACACACGCACGATGTAAAAACAAAACTAATCACATAGTTGATATACGAGTCGTCCATTAAGTACGTCAACAATTTTTACACAATTTTTGACTCCCTCCCCTCCCCTTGTCAACAACTGTAAAACTTTCGATGACCCGCCTATTTAATTATGTCAACATTTTATACCCACCCCCCCCCCCCAAAAAAATGAATTATAATATAAATACCTTTTACTTTGTTCTGATGTATTTTTCATAACACAAAATTGAAGGCAAAAATATTTTATTACATCTTTAGCTTTTTAATCAACAAATTAAAAAGTTTGTACACTTAAATTTTATAAAGCAGAATCAATTAAAAGGTTGTTACAGACTAAGAATAAATATCATTGTTTGTGGAAATGTAAATATGACTATTGTTAATATAGCTGACAATTATAGTATAATTTCTAGCTGCTATCATCTTCCCATGGAATAGGCAGGTGTTGCTCTATCGTAACAATGGGCATCAGGGACATCATTTTGGATAGGGCAGACGGGCATTTGCCCCCCACCCCCTGATTTTGCAGGTTTTATTTAAATTGCTATGTACTGTGGCGCCTCCAGTAATAAAAAACTTAACAAGCCGAACAAGTTCTGGTTTTGCCCCCCCCCCCCGCCCCCCCCCCCTGAAAAAACCTGAAATGACGCTCCTGATGGGCATAGTCTATAGTAGCTGATTTTTCATCTTGCGGAACTGATATACCAGACAAGTCAACATAATCCTTATTTAACCATTCAGCACTTAAAATAGAAGTATTAGTATTGTCGGTGTGAGCAATAATTGCCATAAGCTCTCTCTGTCACTGAGTTGGTATAGTTGTTATTGAACACCGATGGGTTGGTGTTTTTTTTTAATTGAACACCGTGTACCATGGAGCGGATACAGAGAAAAATGCCAACTTTTGACTTCTCTTGCACTAACAAAGTGTGCTAACATTATAACCAGCCATCTGCAGTGCATAGACAGACACACATTAGATAACTCTTATATTTTTAAATTCCTAAAATTATATCAATAGTTGCACTCATTAAATTGTTTAAAATAATGTAAAAACCAGTCAATTTTTAAGATTAAAATTTTAATACAAAAAAAAAAAATGATTGTTGACGTCAACTAATCTACCCCCCTTCCCCCTGCCAACAACTGTCAAACATTTCCAAACCCCGTCCCCCACCCCCTATTTGTTGACGTAATTAATGGACGCTTCCATAGCCATGCTTCTTTACAAGTGAATCACAGAACACAGATCTAGTCAGTCGGTCGTCTCTCTTTATACTTGAGACCCTTTGTGAGAGGGGTTCGCACATCACATAAATTATTGCCATGTCTTGCTTTAACTACATGGAAACTAAGAAAAGTTATATATATATTTTGAATATAAAATACCGGAAATTCTGAAAATACCGGTTTTCAAAAATCCAATCTATCATATCACAGTTAGTTAACATTGTGACATTGTTACAATTGTTCACAAGTAATATCGAGCATCCGTTATAGTTCGGTACGCCGGTATTTTCGAGAGTCGGCATCCCGGTTGTCGACCCCTATTCAGGAGGAAACAAAAACAACTTTTATCATGTCACGTGAGGTTAATTCTAAAAGTTCTTTTATCGCTCTTTTAGATTTCCCAAATCTTCACCACCCAGTGGTGAACTTGGGGGGCTAAGGGAAGGGGGTGGATCGTGCCGAGTGGTTTTTGGGGGGGGGGGTGGGGGGCCTTTTAGGGGGCGACTAATTCTGTGTTTTTTTGGGTGATTAAAAATAAATTTCATTTGGATATACTTTCGGGATAAATATTTCTTTCATTACAATAAAATCATTATAACTGTTACGGTCAATGTAAACAATTGGGCATTATTTATAACGCCCGGGCAATTTAAAAAGTGCCCAATGGGATGTGACAAAATTATAAATTATATAGAAAATATTACATTGCCCGGGCATTATGAATAATGCTGGTAATCGAGTGGGCAATTTGAGAAATTTTTTATTAATATTTCTCTACATAAATAAGAGGATATTATATTCAAACAAATTTTAAAATAACTAACAAGCAAATAAAGAAACAAAATGGCGGTGATAAAATTAGTATAAAAATACGTACGTCTAACTAAAAAAACATTTTATTTATGTACTTACAAATACATATTAGGTATGTACTTACAAATACATATTAGGTATGTACTTATAAATACATATTAGGTATGTACTTACAAATACATATTAGGTATGTACTTGAAATCCATTATTGAATTCGGAGTACCCCAGGGCTCGGTCTTAGGCCCGGTGCTTTTCACTATGTACGTTCAGCCCTTGGGTGCAGTGATCAAGCAGTTTGACATGGTATATCACATGTTCGCGGATGATACCCAACTTCAGAAATCCGTGATCCCCTCTCAGTTTCCTCAGCTTCTTAATATGACACAGAAGACAGTGGAGTCAGTTAAGCACTGGATGACTATAAACAAGCTCAAATTGAATGATGAAAAGACTGAGCTGATCCCGATTGCTACCGCTCAAAAGCTAAACTATTTAAAAAATACACCATCCTTTACTCTCTCAGGCGTGCAGATTGAATTTGCCCAAACAGTGCAAAACCTGGGTGTCTACTTAGACAGAATACTAACTATGGAAAATCACATTAACATGATTTGCAAGGCGATTTTTCTAGAGCTGCGCAGAATTAGTCATATCAGACCTTTCTTAACTTTGAATGCATCAAAGAGGCTGATGTCTGCATTCGTTCTATCACGCATGGACTACTGCAATGCTCTCATGGTGGGTCTTCCAGCTACGCTCCTGGATAAAATTCAAAAAGCACAGAATAATGCGGCTCGAATTGTTCTTCGTAAACGCAAATTCGACCACGCTAAAACTCTTCTGAGAGAACTGCATTGGCTGCAGGTCCGCGCTCGCATAGAGTACAAAATTGCAACTCTGTGCTACCGCTGCTTGCATGACCTGGCGCCGTCCTATCTCCAAGCGCTCATGACGCCTTATGTACCCACTAGACAACTCCGCTCATCCGATAGTGGCAAACTCTCGATACCGCGTGTTCGACTTGAGACTTACGGAAAGCGCACGTTCGCATTTGCTGGCCCAACCATTTAGAACACCCTTCCTGACACTCTCAGACACAGCCAGACGCTGGAGTCCTTCAAAACAAATTTAAAAACTCATCTATTTCGCAAACACCTTCTGGGGTGAAGTTGTCTACCATCTTTTTCAGCTAGTTATTATCTCCCAGCTTTGTTTTTGTACCGCGCTTCGAGCCTTTGGGGATGAAGCGTGATTTTTCAAATGAACTTTATTATTATTATTATTATTATTACTTACAAATACATATTAGGTATGTACTTACAAATACATATTAGGTATGTACTTACAAATACATATTAGGTATGTACTTACAAATACATATTAGGTATGTACTTACAAATACATATTAGGTATGTACTTACAAATACATATTAGGTATGTACTTACAAATACTGAGGAATTTCTTCGGCATAAATAAACTTTTCATTACATATCGTAAATTGGTTCCTAGCATAAAGTTGATTTAGGATTCCATGTTTCGTGCCTAATTTATAAAGATTGGCATCTGTAATTTCAAGAACAAATGCCATAATATTTCTTCCTCCGGTGCGACCTCTGTCGACATCTGGGACTCGAACTCTAACTGTGTCACCCTTTTTAGTGACAGGGTATTTTGAATTAGAGGTTTGAAGCATTTTTTCAGCTTGTTTTTTAGATTGCTTGCTGAAATCTCCCTAATTTTTAATATGTCGGCTTATGATAACGAAGTTGAAGGTTGCACATAACTATCAATAGAAGATAGTTCCTCCTTGTTATGTTGACTTGGACCTATAGCTCCGCTAAAGAGTTTGAACCTGGTTCATTTTGCAGTGCACCTTCTTCTACAGACTGTAAATTGTTTTGATCTAAGTACTTTTCACAATTTATATTAGGCAGAGCGTCTGTAAGTAGAAAACTTTTTAGACCAACTTTTAACTTTGTTCCAAACATGGCCTCATACGGAGTACAGTTTATGCCACTATGATGAGCTGTTCTTCATAATCTGAACAAAACGTAAGCCTTCTAACCATTTTCTGCTGTTATTGTCTTCCAGCCACGAACAACGCATATTTTACACATCCTGATTCGCACGTTCTACGGAGCCCTGACTTTAAGAGTGTCTCGGCTTCCCATGTACCATCTTTAACTCGGGCCACTTGCTACATAGTTCTTTAATAGTATTGTTAGCAAATTCTCTCCTATTATCACTTTACAAAATAGTAGGCGCACCAAAAATGGTAAAAATATCCGTAAGTACATAAGCTAACTCTTCTTCTCTTTTGCTTTTAAGAGGTCGAAGTTGAATAAATTTAGTTAAATGATCTAGGTATACAAGTAGGAATTTATATTGATCATCAGCTTGTGACTGCATGTCGATTAAATCGACTTGACATCTTGAGTTCATGTTTTTACTTAGTATCGTTCTTACAACTAAACCTTCTTTTTGCTACACTGTGCTTTTTCTCGCACGTCATACATACATTTAGATAGGTTACAATAACTTCTCTTGTGATATTTTTATGCTTTAATTTATCTCTTTTTCCATACGGTTTCGACCACCGTGCCCAATTGCAACATGTACATCATGTAAATGTTGAAATATCTCTTCCCGATGTACGTAAAACCTAATCTGCTCTTTACCTTCCTCTACAGGAAGTATCAACTTTTCCTTCTGTCCAATAGTTATCACGTCAAACCTGCATAAACGCTGATAATCCTCGGGTTTTTTTTGACTACTTTGATTTTAGATGTTTTAACATTTTCTAAACTCCAAGTATTATCGTTTTGTGAGAATTTGTGTATTCTGACCTTTTGATAAACACAAAGGGGGCGCTGCGTGTCCGGGTCCATTTTGACTAATGCTATTCGGATGTCATTTGTGGTAGTTTATTTTAGTTAAAATTAATAATTAAGTTTACAAACGTATAGTACATTCAATTATATTTCATTTAATACCAAATGTTGTTTTACAAACTCAACAAAAATATTTTAAATCGTTCTTTAATCCCAACCTCTCAATTCTGGTACCCGTGTACCAATAGGTGCAGCCATTTATTAAAGTGACCAGAGAAATAACAGCGGTATTTCTAATGACCGGGCGATGTAATAAATTATCCTAGATTGTCGTAGAAAAATACAAAAGTATTAAATTGCCTGATTTTATCGGTCATTATATATAATGACCAAGCATTATGAAAACTGTCCTGAATAATCAAATTGAGCTTAACACAACCAGAGGAGTAACTGGGTTTTTGACGCCCTAGGCTAATTTATTTTTGGCGCCCTTGATATTTAAATAACAATTTAAAAATTAGAGATTTAGCGGCGCCCTTTTGAACTGGCGCAGGCCGGCGCCCTTTGCAACTGCCCCAATGCCAAGCCGTTGTTACGCCACTGAACATAACCATTATTATTATATAAATTTTCCCTTTTTTTTTTAAAGTATTGAATTAATTTGTAAAAGTTAACAGGAATTCCATACTTTGTTTACATCTGTTGGGCGAATATCTTCCATTAAAAATTCATCTGAACATAAATGTGGACATTTCTAATCACAATTCTTACCCTAGTTGTTTAACTGCATCAAGAGGTTTTCCATTATTTACCTAGCAGAACCTTATTTACCCAAGCTAGGTTTGTCCATTATACTTATAGTAAGTATTTTATTATCCATTGATTTACGATATCCTGGGCTAACGACATGTTCCCAAAAGTTTGGACTCATTTCTAAACCATGATGTTTACTCATCTGTGGAAGATATTACTTTGGAGAAGGAAAAATAAGGATTACAGTTTGAATTACTTTGTTTTTGCTACACAAGCTCGTTTGCGCACCAAACTCAGTTGCGTTATTAAAAAAATATCATTTAGCATTGTTATTGGGAATATTTTGCGAGCTAGAGAACTCATTATTGAACCATACTTTCTTTCAAACATATAAGAGTGTTGGACTACGATACATCTTTAAAATAGATTCATTAGACACGAACACTTTGTGTCAATATAACAAAATTTCGGCACATCCTTTCATTAGTATAACAACAAAATAAGATAAGATCACTTTCCCTCTGGAAATATTCAGAATAAAAGATGGTTTTACCAGCACAAGTCGCAACGTGATTTACACCATCCTTTGTAAAAAGTGCGCTATTCCCAACTGACCGTGTATTACGCTCAATGCTAATCCCAGCTGACTGTGCATTACTCCCCACCATATTCCCAGCTGACTGTGCATTACTCCCCACTATATTCCCAGCTGACTGTGCATTACTCCCCACCATATTCCCAGTTGACTGTGCATTACTCCCCACGCTATTCCCAGCTGACTGTGTATTACTCCCCACGCTATTCCCAGCTGACTGTGCATTACTCCCCACCATATTCCCAGCTTACTGTGCATTACTCCCCACCACATTCCCAGCTGACTGTGCATTACTCCCCACCACATTCCCAGCTGACTGTGCATTACTCCCCACCACATTCCCAGCTGACTGTGTATTACTCCCCACCACATTCCCAGCTGACTGTGCATTAATCCCCACCACATTCCCAGCTGACTGTGCATTACTCCCCACCATATTCCCAGCTGACTGTGCATTACGCTCAGAGTTTCTCCCAGCCAAGAAATGGTTTAGTACCGCTAGCAATAATCATTCCCAGCCAGAGGCGTAGCGTAGGGGGGGCAGGGGGTACAGATGTACCCGGGCGCCAGCTAGTTAGGGGCGCCAAAATGTGCTTTGGTATTATTTTATTGATGAAAATAATGGGTTTGAGAGTTGAAAAAAGGAAAAATGGGCGCTTTAAAATGAATCTTGTCCCCTGGCGCGAATCTTGTCCCCGGGCGCGAAGCTTGTCCCCAGGCGCCAAACACTCTAGCTACGCCTCTGTTCCCAGCTGACTGTGAATAACCACCACGTTTTGATATCACCTATGTGCACATACGTTATCACTTACGACCACTTCATACCTTTGATATAAATATCACACGCACACCATGTTCTTTTATCATTTGCAAGAGATGACGCCCCTACTGTTTAGGGAAGTAGCTCTGCTACTCATTGCTCCTGCGGGTAAATATTACATTTCCATGCGGTAAATACAATATTTATACTTAAGTAAATATATGCCATTGTTGAAAAAATGGAATGAATATGTATTAAACAAAATTTAATGATTATTTTTGACCAATGAAATATTTTTGCTATTCATTATTTTATTTGTGGCTGTGACTTTCTTCTTTGAACTTTGACCCAATTCAGAAAGTTTTCCGTCTTTTATTTATACATCATACATCGATTTTGTATGGTTCATGTGAGATCAGTGAGATTCAACGTTTAAATCCTTTATATTAACCTCGCTTTTGTTCGTGGCTGGCTGGCAAAACATCTGGACGGCTAATTAACCCACTTTCCGTCAACATGTCGCGCTGAAACTTGGCACATAGACACGTTGTTGATGATGACAACACACACTTTCAACTTTTCAGCTCTTTGACATATTTAGTTTGGATTATGCTGGATATCAGATATGACCAATATTAAAGACAAAGGCCCTCTTTCAACACCAACCCCATTTTTTGAAGCACCCCCCCCCCCCCGAGGAAGCTGGGACGGCATCCTTTATTGAATTCCCAAAGAACCAGATCCAAAATATAATGTAATATACCTATTTAAACTATATGACACCTCTTTATATTACATTAATCCGACAATTAAATAAAATATAAAAATAAATAATAATAACATCCCTTATGAAATTCCTACCGACAACCAACATAAGATTTCAAACCACTCAAGAAACTGAAATAAAAATCAAATAATAACCGAACAAGACCACTAATTAAAAATTCATTTTAAATTATCATACTACATGACAATAAATTAAAAATGAATCAAAAATAATAAAAGAACAGTTCAGCCACAATACCTAGTTTGAGAAACACTCAATAAACTTAAATAAAATTAAATTATCATACTGCAAGAGATTTATTATCCAAAAATTATAAATTTAAAAAAAACACATGACTTATGAAATCGCTAGTGACCCCTAACAATAAGTTGAGAATAACTCAATAAATTTAAATATCATCATCATCATGTCCCTAATCTTTGGACCTTTGGGGCGCCACAGATGACATGAACACTATCCTTCTCCATTCCTATTGGTCTTCTGCACTACGCATAGCATCGCCTAGTTTTAATCCCATCCACTCTTTGATGTTATCTTCCCATCCCTTTCTCTGTCTTCCTCTTCTTCTCCCTCCTCTAGTTGTGCCCTGCATGATTTCTTTGGCGAGCCCTTGGTTTCTTGTCGCAATTTTAAATAAACATATTTTTAATATAAATCGTACTACAAGACAGTAAAACAAATCTCATAAGAAAGATATAAAACACCCCCTTATGACTCCTCCCCATAACCCAAGATTGAAAACCACCCAATAAACTTAAATAAAATTATAACAGAGAAGAATAATCCTATTCAATTGTCATACAAGAAAATAATTAAAAACACACTCTACAAGTCACTCAATACCTATAAAATTATCACACCACAAGACCACTTTTTAAAATACACTTTACAAGCGATTTATTACAAAATTAACTAATTAAACACAACAACACAAAATTTTGAGAACCACTATATATAAATTTTATATAATTTCTCTATTTTAAAAACATTTAATTATACAACAAGAACACTATATTCATCAAAGTTTATACATAAAACAAGAACACTAATAAAATATACCTATTAAACCATTACACAAGATCACTAATTAAAACAAATTAAACTATTTTAAAAAAAACATCACAAAAAAAATCATTAAAAGCCCGTCACATAACGAAAGGAGATTATTACTTAAAAGCAAATTCATAAGTTATTACGTGATTATCACCCCTAATTAACGCCTCCAACGACTCCAAAATAATACCTGAAAAACTATACTAAACTACTGATTTATGGCTTGTTAAGAGGTAGTTCCCGGGGTTCAAACAAAATTCATCAAGAAATGAAAATAAAGAAACGAAACAACACTATAATCAGAATATAAATTTCTTGTTATTGCAGCTTCAGCCCTGCAGTTTACAGCACAACCAACCATGATAAATTTCGGTTTCACTCCTAGCCTAGATCTCAGATGTTCGTTTACTCAGGCAGTGATACTGAGATAATCAGCCTTGTTTCAATGTTCATATCTCGCTCCAGAGACACACAAAATATTAATTACCAAGAAATTGCGAATGTGAATACATTTTCGGGTAACTTCAGTAACGTGGCTCATGGCAACGCGACAGTCTCTGGATTCATCAGCAATCTCGGTCAGTCTTATCTCAGCATGCACTGGACATTACCAGATGACCAGGAGGAGGGACTTTATAAATGTGTGGCTAATGGCGTGGATGGTACAGGACACCCAATAAGTGTGATGTCTACAAGTCAGGTAACAAGTGTGGTGCCCAGTATCAGGCAGTTGGTGGAAGAAATTCTCACTCTTAAAGCTAACATGAACAACGCCTTGGGAAATACCTGCATATCGGGTACGGTTGCCTTTTTCTCTTACTTGTTCCTTAAAAAAATATTATATTGATTAAGTGTTCCCCGGTTGAATATAGGCTGAGTTTTAGACCACCAAGAATATATTTTTTTTAATAATCAAAATCTAGTATGCAACAGATTGTCGCTACTTGACAGAACCTTTAAAATCGTGTTGATTCCGCTTAGTTATCAAGCTCTGTAGATGTAGTTCACGAGTTCTCAAACATTTCATAGAGGCATAATGACCGACGACCTCGATATATGAAAATGAAATTTTGAATAAAATAAAAACGCATTGAAAATTGATTTTTAGATAAAAAAAACACAAAAACAATTCAATATTATTTAGATTTACGAACTATTTAATGCCATAATTGAAATTTAAACTAGGTCTGACAAAAATTAACAAAGACTTTTTTTTTCAATTAGTTTTTTGTTCCAGCCCCTGATCACACAGAAAATACTTCGCAACCCTATTAGGCAGTGTTTCCCAACCTACCTAAGCCTTTCTAAAATTCTTATGCCCCCATGAAATATATCATAATTTTTAATGTTCAAAAATTGAATTTTTCACTAAATGAAAACTAAATGATAGGTTTTAGGAAGAAGGACAAACGCTTTAGCAATGTATAGATTATACCAAGAAATTTTTAAGGAAACGCAGCAAGTAAATTTTAAAAATATATAACGGAGAAATGAAATCCAAGTACAAAATGAAAGATTCTTCTAAAATAATTCTATTTTATATTTTTTCATGTATTATTTATTAATTTTAAAAAGCAATGAGAGATTACAAATTCAGTATGTGATGACTAATTTAATGAGAAACTTGCGTTTGCTGCACAGAGATTTTATGTTAGGCTCCAATTTAGATAACTTCACTCTTTAGTTTCCCCGCTGTGTTATACCCAGTCGATTTCTTTTTTTTATTATTTTAGCAGCAAATCCCTTATGACACTAAATCAAGCGGAAACGAGCGCATTTAAGATGTCAAACATATGCTGAAAATAATTCGGCAAGAATTCGAAACTAGAATTTTCGTCTTGTAAATAAGGCCAATCTCAAATAAATTGTACATGTTGCTAATGCCCGACTTCATAATATTAAATAGGTATAATTATTTTGATAAAATGACCAATGCAGTCTCTAGTCTATAAGGTCTCTTTAAAAAAACTGTTATTTTAATGCACTCTTTAATAGCTTTATTCAGTGAATAATATATTGATATACATTGAAACAGAAACGAGCCTCTTTAAAATAAGAGAGAAATCAAAATAAAATTTTACTTTTCTGCAGGCTGTTGGCAGACCAGACTTGAACTGATGAAGAACGCGAGGTATGAAATATCCTCTCTGTACAAAGGACGCAAGTATCTCTTGTCTAAACTTGCCGACTTTGTGTCTGCCCCCGAGGCCCTGGAATCGTGTGAATTGTACGGGGGATATCTCGCCGAGATCGGCGATGATGACGAGTTGCAGTTCGTACAAAATTTTATCAAAACACGCGCCAAAATTGATTTCAAATTTGTTCTCCTTGGAGGCACGGACGAGGGTCATGAACGTGTCTGGGTGTATCAGCGTGACGGCAGGGCGATGACTTACGCAAAATGGGCGCCCGGGGAGCCTATCATCGGCGTGACACATAACTGTTTGTTCCTGTGGAGCCAGACTAGCTGGCTGATGGTAGCTTCCCAATGCCTTGTGCTCGTCAGGGAATTTAATCCCAGATAATCTTTGTGAGGTCACAGAAGAATAACATAAACATGATGTCAAATGCCGAGATAACGAAATGTTATGTTTAAAAGCCATACAGGCAAACTTATAACGTTTTACGGCTTAATATGAGATTCTTGGATCTTAAAATCTGTATTAGTTTAAGGGCGTCCGAAAATTGAATAGCTTTTCTGAAAAATTATATATTTAATTTATTTTAACATTTTGACTTAGCTTGAGCGATCAGTTTTTCTCAGATTCACATCTCATTTTTTGCAAGCTTTTCTTCGGGTTCAAAAATCAAGAAAGATGTGGTGGACTACTGCAGATCATGTCATACTTGTCAAGTGGTAGGGAAACCAAATCAGAAGATACCAGCAGTTCCTCTTCAACCCATTCCAGCGTTTGAAGAACCTTTCAGTCGCGTCATAATAGACTGCGTTTGGCCTCTGCCAAAGACAAAATCGGGTCACCAATACTTGCTGACAATCATGTGTGCGTCAACAAGGTTCCCAGAAGCTATTCCTCTTCGCAATATCAAGACTCCGAACATCGTCAAAGCACTGACGAAGTTTTTTACATTGTTTGGTCTTCCGAAGTCTGTACAGTCTGACCAAGGAACCAACTTCAAGGCTGGACTATTCAAACACGTGATGAACCAATTGGGTATAGAACACTGCTTGTCGAGTGCGTATCATCCTGAGTCGCATGGAGCACTTGAGCGATTCCATCAGACATTAAAGAACATGATGAGAACTTACTGCCTAGAACAAGAGAAAGACTGGGATGAAGGGATCAACATGCTACTGTTCGCCGCAAGAGAAGCAGTTCAAGAATCACTTGGATTCAGCCCCTTCGAACTGGTGTTTGGCCATACGGTTCGAGGTCCCCTTAAACTTTTAAAAGACACGTGAATGTCATCGACACCCACTGAAGGACTTTTGGACGATGTCCTAAAGTTTAAAACTAAACTTTTTAATGACGTTAATTTGGCTAAATCACATTTAAAGGATTCTCAATCCAAAATGAAAGTTTGGTATGACAAAAAGTCAAAATTCAGACAGTTTGCTTCAGGGGACAAAGTGCTTGTACTTTTGCCAATACCAGGACAGGCACTACAAGCTAGATATTTTGGTCCTTATGTAGTTGAGTCCAAACTTAATGACTTAAATTACATTGAGTTAACACCAGATCGTAAAAGAAAGAAACAGTTATGTCACATTAATATGTTAAAAGAATATGTAGAAAGAAAATGTGATGATATTTGACCATCCTTAGAAACTAATGTTAACACAATCTCAACTGTAACTTCAGTACCTAAAGAAAATGTTACTGAAATATTTGACAGTGTCCCAGAAAAAGTTGGTCATTACAAACTTAAAAATTCAGAAATTCTGGCCAATGTAGATCAGAAACTTGGACATTTGTCATTGTCGGAAAAAGATTTTGTTAAGTCTGTTATTGCAGATTTTGTTTCACTTTTTCCTGATGTCCCTAATAAAACCAACATTGCTGTGCATGATGTTGACATTGGCAATGCAGTTCCGGTCAAGCAACACCCCTATAGGGTCAATCCGGAAAAACTTGAAGTAATCCGGTCTGAAATAAAATACATGCTTGAAAATGATATAATTGAACCAAGCTCTAGTAACTGGAGTTCTCCATGTATTTTAGTCCCAAAACCTGACAAAAGTTACAGGTTTTGCACTGATTTCAGGAAAGTGAATTCAGTTACAAAGTCTGATTCCTTTCCAATTCCAAGGATAGACGATCTTATAGATCGAATAGGCGATGCCAAATATGTAACCAAGATAGACCTACTATCAGGTTATTGGCAGGTTCCTCTATCTGACAGAGCAAAAGAAGTCTCTGCTTTTTGTACTCCAGATGGTTTATACTAATATAAAGTAATGCCGTTTGGAATGAAAAATGCCCCAGCTACATTCCAACGTCTAGTTAACAACATTATTGCTGACCAGGAAAATTGCAGCGCCTATATTGATGATGTAATTATTTACAGTCAAGATTTTTCCAATCATGTAAATCAATTAAGATCTCTATTTACAAAATTCTTGCAGGCAAATGTAACTGTAAATTTAAATAAGTGTGAATTTTGTCATGCAACTGTGGAATATTTAGGTCACATAGTGGGTCAAGGTCATGTAAAACCTGTTCAAGCTAAGATAAATGCTATTGCAGCACTTCCACCACCCACTACTAGAAAACAGTTAATGAGATTTTTGGGAATGGCAGGTTACTATAGAAAATTTTGCAAAAATTTCTCAGTTATTGCTTCTCCCCTAAGTAATATGTTAAAGAAAAATGAAAAATTTCATTGGTCAGATGTCTGTCAGGAAGCATTCGAAAACATTAAAAGAATACTAGCTAATGCTCCTGTTCTCATTGCACCAGACTTTAACAAACAGTTTAAATTAGCTGTAAATGCCAGTGATGTTGGCATTGGTGCAGTTCTTTTTCAAGAAGATGACCACAGTGTAGAACATCCTGTTTGTTATTTTTCAAAGAAATTTAACTCCCATCAGAAAAATTATTCCACTGTAGAAAAAGAATCTTTAGGTTTAATTCTTGCTCTACAACAATTTGATTTTTATGTCAGTTGTTCCTTACATTCAGTACTTGTTTTTACTGATCACAATCCTTTAACATTTTTGAATAAGATGGTCTCCAAAAATCAAAGATTGTTAAGATGGAGTCTATTTTTACAAGAATATAATTTGGACATAAAACATATCAAAGGCAAAGATAATGTGATTGCTGATACTTTGTCCAGAAATTAATTTTCTCTGCACAAAAATTATGTAGTTGATTATAAGCTATTAAGAAGCTTGTTTAATATTTTTTTGAAGTAAGAAACTTATTTTCTTTTACTTGTTTAATGGAAAAGAATTCCATTTTTCGAAAAATTAAATTTTTTCTTTTAAGTGGGGAGGTGTTATGAAGGATGACGTGTTCTTAGCACACCTATCTCGCGTCCCACGTGCATGACCCCTCGTGAACTCTCGTGACCGCCTTTGAAGTTTGGCTAGAAAAACCTTATTTACAACATAAATTCTAGTCAGGAGAACTGTCGAAAATAATAGAAGATTCTGGATAAAACGGGAAGGCAAAACAATGTGTTAGGTGGTTCGAGATACCTTAGTAGGAAATGCCTATAAAAAGGGCTGACCGATAGAGAGGGAGAGAGATTTTCCTTTCCTTGGTTACGAGGCATGCTGTGTGTCATTATACTTTGTTGTGTGTAGAGATTTTTATTTCCTCGTACAATTTTGTGCTCATTGTATTTTTTGATATACAGTACCGTTACCAGCAAATCTGTAAGTTTATAATTTTAATCATATTTCTCTTGCTGTTATTATTTAATTGAAGTTAACAAAATAAAAAGTTATTAATTGCAATTAGCTCTGGCCTTAATTGTCGTTTTATTTGTTATTATTTTTAACCTTTGGTAGCGTCCTTTATTATGGACTGTTTCTAGAACGAGCCATAGTCTAAAAATTAAGAGATTAAATTCTCCAATTATAACGGTCCGTAATAGCATATTAATGCGATTTTCCATAGTTAGTGTTTTGTCTAAGTAGACACCCAGGTTTCGCACTGTTTGAGCAAACTCAATCTGCACACCTGAGAGAGTCGGGGATGGTGTGTTATTTACAGATTTCAGCTTCTCAGCGGTAGCAATTGGGATCATCTCGGTCTTTTCATCGTTCAATTGGAGCTTGTTTAGAAGTGCAACCACGACCAACAAAGAATATCAACTCAAGAAGATAACACAGTGACACTGCCTGCATGGCCAAGGAAACGAGTGAAATGTATGGATGACGACACTAGGGACACTCCCTGCATGGCCATAGAAACGTGTGATGTGTATGGAAGTTGCCTGTACGAAAAAGTCGGTGACGATGAGCTGGAGTACTTACGAATTTTTTTTTATCAAAGCACGCAGTCAAAGTGATTTCAGGTTTGTAATTATTGGACAAAGGCCACGAGAATGTCTGGATTCATCGGCGTGACGGTAAATCGTTAATGTTCACAAGATGTTTGCCTTCGGACAGCCTGAAGGCAACTTAGTTATAACTTCTTTTACCTGCCCCGAAATTGTGCCAAAGGGTATTTAAGTCATACGTTGAAGAATCGTCAACATCCAGGTTTTTCATTGGGTTAAAAAAAGAGGAAGAACATTTTGATCGATACAAAAATATCTAAATACATTTTGGAAATACATTGTTTGTTGTGTCTATCAATAATCTGTTTGTTGTGTCTATCAATAATCTGTTTGTTGTGTCTATCAATAATCTGTTTGTTATGTCTATCAATAATATGTTGTGTCTATCAATAATCTGTTTGTAGCTCCTATAAGTTTATTTTAATCCCAATATGATATTATTGTATTGAACTTAACATTATCGTTTTTACACATACTTATTGTAAAAGTGCTGGAATCGAAACAATCGTTCTTTTTTAAATGAAATTTACAACATTTCCTATTTGCAGGTTGCTGACCGAGTAGACTTGAACTCATGAAGATGGTGAAGTTTGAACTATAAACTCTCTACAAAGGACAAAGGTATCTCTTGTCTAAATTTGTCAACTTTGCGTCAGTCCCCGTGGGTCTGGGATCGCATGAGTTGTATGGAGGTTACCTCGCTGTGAGTTGTATGGATGTTACCTCGCTGTGAGTTATATGAAGGTTACCTCGCTGTGAATTGTATGGTGATTAAATTCAAAATTGTAGAAATCTTTAGAAATCTTTAAAAATACAAACTTATGTAGACCTAATGTCAAAATCTTTTAAAGTAAATAATTATTATTGGTATATGAGATTTTAAGAGTAAAAAATTAATATATTGTAAATTATATATTAAGGCATTCCTGATTCAAGTTTATTTTATAACATGAATTTAATTACATTTTTTTTACTTATCTTAAAACTATTCTATTGTAAGTCGTTTTATTCACTGACAATAGTTATACTGGTGTGAATATTTAGCGCTGATATTTGCTTTGAGGAAATCGACTGCGGCAGAAGGAAGATGGGATCTCGACACTCAACACCCACAAAGATAGTGCATCAAAAGACTGGCGATGTTACCATTGGACTCATTAATGCGCCGTCATCTGTCTCTCTATGTTCAGAGTTCACGTGCGCCTAACTGGCAGCAGTGAGACCCTCTCGAACATTTTCGCACATCGGAGCGCCGTGAGCATACTATCATAGCATGGAAATGAGCGCTATATAAGTACTCCAATCAATCAGACAATCAAGTAAAGCGTTTCTTGAATAGAGAGGCCATCCTTAGAAAAAAGTTTAACTGGTCAACGTGTCTTCAGTTGCCTTATCATACGCCAGACACTCTAAGCCCCTTTGGGGTCGCACGACCCTTTCGCAGGGGTCGCCTAAGACCACCAGAAAATACATATAATCTACAGTTATGAAGTAGCAACGAAAATAATTTTGTGATTGGGGGTCGCCACAACATGATGAACTGTATTAATGGGTCTCGGCATTAGGAAGGTTGAGAACCGCTGCTCTAAGCTATTTCCGACAACGCATTCATCGCTCCCGATCGCCATAGAATCGAAGCTGGTAGCGACTACGGCTCCGTCCAATTTTACGAAAAAAAACTTTTTTATGAGTTTATCATGAAATATTGTTCAGACTTTTTTTATCCAAAAGTTTTAAAAAAAAGTAATATTTATAAAGAGAATTTTAAAAACAACCTCCAGAGATCATGGTACGCCTGATCGGCTTATGCAAACAAGGCAACAGTGCAATTGTTATTACCATACATAGTTGTCATTCAACACCAGCAACTGTCTGATATAAAAAAAAGCCCTCAACAATTGGCTTCACATTCACTAGACACCATCATTTGCTAAGGTAAATAAAATAAAACACACTGATGTCAATGTCATATATTCCCGTGAGCTCGGTGATGACAGCGATTTAAATGTTCAAATTTTGCTGCGTCACGCAAACATTTTTTTGGCATGCGTGAGGAAGTTGTATAGAAGCTATTTCACAATGTTGTAGAATTGTGTTGTTGTTGTAATGATGCAAAGGCTTTTCGGTGTTTGACCTCGAAGGAATCAGAAATGTCATTGCTCATTAGTCAGAATCCTTTGCAGGAGTTTTAAGTGCTCTCTCTTTGGAATCACAGAACCCTTGCTGTTTTGTTCAAGCATGACCAGATGACTAGCTGAACACCACGCATCGCTTTCCATGATGGTAATGGTACAGAGGACAGTGGCACAGCTAGTATTAGTGACGCCTTGCTCTAGACAAACATTTTCCCACTATTTCAACAAAAAAAACCCTCTGCATTTGGACGAAAATGTTGGCCATCATATGAAGAAAAAAGTGCCATCCGGGGCGGACCACCCCCTCCCACGCCTTTCTACACCCCTAATTGGGAAACGGTAACGTCGATAACGTCATTTGATATAATAAAGAAGAATCCTATTTGAACAGTATTGTAGGATCTAAAGTAATCTTTCTGGATATTTTCAAAACACTCATAACATTCTACAATCCTCCTAAACCTCCCCCCCCCCCCCAATGTCCCTCCAAAAATATAAATTAATGAATGAGTGAATAAATTATATACTTAAATAAAATTATAAAAATATTCTGGAAAATTTTCTTTAAAAAGTTCTGATATTCTTACATCACAAGGAATTAAGTTATCCAATGCACCTGCGTTTTCTAGTCTTCTTTTCCTAAGGTCAATGGAGGATATCTTTGTGTATTACACGATAAGGCAAGACCCTGGGACGGGGCCAGGGACTGCTTTTGAAATGCGATACAAACTCGGATAAGTCAGAACTCAAGGCTATTTATTTTTTAAAAAACCTAAGTGTTGTACTTAATGATACACAACTCCAATCAGCCCTTAACTCAAACCTGTTGTTTTTTTTTAAAATTAAATTTACGTTTCTCTTGTACCTATTATTCTATTGCCGACTTTCGAAAAATTTAATGTTGAACACCCGGCCAATTTGATTCCATCACATTATATGAAAATACATAATTCTCTATGTAACAATGTCACTAACGCTGCCAGATGCGCCGATTTCCCTAAATAAAATTCCCGATAACTGCGCTAAAGGAGATTCTTAGTGCGTTTGTTGCGTAATATTGTATTTAGTAATAGGGGGTGGGACACTAAAATAACACTATAGTTCAGGGGCGATGGCGTACCGGGTAGTTGGAGGTTGGGGGGGGGGGGAACAGGCACTAATTGGGAATCTTTTAAAGGGCGTTACTTGACTGCACGTTTCGTTAAGTAACTTTAGTAAATGGGAAGTTAAGCATTGCCGCCGCCATTGTTTGGCGGGCTGTAGCTATAGTCATCTTAAACGTTTTTATATGCATTTACATTTTAAGTCTAGGTCTAGTCAAGTATGATGTTTTAATGTCCAGGTCTAGACAACTATGATGTTTTAATGTCCAGGTCTAGACAACTATGATGTTTTAATGTCCAGGTCTAGACAACTATGATGTTTTAATGTCCAGGTCTAGACAACTATGATGTTTTGAAGTCCAGGTCTAGACAACTATGATGTTTTTAAAGTCTAGGTCTAGTCAACTATGATGTTTTAAAGTCCAGGTCTAGACAACTATATGATGTTTTAAAGTCAAGGTCTAGTCAACTATGATGTTTTTAAAGTCCAGGACTAGACAACTATGATGTTTTAAAGTCCAGGTCTAGACAACTATGATGTTTTAAAGTCCAGGTCTAGACAACTATGATGTTTTTAAAGTCTAGGTCTAGTCAACTATGATGTTTTAAAGTCCAGGCCTTGACAACTATGATGTTTTAAAGTCCAGGTCTAGACAACTATATGATGTTTTAAAGTCAAGGTCTAGTCAACTATGATGTTTTTAAAGTCCAGGACTAGACAACTATGATGTTTTAAAGTCCAGGTCTAGACAACTATGATGTTTTAAAGTCCAGGTCTAGACAACTATGATGTTTTAACGTCTAGGTCTAGTCAAGTATGATTTTTTAAAGTCTAGGTCTAGTCAACTATGATGTTTTAATGTCTAGGTCTAGTCAACTAGGATGTTTTAAAGTCCAGGTCTAGACAACTATATGATGTTTTAAAGTCTAGGTCTAGTCAACTGGGATGTTTCAAAGAACCTTAAAATGATAATAACATATTGAACACAGGATTGTACGAGCATACACTCATGTCCGTTGCATTAACAAAACAAGTGTACACGTTAAGTTCTTATAAAAGCAAACTTAACGCAGGTGTTAACCTATTTGTTGGCACCTGGGTACACAAAACGTATCAACTGAAAGCCATCAACATTTCCTATCTGTTGGTATAAATAACGCCCGGAACCTGTTTCCCATTATCATACTAGGGATGGCTTCTCCGTTGTTGAGTGAAGTAGCGTTGCTATTGCTCGTGTCTGCAGGTAAATATTACAATTGAAGGTGGTCACATTTTTAATTTATAGGCTACTAATAACGTCACATAGGAGATAGCGTAGGTGGGCCGTCGAGAGTGAGCTCTTAATGCCCCCCCCGGCACCCCTCCACACGGGCCCAGCGCCGGGTCCCCCGCCGACAGACCGTGCGGCGGTGCGCCGGGGACCTCCCCCCTGGCCTGGGGGACGTCCGGTCGACCGAAAACGCTGCGTTTAAAGCGTTCGTGGTCCACTCTCCAGGAGTCAGGACGGCTTTGCTTCCACTCCGGAGGAATGGTGTTGCGTTACCACCCCCACCCCCCACCGCCCAGGGAGTCTTTCGGTCGGGACGTTAAGGTTGGACGAAACGGTTGCCTAGGAGCGGCTTTCTTACGGCCGCGTAGTTATAATCATAGGTATAGGCAAATTCGTCACCCCTACCTCATATCCATCAACGGCAACACGAATTGATTTGAATATGCTGAAATACTGGAGTATATATAGCTAATGGAATAATTATAACTATAATGGATTAATATAGCAAATGGAATACATTTAACTAATGGAACATGTATATAACTAACATTCATTATATTTATTACATTAGCTTTATTAATTAAGTAATAAATTATATAACTAACTGAATATTTATTACTAATGGAATCATTACCTCTACAGCTAATGGACAAACATGTGTATGCCAAACGCAGAGAGATATTGTATATTAACTTGAAGAGTCTTAAAGTTTATTTTCCTCAAGTGTATTTGACAGTGATGATTGTATCATTGCCAGGGCTTTGTATTAACTCATTCATGTATTCATTCATTCAGTCATTCATTCAGTTATTCATTCAGTCATTGATTCATTCAGTCAGTCACGCAGTCATTCATTTAGCTATTCATTCAGTCATTCATTTAGTCATTCATTCATTCATTCATCCATCCATCCATTCATTCATTGATTCAGTCATTGATTCAGTCATTCTTGCATTCATTTAGTCATTCATTCATTCATACAGTCATTCATTCGTGTATTCATTCATTTATTTATTCATTCATTCATTCAGCCATTCATTCAGTCATTTATTCATTCAATCAGTCATTCATTCGGTCATTAATTAATTAATTCATTTATTCATTCAGCCATTCATTCAGTCATTTATTCATTCAATCAGTCATTCATTCAGTCAATTCTTCATTCATTCGGTCATTAATTAATTAATTCATTTATTCATTCATTCACTCATAAAGATTAGCAATTACAGAAAATAATACATTAAAAAAAAAACAATAGGTGAAGAGCTTGACCTTTTTCCACAAATCACCAACTATATAATGTTAATTGCCGGCGTCGAATTCATCGTTTTAAAGGGACGGACGGTGCTTCTTATGTTGATTCAAAAAATAAACGTAAAAATGAATATTCGTTCCATCCATTTTCCCCTCAGCTCTCGAGTGCCTGGCTTTATAAAGCAATGATAGTAATTAAACAACCCTTAAAAACAAAGATTTTCGTATACATTCTTTATATGCCGTTGTCTATTATTTTATTTTATTTTAACATTGCAATGTCCCAAAGATTTGACACCACAGATTTATCTCACTAAATATTTTAGAAAAACAAAATGAAATCATTACGCGTCAAACGTACTTGTGATATTTTTACGAATCTCATCATTAAGCGCAGTTATCGGGAATTGTATTTCCTTAATCTACCCTTGACAACAGGAAAACAGATTTGAGTTCAGGGTCGCTGAAAATTTGTTTGAATATGTTGTCGTAGGCAACGAGACGATGTGCCAAATTTCAGCTCGATAGGCTGATGGGACGTGGTTCAATTAGCCCAGAAGCGTAGCGTAGGGGGGGGGGGCAGGAAGGTACATATGTACCCGGGCGCCAGCTAGTTAAGGGCGCCAAAATGTGCTTTGGTATTATTTTATTGATGAAAATAATGGGTTTGAGAGTTGAAAAAAAGGAAAAGAGGGCGCTTTAAAATGAATCTTGTCCCCGGGCGCTAAACACTCTAGCTACGCCACTGAATTAGCCACTCGAAGATATTGCCAGCCAGCCACGAAACAAAAGCGAAATTAATATAAAAGATTTAAAAAGAAATTCTGACGATTTTGAAAGTATATTTAAAAAAATTAATATAAGTGACGGGATCAAGGTTGTTGACAATAATGTAATTAATGCATCAATAAATTTATTTTTAAAAAATCACTTAAATCAGGGTAAAAATTCATGTCCTTCCAGCTTCAGCCCTACAGTTTGCCGTCCAACCCACCATGATAGAGATCGGTCTAACCACCAGTCTAGATCTCAGATGTTCGTTTACACATGGCAGTGATCCTGAGATGGCCAGCCTTGTCTCACTGTTCATATCTCGATCCGGAAACCTAGAGGATATCGATTACCAAGAAATCGCGCCTGTGAATTCATTTTCTGGCAACTCTTGGCAACGCGACAGCATCTGGATTCATCGGCAATCTCGGTCAGTCTTATCTCAGCATGCACTGGGCATTTCCAGGTGACCAGGAGGATGGACTTTATAGATGTGTGGCTAACGGAGTGGACGGCACAGGGAATCCAGTAAGTGTAATGTCTACGAGTCAGGTCTTAAGCGAGTTTCCCAGC
Organism: Omphiscola glabra; assembly: GCA_964017045.1. Classification (NCBI taxonomy): domain Eukaryota; kingdom Metazoa; phylum Mollusca; class Gastropoda; family Lymnaeidae; genus Omphiscola; species Omphiscola glabra. Next base: position 29,938,660 of record OZ024796.1, on the reverse strand, counting down.
ACCAGGCAGTTGGTGGAAGAACTTCGCAATCTTAAGGTCAACATGCAACACGCTTTGGAAAATATCTGCATATCAGGTATAGTGGCCAATTATTCTTTAGTCATTGAACTATAATTTCAGGTAATTTTCTATCTTTGTTGCCCATCTTGAATTTTTTTAATTGGTATTAAGTGAAAGCCAAATGTATTGAATGTTCCTTGACATGTTATACTGGATCTGTTACAAAGTTTATGCAAGTGTCTTAGGTGTCAGTTTAAATAATGAACCAATAAAATAAAACTCTATATGCAAATGGGGTAGATTTGTTAGGAATTAATTTTTTTTTTACCAGGGCAATCGCAGTCTTAAGCTTTTCCAGCTCTTCCCTAGTGAAAGCTTGCAGTGTTATAGTGTAGTGAGAAGCTTTTAGACCACCATATTCTCATAATGGCTGCACAATATCCTGGGCAATTACCATTAGTGGCTTTTTTAGCATTCAGTCGGGGAAATACTACAGAGGGAACAAAATATTCTGACATTTTACAACTTTACTTTATTATTGGTGGGGGGGGGGGGGGCTACACAAAAAGTAAACGTCCAGTTGAGTTCATATTGGGCACCAGAGACTTAAAAGTCAAAAGTGCAAGTCTCATTTGATTCACACTGTTCACATGTTACTGCAGTCAGATATATACCCTTTTGGAAAGCCTTTTCATCTTTTTTATATACCATTCATATTGTGTGACTGTGGAAGAAGACCAACCCCATGTATACATTTTCTTTTTATATGGGGGCCCGTCCGTTATTTGAGCCCAGGCCCTCGAAACAGGAGGTCTGTTTGTTTTCCCCACACTTTCCATTTAAAGCACAAATGATAAATTTATCTTCGCGGCTTGGGCTTAAACATATTATTTTTCATATGAATACAAAATATATATCAAATAGAAATTATTATGCTTAACACAAACATTTTACATTTTCTACAGGTTGTTGGCAGACCAGACTTGAACTGATAAAGAACGCGAGGTTTGAAATATCCTCTCTGTACAAAGGACGCAGGTATCTCCTGTCTAAACTTGCAGACATTGCATCAGCCCATGTGGCCCAGGAATCGTGTGAATTGTACGGGGGTTATCTCGCCGAGATCGAGGACGACGATGAACCGCTTTTCGTACAAAATTTTATCAAAACACGCGCCAAGATCGATGACAGGATGGTTCTCATTGCTGGGTCGGACGATGGTCACGAGCATGTCTGGTACTACCAGCGGGAAGGCAAGCCCATGACGTACACGAATTGGGCACCCGGCCAGCCCATAGTCGACCCGTCATCTAACTGCGTGTACCTGTGGGCAGATTTTAGCTGGTTGATTGGATGATCACGTCTGCTTTCAACTGGATAGGAAATTTAACAGAAGGGAATGAGATGCAAGGAAGACATTGAAATACGAAGGATATCGTTAAAAATAATACTAGTTTGATATTTGGGAGATGAGCATTGACATTGACATGAGCATTGACAGGCTGTCAGAGAAAGATGGAAATCGGTTTTGTCCAATGAACAACATATTGCGGTAGTAAGTAAGAAAGAACGCATGCACGGTGTGTATGTCATTTGTAGGTATGTAAAATAGTTATGAAAGGTACAAAATGAGGCACATACGAATGTCCTAAACTCAAACTGATACCTGAACTCAAACTGATACCTGAACTCAAAGTGATACCTGAACTCAAACTGATACCTGAACTCAAACTGACACCTGAACTCAAACTGATACCTGAACTCAAACTGATACCTGAACTCAAACTGATACCTGAACACAAACTGATACCTGAACTCAAACTGATACCTGAACTCAAACTGATACCTGAACTCAAACTGATACCTGAACTCAAACTGACACCTGAACTCAGACTGAAACCTGAACTCAGACTGACACCTGAACTCAGACTGACACCTGAACTCAGACTGACACCTGAACTCAGACTGACACCTGAACTCAAACTGACACCTGAACTCAAACTGACACCTGAACTCAAACTGATACCTGAACTCAAACTGACACCTGAACTCAGACTGATAACTGAACTCAGACTGATACCTGAACTTAAACTGATACCTGAACTCAAACTGACACCTGAACTCAGACTGATACCTGAACTCAAACTGACACCTGAACTCAAACTGATACCTGAACTCAAACTGACACCTGAACTCAAACTGACACCTGAACTCAAACTGACACCTGAACTCAAACTGATACCTGAACTCAAACTGACACCGGAACTCAAACTTACACCTGAACTCAAACTGATACCTGAACTCAAACTGATACCTGAACTCAAACTGATACCTGAACTCAAACTAACACCTGAACTCAAACTGATACATGAACTCAAACTTACACCTGAACTCAAACTGACACCTGAACTCAAACTGATACCTGAACTCAAACTGACACCTGAACTCAAACTGATACCTGAACTCAAACTGATAGCTTAACTCAAACTGACACCTGAACTCAAACTGACACCTGAACTCAAACTGATACCTGAACTCAAACTGACACCTGAACTCAAACTGATACCTGAACTCAAACTGACACCTGAACTCAAACTGACACCTGAACTCAAACTGACACCTGAACTCAAACTGACGCCTGAAAAACTGATACCTGAACTCAGACTGACACCTGAACTCAAACTGACACCTGAACTCAAACTGACACCTGAACTCAAACTGACACCTGAACTCAAACTGATACCTGAACTCAAACTGATACCTGAACTCAAACTGATACCTGAACTCAAACTGACACCTGAACTCAAACTGAAACCTGAACTCAAACTGACACCTGAACTCAAACTGACACCTGAACTCAAACTGACACCTGAACTCAAACTGACACCTGAACTCAAACTGACGCCTGAAAAACTGACACCTGAACTCAAACTGACACCTGAACTCAAACTGATACCTGAACTCAAACTGACACCTGAACTCAAACTGACACCTGAACTCAAACTGATACCTGAACTCAAACTGATACCTGAACTCAAACTGATACCTGAACTCAAACTGACACCTGAACTCAAACTGAAACCTGAACTCAAACTGACACCTGAACTCAAACTGACACCTGAACTCAAACTGACACCTGAACTCACACTCAAAGGTTTACAAAAACCGCAACTTTCAACATATCAAAATTTTATTATGTTCAAGATCTCTTAGTTTAAGTAAGAAACGAATCTGTCTACTGTGACAAGTCTGCACTCATATCAGGACTTTAATATCACAAGTGTGGATTATTAGATTATTAGTTTATTAGTTTATAGGTGTACTCTTTTCGTTGTTAGTGTATACAAGGAATTGACCACGGACGAGCCGATCATCTCTGGAATTCTGGAGTTGAGCAGATCTAGTAACGTAAGGCGAGAACATTGTTTTACCGTGACAAAATAAGGTCAAGAAAATTATTTTGAGTAGAGGTTAGGTAAGGTTAGGTATTGTAAGAAGCACTTGACCCTAGCAGATTGGGTTATTTTTTATTAAAGATGCTTTTTTAAAATTAAAAAGTATAATTGAAATCTATTTAGCTTTATAAAATCTTAGTCCTTATTTTCGCGATTCTCTTGTTGTCTCGTCGTATTTCCCAATCAGTTCAAAACAAAGGCATCGCAGTCAGTATCATAAATAAATGTTTTTATTGTTTTTATAGACAATTTTGTTTAAATAATTACATTTGAAATAACGTCGAGGCACATTCAAAAGATTAAATAAGATTATTGCATTAAAAAGAAATATTTCATAACAAGGGAGTTAACCTTTAAACCATTCAGGAAATAATTGGATTAGCTCCCTTCACCATCCGTGTGGCGTTACTTGTCATATAGTTAAAGAAGAAGAATAAATTATGTGACACGTCAGCACTGAATTTTGTTCAGCCTGATTTTGAAAGTGGAGTGGTGGTCACCTTGCTACACAACGCTCCGACTACAGGTTCGTACTCATGGCCACCCCGAGGTCAGTAAAGTCATCTTCGTCCTGGCTGGCCAGTAGCTGAGTCGTCGTGCTGAATGAAGGACATGAATAGGAGTCTCTGTGTACAGCCGGGCTGTTTGAACAGCTGGGGAGTAAAAGAAAACAAGGGCACTGGTCTAATGTGTGAGCTTTTTTAAACTCTAAGCATTGCTTAAGGTATCAGTGATTTATATATAGTTCTAAAGATATTTCCCACCTTCATTGTGATCTTTGAACCTAGTCAAGGGAGAAATTTGGGATTCATGGGAAGACGATTTCTTGAATTTTCCTAGAAAATTTCGCATTTCTTCATCATTGCGGAAATTCCCGCATTTACCCTTACTGCTTATATCAGCGGTTCTCAATCTTTGGGTCGCAACCCCTCTGGGGGCCGAACCGCCCTTTCCCAAAGGTCGCCTAAGACCGTCGGAAAACACATGTACTCTACTGTTATGAGGTAGCAAAGAAACAAATTTTGTGTTTGGGGTCGCCACAACATGAGGAACTGTTTTAAAGGGTCGCGGCATTGGGAAGGTTGAGAACCACTGACTTATATCTTGTGTGTCTTATAATTCAACAAACCTTTTTTTTTAAATATCCAAATGCCTTAAAAAAAATAACCTTATTTTTCAATCTAAGCACGGTACCACTTGCTCTTACAACAGTCAAGAGTGCCGATAGCCTTGTAAATAGGTGATCTGATTTTTTTCCCCTTCTATTATGCAAGCACTTACGTACTTTACGTAGCCTATCGGGGACCACTCGTTCGGAGCTGACGTATCAACAATAACAATATTTCAAGAGAACCTTAAAGTCAATGAATCGATCATTGTGCTCACTCACCTGACATCTGTTTGGTGATGGTCGGAGCTGACTGGCCGAACAACACACACGTCTTGCCCGGGGGATAACGGGGTAGAGCAACAGTTGAGAATGTCCTCCGCTAGATCCTCGCTACATCGTCCACTGTCCAGCTGGCAGTCGTCAGCGGGCGTGGGGGACAGGTCGCTAAAGGACGAGTCCAGAACACTTGCTCCTTCAATAAATAAATTTATCTCGTTTTGATGAAGTGCCGAACCGTGGGCGATGACGTCCGCCGTCGTTGAGTGAGAGGTCACGGGTTTGTCAGGTCCGGAAATGGCGTCATTTTCAGAATCATCACCAACGCACTGACTGGAAGATGGCGGCACAGCTTTCCCGTCCAACAGAGAACCACGTCTGATGGCGATTTTACATTCCACAGAACTGAGCTCGACCCCCGAATCTTCACAACAGCTCTCGAACCCACATTCTCTGAAGTCTGCTGCTACCTCAGATCTCAAGTCCTTTGCATCGCCACCACCCCCTTCTTCCTGTATGTGTTCATCGCTGTCGTGAACCGCCGCCATACTACCACCCACGGAAACGCTCTCGTTTCTGTCTCTCTTACACAAAGTTGAGGTGCCAGATTTTAATTTCGTTGCCGATGGCTTTTTGGATATTTCGGCGTCATTTTCCGATAATTGCTCATCCTCTGTGCCAACGGCCAAGTTTGTTTTTTTGGACACCGATGACTGTTTTTGCTTATTCGCAGTGTTCTTTAACTTTTCACTCTCGGCGGTGTCCTTGTCGTGACTGCTGGAACTGGTAGACGCGACGCTGTCTCCACCGGCGGCCTCTTTGTGGGCGTCTCCCGTGACTTCCTTCCTGTCATCACTGCCCGCTACGTCCTGCTCGTCATCCACAAAGAGGGGATTACGACAACCTTGAACACCGCTGTCTGTGTTGGCTTGACCGTTGGTCAGTCGTTCCTTATCATCGGATTTCATATTTGAATCATGACTTTCTGCAAGATACATAGTTGGTATGCCTATCAGAGCATGTTAGAAAAGAAATATTTTCTGGCAGTTCTACACAAAAATAATGGAAACTTTTCTACACAAAAATAATGGAAACTTTTCTAAACAAAAATAATGGAAACTTTTCTACACAAAAATAATGGAAACTTTTCTACATAAAAAAAATGGAAACTTTTCCACACAAAAAAAAAAAAAATTGGAAACTTTAAAACCAAAATCAAATCAAAAAGAGTTTAGCAGATTTTTTGAGCAAAAGAAAAATAAATATGTATGCAAACCGATAAATATTTACGACCTATAGTACTCTCCGCAATATTAGAAGTTAACATTAAAAAAAAAATAGTTTTGAAACTTGTATTATAGAAGAGTGGCGCAAGATGGATGTCACAAATGACTGGGTTGGGATTGAAATATGGCGCGCCATTGATATTCATATAACTTATAATGTGTTTTGTTCGGGACTTCCCCATATGTGGCACCACATTTATTTAATGATAAACGTGCTGAGGTGCGATTTCCGGGGGAAGTGAGGAATGTTTTGGGAGAGAGCTTATGGAGGTTGAGATTAATGGAGGTTAACGTTGCGTTTGAAAGTTGAAGAAACATTACTAGACTATATTAATCTATCAATACATTCTTTTGTTTACAATAGTTAATAGGGAATTCCTTGGTTATTCATTAACGTCTGTGTTGTCTTCGTTAAAAATCCTCAACGTCTGGATACTGAACGTTCGCAGAGAGGTACAGCCCCGCATTAATCAACACCAATATTACTTGGTACGCGAAGGGCCGTACCTTAGAAGATCTCATTCTGTGACGACCTATAGTACTCTCCGCAATATTAGAAGTTAACATTAAAAAAAAAATAGTTTTGAAACTTGTTTTATAGAAGAGTGACGCAAGATGGAAATTTAAAATGAGAGCAAACTTAGTATTGTGTTGAACGATAGCCAATATGAGCAAGTGCTGTTCTAGGATGATAGTAAAATAGTCACTTTTAGTAGTGGTGGGAAGGGGGGGGGTCTTTAGAGACGTAAATTATATCCACCCCAGCCCAAGGAAGTCCGGCCCGGTTGCTGTGTAAGCATCAACCCGGCTGGCCAGGCGTCCCTTCTCTGATGCGGCTTCACTCGCATAGTCAATCGAGTGGAAGGGTGGGTGGGGCTGTCTCAGGGGCGGGGAGCCCTCGGCATGCCGCTTCGCGGCCTGACTGGAATAAAGACCACGGGGGGAGTGGTTGAATGCCAGTTGGGGGCGGTGGAGGTGTGTTGGGGAAGACCTTATGAGCCTTGGCTCGATGGTCTGCTGATTTTCTTAAGTATGTTAGTTAGTAGAATACGCTTTGCAAATATATCTGTACCGCCAAAGGCGTAGGAAGGTGGCTGGAAAGCCGGTCCGCCCCATGGCGGCACTAATTTAAATTCATTTTGAGGGGTAGCATTTAATCTGCATTTTTGGTAAACTTGAAAAAAATTGTCAAAGGAAAGCAACGCGATAAATAAATGTTAAATTTTAAGAAAGATTATTATCTTTTAAATTTAGGAAATGAATGTTACATGTGACAGACGCGACTATAAATGTTAACTTAAAAATTAAAAAAAAAAAAGAAGAAATGTCTGTGAGAGACGTTTGTAAAAGGAGACATGATTTGTTTTGATATTGCTTTATAAAAACAATACAGAGGTTTGATGGCACTTAGAGCTACTTGAATGAATCCTTATCTTACTGTCCAGTGTCATGAAATCTAACCTGCATTTTCATAACAAACACAAATCGATGAGATAACTTCTCGTTAAAGTGAGAATTGAGTCTGTTGAACTCTCCACCCAAAGACCGCATCAATTTCTATTTTTAAAAATGCGCTGAAATAGCAATGTATCCTTATATGAGCTCACCTAAAAATTGTCGAATTGACAATCAAAAAAGAAATTAAAAAAAAAAACGAAAGAACCAGAGAACCAGAGATTGTACCACGAAATCCATCGGGCACAGAAGTAAATGACGTCATCTTCATATTGACCGCTTCACCGTTTCCAATTTTTCCGGACTCGAGGTCATCGCAGCCGGCAGCCGTTCCGTTGGTACCAATGTACGTTGATGCTCGGTTCCTGAAAAATTATAATTTTCTTTTTTAAAAGAGTGTTTTGTGGGGTTAGAGATTTCTCAAGATTACATTGTTTCGAAATAAGGGGCTCTTACATTATGAACACTACACCCTTAAAAAAAATTAAATAGAAGCTAATGTAACACAACAATTTAAGTTGCGACTCTGACAGCACATGAGATATCTATTTGTTGACTTTTGCTATATCTATATGTACCATCTTAAGCATCAATGGAACAACTTGAGGTATTATTTTACACAGTTTTAGAACCACTGAGATGCTTTAAAATTAGAAACAAGCAAAAAAAAAATGTGGGGGACAACAGTGAGTACCTCTTGTTTTACCCATACCCACAATTGAGTTCTTACTTTTGTCTGTTCTTGATGAGCGATGTGATGATCATGACGAAGAAGGCGACAATCAACATGATGATGACGACAATGACTCCCACCAGCCACTCGGGGAGATGGTCGGCAACTACGTCATCGTGGCTACTCTCATTATGCTGAAATGGCAGAGAAAACGGAAATTAGAGATCACAACGAGCTGGTGTCACAGGGAATTGGCAGTGTCATAAACAAAACCATTGCCGAGTATTGAAAGAATGACTACAGCTTCTGATAGAGAGTATGCAGCGAAAGACGAATGTCATAGAATATAGCTTGTCTTATCAAACCGTGGGATCCGAAAAGCCCTGTCTCGTTACTCTTGGAACTACATGGGCTAAGGAGAGGAAGAAGGTTTATTTGCATTTTGAGCATAATTAATTGTCAAGTGAAGCGAAAACATTTAGATTTTTTTTTATTTAATTGTTTAGGTTTGTTAAAAGAATTTAGGCTATTAATAACTGACATAGCTATTTATTACATCTTATAAAGACAGGGTACCTATAATTTAAAGCGCTATTTATTACACGTTATAAAGACAGGTCACCAACTATTGACAGAGCTATTTATTACATCTTATAAAGACAGGGTACCTATAATTTAAAGCGCTATTTATTACATGTTATAAAGACAGGTCACCAACTATTGACAGAGCTATTTATTACATCTTATAAAGACAGGGTACCTATAATTTAAAGCGCTATTTATTACATGTTATAAAGACAGGTCACCAACTATTGACAGAGCTATTTATTACATCTTATAAAGAGAATGTACCAAAGCATCATCAAATTAAGCAGTTCATTGAAAAGGGTGCTCTCATTGTGTGTGTATTTTCTGTGGACGCAATGTTTCGTGTGCGCAGTGCTCTCACGAGTTTTTATTGACAGTGGGCTTTTCCCTTAAGGGAATATTCGTGCTTTTTAATAGATAAACTCTTACATTTTTTCCGGTCACCCATGCAAACATTATACTGTGCTACAAAATAGTAATAAAGTACACAGTAATAAGACTGTTTGTTGTGCTAATCCTTAATGTAGTAATTTGCACATTATATGAGAACATTTGCCTCATTAGCCATCTGCGCACCCACAGACAGAACTAGCACAAATCTGATGATTAAAGTGGTCATGGTCGACCCTCGACCGATGAACAACAGTTTAGTGTGCTTAAAATCCGCCGAGGTCACTCAAGGGTCAGTGGGGGCACTGGTGAGACATGCCAGGAAGGCATGGTCTGACTTTGCTCCCGGAGAAGCCCCCATCATTCCCCTGCATCTACGGCACAAGACAATTTCGTGCCGGAATCATCGGCCTCATCAGCCATCTGCGCACCCACAGACAGACTAGCACAAATCTGACGATTAAAGTGGTCATGGTCGACTCCGGACTGACGAACAACAATTTGATGTAGTGTCTTAAGTGGTGAGATGTCTGTAACTGTGAAGGATTTGTGAAAGTTTTTTAATAGATCAGTTCTTGAGATTGTGTAGGGTGGAAGAAACTCATTTTGGGCCATGTGAATTGTCTGGATCCGGAGATCCAAGTTTGTGTATTTTCTTACATGAGCTATACAAATAAAATGTGTGCTCGGTCAGTTATGAACGTTTAATGTAAGTTTGTTTTGATGCACACAAATAAACGTCTTTCCTGTGCGCGGTGCTTAAGATGGTTTGGCACATTGCATGAGAACACAGTGTTGATTTCTTTGCCAAACTGACGCCCCGTGGGAGTAAATACCGCCGAAGGCAGCACTTCTGCTAGAAAAATAAATAAGATAAAATAATAATATTTCGTGTCTGTCTGATATAGAAAAAATGCCAATATACCAATGTACACAGAAATATGCCAATAAACCAACGAACACAGAATAATATTTAACTGCTATATTAACCCATTATTGCCCACTGTAGCCCCAAAAAGGAACGTTTAAAAAAGGCACCACTTTGAAAAATTACGCTCTTCCGTGTAGCAGTAAGTTTGGTTTTTCCAATGAATTTTGATTTTTTTTAGCAATTGAAAAAAAGCAAGCGATCAAATCAAATTAACAAAGCAAGTGCTATCTTCCTAATGACTTAACATATAGTAACTCTTCTGTACCTATAATACTGATCTTAAGTCAGGTTCTATAACATCTTATGAATATCAAATGGGTTAAATTTTTACTAATTTTTCTTCCGCTTCATGTGTGCATCCCATTATTGGAACAATGAACATGAACATGACAGTGCTTTTCGCATAAGATTTTATATTGTTGGTCGTCAGGATGAGAAGAAATTGTACCATAAATTATATTTTCGAGGTATTTGGAGGAGGTTGAGAGGACATTTAGTAGTGCCACTGTGTATGTCACAGTGCCACTCTGTATGTTATGCAATCAGACAATGGCGAGAAAACTGAAGGAGATAGCAATGACGAAGATGAACCGAAATGCAACAGTTTTTCTAGAAGGCTTTTTCAGGCTCAATATGAATCCCATGCTTTGCGACCACCTAGTGATATTAGAGATATACTAAGAGATCAAACATTATTCAAATGGCCCTTCCAGGCCAGACATTAAATACATGGGAGACAATGGAGCGGCATCTAACCTGGATTCTTATAGCGTAAGCCAACAAAAGACTGCTAGTGGCGGCTAATGGTTTTCTCAGCATTGAAAATGGACAAAGCAAGATATGCGTCTTGCGTTGTGAAAACTCGATCTGTTAGATCTTTCAGAGCTTTTCACAGAAACTTCCCAGCATTGTCAATGGACAAAGTAAGATATGCGTCTTGCGTTGTGGAAACTCGATCTATTAGATCTTTCAGAGCTTTTCCCAGAAACTTCCCAGCATTGTAAATGGACAAAGCAAGATTTGCGTCTTGCGTTGTGGAAACTCGATCTGTTAGATCTTTCAGAGCTTTTCCCAGAAACTTCCCAGCCTTGTCAATGTGCAGCATCCATCAAGTGTTCAGAATTACAACAGGTACTCGGGAGGATTAGGCAGAATGGACGAAAGAGTGATATGTTCCGCTGCTTTTCTTTCTAACCAATTAACAGTCAACAGTGCATGTCTGCTGTATCAACTGACACCAGTCAACAGTGCATGTCTGCTGTATCAACTGACACCAGTCAGCAGTGACTGTCTGCTGTATCAAGTGACGCCAGTCAACAGTGACTGTCTGCTGTATCAACTGACACCAGTCAACAGTGCATGTCTGCTGTATCAACTGACACCAGTCAACAGTGCATGTCTGCTGTATCAACTGACACCAGTCAACAGTGACTGTCTGCTGTATCAACTGACACCAGTCAACAGTGCATGTCTGCTGTATCAACTGACACCAGTCAACAGTGACTGTCTGCTGTATCAACTGACACCAGTCAACAGTGCATGTCTGCTGTATCAACTGACACCAGTCAACAGTGCATGTCTGCTGTATCAACTGACACCAGTCAACAGTGCATGTCTGCTGTATCAACTGACACCAGTCAACAGTGACTGTCTGCTGTATCAACTGACACCAGTCAACAGTGACTGTCTGCTGTATCAACTGACACCAGTGTATCAAATAAGGCGTGGGGATCTTGACTAATCCAGTGCAGAAATCGTCACCAAACATTTTGAGAAGTACTCCCACTGTTTGCCAGGAGGCTATTCCATGCAAAAATTTGAAAAAGCTCTGCAAAAGTGTACCATAAGCAGTACGCTTTCACAACGGAGGTTCATTTTGCCAACTAAGCTCAAACTAGATGTCTCTGAATGCGTCGAAATGACAACGAAGATAGTGTTTTTAAAAAATGCTGTGTCAGAGTCAGTATAAACTGCTTTGAAATCTTTCAATGTATTTGTATTGTTTTCCTAATACTTGGAATTTAACCCCCCAAAAAAAGACTTGCGGAATGTTTTATACAAAACTCATTTAGGTCCTCATATAACAAGTTTCTTTGACATATTTTCATTAGAATTAATGTGGGAAATGATGGGTTAAAATGACAGATTGCCTCGGGATATAGGTCAACACATTCATTCCCTGCATGCTAATGAGTTCAACAAGTCTATCGAATAGTGGAATTTAATCAACCAATCAACTCATTGAAACAGGTTTGCGGAATGATGTAAATTTCTGAAATTATTGATAAAATTATGTTGGCCATATCAAAATCCAGTATCAATAAATGAATATCAAATCAATTAAGAACTTAAAAAATAAGAGGATAATAATGGGAGAGACTGCAATCTAGAAAATGAGTCAAACAAAGTAAGGTCAAACCTGAAAAAAAAAAGAACGCAACAAAACAACGAACGTGTCGGCAGGAAGCCTCCGTCAGCGAAGAAACAACCGAAAAAAAAATCAGATTTTAAAAAAAAAAAAAAATAGCACTTAGAAGAGGAGTAGTGTCCGAGAGGGAGGCAAAAGAATTGTGCTGAAGAACTTAAAATAAGGGTTGGTGTTATTTAATCACTGTCCAGTTTTTATTCAGTACATTAAATTAAATATTACTAATTATGATTAATATAAATATTAAAAAACAGCAACCAAATAACAAAACTCCACAACCAGTCCTGGTCCTCCTTTCACCAATTTAACAACATGTACAATTTTAACTTAACAATAAAAATCTGTATATAGTCAGCATTTTTTACTCGTGGGGATTTGAATAGAACCTTCGTGAATGAATGGCACTAGCCCCAGCAGGCTTGCTTACTGGCATAGAATATTAGTAAATACGGAAATCAAACTTCACATGGATTTCAGATATGCCAACTTTCCTATGATATTTTATTCAAAGTTCGAAATGTATTTCAATAATTGATTACAGATCCGTTTGGAACTTTCTGAACCCATATGTGTTTTGTTACTCACTACTGCCCGCTTATAGAAAACGGAGAACTAATTGTGTAATTAATTTATCTTTAAAATTTACGAGAAAAATCAATAATTTAAATACAATTTTATTGGTAGAAAATGTGCTAAAACCTACATGAAACTATTTCAAGAAATGGACAAACATATAGAGATGTTCTCAAACTGGAAGATTTAAAGAAAACGATAATCTCTAAAGTTTATCACAACCCCCCCCCCCCCCCACAATCACAACGGTACCACCACAGCACCAGCACGGCACCCTGACGGCACCACCACGGTGATTAAAAAAAAACCCATCCCATTCATTTCATACTATTGTGTTTCACAACATTATAAGACTCACCCCCAGCTCCAGATTTTGTAAATCCGAGTGAAATATCTGCTCCAGATCCTCATCGATGTGATAGTCCAAGTCGTTCTCCGCCATCTTTCACTTTGATATCCTGAGCAGCGCCTCCCCTCTCCACACACGCTCTAAATCACGTTAATATCCACGATAGAACCGGTTATCTTACCGGCACAAAAAACTTCCTGTCCAGTAAATGCATTGAGGCTATGGATACTCGTATTCCTAGTTATTCTCTAATAATGCGCTGGGAAATTTGACAATTTTATAAGCACGCAGACAAATTGTGACAAATTCCCTTGGCTGGTTTCTATTGTTCTGAATTTTGAAACTTCTCAACTCATAGCCTCTGCTTAGATAACACAAATAATATTTATTAAAAAAACAACAACTAAATACTCAATGAAATTGTCCAACTTCGACACGACAAAATTATTTTATGTGTGTTTAATGCTGAAATACTACACTTAACCGGAAGATGGCAATTTAAAATGTATAATTCTTCAACAATCTCATAGGTAATTAATTTAACATCGAGATTCTCTATTTTTTTAAAAATTACAAAAGCTATAATATGCAAATGAGATAACCTATAAGTTAAATATACACATAAATCTATATTTATATTCTAAATTAATTATTTCTAAAAACACAAACTATTTTACTTCAATTCATCTTCGCTTCATTTTTCTACCGTCAAAATGAAAAACACATACATTTTGTATACTGTCATAGCCTAACGTTGGGTTCGTCTGATGACCGCGTTAGTCCAGTCAGTACAGTCAGGCCAACGATGTCAGCCGCGGATCAAGACAAAAAAAAATGAAAATTGCAGAAACGCTTTTGAGTTAAAGGGCGAGCGGTGGGGTGGACAGCGCCCCCAAACGGATTCCCGTTCCTCTGACGACGTGAGAACTCGACAGCTATGCCGCCCAGCGGTGGGTGATGATGATAAGTTTAATCCGTCGGAAAGGTGAAGCTGAAAAAAATTGATTGGCAAGACGAAATGAGAGCTTACAAGATCTGAAGTCTGAGAGCCAACTGATGCGGCATGGGTTACAAGAAGATGTTGACATTTTAAAAAAAAAACTTTTAAAATTGTTTTTTTCCACCTCTCCTTCTCGTCTGCTTCAAATCATGGAAGGTCGGAGTAACTCCCCTCCCCCTGGCATAGTGGACATCAACTCTCGCCAACTGCGGTAAAAGTTGATTTTTTTTTGTGTGCGTTGTTTGAGGGACCGTCTCATAGTGTGTTTCATTAAAAGTTAGCGCACTCTAAGGTGGTAGGAATATCTTGGTGAATAGAAGACTATGCTTAAAATGATGGTGTATATTTGATCCATATTTTGATAATCTATTTGAGATCAATGTAGATCCAAGCATAAGACATATTTGTGACTTCAACAATGTAGCCTACATTTGCTTGTTATTTTTCTGCATTGAGTGCTGATTAAAAATATTGCACTTCTTAAAAATAAATCTACCTCTCATTTTCTTGATTGGTGTGCACATTAACTAAATAGTTAGTCGAAAATATAAGCCGGCCGGGGGGGGGGGGGGGGGGCAATGTCTTAAAAAGACAAATAATTGTTAAAATCTGCCAAATGACACAGCATTGTTAACATCTGCCCAATTACAGAGAATTGTTAAAATCTGCCCAATTACAGAGAATTTTTAACATCTGCCCAATTACAGAGAATTTTTAATATCTTCCAAATGACACAGCATTGTTAACATCTGCCAAATGACACAGCAATTTTAACATTTGCCAAATTACAGAGAATTGTTAACATCTGCCCAATTACAGAGAATTGTTAAAATCTGCCCAATTACAGAGACTTTTTAACATCTGCCAAATGACACAGCATTGTTAACATCTGCCAAATGACACAGCATTGTTAACATTTGCCCTATTACAGAGAATTGTTAATATCTGCCCAATGACACAGCATTGTTAAAATTTGCCCAATTACAGAGAATTGTTAATATCTGCCCAATGACACATCATTGTTAACATCTGCCCAATGACACAGAATTGTTAACATCTGCCCAATGACACAGAATTGTTGTATGAATATTATGGTACGTTCTTGTTACCGCAATTGTTTGTTTTCTTATGGAAAGCTGCTGCCAGGTTATTTCCCCGTGTTGCCAGGTTATTTCCCCGTGTTGCCAGGTTATTTCCCCGTGTTGCCAGGTTATTTCCCCGTGTTGCCAGGTTATTTCTCCGTGTTACTAGGTTATTTCCCCGTGTTGCCAGGTAATTTCCCGTGTTGCCATATTACTGCAACGTGTCTTTACGCTACAAAAAATGTTGCCCCATCACTTCAAAATGATGTGACCTTATTTGAAGATGTTTTCATGCTTCTTGAAGATGTCGTTGTGTTGAATGCAGTATACAGATTTTCCCCGATCATTATTTAAGGAACATTCCATGGCCATCCTATCTGAAGACTGCAATATGTTTAGTGCTTATTTCTTTACTCATCGTCTGTTACAGCAAGTGTGCTATGCGCTAATGTTAAAGCTTTCACGGTACGTTGTTGACATGGGATAAGAATGGGTTCAAAAACATTTGACATCGAATGAAGTTATAATTAAAATCCTGTGACAGTTCATGACCAAACCTAATGACGTCTGATGTCATTGGCCCTGACCGCATGTGACATTCACCGAGGAAAAAAATCCCGACGACATTTGACATCCGCGGTTCGACGGCACGCTGATCGCACATCAAACAAGGCGCCATGTTTGACCAGGCATGAAAAGCTCGGGTCGTCTGCTTTTTCGCGCCCAGACGGATGATCCGAACCCGCGTACGTCAAACATCGGCCACAGCGGCCGGCTCGGCGCATGCGCGTGTTGAATCGTCGCGAGAGGGATTTACCCCATATAAGGCCGAAATGTTGAGAGGATTAAGACGGTCAGTTGTTTTTTTAAACACTGTTTAAAGGCGCTTGGGTCATCTTGATCTGGAAGCAAAGCGGCCTCATCATATCTTCTCTACGGTTAGAAACAATTGGGAATGATATACTTTAAGCTGGCGGCCTCACCATATCTTTTCTACGGTTAGAAAAAATTGGGGATTAAGTTACTTTTAGCTGGCGGCCTGACCATATCTTCTCTACGGTTAGAATCAATTGGAATTAAGATACTTTAAGATGTAAGCGATATATTTGAACCGTGGAATTTCTTCAAGGAAAACATCACGGAAAATTGAATATGTAACTTCTAAGTCCATGTTTTCTAAACATTTATTTTACTTAAAGCTATAGTAAAAAAAAAATATCTCGGACAAAAACACTTTTCTCAGCATCAAATTCTTTATAAAAAAAATGTTCGTTAAACTGTTAAACTATTTGGTGGGCTCCGAATGTAGAAACCACTGTTTCGGTTGTACATCGTCTCTATCGCATCGTTTATCACATATTATTGCATACCATAAGTGGAGTTTTGCACAGATCAAAGCATTACCCATCTGGAGTTTAGCACATATCAATTTATACCTTATCTGGAGTTTAGCACATATCATATTATACCCTCTGCTGAGTTTAGTACAGATCCAATGTTAACCTCTAATGAGTTTAAGTTAAGACTACATCACTGAGCCAAACAATTTGGGAAGTAATTTGTTACTCGACTGGTGTATTGGTTTTATTTCACCGTGTTATTTGGAACACTGGAGCCGCCCATGCCTCAAAAGATCCCGACTTGGCCACTTTGCTATGTTTGAGATAGGCATTCTTTCAAAATGACAAACTTCAAAGATTCAAAGCTTCCTTGAAAGTGTGTTGAATTCATTTTAAAATAAATAAATTATTTATATAGAACAGTATTACAAATGATCTAAGTCTAATCTTGAGTTCATTAGTGTTGAGCCTAAAGAGCACCTGGACACAAACATTTCACACACGTCTGGTCCAACTGAAAGGGGTTAACGACTACAGAGATGAAATAACTTGCCGCAGCCAGACTCAATCCTAACGTACTTTAACCCCTTGTCGACATTCACGGCCGTTTGTCGGTTTGTCTGTTTGTCCGTTTGGTGGTATTGTGAGCCCGGTCTGTGAACTTTTCACCTCGGGATCACTTGCTCACTTGTGACGGTGGCAGACAGGACCCTCCCTAATCGCCTTACACTTTTAAATCAGTGAGTATCATCCCCCCGACACCAACACGACCCGACTCCCGAACAACGCGTTTCCAAAAAAAAAACCCGTTACAGTTGATCTGTAATCCTGGGAAAGGGGGGGGGGCGCTAATCCTTGCAAACACCGTTTGGTTTGAATGGTTGCACGATTGTATCGTCCCTTGAAAGAGAAGAGGAATTCATAGTTTTTCTACAAATATTATTCACTTTCAAAATCTGTGAAAAATATGTCTACAAATCCACGGATGTGCAGGAAATTATGTGCAATGCAGATAATAACACTTAGTTTCCCTGACTATTTTGTAGTCAACACTTTATATAAATCCTTTTTGAATACACTCAGCGATGTTTGATCTGGATGTCCGAAATGTTTTTAGGACTTCAAAATCTCTGTTTTTTGTTGCTGTTTTTGGTGTTGTTTTAGTTAAAACCAACTAACATGTCCCCTGAAATACCGGGAGGACTGCGTTCAGATTGAAGCAATAAGAAATATACCAAGGGTAGAGGAAAACCTGACGGTGATGGTATTTGACCATCACCAACAAAGATTACTAGAAAGGACATACCAGGTGCCCATTGATGAAGACATCATAAAGAAAAGATGGAGGTGGACTGGGCATACTCTCAGAAAACGCTCAGAAAGCACCACCAGACAATGCCTAACATGGAATCCACAGGGAAAAAGGAAGAGAGGAAGACCTGGAGACGCGAGCTAGAGACAGACACGCAAAACATGGGATACACCTGGAAGCAATTGGAAAGGAAAGCACAGGACCGGGATGAGTGAAAAATTCGTGTGGACGGCCTATGCCCCAGACGGGGTAAAAAGTCATAAGAAGAAGAAGAGAAGAAAACCTGAAGAAGGACAATAACATGACGTGAAGGTTTCGGCCAAAAAGCCGTCGGCAGTATAAAAATAAAGAGTTAAAGACAGTGGCAAACAAGTGTTGTAGAGTTATGTCGTCTTCGGGAAAATGAACGAGCTAAGAATGTTCGAGGCTTATCAGAATTATACGTGACAAACAATCCACCAAAACAACTAACAAGCAAGTTGAATGTAACAGAATAAAGAACACGTTAAGTATACTAATACTTTATATACACATCGGGTATATATAATATATAAACTCTTCATACATTTGTTAAAAACATTGCAATGATAAAGCCAATTTTTTAAAAAGCTTTCTGTTGTTTTTTTTTATTTATTCATTGTCCTGATATCAATAGACAAATTAATGTTCCCAAAGGGCAAGGGGTAGAGGGAAAAAAGGGGGGAGGGCTTACATATGAACAAACATCCCATGGGCGTCTACACAGGGGGTGGGAATGGGTAAAATCCAGGATCCATCTCCTTCTCTTATCCAATAAGTTTGAATGGGTCAACGAGTCCCCTGTTAACTTGTCTGGATTATGGTGGGGATTGAACCCCAAGTCGTAAGTTTAGAATCGACCGCACAGTCCTCCAGCCATCCATCCCCCGTGGCACTACAGCAGCCTGCCTCGCCACTTCCTTCAATCCATACATCCATCAGAATTCAAAATATTAAGAATTAAAGGTCAATGAAGTCATACTTCTCTGGATTTGATAATTGGATTTGCTGAAAAGTTGTGAAGATTTAGATATCACCAAAAATGTAACAGTTCATTAACAAGGTCATTGGTCAACACTGTTCTTACAATTTTTTAACTTTCTATTGTTGTATTATTTATATTCATAGTGAAGTGTCGAATTAAATACCACAGTACCACGAACCACAGAATTGACGTAGTCCACGGGGAGCGGGGGTTTGCCTTCCACCACTCGGGGGGGGGGGGGTAAGACGCCCCTTCAACTACTCCAGCCTTGAAAAATAACCGCAAACAACAGAGTTGTAGATTTTGTGGTAACCCATCTCCCCCACCTCCTTTATAATAACAACAACAGCGACAAGAGACACAACAAACAACAACACACCAATCTATAACGACATATGAGGTGTTCGGTGTCATTTATGTGCTAACACCAATCTATAACGACATATGAGGTGTTCGGTGTCATTTATGTCATAGGGCCTAGGGGATACACTTAAGTTTTAAAACACTTGAATTGAAACTATTTAGGTGTAAAAGATGGCAACTTAATTCTAAAAGAAATAAACCATAATTTAACTTTTATCAGGTGCTTATTTCTGTAATTCCCCCCCCTTTTTTTTAAAACAACTCCCACACCCCCACACCCTCACCCCCACTTTCTTAGAAGTATTTACAGAAAGTTGGAAAAGTTTGTTCCTAATTCCACCCCCCCCCCCCGGTGCGGAACCCAGCGATCACCTAATCCGATCACTACCCGGTGTATCGATCGATCCGTGCCAGGCGTGTTAAGGCAGTAAAGTGTAAAAAAAAAAGGGGGGGGGGGGCTCGATCATACTGGTGGACCTGTTATTGGTCTGATCTGTCACCGCTGGGGTGCATGTTACCATATCATAAGAGGGAGGGGTGGGGTGGAGGGTGGGCAGGTAGGTCAGGACTTGTGTTTATCGCAAACAAAATGGAGGCGCTTAACAACTCAAAGACCATGAACATCGGTCTGAACTAGGTAAGGAAAAGTTAGGCAAGTTATGTTGACATAGCTTCAGACATATTCAGTTAGATCTTCACTAATACTTTATATAGTATATGCAGGTGATATTACTTCTTGATAGCTTAATGTAATATTATTGTAGTACTGATTAGCTAAACGTAATAAGGTTGTGGTGCTTGTTTTTAGTTTAACTTAATTTGATTGTAGCTCTAGATAGTTTTAATGTAATAAGATTGTAGTACTGGTTAGTTTAATGTGGATGGATGGGACTCGTTAACCTTGGACGGCAACTCATCTAAGAGAAGGAAACTCTGAATTCAAACCCGGCGATGGAGTCCCGATAGGCGGATAACATTGATACAATGAAACATTCCGGCAACTCCCGGGTGGATGGGACTCGTTAACCTTGGACGGCAACTCATCTAAGAGAAGGCAACTCTGAATTCAAACCCAGGAGATGGGGAGATGGAGTTCACATGCGCCTAACTGGCAGCAGTGATGCCTCTCGAACATCGAACCTTGTAACGCGCTTCGAGCCTTTGGGAATGAAGCGTGATTTCTCAAATTTCTCAAATAAACTTCATTATTATTAATGTAATAAGATTGTAGTACTGGTTAGTTTAATGTAATAAGTTTGTAGTTGTGGTTAGTTTCATGTAATATAATTGTAGTTGTGGATAGTTTAATGTAATATGATTGTAGCTGTGCCTTTGACTAGTTTAATGTAATATGATTGTAGCTGTGCCTGTGGCTAGTTAAATGTAATATATTTGTAGCCGTGACTAGTTGAATGCAATATGAATGCAATTCTGGTCGTTCGATTTGATGGCATTGTACTCCTGGCTAGGAGATTGCTATGAGATTCTGCTACTGGAATATTTTGATGTAACATGATCGCAGCTCGCATCAGTTCATATCTACGAATGCTGTGTCTTTTCACTGTAGAGGTACAAGGGAATACCTCACACTAACACCACGTCTTGAAGTATACATGGCAAGGAACTGCTGGGTCGATGCATACCAGATTAGTTGGTTTTTAATGCTATTGTACTGACGGGCGTTGCTATGTTTGTGGTTTATATGAATAGAAGTATTCGAATCTGCCGTTCACTTTAATTAGAAAGACTGATAACTTCCAACAACATTTAGATGAGATGTTTGATCATCCTTGATGGTCAAATCGGTTGCCGGAAATTTGATCGAAAGAAACTTCGTCAACGGAAAATTGATCAATGGAAATTTCATCGAACGGAAATTTGGTCAAATCTTCTTTTCAATTCACACGTTAAAATTTTCGTCAAATTTCTTTTTAAACGCACTAATCTATTCAGTAAAACCAAATAATGCGTTCAAAAAGAAATTTGACGCAAGATTTGAACGTGTGAGGTAAAAAAAAAGATTCGATCAAATTTCGGTATACAGGTAAAATCAAATATGGGAACTTTTTGCAATCATCAATTTTTGTCACCACCACGCACCCCCCTCCCCCCCACCAAATCTCTCTCACTCCCCATTTTTTTATGCACTTAAAAATTTCTGTCAACTACTTCTAGTCCCCCTTTCTTACGAACTATAGATTTTAATTTCTATCAACTACTTCTAGTCCCACTTTCTTACAGACTGTAGATTTTAATTTCTATCAACTACTCTAGTCCCACTTTCTTACAGAGTATAGACTTGTACAACAGAGACACGCCATTGTCCAATATGGTGGACTTGTCTTCAGGGGAGATTAATCTGCTGACTGGGAGGCTGTCCCCAGAGGACATTCCCTCGGTCCAGGCTCACGTGATCAGAGTTTACCTGTGCTCAGTTGGGACAGGTGAGTTTGATAATATGGAAGCGTTGTAAAAAGAAATGTCTGAACAAGAAATGCTTGTAACAAGAAATGTCTGTAACAAGAAATGTTTGTAACAAGAAATGTTTGTAACAAGAAATGTTTGTAACAAGAAATTGTTGCTTTCTCGCTGCCACTCCTTTACTACTAAAAACACATATCAACCAACATCGTCATCTCTCATAAACAAATACGTCACGAATACACAGCACATAGCGACAGCTACACAAATAATCTCAACACCAAACCACACACCCACAAAACACGAACACATCATTAACAACAACCTTTGTTTCTTTTTATTTTCTGTGAAATATCTTTTATTTACTTCATGAGCATTCTTGTGTAAATGAAGACAATCTTTATAACACTGCTCCTACAATTTAAGTTGAAATATTTTGGAAAAGGAAATGAGTAGCGCATAATAAGGGGAAAACATTCTGGAAAAATGGGTAAAAATGAGTGGGGAGGGGCATTTTCCCTCTGGTTTCTCCACGCCTTTCTAATTTCGGCTTTTCCCAGCGAGTTCATACATCGCTGACCCCTTTAAGGCCAGTGTTGTGTGTTGAGTTGGGCTCACATGACATGTTGGTGTTGATTCTTACAGACTCCGTGACTGAGAGGGATGCTTTTGTGGACCGTGTTTACCCCAGGCTTAGGGCCTACTGCCGGGACAAACACAGCCTGGAGTTTCAGGTAAAAAAAAAAATATCTACCGTCTGTCTGTCTGTTGGTTTGTCTGTTTTCCCTCTTGTCACAACGCAAGGAGGTTTTGGGAGAATCACAGAAAGTAAAGGGATAGGGATGAAGAGGGGAAGAGAAGAGTTGGATATGAGTGGACAGATGAAGAGAGGAATAGAGAGAAAAGAGGTGGGGAGTGGGGGATAGCAGTGAAGAGAAAAGTGGATGGAAGGATTCTTATCACAATAAGTCCCTATTATAAAAAAAATCTCTGTAGATGTAGCGGTAACTGTCTCTTGTACTTATTAACATCTATGCATTGTCGTCAACATGCTTTATAAAAATACTCCTAAATCCTATAGGAAATACTTGCTTTCGCAGACCTGTTTACCCTCAAGCTCGTAAAAACGTAGAACATCACCACAAAATCGTTCAATGCATTAATCTTAATAGTAAAAAATAAACACGCAGTGTATATATAATGTATACACCTCAAAATCGTACATTGTACGCCAAAATCGTAAGACTAAACAGGTCTGCTTACATCTTACGTAAGATATCCGCTTACACCGTATACTGAATAGTTATCTTCTTGCATCCCTCATAAAATATCTGCTTAGCCCATTAAACCTCAGCATGACAAAGCTTAAAAGACACACACACACACACACAAACTCCCTTTTTACGTAGCTTTTGAAATGATCAGTTGACCCCAAATTCGATATCAATTTCTAAGAGGTTAGGTAAAAATTTTAACAGTTTAAAATGTAAAATGTCTCACAAGACTCAGCCGTGGATCAAAATTTAGCTGTCCAAACCGTAGTAACTTTGGTTTAGACCATCGGTTCTCAACCTGTGGGGGGTCGAACGACCCTTTCACAGGGGTCGCTTAAGACCATCGGAAAACACATATACCCTACAGTTGTGAAGTAGCAACGAAAATAATTTTGTGTTAGGGGGCTGCCACAACATGAGAAATATATTAAAGAGTCACGGTATTAGAAAGGTTGAGAACCACTGGTTTAGACAGACTTCAAAGACGATGAAACAAACAAGAAGACAGCCAGACGACCAGCGCTCACGAAATTTAAAAAAAATATATTATAAAAAAAAAAAAGAAGAGACAAAAAAGATGGAAGTAAAAATAAAAATACAACAACCTATTACATTCCTGGTTCTCAAACCACAGAGAATGTGTCAAACCAGGAGGTTATCTTGAGATCGGCGATTATAGACGACCATAATTGTGAAATGACCATTTAACAGTGGCCGAACTAAATATATAGTGGTAATATAAGTATCACTCTACGACAGGGAAAAAAACGACCGGTAGGGCGGGGAAGTAGATTAGTGATTAATCCGAGGAAATTCATTTACTGGTCAGCGGATCCATTCAGGGTGCAAGCATTTGAACGCTTGGGGTATTCCAGATGTCATCTCTAGGATGTCATTTGATCCATATTTTGTAACCCCAAATCCTCCACAACCATGTTCTAAATTCACTTGAATCTCTAAAAGGCCGGATTTATAATACCAGAGACAAAATACTTACACCAAATATCAGTGAGATACTGTGTTCGAATACTTTGGACCAATCATAAAAAGAGGCCAAATTCGGACCGCGATTCGGCTAATCAGAAAGAAATAACAAATGGAGGACAACGTCATCTGAATGAGACCAAACTCACCCAACCGACAAAGATTCTCAAGTCTGAAGTGCAACAATTTAGCAGCCATTTGTAAAAATTCGACTCAACTCAGTTGGAAATTTCTCTGAGAATCCTCAAATACTCGCAACATCAGACCGGAAGTGACGCCCTCAATTTTCATGTTGTAGTTGGCTGTCAACAAGACATAATTAACGATGGTGTGCGAACCGCAGACGAATCCAGGGGGGAAGAAACAAGTTAGAGGGATAGAAGATATGCCACCAACCCGCTCATGTTATATTTACTCCTCTCAATGCACTCTTATCAACAAGACGCCAGATGTCTCACATTACCATCCTCATCCTGAACCTCATCCTCTGGTGTCAAAATAAGCTTTCCTTCATTCAAGCAAATTCAAGCTACAGTCGAGGAGAGCCACAGGAGGAGATTCATCTCACTTAAGGAACGAATCCCTACGTTATTTTATTTTTTTAAAAAGGCATTCAGATGGGGGACTATACCCTCTTTGATTACTGTGGTTACGCCACTACCTCTTGTTATTCAAAATAATTCCAGTAGTGTTTTCAAAGAGCAATGCTAAAGGGGGGGGGGATCTGACATGGTGCCCCAGATACATTTTAAATTCCCTTTCTATTTTCACCTACTCAATTAGCCATCGACACCTCCGACTTCTATACGCCATTCTTAGTCTCTTATACCCTAGTTTACCTACTCATGGGGGTTTTACGAAAAAGGGTTTTTACTATTTAGACCAGGGATCCCCAAAATGGGTGCCAGAGAAAGTCATTATAATAACAGGGGATACACTGACTGTTGGGTAATGATAAAAAATTTTAATATATTTTTAAAATTTCATCATTTAAGATTAATGTATTGAATAAGTCATAAGTCAAACGATCATTATCTAAGTCATCTAGTTCTCTTTGTATTCAATTTAACAAAATCAGAGGTCCATTTTTAAACCAAATTTTAAAATAAATTGTTACTTTTTAAGGGGTGCCAGACTAAGTCAACAAATTTTAAAGGGGTGAAAAACTTAGATTAACAATCGCAAGGGTTGAGCAATATTGAAAAGGTTGGGAGTCCCGGTGGTAGACGCATCAAATGCCCCAAAAACAGGAGGTACGACGCGCACTAAATGTTGCCGCCCCTCTTCCCCGAAAAAACTCAGCAGTTGGCAGAAAATGCCGCCCCTCCATATATAAATAGAAAAGAGTGCCACCAGGGAAGGACCGCGCCCCCTCCGCACCCCTCTTCTTACGCCCCTGCCTTCAACTGATTTCTTACCTATACCTCTTTCACGTATCTACCCACTCCTTAACTCTCCTTAAACCATTCGACTTCCCCATCTTTCCTTATCCGCATGCCAAATCACATTCCCTGCACGGCTTCCCATGGAAGGAAATCTCAACTCTCAAACATTTCAGTCAAACTTTCCTGAGTAGTTGCGGGAATCTTCAACACGACCAAAGTGGGGGTGTGGGGGGGGGGGTGTTAATCGGGGGGGGGGCCCACTGTTGGATCCACGGGGGGGGGGGGGTGTCCCACTGGCTTGACGAAATCCTGCGTCACTGACCCAGTTTCACAATTCAACAACTTAAACCCGATTGGCTTTACTTGACAGAGAACTTATTCTTGCTGCGATTATAATTTGTAAACATCACTTTTTTTCCATGTTATATTCAACACGCAAAGAGTGATCAACACCATACACAATAATTGCGCCATAAAATCAGTTGCTATTTTAAAAAAAAAAAAGTTAAACCTCAACTTAACTATCTAAAAAAGAATGCGAAATGAACAAAATTCCTTACAATAATAAATGTAAATAAAAACAATTTTAACATATTTGTAATGTTCTCTCTCTGAGTACACTGTCAAGGGTATAAGAATCACTGTTTTTAATATGAACGGTGTTTGGTTCCATGAGTTGTGTCATGAAAGTTATCATAGTGTCTGAATGATCAAATGAAATAGAAGAAAACCAAAGTGTGTGGATATAATGCGAGGGGTAGAGGGAGCGGAGAAAGAGAGAGAGGGAGAGAGAGTGGGGGGGGCGGAGGGAATTGATAAGGTGAGTCTGTGTGACAGATACATGGAATAAAGAGGAGCCCTATAAGTCACTCATAAAGTGTTTGTGTTCCAATATTCGGTCTACCTGTGTATTCGCTGACAGACAGTGTTGTAACAGTAAATACTGGAAGATGCTCGACAAGGGTAATAGATTATTTAAACATAAACATCATTTGTAAACAATTTCACCATCCTAATAAAGTGCATTTAATTTCAAGATCCAAAGAAATGGAAATGTTTTGTGTTTTTTTAGATTTCATGGTACATATTTATTTTCAGCACACAAATAAGTGCAATATTTCAACCAAGACATTTGACAATTATTAGAACAATTTAAGCACAAGACATCTAAAGTATTTCTATAGCGTACAAAATCAGCCATCAATGAAACCCCTTAATGGCTTAATTAGTGATAATTTAGATCTGGTAACCGCTGGGCGGGGGGCATGCCGGTAAATCTGTACAGACTGGAGAACAAAATAATGTTTATATCTTTCGGTCGTAACTTTAGTAGAAAAAATTTGCCCTGATTGAGCTGATCTTAGTTATCGGTGATGTCCCTACTTGTTGCCAAGGAACTTGCTCGTATTCCTTGATAAACTTGATGTATATTGGCTTGTATTGCCCATTGGCTTGTATTGCCCATTGGCTTGTATTGCCCATTGGCTTGTATTGCCCATTGGCTTGTATTGCCCATTGGCTTGTATGTAGATTTTATTTTGCTTTCGTTTTTTTTATATCGCTTCGAGCCTTAATTATGGATGAAGCGTGTTTTTTAAATCAACTTTATTGTTATTATTATTATGTAGGGAGTGGGTTGTATCATCGTATTTCTTGTTCAGTTTATATCTTCTTCATATTTATTTCCTGGTGTTTAAATAAATGTAATAAACTGTTCTTCAATTTTGGTTTTGACTTTCATTAGCCCATCACCCACACACCTTTCAAAATTAGTTTAAATACCACACTTTAATTTTACGAGGACTATGACCTGGACGTTGAGTCCAACTGATAAGGTCAGGCATCAACGTTAATTTCTTTACTGAATTACAATGAGTTATTTCGATGTTTTGGTAATTCCTTGAAGGTGATGGACCTGAACTGGGGCCTATCACCCAATATCCTAGGGCGGCAGCAGGACTCCACCGCCTTACGTATTCGGGAAATCCAGAGATGTCAAGACTTATCCGCGGGTCCAAATTTTATTGTAAGTATACAAATGTTGACCTAGTTGCATATGGAATTTGTATGTTTCCATACTCCTGCAGCCCAATAGCACTTGAAAAGTAACTGACCTTTTTTTTTTGGTGGTCAGTCTTGCACCCAGTGACGTAGGTAGGGTGCGGCGGGGTCGGCGATCTGTACCCGAGCAGCATATTCGACCAAGTGCCGCGCCTTTTCAAGGAATTGGGAAGGCAAACTCTAGGCTCACCCCTAGCGACACTGATAGTAGCTACGCCCCTGCTTGAAATACATTTAATTTTTCGGATATTCATTTCAAATAAGCCAATAAGATGCATGGTTCTAATTCAGCCCTTTTGTTAGCGTGTAAGTAAATTTGAAGAAAAACATTTTATTTATGAATTCATGTATGTCCATGCACATATTGCGTGAATAATATTCTACATTATTTAACCACAGGCGTTCATTGGTCAAAGATACGGCCCACATTCTGTACCTGACGTCATCTTGTCTGACGAGTATGACATCATACGGATGGCCCTGCACGGCCATAAAGGGAGGGACACGCGCAACGCCCCGCTGCTTGACCAGTGCTACGTCATAGATGAGAACAACATACCGCCGGTGCACGTGCTGAAGGAGAAGACTGCCCTGGTCCCGGAACTCAGTGATGTAGGTCATCGTGTCTTTTTCTGTTTCAAATAACGCTTACTAAACAGGTCTTTGGATCTTGTGATTAGGTCACGGGTTTCTAAAACGCTGAGCTGTTGTACCACCTAAAAAAACGATTAAAATTAATCTGCCACCATGTGTATGATTCGTCATTTTGACTAAATAACTGAGTTTTTCCTGTTGTTAAAACTATATCTCTGTGTACCACCAGAAACAACGTTATTTACTTGTAGCACAGTCTCGAGTAATCTTTTATTAATCTTCTATAAATACATAGTCATTAATCTTTTACAAACACACGGTCCAAGTTAGCTAGCACATGTATTAAAGCATAAATTTCGACAGAGAACCAATCAGCGTTATGCTGGAGCCGGTTCGGTCAGGTTAGGGTGAACCGGTTGGTAAATTTTGACTATTCTACCTAACTGGGCTTTAAAATGTTTCTAAGTAATAAAAAAATTCAAGAAACAGAAATAGAAATTTTACGAATTAAATAACTGATAAACTTGGAATTGTATTTGTCAATCTCTCGGTAATTATCTTGAAGCCATTAGAATGTGGACATAGTAAATCTAAGTACGTATAGCGCCTGCTACCGAAAACAAGACATTGGCGTTTTTTTAAATATAAACGAGAAGTACCGAACCGGTTGTCTTCTGATTGGAAGCACACCGCTGGAACAAATTATCAAGACATTACGTGCACTTTCACAGAGTAAACTTGAAAAGCATTGAGATTCAGGGCCTGGGTTTTCTCACTTTGAGACGCCATCATGGGGTTTTAAAAAATCCAAATGAACTATTAAAGTTGAAAACGAACAGCACTCAAACGTAACAGATATTTGCATGTTCTCTCTCAAACATTGCCATGCGCATTGATTCTAACGGAAGTTATTCAAGAGCGGTGTTTTACAAACGGAATCGGAAAACCGATCCTATTGGCTGATGACTCAAGATAAGGATATTTATATTTGAAAATTACCTAATTTTTTTTAACGTGATCCAATTTAAGTAAACGTTTCTTTAATATTTTTTTCTCACCGAGTAAGGCTGCAAAAGTGTATTGTGCAAGGGCCGTAATAGAACTTATTTTCCACATTTGAGAACTTCTGGTGGAATTCCATCATTGCCAGGGGCTTTCCCACAGGCGAGACAATCGATGGCTCTACGTAGCTCTTCTAGGGTGGGTAGGGTATCAAGCTCATCCATGACCGGCAGGTCTGGGATATCGTCCAGGGCAGCGGTTGAGACATGGTTCATTGTTGCGTATAGTTCCAAGTATTGCTCAATCCACCGTTTGAGTTGTTTATCCCGATCAAAAGTTCCCCTGTTTTTGACATTAAGGGCGCAGTCTTGGAGGTCAGAGGCCCTGTTGCTTGTTTTATATTCTCGTACATAGCCTTTGCATCTCCTCTATCAGCAGCTGACTGTATGCTGGAGCTTAGATTGAGCCAATATGTGTTAGCGTAGTGGCGAGCTGCCTGCTGGGTGCAAATGTGTACATGTTAAATATTAAATAAATCATGTGCCGAATAGTATTTTTGTCGTGATCGAAATTTTTAATGATTCTATTTATTATATTATTTAAAGGATACCAATGATGTGCGCATTTATGGTGAGGCAAAGTTGGAGAAACTGTATGAAGATGTCAGATGCCTTCTTCGAAGAGGGGTAGAGATAGCTTACCAGAATGGTATCATGGACAGCGAGACAAGGGACAGATACTTTTTCTCTGGTCAGTTGTTAGCAATAAACGATTCTGGTTGCTTGACTTCGGGAAAATATTTGTAACTAATATGATTTGTTCACACTGAGTTATTTTGTTGATTATTAGCTACATCGAGCAAATATCTGCATACTGCTCCAAATATCTGCATACTGCTCCAAATATCTGCATACTGCTCCAAATATCTGCATACTGCTCCAAATGTCTGCATACTGCTCCAAATGTCTGCATACTGCTCCAAATATCTGCATACTGCTCCAAATGTCTGCATACTGCTCCAAATGTCTGCATGCTGCTCCAAATATCTGCGCACTGCTCCAAATGTATCTGCATACTGCTCTAAACATCTTTTGTTCCTTCGTTAAAACCATCAGCGACCTAATGCATATTTCTGTGATGGCAAAGTGACTTAATTGACATTTGTATCTCAATTTCAACAATGGCCTAGAGTTTATATAATATTGACCACAAAGACATTGTAATATTAACTGATTGACCACAAAGACCTAGTATTATATCTGATTGACCAAAATACCTAGTAATTAAATCTGATTGACCACAGACCTAGTATTTATATCTGATTGAACACAGACCTAGTAATTATATCTGATTGAACACAGACCTAGTAATTATATTTGATTGAACACAGACCTAGTAATTATATCTGATTGAACACAGACCTATTAATTATATCTGATTGAACACAGACCTAGTAATTATTATCTGATTGAACACAGACCTAGTAATTATATCTGATTGAACACAGACCTAGTATTATATCTGATTGAACACAGACCTAGTAATTATTATATGATTGAACACAGACCTAGTAATTATATCTGATTGAACACAGACCTAGTAATTATATCTGATTGAACACAGACCTCGTAATTATATCTGATTGAACACAGACTTAGTAATTATATCTGATTGAACACAGACCTAGTAATTATATCTGATTGAACACTGACCTAGTAACTACATGTATATCTAATTGACCACAAAAACCTATTAATTATATCCGATGGACCACAAAGACCCAGTGTTTATAACTGATTGACCACAATGACACACTATTTATTCTGTGCTCAGATTTAGAGAACGAGATTACCCTGGGTACAGAGTCTAACGACGACCCAAGCAGACGATGTGTTCTCATAACGAGAACTATCGATGACCTCGGGAACTACGTCACTGACCCCAAAGTCCGACGTTTTGCTGACTTGAAGTACAACGAAAGAGAGGAACAGTTCGAACTGTCTCCGGACTCGGCCAAAAGCCTAGAAGCATTGCAACACAGGATGACCAACGTGACGTCACCTCATAACGTCATGCACTACAATGTGCTGTGGAGGTACGATGACGTCATTCACCCTCAGCTCCACAAGGAGTACCTCGACTCTTTATGCGAGCGCCTGTACGCCAGCTGTGTGCGACTGATAGACGAGAGTGCTCCACTTCCGGAACCCCAAGGTATTTTAAAATGTCTGCAACTTCCGTCCTTGAACTTTCATCTTAAAGTTGCTCAAATTTTATTTTACCTACTAGCTGTCTCTTTAAAATTGTATTTTTCCTTGCGTTTTAAAAAGAGTTTAAGACTATAGCAACTTGAAAACGTTAAGGCTAATGTTAAGGGCTAATGTGAAGAGATGGCATCGTGACTTTAGGATTCAGGTTAGCTTTAGGGATAGATTTAGGGTTCAGGTTAATTTTAGGGATACATTTAGGAAATATTTCATTATTTTTAAACGTTTTTTTCTTGATTTTACGGGTCACGGCAATCAAGTTGGCGGCCATGGCCAAAAACGTGGATGCTATCTCTTCGCATTTACCATGTTAGGTTATTTCACAGCAGGTTAAGATACACGCATGCTTGAAGAAAAACTGATTAGCCGTCAGAAATAATCTAACTTCATAACAACTGACCATTTTTATTATTGTTATTTGCCTACCCTCTTAAATGTTCAACTTCTGCAGAACGGCTATTGCGAGCCCATGGACCGACTTTTGTTGGCTAAGGTCCACTTTGATTAGAACTGCAATAAATCTCAATTTCTTTATTATGCTTGGCTAATTTATTTTCCTAAACTAACGTAGTTTCTGCTCCTTGGGTTCGGTTCACACGATCAAATTTTCCTTCAAGCATTTGATGCAATTCGTGTATGAAGCCTTGTCACAACTTTCAAATTACTATTTGATCGAATTCCCCAAAAAGAAACCACGCACAAAATAGTGCGTTCATACAACAATTTGACACGAAATTTGATCCTTCACTAATTTTAATAGATAACAATACTGAGCTCAGATTAGCTACGATCGCCCAAAAAAACACTCCCATCAGAATATCACGTGATAACACTCCAAAGGACGGCACCATAATTTTGAGTCAGATTAATAAATCAGAGTAGTCTGAGTTATTTTTATCATTCGTCTCAATGGACTACGATGAGTCGATTGTTTTGTCACGTGATACGTGTAAAAACAAGTAAAACTTCCTGTAGGCTGTCTGCAACACACTAGTCGCTCACAAATTTTTCTTCAAACAACTTTCTTCCTTTAACCATAACTGAATTATAATTATTGTCACATTTAATGAATGTCATTTAAAGAAACGCGTGTATTCAAGAATATTTTGAAAAGTAAAATTTTTTAATTAACGTTGGGGAAGCGCTGATGGAGACAAACATTTTGCTTTATAATTAATGATGATGGCAATGGCTGATCAGCTGTTATCTGTTGTTATGTGTTGTTATGTGTAGCAGAAAGCCTACCAATTGCTGGTACGTATCACGTGACAAAACAAGGAAGTGACTCATCGTAGTCCATTAAATATAATTTGGCTTGCAATAGGAGACTGCAACTTTCCTAGTCACCCAGAGTTATCGTTCATACCGGGGAGTACAAAGAAAGTACAAAGATGGCTGCTCACATGGCGAAAACAGCATTTGAGACCTGGCGAGTTGAAGAAATTAATAACTTTTTACGGGAATTGCATCAGCCGGTATCTGGAAATAAAGCAGAACTTGTAGATCGGGGACGCGGCTGTGTAGCAATGCGAATTTGTGGTGGTAAAAACGTATGTATCTGATACATTTTTCTAATTTCTAGGCGAAAAAGATTAACAAGGGCAAAAACCCCTGCTTTTTCAGGAAATTGCAGTCCCCTATACACGAAATTCAACACCTTTTAATTGTTTTGTGCAATATTTCAGCGGCCCACAGTGCATGTGACGAGGCGAGGCAGCACTGGTCCAGATGTCAGTACACTGCTGCCTCTTTCTACAACCAGGAGGCAAGTCTAGACCAACTGAAGAGTTATGTGACAGGTGTGGACACTATTCCCCTGGTGGTCCACGGGCCCCCAGGCTCTGGAAAGTCAAAGATGATTTCGAAAATGGCGTATCACGTAAGTGAAACCCTGATGCCCTTTGTCTATCACAGAAGTTCAACGGTTGAGATCACCCCAGAGTGTAGAGATATAAAGGAAATGGTGGACAGGAAATGGTTTGCCAAAATGAAAACTTCCCCAGAACAAATTGATCATCACATTGTGCTGTCTTTTTATATTTTAAACATGATAAGTTTAACATCATACATCATATATATGTTGTTTTTATATTTTGTAGAAAACATAAAGTTGTGTGTGTGCGTGATTATACTGTAGAAAAAATATTGATGTCAAATCTTAAAGATTTTAGAATATTGTTCAGATGAAGATAAATGAACGGCCAGTCAAATTTAAATCTAAGATTAAACATACTTTAAAATCAGTCAAGGTTTCACAAGTTATAGTTAAGGTTTCACAAGTTATGGTTAAGATTTCACAAGTTATGGTTAAGGTTTCACAAGTTATGGTTAAGGTTTCACAAGTTATGTTTAAGGTTTAACAAGTTATGGTTAAGATTTCACAAGTTATGGTTAAGGTTTCACAAGTTATGGTTAAGATTTCACAAGTTATACTCAAAAATTGAGTCCTGCGTCGAAAGACTCGAAAAACAAATTCAATCTTTGAAAATTATCTAAAAGCATCTTTGTGATCTCAATAAGAAATATGTTTCTTTTAAAATCAGATGTTCGAGATGATGCACGGTGACTATATGGTGATACTGAGGTATATAGGTCACACCCCTAAGTCACGTGACCTTCAAGAGATGCTGACATCCATCTGTGAGCAGATTTTACTGGTCACTGGAAGGCCCAACGAAATAGTACCAGTAGAGCTGAATGAGATCAGCCAGTATTTTATTGACCTGCTTGTCTCACTGCCGGCATCCAAAAGGTGAGATTAATTGTACCATCTTCAAAAAGGTGAACTATATTTACCATCTTCTAAAAAGTGAGATTATTTGTACCATCTTCCAAAAGGTTGAGATATATTGTAAATTTTCCAAAAAGTGAGACCAATGGTATCATCTTCCAGGAAATGAGTTGTATTGTAATCACTTCCAAAAAGGGATTTTTTTTCGTACAAGCTTTTAAAAAGTAAGTAATATTATAATTTACAAAATAAAAGGGCGCATTTATGGTACACGAGTACACCAGAGTCACGATGGTTGATTTATATATTAATATTGTACACTTTTTACACCTGCAGCCTCTCACTAATTCAATTACATTGGATGTGTCGTTTTTTCCCTTCAATTTTTGAGACCAGGGACCAAATTTTATTTTAAAACTGCACAAACAAAAGTGATTGTAAATTCCATTGTTATCTCCCTTGCACCAGGTTTGTCATTATGGTCGATGGCCTGGAACAGCTTCACACAGACACACATCCTCTCCCGCTGGACTGGTTACCAAGGTCACTGCCCGCCCATGTAAAACTGGTTGTGACGCTCCACTCCACTGCACAGAGCCTCCTCGACCGGCTGGTCAGTGAAATCCTCCCCGGGCAGTCGTCAAGTTTTCTCCAGATGGTGCCGGCCACCGTGGACGAGTGTGAGGATCTCTTGATTCATCTGCTGTCCAGTGTCGACCGCCGCGTCACCGACGAGCAGCTGGCCACACTGCGGGGGGCCATCGATCAGGAGCCGCTCCCGTTATTTGTCGAGCTTTTAGCCAACACAGCCAAAGACTGGAGTTCGTTCACAGACATCCAGGGGATCCATCTCCCAGTGAACTGTGACGAGGGCATCTCGGGTCTCTTTGACAGCCTGGAGACCAAACACGGAGCTTTGCTCGTATCTCGAGCTTTCGGCTACATGGTGGCCTCCGAAACGGGCCTCAGCGACTGTGAGATGGATGACATTCTGTCCCTAGACGAGGACGTCCTCGGTGAGGTCTTCAAGAACTTTCACCCCCCAGTCAGACGAATTCCTCACATCAAATGGCCGTCGCTAAAGCAGGACGTCGAGAGCTTCCTGTCGTACAGGGACTCGGACGGCGTCACCGTTTCGACATGGCACCACGACAGCTTCGCCCGCGCCGTCAAAATCCGATACCTCGTTGACCGAGAAACCGTGTCGTTGGTTCATTCCAATCTAGCGGACTACTTTCTGGGCATGTGGGCCGGCCGCGTGAAACCACCTGGGAAAAAGCTGTCCACGGCAGCAGTCAACTGTGACAGGAAAGTCCCGAATCAGCCCCATATTTTTGGAGAATTCGGAGACAAGCCGATACGCTACAACAGAAGAATGTATAATCAAGTACCAGGGCATCTTCATAAGTCCGATCGCTACACGGAGCTCAACAATCTGGTGTTTTTCAACTACGACTGGCTCAACTGCAAAATGCGGGCACTGTCTCTGCGGCACGTCATGGAGGACTTTGGTTTGAATCTCATCGAAGAGGCCAGCTTCGTCGAAGAGGCTCTGAGGGTCTCCAGGCCCGCCATTGAGAGCGACATGCGTAACCTGCCTTCAGAAATCACGGGGCGTCTGCTACCCTACTACGCCACCCACCCCAACATCCGGTCTCTCATCCGACAATGTGACACGGACGGCCTCCACGAGTGTGCCGTCGTGCCCAACTTCCCTTACCAACACATCCCAGGAAGCTCGTTGCAGTTTACGCTCGAGTGCCCCGGAGTTCCAGAGCAGGCTTTGCTCCTCCACGAAGACAGGGTCTTGGCGTGTAAGCGAAGAGATGACCATCACGTTCACTTGTTTGACCTCCAGTCGGGGGAAATCAGAAAACCGGTTTTTGTGTCCGTTGGGGAACTCTTCACGACACCAAATAACAAGTATTTCATCATCGTGGATCACGTGACCGAGAAGTCCATAAAAATTCACGACGCCGAATCGGGAAACTTCCTGAAGCAGATAATCCTGATGAACCACATCCAAGGGAAGACAAGCCTCCACAAGAAAGGACCAATCGGAGTGACAGATGACAGGCTGTGCGCCATAGTCACTCTGTCAAACAGCGTCCTGTGCATCTGTGATATACCCTCTGGTAAATATGTGTTTTATTTGAGGCATTCGTTTTAATTTAAAGTATTTTGGTGGACTTAACTCAATAGGTGAGCATTCCTGACAAGCGGGAAATTCTGTATTAAAATTAGATAGTTGGCATATGGTATCTCTCACAACCAGTAGAGAATTCGAATTCAACCGGGGCTGTCTTTATTCATGGGCCTAAAGTGGTGGTGGGATTGTTTGCTCAGTGAGACAAGACTTGTCGGGGACAAGGACATTTTTTCATGAGTTTAAAATGTCAGCCCCACTACAACCTATGGGATAAGCCTTTTTACACTGACCAGGAAATAGCTAGCTTGCTGAGGTCAAAACTATCCACCTTAAGCGCAGAGCGTGGAACATCATCATTCGGCTGTAACATCTTTAGAAAGAACAAAAAACGAAAGAGGAAAAAAAAAAGTGCTAAAATTTTAAGAATCAAAGGTTAAAATCTATTATTTCTTTATTACTGACATTTCGAGAATGGCCACTTTCAAATCTTATGTGTTCAAAGAAACCGAACTGGACGCCTTTTGGATATTGCCACGTGGCACCAAAGGGTCTTGATACTTGCCCAAATAGTTCTATTCGTTACAAGTTTTACTTCTTCTTCTTCTTCTTAGCCTTTTCAACTCCCAGGGAGAGAATAATGAACAATTAACACACTCTTTACAAGCCTTTAGATCTCTTGCTAACTACTCTTAACTCTTTCCAATCGTCATTAAATTCACAGTACCAATATTTATAGTCTTTCACGTCCTGTAATCTTACTTCCGTCAACAACAAAGCAGATCTCTAAAGTTTTTTTTTTTTTTTACTGTGCTCTGTTTCTTGTCGTACTTCTGTTTGTCCTGTGCGCTGAACTGAAGAAGGCTCTAAGCCGAAACGTTCACATCTTATTGCCATGTCTTTTGATTCAAGCTTCAACATACCTTGTTTTACTATTTCATTCACATAGCTTGAATGCAGTCCTACAATTATTAATTATTAAATCCTTGCCATGTTAACTTAATAATTCATATTCAATGCCATAGGCGTTCAACGTTTTAGAACCTCGAGCTTTATTTTGACGTTCTTTTAGGTGAGGTGCTCCACGTCATTACCCTAGAGGGCAAGGCTCACGTCTGCGCCATCAGCCCAGACATGAAATGGGTCTACTGTAACTCCAACGGCTTCCTCCTGTCCTACGACCTGTACACGTTACAGCCGTTGATCACGGTGCCCATTGGAACTCAGCCTTCGAGTCTCGTCTTCACACGGGATGGACTGCGCGGCTTCCTCAGCAACGACCATGACACCAGGCTGACCATCATGCACCTGAACGGCAATCACATTGATATGATATACAGGGCCGTCCTGGAGGAGAGGATGCCGGGGGATGGTGTTTTGGGGTAAGGGAAAAAGAATGGCGTGCTGGTGTGTTTTTGAGCGAAGTGGCTATTGGTACACGGGTACCAGAATTGAGAGGTTGGGATTAAAAAACGATTTAAAATATTTTTGTTGGGTTTGTAAGACAAAATGAGGTATCAAATGAAAGATAATTGAATGTACTATACGTTTGAAATCTTAATTCTTCATTTTAACTAAAATAAACTACCACAAATGACATCCAAATAGCATTGAGTCTAATGTGTCCCGGGTCCGAAAGGGGGCGCTGCGTGTCCGGGTCCATTTTGACTAATGCATTCATCTTTCATCTGATACCAAATTTTGTTTTACAAACCCAACAAAAGTATTTTAAATCGTTCTTTAATCCCAACCTCTCAATTCTGGTACCCGTGTACCAATAGTTGCAGCCTTTTTTGAGAGTGGGGTTGTAACTGGGACATCATACGTTAAGGAAACAAAATATGGGTGAGATGGAACATATTATGTTTTAAACATGTCGCTAATAGATTGTGTTTTACTAAAAGGTGGGTTCCATTTGTTTTTATATTTTAATGTGAGTATTTTATATTAGGTATGTATTAATAAGAAAATAACCTTAACCATCACATCGTTGACACGAGTTTATTATGACTGAATCTCAAAATATTACTGCTCCATAAAGGTCATTATAGTAAACCATTAGAAAAAAGGCGTTCATTTATAACACCTATGAGCTGCATAACATTAGGTAGCGTCTTGATGAATTTTCCAGATGCTAAACTATACTGAACAAGATTGTTGCTTCCAAAGTCAAGTGACAAGGTTTATATTTTCAGTCATATGCTTATAAACGCAAATGGAAAAAAAAAGTATTTTAATGTCTTTCATATAATCACTGATAGGATGAAATACATGTTAAAATATAGAGAGAGAGTGGTACCTCGACTTACGAACCGCTCAACATACGAATTTTTTTTCATATTTCATTTTTAACATCTACATATGAACCTAGATTTGAGAGACGAACCACGATCCCCTGCGCTTCCGTACGTGCCGTACCTGTGGTGTTTGTTGTTACTTGTCGCAACTATATAGAATACAACGCAACGCGTGGCGTATGCAACCGAGTGGTATGTGCGACCAACGAGTGGTTTGGGTGACCGTGTGCACACATGTGGGCAACCAACGAGTGGTGGGTGCACCCACAAGTGGTGTTTGCGACCAACGAGGGGTTTGTGTGACCGGGTGGTGTGGGCGACCGAGTGGTGTGTGCACCAACGAGTGGTGTGTGCAACCAACGAGTGGCGTGTGCAACCAACGAGTGGTGTGTGCAACCAACGAGTGGTGTGTGCAACCAACGAGTGGTGTGTGCACCCACAAGTGGTGTTTGCAACCGAGCGGTGTGTGCGAGCGAGTCGTTTGGTGACCAGCGAGTGGTGTGTGCGATCAACGAGTAGTGTGTGCGACCAACGAGTAGTGTGTGCGACCAACGAGTGGTGTGTGCGACCAACGAGTGGTGTGTGCGACCAACGAGTGGTGTGTGCGACCAACGAGTGGTGTGTGCGACCAGCGAGTGGTGTGTGCGACCAGCGAGTGGTGTGTGCGACCAGCGAGTGGTGTGTGCGACCAACGAGTGGTGTGTGCGACCAACGAGTGGTGTGTGCGACCAGCGAGTGGTGTGTGCGACCAGCGAGTGGTGTGTGCGACCAGCGAGTGGTGTGTGCGACCAGCGAGTGGTGTGTGCGACCAACGAGTGGTGTGTGCGACCAACGAGTGGTGTGTGCGACCAACGCATGCTGCACGTACATAATTACTTTATGATGCATCCATTTCGGTATTTGTGTAATCCAACAGTACAATGAGTTGAGAGTATTTTAGGGCTGTATTAAATACGTGATCTGGATGCACGCTGTTGTTTTTGTTTGAGATGTCTACATATAGAAATAATGACGTAATGACAGACGTGTGTGTCTTTATGTCTGTGTGCGCATGGAGACGTACGCCAGGGAAGAATATTTAAGTATGGCGGATCGCGAAATAGCGGTCTCGTCGTTTCACGTCGTGCAACGCAGACGTAGATCTAAGAATATAGTGTAATCGGTACTAGTATGATCAGAATAAATACTAAATTGTCACAAGCTCTCCAGCGTATTTTTTTCCCGTCACCACTTCAAGCTAAATTCTTTGAGGACGACATATAACAACTGGCTCCGGCTCAAGTTATTTATTGCCTAAAATTGCTCCTCACTCTTCATATAGATGAGAGTAGTTCTTTTTTTATTATCTAATTTTTAATTATTTCTTTGGTGTTTTTTTTTTTTAATTTTGAGAACGTATTGGTTTTTCGTAAGATGTAATGGGAAAAATCAGTTTCGAGATTCCAACTTTTTGAGACATGAACCACAGTTTAAATCAGAAATGAATTAAGTTCGTAATTCGAAGTAAATTTGAATATACATGAAGATTGGGGGGAGGGGGCGTATAAGCCCCATGGCTCTGCTTATGTTGGTTCCTGTGTTTGTCTCCCAGTCTGTCCGTGTCTCGGAATGACCAGCTGATACTCGTGAGAGGAACCAAGTCGCTCCTGGTCTACCATCGGGGAACCGAGAAGGTCATCGGGACCTTTAACAAGCCAGCAGACGTGCCGGACGAGTTCAAGCTGCCAAGGGGTCACTACGTGCAGATGACCTTCACCCGAGCAGACTTCACTGCAGACAGTTGTTTTGTAGTCGGGACAATGTTCAGGTAAATTTTATATAAAATTAATTTAACAAAATTTAATTTAATGTAACTAATTAATGAATAAACAGTTAAGTTATTACATAAGTTGTTTAACAAAACAATTGTATAATTTAGTACTGAAATAATTAATGGTTGGCATTATTATCATTATATTTTTAATGATTGAGAGAGAGAGATGGAATGCGGGTGTAGATGCATAAAGAGAGAGGGGGAGGAGAACGAGAGAGAGAAAGGGAGACAGAAGCTAAGTCTATTCAATAAATTGTGGTGACAAAATTTAAGTTGTTTAACTCCTATGCTGTAGATATCGTATCCGGTAATTTGATCGAAAGAAATTTCGTCGACGGAAAATTGATCGACGGAAATTTGATCGAACGGAAATTTGGTCGAATCGTTTTTTTAGTTTATAAGTTAAAATTTTGTGTCAAATTTCTTTTTGAACGCATTATTTTGTTTTACTATATAGTATAGTGCGTTCAAAAAGAAATTTGACGAAAATTTTAACGTCTGAACTGAAAAAAAGATTCAACCAAATTTCCGTTCGATCAAATTACCGTCGATCAATTTTCCGTCGACGAAATTTCTTTCGATCAAATTTCCGGTAACCTGTAGAAATATGGGGCGATTGACCACTGTAGAATTTCTGCAGCTTTAATATGGAGCTTTCTTTCTTATCCAAGTTACATCAAGCATCATATGGGATAATATATGAGCA
Source organism: Omphiscola glabra (assembly GCA_964017045.1). Lineage (NCBI taxonomy): Eukaryota > Metazoa > Mollusca > Gastropoda > Lymnaeidae > Omphiscola > Omphiscola glabra. Next base: position 29,897,364 of record OZ024796.1, on the reverse strand, counting down.
TGTGCATTACTAAAATTCCTTCACTGCCATTCAACCCAAAAAAAACGTTTCTGCTATAATAATATCCTATAGTTAAATGAGAGGCGTGCTGGACACTGGGCTGGGAGTAACGCTGAAAGCTAGTGTCTCAGCCGATTAGTGGTTTACTGCAGCTACCTCAACGCTTTCCCCAGCCAACTGTGAACAACCACTTGGCAATTAAACTATAACATAAAAATACATGGCTATTATCTGTTAGTAGATTGTATATAACATTTGTTGTAAACCAAACACTCCCCCCCTCCCCCCCCCCCAATCTCATCTCACTAGTTGCACTAATCTTATAACCAGAGTTATTTCATTCGCCCATTTTTGTTCCCAGGAACGCTTTTCTGTGGCAGATCTCCAGCGGTTCTCTGATCTCGGCTATTCAAGCACCCATTGGAATCATCACAACGTTGGTGACATCACTAAGTGGTCAGCTGATCACTCACGTGGATGGAAGTAAAAATGTTCAGGTAATTTTTTTTCTCCAAACAGTTGAATGGATATTTAAAAAAAATATACATACAGCGTAAGGCAGCGGTTCTCAACCTGTGGGTCGCGACCCCTTTGGGGGTCGAATGAACCTTTCCCAGGGGTCGCCTAAGACCATCGGAAAACACATATACTAACACTTATGAAGTAGCAACGAAAATAACTTTGTTGTTGGGGGTCGCCACAGCATAAGGGACTCTATTAAAGGGTCGCGGCATTAGGAAGGTTGAGAACCACTGGCGTAAGGCAACAGTTGGCCCACACCGATAAATTGAACTGTGAAGTAGCTGATGATACGATCGGGCAAGTAGCTGATAGTACGAGGGGGTTGTAGCTGATGGTAAGATCTGGCAAGTAGATCATGGTACGGGGGGGGTTGTAGCTGATGGTACGATCGGGCAAGTAGATCATGGTACGAGGGGGTTGTAGCTGATGGTACGATCAGGCAAGTAGATCATGGTACGAGGGGGTTGTAGCTGATGGTACGATCGGGCAAGTAGATCATGGTACGAGGGGGTTGTAGCTGATGGTACGATCGGGCAAGTAGATCATGGTACGAGGGGGACACCTCAGCCGTTTTTAACCCCAGAGTAATAGTTAGTCTGCATGGAAACAATGCTGGTGACTCCAGGTCTTGCTAAAAATAGTAAAGTGAATGACTATTTAGAGAAACTATGCGGTGAATATATTAATGAGTAAGGATCAAATGTTAACACTTTTAACTCTGAATTATTTTAGACTTTAAAAAAATCTTAGGTACAAGTACAAGCAACACATATATTCTTCATATAAGACCAAACATCACTTATATCCTTCATACATGATAATGTAGACAAAAATTGGATGATTTGCTCCCCGGGGAAACGTATTGATAGGGCAAGATGGGCAACGTGAAAAAATTCCCCAAAGTCATAGGTGTCGAAGACCTTGCTTCAAGCCTCATCCATATTAGCGTCTAACGTTCACTGGCAGTGTTATCACATGCAGTATGCAGCTTTGGGCTTCTTATTTGTAAATGCCCATAGGGCCCCTTTATATCATATCCAGGTTTAACGTGCCGGAACCTACCATTTAATTGTTGTTTTGTCTTTCACTTTATCTTCAGGTTTGGAATATCCAAGAAGCAACTCATAAAGTCACAACACGTGATAAGTTGACCGGAGCCATACAAGAGTTCCAAGTCACAGCGGACAACTCAATCGCTTTCGTGAGCTGTCATCACGGCGACGAGATCGGGTTGATCGACATGCGCAACGGCGCCTTGCTCGACCTGCTGACGCATGACATGCCGGTGCATGACTTCGCCATCAGCCCCGACGGTGACTGGGCTCTCGTGTCCACCCAGCCCCGACTCAAAGACTCGGCCTTCAAACTGTGGAACACCAAGGAGAGGCGAATCGTCCTGGAGATCGGCAACGTCGCCGGATACTGCGTGGCAACGAATAGATCCCCTCACGTCTTCATGGTCGCACAGAAGATCAACTCGTTCAAAGCCCCCTACAGCGTATCGTCCCTACATTTCTCCGATGATGAGTTTTTCGAACACGGCTACACCCACGGGATAAGGGTGGTCAAGTCGAAACCGGTTATCACGAGCAACGACAGATTTCTCGTGATCAATTCAGCTCTGGAGGAAACTGATGAGAACAGCAACCTGTCAAAGCCGTGTGTGTGTGTGCTGGACATTGACCAGGATATGACCATGTCTACCGTCGACGCAGCGGATATGAAATTTGAAGATCATCTTCTGGACATTCTGGAGATCAGACCGTGTCGCCAGGGCAACGGAAACTACATTGCCTCGGTTTTTTCATGCAAGACCACTCTACCGGCGGGGGTGGCGGATCCAACCTTAAGCTCGGACTCTGACAATCACACTTACGGCTTTTTCCTACTGGATGCCTCCACGGGCTCCTTGACATTGCTGTGCCTTCCCTTCCCTGCCCCTAGTTACTTAGCTGGGAGCAACCCGCTCATCTTCAATCAAGATTGCACGTTTTGTGTGGACGAAAATTTGAACATCTTTCACCCGCCTTCCGGAAAATTCCTTTGTCAGGTCCCCACGGCTGTGGCCCCTCCCCGAGCCTTCGCTCTGAGGAGTTCTGTTCTGGTGGGCTATGCCGGCTCTACACTTGTAGTCACCCGGATATCAGATGGGGCCACACTCGCCCGGTGTGAGGTCCACTCTACAATCTGTCACCTGAGGATGTGCAATGATGACCGCACCGTGCTGCTGGGTTGTTCGGACGGCACGGTCCTCTCCTACACAATCATAGAACCAGGGCGAGAAAACGCAACTCTGGTTTTAAGTTCCCTGGGTTCAAGGTTGGTCGGAGACACTGGCAAGTTTGAGAAACGGCTCTCTAGGTAAGCCGCATTAGTAAATCTTTTTTTTTTAAGCGCTGAAAACGTCCCGCTACGGCTTAAAAGCATCATCATCATCATCATGTCCCCAGTCCTTGGACCTTTGGGGCGCCACAGATGACATGAAAACTATCCTTCGCCATTCCTCTCCGTTCTCTGCACTTCGCACAGCATCGCCTAGTTTTAGTCCCGTCCACTCTTTCATGTATCTTCCCATCTTTTTCTCTGTCTTCCTCTTCTTCTCCCTCCTCTCGTTGTGCCCTGCATGATTTCTTTGGCGAGCCCTTGTTTTCTGCTAACGTGGCTTAAAATACTTAAATATAAAAACGTGTTTACTGGCAACACAAAACTATAAGAATTTAATAAAAATTACGTCAACACTTTTCGCTGCTGTATCTCAGTGCTTTTAAGTTTAGCGTCAAACATGATGTGGAAGTGAGAAGTTGGCTGACAGGATGCTATTCACACTATTTTCTACATTTGAAACATAATTCCAATTTACTATATCTTCCATAATCAAACAATGGTAAAAAAAATATAACTAGATAGATGGAATAATGTGGATTTAAAGATATTGATAAGTTAGCGTGTGTACGGTAAAAAAATAATATAGGATCACATTTTAGTTTCATTCTGTCCCTGACTAAAATGACTTCAATTTGTTGAGATGTACGTTATAATGACTAGTTATATTATTGCATTACTGATGCTTGCTTAAATATACAAGTTAAAATCAATAATTTCTTATCACGTGACGTGACTCTCCAATGCTTATCTACTACGTCGCTTCTCCGCAGATCCTGGGATAAGATTGACCAGGTCGGCTGCCCCAACTACTCTCGTCCACCCTCGGCCACCAATCCACCATCAAGTGACAAGCTACTGCTACGAGAAATCAAGGCAGCGCGCCCACAGTCAGATACCACAGCAACCGTCAAATCACAAATGTGCCTCCTTATGTAGTGTTTAATTAATTATTAATTTTTTAAAAAATTACCCAAAGATGGGTACATATCTACCCATATGATGAGATATTAATTAATGAGTAAATTTGCGTTGTATTCTTGTAAAATTGTTAAAGTTAAAGTGGGATATATTATTTTGTTAAATTTAAAATTAAGATTGTGTGTACAAAAAAATTGTTACATTTTAGTAAAATAACTATATGGAATATTTTACTTATTACGTGAAAATTTTCTAAAATTTAAGGAAAAAAAATCTCTCCCCTCTGTCAATGTTATGGATAATTATGCTATATCTAGATACATGTCTTTGCTCTGACTCCAAAGCACAATATTAAGAAGTGTTATTACATAAAAAATCATACATTGATCGTGGGCCCTTAATATATGGAAGAAGATATACATGTTAAATAAGTTTTATACCTTTTTTTAAAAAAATAACCTTTCTTTAAAACATGTATAATAACTCTTACAAATGCACTCTAATTCACTATTGTATCATCGAGCAGGTGCTTTGTGGTCTTGTGTGGTGTCATGCTATTGTGACGTATTTATGTAGGCTGTAACAGTAATGAGCACAGAACAAGAGAAATATGTTTCTCACTCTGTAAATTAAAATTTTTATTTCTTGAACACTTTCTAAGTCAGCTCTGAGCTATATATGCTATAATTTGTCTAATTTTTTAAAATTATGCAATTAATTTTAAACATTTTTTCATTAGTCACATTTCTCCAATTATTATTCTCTCATTATGTTTTTACTTTCTAAAACATACGTCATTTTTTGCTATGCTGATTGTTTCATGTCTTTTCGGGATCTAGTGTTTGAATATATAAACACTTTCCCATGTCCAATTTTTATTATATTAGCAATGAAAATGTCTCTTTTTTTGGAGAAAGCTTTTAAATATGAGAAATTATATGTCATCCTGTGTCTTGTTATGACAAGATGGACTAGAATCTTTGATAGACACTGACATTGTATTTTCATTCAATTTTTTTTTTTTTTGGTTAGGGGGGGGGGGGGTTGCGATTTAGCCAGTTTGGCCTTTGGGGCTGTAGCAAAAAAGATTTTTAATACAAAGCCCCCCCCCTCTCCCCCCCCCCCCCAACCAAAAAAAAAAAAAATGTTTTAGATTAGATATACTCCTGAATCATGAGAACGTTTAGTCTTATTTGTTAATATTTTAAGAAGATTCGTTTTTTTTTTAACTTCTGAAAAACCCATGTCTATGTTATTTTTGTGTGTGCGTACAAGGATTTTTTTTTTAAAGATTTCATGAATTAAACGAGTTAGGCCTGACATTATTTTCGTTTTGATATATATATAATAAGTTCAATCATTTTTATTCTTAATTTACTACACTGCTTGGCAGTTACAATAATTTTATTAGCTCATGTAAATGTATTTAAATTTTAAATTTAATTACCTTATTAAAGTTTCCTCTGATTATCGATCTAGTTATAGTAAACACATAGGCTACACAACATTAACCCATATTTACCAAAGGTCTAGCTGTTGAAAATTTCATGTTCAAAGTGTACACTTTTAAAAATAAACATTAGTATAACGTAAGCAAAATCTAAGTTAACAAATTAATTTTTTTTAAATTTCTTTATGTGCTTAATATTTCATAGAATCAGTGTCGTGGCGAGACACTGTTAACCGTGGCGGACTTGGAGTTTGCAGGCCTTCTGCTCCGAAAACATAGTCTTTTTTGGCTCATTGAAACCTGGAAATAACGAACCTTGAAATATCGATGTCCATGGCATATGCACCACCTGGCCCCCGGAACGTAATAATTGTTAACACTAGTTGAACTTGAAAATAACCCCATTTTGCTCCCCCCCCCCCCAAAACCCGGATCGGAGTTATAACCAGTTCTCATTGCTTATAGAAAAGTGCCGGTAAGTCACATTGGCAGTGGGGTGGGGGGGTGGAGATTGGACCAGAGGCGTAGCTAGAGTGTTGGGCGACCGGGGACAAGATTCATCTTAAAGAGCCTCCCTTTCCTTTTTCAACCGTAAAACCCATTATTTTCATCAATAAAATAATATCAAAGCACATTTTGGCGCCCCCTAACTAGTCTGGCGCCCAGGGACATCTGCCCACCCCTTAGCTACGCCGCTGGAGGGGATCCCCCTCCCCGAAATTAAAAAAAAACAACTCCAAATGCAAGGATCTGTTTTGGTGTACACCTGAATTTAGTTTTGCAGCCATCTACACTTGATCGATCAACGGAGAAATGATGGTGTAAGATTTTAACGTTTTCCTTGACCTGGTTGTGTTTGTACAACTCTTTTATTTCTAATTGTTACTGTACACAATCTATTAATGTTGTTTTATAATATTTATTTAAACTACTATAAATCAATTAAACTATTTAATTTGTTTGACCTTCTTCATTAGTAAATGCATTTTTGTAAATGTGTCATTGCCACGTACCGATATATATATATATTATATTATACATATATTACTATTATTGCAGCCTGGTTGCGTCGAATGAGTCGTGGCGCTGAGTTATATTAGAATGAGGGCCGAGAGGCTAAATAAATGTTTTTTCAAATCTGGCTTCCTCTTTTTGTTTCCTTCTTTCTTTTTTGAAATGTAAGAAAAAAAATGCAAACGTTTTATTTCGTCTTCTTTATTTTTGTCATCGTACTACGTGTTCATTCCTTTAGTCCAAAAGGACCCCAGCCTATACCACAGCCAATATCTATGAACAATGCATAGACAGCCGCGTCCCTCTCTTGACTGTACCCAGAGCCTCAATCGCCTTAATCCAACCATGGCATAAAATCAGATCATTCGAATTATATTTTAAATATTACATAGATTTATTGAGATTATACTAAAAATAAATTGTAATTACAATTCTAAGCATAAAATAACTGTGGCTGCATTTAAAACGAATCTTCTTATTAAAATTCATATTTATTAAATGGCTGCTTCTCCTGTGTCATAACTTTTGTAAGTTATATTTCACAATTTGAAGAAAACAAACTATTAATAGGCCTACCTTTTAACACCCCCCCCCCCCGCAGAGGATTACTAAAGCATACTTTTTTTTTTGTTAAGTTTGTGTAGGCCCTTTATTATACCAGCTGTCACACTCACATTAGCCTGCATTCAGTTTGTTATTTCTTGTCACCCCCATGTCATCAAAAGAAAATATCTCTCAACTACCATTCTTTGATTGACTTTCGTCCTAGCTTACCGCTTGTTTTGGCTCACTTCGCTCTTTCCCCCGTCACCTCCCAATATTTCTATACAACTAGGTCAGAATATTTTGGCTTAATACTCTATGTAGAATTAAGAGAGCGACATTTTTTTTCAGAGTTCTATTATCTCATAATATGTGTACTAATTGATGGTCAAATACAAAGTATTTCTTGCGTCTTTTAATTTCTTTTTTTTTCGCTACACTTGGCCGAAAATTATCCCATCCCTATGGAGAGAAAAAAATAAGTGCCACCAGTAACTGAACGCACCCCCTTCCTACACCACTCCATGTAATGCAAAAAAAAAAAAAAAAAAAAAAAAAAAAAAAAAAAAAAAAAAAAAAAAAAAAAAAATTGACAAAGCCACCAATGTCATTTTTGATAATTTACAGTTGTTACAGGTGTTACATCAGTAAATTGATAGCAAATTTCATTTACTTATTTACAAAAACCAAACCCTTTATCTGTTCGAATAATTTATATTGAAAGTTTAACCGTGATAGTTCAAGAGTTAAAGAGACCGAGGCCTTCCACAAGTTAGAGGCTTATGGATGAATTCTCTATTTTAAAAAGTGTATTTTACGTCATTTGGTGATAATAGACATTTTATACATTTAAAAAAATATATATAGTGTATACAGGGAGTTTAGTAATTTAACATCATTAGAAAGGGATAATTTATTCTGCCCAGGAGAACTGGATTATACTTTATAGGTTTCGGTTTTGTTATTTTAGAGTCATTAAATCTACATGATGATTATGGGCTATGCTTATGGGATTATAGGCTTTGCGTAAGTGATTATAGGCTTGGTACAAGTTAAACATGTCCTTTGTAAATATTAGCTAAGCCTAAGCAGACGATTATTATAGTCCCAAGTCCATTATTCTGCAACCATTTTACGAATACAGAATTGTAGACGAGTGTAGTATAACCTATATCAGGATCCCACTCACTAGTTAGTAGCAGAAATAAGAAAGGGCAGACTACGCTGGGTGGGACACTTAATGCCAAATTATAGAGGTGTGAAGAGGCTGCGCCACCAAAACTCACAGAGGAAACGGCTCAAAGGCTTTCATTGATGTATTGTATGATGTTGAAAAAGCATCAGTTAGGTCAGAGTGGAAGGAAGTGGTGAGGCAAGCTAAAGCCCTTCGTATGCTGTAGCCCCACAGGGATTGATGGATATCCCAATAACGAAAAACATATGCATTGTATAGGCTACCTCGCATTAGGCACAATAGACCCGGTACAAGAAGTTATGTACAATAAAGTTAATCGTAGATTTCTTTCCTATTTAATTTTAGTTTTTTATAGTTATGTTGTACTAGCTTTTAGTTTGTTTAATTTGTAAAGCCTTAAAAATGACATGAGTCAGCTTGTTTGCTCTAAATATATGGAAAGCTAGAGTCTACATAACTTTTAAAATCGATAATCTTGATCAAAGTGGCCTAAGATATCAGTTTATATTTAGATGTTGGAAATAGGCTAGCAGTTCTCATACGATACTCCGAATTTCGTTATATTGATTCGGCTCAGTGTGTCACTGGTTGTAATGGGTCAGACCGTTATTTGATACTAGGCCTACAATGCCTACATATCTGCTAACAATGCTGTATTAGGTCACCATAAAATGTCATTGTAAAAATAGGCTAATAGGCCTTCCTTCCCCTTTTTTTTCTTTCGTTCTTACACTCCTAACACTAGGAACATTATTATTATGGTATGTGTGCATACATTTTGTTAGCATTTTATCAAAGCGCCAGTCTTAAATAGAAATATGACAAATATTCTAACTTAGAATTATTATGCAAATTAACTTAAAACTGGGAGGTTTTTTAAAAAGTGTTGGTGTTGGAGAAAGATATTTTGTTTGAATTTTTAATAGAAAAGTGTCAATAGGATTTAAATTTATGCCGCTTTTCAAATTAAAATCAACTATGGAACCTGATAGTTGTAATTTTTTGGCGAATTTAGCAACTTAACTTAACTGCTTTTAAAATGTTACCTTACTGTATTATACAATGAGATTAAGCATTAGGGCCTAAGAGTATGTCAGTATGTGTACACTGTCAAAAAAAAATAATAATAATTTGATAGAATTTTTAAACCATGGTAGGAGTTTTAGAGTAGGAAGGAAACGGGATGAAGGATGCTTTTGAAAAGTCTAACAAATCATATAAGTATTAGCTTTTATATTATAGATATAGTTACAATAACTTTAATAAAGTTACAGTACTTTGAGCATAGATGTAGTTACAGTAGTATGTGCATAGATATAGTTACAGTAACTTGTGCTTTTTAGGCAATCGCCGGTTAGTTCGTGCATTTTCGTAACTTTAAAATGATGACAATTTCATGTTGAATTTAGGTTGCTCGACGACTAGGGCGGTAGTAACCAGATTTTTACATAGTAAACGTTTTCACGACCCAAAAACTTATTTTGAGAGATAGATTAGGAGATTAAATTGTTCAAGATTTTTAAAAATCGAATTGGAAGCTGAGCGGAGACAAAAATACAGACTACAGATTACAAAGTGTAACAAAGGTACAGAATATGTATAATTTCTTCCTTCTATTTTGAAATTTAGTAAACCTGGCTCTTATACAGTGTTGTCTGTACTGTAAGATTATAAGATGTGTTATAGTCTTATAGTGTGGAGACATTTATTGATAAAAACCTTATTGTTATTTATATTATGTTTTGTAAGACAATTTGTGGGGGTTTTTTTTTGGACAATACACACACGTTTTTATTTATTAAACTGCAATGGCTTAGTCTGTATGTGCATCAAGTCAAGAGAATATTATAACAATATAAGCACTGTTAGGTGTTGTACGATCATATAGGCTATCATACTTTACCAAGCCTTAGCGTAAGAACCAAAGTCCTAAGCCTTAAGCTTGCATATAATAATAGGGAATCCAATAAGTGGGCTAAAGTTCCTATGTGTGAAATGATGACAATCATTGAATCATGATGTGTAACGCTGACTTTTAGCTTTAAGTTTAAGAACTCGGTTAAATCTAACTACAATACTAAAATGTATTATATTTCTAGTTAAAGTTTAAGCTGAAAAAGTAGTCTAAGAACTTCCTAACTATCGCTCTTATCGTAGAATAAACTACACAGAGTTAAGTAGGCTTGAGGCTGATCCTAAGACAAACTTTGAATTCTATATGTTTATAATTATAAACTTATACATTACTTATATTAATAACTGTCATTTTAAACTTTTTTTTTAGTTGATTCAAATAAGAGGAAATTGGTGAGTATTGGAATTTAAATTGTCGATTAGTGTGTGACTTTTATAACTACAGTGTTTCCCACAGTATGATGTATGACCTTCTTTTGTGTGTGTGTGTGGGGGGGGGGGTGGAAATAATAAGTTCTTTGTTTTTTTAAATGGGTCCCTTTTAAACTCTGATATAGGATATCTTTTTTACTGGGGGGTGGGGGTGGAAATAAGAATTTGTAATTTTTTTTTTTTTTTTTTTTTTTAAAAAGGGGCCCCTATAAACTCTGAAGGCTGATATAGGATATATTTTTACCTTTCCAAGGGTAGTAAGGGGACCATGTTAGAAAGGACACCATTTTAAGTTAGTCACTGTTATTTATTGTAATTTTTTAATACATTTATAAATAGAAAGTTTGAATACAAATATATTTCCCCTTAATAGAATGCAAGCCATGTTTTAAGATAAAAGTTATATTCTATTAACTTAAGGGGACACATTGATGCTGAAACAGGCTGATGGCAGCATTTTATTTTAGCCCTTCCACTTAAAAAAAAGGTGTTGGGGGGGGGAGGGGGGCTTATTAAACCTTTTTAAGTGCTTAAATGTGACAAAAAAGGTTTGATAAACCCTGGATTACTAGTACTAGGAAAGAGTTCAGTTTTGCACGAATCGGCATTCAAACTTGCCTTGATAAATTTAAATATTTATAATTGATACTCATATTTATTGTCATTTTTCCATCTTCTTGTTCTGGTTCTGGTAGGGTACATTGCTGAATCCATTTTGCTGAATCTATGTACTGGTATATGTGCAATGGTTGGGGATGTGATGCTGGTATTTTAACGGCCCCTAGCGGATTCTAGGACAGTTTTGAAGCTCTCAACTGACATTGAGTTTACGGCTGTATTGTCCAGGTGATTCCAAGCGATGACTGTGCATGGGAAAAATGATTGTTTATATTGGACTGTGTTATACCGAGGCACAGGGAAGCATTTACTATTGTTCCGGATGTAATTGCTTATGGTGTTTTTTAGAGGTGAAGTCAGTGTTTAGTGAGTATTTGGCTCTGATTAAGCAACCTGGCCTCTGTGGGGTGAGATACGTGTTTGCTGGGATGGCCGGGACTAGCCCCATGACCACTTTATATAGGAATGTTAGGCGGAGCTTTTCTCTTCTGTCTTTGAGGGAGGGAGTTTAAATATATTGTGCATAAAAAAAAGATTATAATCTCAAAAAAGATTTCATTTTCCCCGTTTTAGGTATAACATCATAACATAAGAACACAGCATTTGACTTGAAGTTTGAAGGTACAAATTTGGATTATGTTAAACTCCCCACTATCTTATGTTAAAATTTCTTAGAAAGGTTGTTGATTGCTTTACTAATTTAAAGTGTCAAATTAAAAGTCCTTTGAAAAAGTGCTTCAAATTAACAAAATAATATACTTAATGTAAAATCAATCTGTTCATTTTAAATTATTTACAAATCAATTGTGCAGAAATATGAATAATGGGAAAGGTGAAGAAGTATTATTTAGTTTTCTATCAAGTAAAAGTAAAAAAGAAATAAATCATAAAGGCTTTAGTTCTGTTAGTATAGATTGAACATCTTTGTTTTAACCAAAAAAAAGCAAACTATTTACTCTACACAAAGCTCTTAAATTTTAACACCCTTCCCCCCCCCCCCAAACAACAGAAAAAACTATAAATTTAAAACAACCCAAAAATTTTTATTAGGTATGTACACATGTATGACAGAAAACAAATACACTGCTAGTGCTAACACAAATAAATATCTTTCATTTTAGAATTATTAAGTGATCTCTTTTTTTCCCAGATCAATTGAAGATTACAAACTCTACAACAATGTCAATGACAAATATATCACAGACTTAGATATCCTCACAGATGATCTTTTGATTTTGCTCACTTGAAATGGCAGCTTTTGATAGAAGCAAGAAGCATGACTTTAATTTAGAAAAAGTTCTCATATCTTTTCAGAAATGTATTACAGATGATAGGACATTAATTTTAGAAGAATATCTATTGGCTTACCGTGAATTATGTCGCTTTTTCAAACTCACAGGACATCTATTCGGATTTGTGGCCAAAGATTTAGAGTCTAAAATTAAGGCTATTGAATACCATACACATTCTAATCATGGTCACCATTACCACACTATACAGTCCATGGTTGCTTATGAATTGGAGGCTAAAGTTGCCAAAATGAAAACGCCAAGGTCCTCCGGGACTCGTATGTTGCTGAGGCTCCACCATGCTCTTGAATTTATTCTGTCTTTTATGAGAAGGATTATGAAAGGTGATCAAAATGAGAAAATGTCCATACTGGCATGGGAAGTGTATACAGAGACCCTGTTCCACCATCACCCGTGGTATACCCAGAAGATTGCATCCCTAGCTGTTCATGCGCTTCCATCCAAGAGACACCTGATTGAAGTTATGTGCAAGCATGATTACACCAAAGTGATGGTGCTTCTGGGTCAGGTGGTGGACGCCGGTCAGCCAGTTTATGATATTATTCAGGAGATCCTTGCAACCAATGAATTGCTCAACATTCCCTGACAGCTTGGCAAATGATTTTTAATGAAAGTTACGTTTTCAGTAATTTGTCATTTTATTTATAAAGTATTATAGATTTGGTGAGGGCGATGTGATGAATTTAAATTTTAAAAGCCTGCAATGTTTTTGTGTTGTTTACCCCTCAGCAGTGAAGGTTGTATTTCAACAGACTGCAATGTTTGTGAGTTGTTTACCCTCAGCAGTAAAGATTGTTTTTAAGGTTTTATCAAATAAAATGAGTTAAACGTTCAAGTAAAAATGATAATATACCAAATATGATAATACTGCTGTTTGTTCTGAAAGTTATTTTTTGTTAATTTCAATGAGTAATTTTTACAGATAATTTCTTTTAAATCCTCTTTCCAAAATATTTTGTTAAAGTTCCATACTTGTTTTCAGCACATCAAGCCAAAGTTTATGTTTTAGATGATTCACTGTTATTTTTTTTTATACAAGATACCCCAGAGTTCAAATAATAGTTCAATATATTTGTGAAATGGATTTTTTATAAGAAAGATGTTATTGCTATTTACATGGGTAAATTACATTATGATTATATGTTAAAAATTTGCTTCCAAGATTTAAATTAAATTTAAAAAGCAATTATTTAAAGAAATTTACTGTCAACTTAGCTGTTAGAATTCAAAATAATAGCTCTTATCAATGAGTGGAATATTGTTAAAAATATTTTATTTTTAAAAATAAATTTTATGTTTAATATTTACATATGTATTTCAAATTTCAAGATATGATCTTTTCAAGCAAATTAATGTATTTATTCCATAAACATGAGATTCACATTCCAAAATTTTATAATAACTTTAAAATGATAATACTCCAGGTGACAAGCTATTGGTTGTCATCATGTTCCTGTAATTGTATTTTTTTAAAGTTTCTTTGGTTACAAGAACTTTTATGTTATCCAAAGAAAAAAAGATTTATCAATTGATGTAACTTTTATTATGATTAATGTTGATATATTGGTCAAGATTTTGATGGATTGTTATGTAAATTTGTTATAACTATGAATATGCAATATTTCTTTCTTACAGGCTGTGTCCATACTCCAAAATTTAAGCTAGCAGTCTGCATTAATATATGCTCTCACCTACACCTTAAAATGTTAGAGTAATAAAAAAAAAGTATTATTTTTTAAAAAATAAATCCATTATAAAAAAATGTATTTTTGGTCATTTCAATTGCTGATAGTACTTTTCTCCTCTAAAAATACAGCAACTTAGCATAGCTGTATTGTACTTCATAGTAATTATTGTTTTTAAGAATAAATAATTCATCTTTCTCACCCTTATTTTGATGGAAAACCAGCAGGTTATGCCCTGGTATAAATTAGGTCAAGTCTGCTAGCTATAGGAGCTCATCAACTCAATTTCCATTGGAGGTCTCAGTAACTGGAGATAGAGAGTTCCAAATGCCTCATGCAGCAACTGCAGGCTTATTAAAAATATGTCTCATGAGTCATTTTCTTCTTTTTTTAAAATAGAATTTATTTCAACACCAATTTTAAACAAACAAAACAAGAAACATAAAAGAAGTGTATGAAAATTTTTATTTAAATACTGAAGTTTTTGTAGAAGTGCATAGATAACTAATAAAATTTGTTATTTAAACTTACAGAAAACAAAAAAATATTTTTACAACTCAGTCTGATTCAATGTGTCATTTTTTTAGTCCTGTCATTTGTCGGTCACATTTATTCTATATACACAAGAAAGTAAAGCTTTTTCAGTTAATCTAGCCACTTTCAAAATGTGATCAATTAATGTTTTTAAAATTTACTTCATCAATTGATCACAACTCAAAATGTAAGGCGGGCAGTAATACTTTATGAAAAACTTGTGCGGGCCAAAAGAAAATAGGACAGGACTTGTGCAGGCCAAAAGAAAATAGGATGGGGGGAAAGCTGTTAAGAAAATAAGAATAAAGAATATTTTGTTACTTTGCCGGCAGCAAAGTGGGTGCTGGCGGGCCGCATGCCGTATGTTGTGCAGGCCTGATCTACAGGATTTATTTGATATGGTGAGTCTTTGGAAGATGAGCAACATAATAACAGCATCCCTGTATATGGGCATAGGCACGTAGGTTAAGGCTCATGAAAGGTTTGGGCGACTTAAGTAGTACTACCTGTTAAACATGGCATATTCTCCAATGTACATAAGCAGAAACAAAAAAAAAAGTTTCATTTACAGCAACACAAGAGCAGACTTTGAGACAGATTCAAACACCAGTAAAATCAACTATCAATGAATTTCACGCGCCTGTCAAAAGTTTATCGCCTCTAGCTAACATAACCTAAAGCTTTCTTCTAATGTGCTTTTCTAAAACATGACCAAACTAAAATTATTTTTCTTTGAGATGACTGAATCATGCATGAAAAGCATTTAATCTTCAATGATGAGCACTTACAACATACTCTGCAGTTTTTTAAACAATGATTATTATCTACTCAAAAGGCAGTTACAATTAATTTTTCATCCTTTATATTATCTTAAGACAAAAATTACTAAAAGGCGCTGACACACCATTAAAAAAAAAATTATGAAAAATATGGGCTGTTCCATTATGACGCAGCGTCTAAGAAAAGTGTTGTTAGGTTTAGATTAATTGGATTAGTTATTTCATATCATTTTGCTTTGAATTACTATATACCAGCTATTTTTAACCAGTGTAATGTAAAATATTGGTGTGCAAGATTTTGATACAAGGGAAGTATCATTTTAAAAAAGTTTTAAAGGCACTTAAATCAACCACTAAATATGGATGATAACAATAAAAATGTAAAATGAAACCAGTCTTTCATCTAGTTGTTATGTACATTAAACTCTTTTCTGCTCTTACTGGGCAAGTATACATAAAATAATAAATATATGGACAACATATCACACAATTCAGATTTAAAATAGAAGTTGTGATGACCATACAGAGGTTGCCAGAGACAGATATGCTGTTGGTGTAACTGGCAAGCAGCAGTGGTACACGATGCCATGCGAGTTCAATAAAATATCCTGTAATCTGCCCCTGAAAAGCCAATGAAATAAATCCAGAAAATGTCAGTTATAGAAGACTTCACTTTCAAACTGCCTTATACAAGGAGCAACTTGGGCGCCAAACACATGCGGATGAGGGAGGGACAAAAATGTGGTTTAATATTACTATATATATTAATACCCTCTGCCTTGGGAAAATGATTTAAACATTGTTTTGCTCTTAAAATTATCCACCCATGATGACAACCCTAAACTGTAACACTTCCCCCAAATCCTATCCAATCATCTCTTTAATGGCCACGTTCACCTACAATGATGTATTTTCATACTTCATATCTTTTCAATATATAGAAATAGCACAGCCTCATTAAGATACTTCATTTAATTTATTTAAATTTCACAAAAATAATGTAATAGGGAGTAATTAGAAATCACTTGGTTAACATTTGGTGGGGAGCTGTAACAACAGTTGTAGCAGTTCTTATGTAGAACCTGAATGCAATGATGATACAGGCAACAAGAATCATAAGAAAAATAATGATAAATGAAACCCAGATTATTGGCATAAATGTACATTTAAAAAAAATATATTATTTATGATTAAATAAAGTATATTTTAAGCAAAATAAAAAAAATTCCTCATGAATAAAATGGAATGCCAAACAAAACAAAACAAAAATAATTAAAAATGAAACAAAGTGCAATTCAATTAAGCATACTATGTTTAAGTGGTTCGTCATTTTTATAAAATTCTGGCCATTTATCATGTTCAATCTCATACTGGCAGTTATAACCCCAGCTAAGACACTTCACTCTAGTCAAATTTTACATCAACAAGATTAGGGTAGAAATGAGACTGCAGATAGCATTTTGTAGCCAGCTACCAAAAGATTTTAATTACATGCCAAAATTAATTATTATCTAACTACAAGTTAAAAAAATAACAAAACTATTGAACAACACTTTAACTAAAAAAATAAACTTCATATTTCCTTATTAAAAATCTAAGACTGTGTTACATCCACTCTTATTTTGTCTATTTCAGTGTTTCCAAAATATTGTTGCCTCTTAAAAATGTGTTAAATTTATAAATGAAGCATATTTTAAAAGATTACTTAAAATTTTTTTTTAAAATACCTGAAAGTTTGAATTCAACAAAATTGAAGGCTATAATAACTTGTTTGTTTTTAAATGTAAAAATAGGACAATATTTCAGATACACTTTTCATTTCAGTCAAGCAATTAACAATGTAAAGTTATTAAGATATAACATTTTTAAACATGTTTTGGATACTGGATAGTGGGGTCAAACATTAACAACCACTGCATAATTTAAAAAAACAATTTTCAGTTAAAGTGGTGATGGATATAAAAGTAATTTAAGTTGTCAGTGTAATATTAGGCACTTGAATAGAAGTATTACAAAAATAACTTTGGGATCATGTAATAAGCGGAATCAATAGTTTAAGATGGTGGAAAATTATTGCGGATTTGGGGAATGTGCAAATTCATAGTAAGAATATATAATAGATATATATCACACTCAATGATATTCATTTTACAATGTAGTAAATTTTAAAAAAATTTGTGTAAAGTTTATTTTAAAAAATAAACAACGGAACAAGACATTGTTTTATATAAATTAGAAAATGGAAGAGTTAAACACTTATGAAAACATATCTAAATAAAATAGATGAATTACAAGTTTAATAAATTTGTTTACATGCACTATTTTTTTACAATCATTCTTTACTTTAAAATATAAGTTCCATTTTGTGATAATAAATATAAAAAGAAATCAATATGTGAGCAAAAAGCAGTGCTTTACAATGCATTAAAACTAAAACACAGGGCAGATCATTTTTGGTTACAAGAGAAGAAAAAATCCATCCGTTAAAGTAAGAGAACCTGCCCTTGAAAAGAAAATGACACTCATTTCTGAGCAGTAACTTCATGAATGAATTATTTTAAAGTTTTAAATGTTTACATGAGTTAGGGCAAAAACTAAATTTTTTTTATACTATTTTGTTCTACAAATGTATTTAAAAAAAAAATTTGTTGGATTTGGCAAGTGAACGTGTTCACGATATTAAAAAGATTAAATTTAAATAAAGTGGTATTGGTAAGAACTTTTCCGTTTCATGGAAAATAACTTGTTCAAAAATCAATATCATGAATTCATGAATGAAGATTAAAAAATAGTTTTCAAAGTTGACTTCTGTTTTTAATGGCCTACATTATTTGCTTTGCATTTGGGCACTTGTCTGTTTTTTCTTGGAAGTTTTCATCAGCAGACAAAACACACAAAGAGTTATGAATCAAATTTAACAGCTGAAAGACCAGGCACTGCACTCCTAAGGGTCACAACTCTTCGTAAATTTCTGTAAGTTAAATAAAATTATATAAGGAATATCCATTTAAATTTGAATATTAAAAAAAATTATTATCTTTTAAGTTATCAGTTATCATCTTAAATAATAAATAATTACAATATTTACCTCCATCAGATTCATGGTCAGGAGCCACAGCACCATCGTTGGGTACGTCATCATATGTCGGCTGATCAAGGCTAAAATTTAAAAATAAAAGTGTTCATACGGTTCACAAATAAGTGCTTCTATGAACTCCCATAAATGTTTAGACTTTGGTGAGCCACACGAATCTTTGACCCCATGATTTTCCTGATGGATTTGACAATATAAACCAGAAAATAGCTAAGGGGCTAATGAAACCATTTGAACAGCTCTTATCATTAATGTATAAGCAATTATGGCTACAAACTGTCTTCATTAACAGAGATGATGCTCTCATTAAGTATAGCATAATATATTGATTATTTTACTTTTTCCCCTTCACTTTTTAAAATACTAATCCCAAAATATGTTTGAGCTATTAACCAGAAATCTCTATCCATTGTGTAAAGCAAACTAGAAAATGTCATCCATCTCAATTAATCATTACTTCATAATATCTGTTATTATTTATTGTTAAAATCTATTAATAATTAATATCTATCGAACTAAGAGGTAGTACATGTTAACTGTTAGCTTAAATAAATATTGGTTGAGTTTGAGTTTGTTTTGAATATCAGTGTCAATTAATTGTAATTACAAGGACTCACTTGTCGCCAGAAGCGTGAGAATCTTTCCTTAAGTTACCCATGGCCTAAAATTTAAAAACAGAAAACAGTTTACACAACTTGCACAGCCTTCAGTAGATTCACTTTTTTAGTTTCCAAATTCCTTAATTGTTACATATGGGTTTAATTTTATTATACAAGAAAGTAGTGATTTTTTAATAGATTCCTTGACATATCAACTGCATAATTAATTTCTTGGTCCTTGGTAAACAATTTTATTGGCACCTAATAATAAATTTCCAACTGTGTGGAGATTATTTTAGCATGATGATTCAACTCCAGGTGAAGTAAAATAGGTGAAGTCAAACATATATAAGAAATTAATGACTTGTAATCAACGATAGGAAGAAGATTTATAGGGAACATTTGATTAGGTAGTTGGAATAAAATTGATGGGAGAACATTTCATGATGAATTTTTCTTTTTAAGTTTAATCATTCAGATGAGCAAATAAAATAAACCCATTTTTTTAAACCAAATATTAGGATGCTTCAAACAGAACTTAAAGAGTCAAAAGTATTCATTAAAATGAAAAAGGAAAATGATGTGGGCCTATACATATAAATGAAGAAGAAAATGATGTATATCCCTTTTGAAAACTGCCAGCAAGAGCAATGATACAGGTTCTATAAAATAAAACATCTCTTGACAAGGTACATTTTAAAAATATTTATACGGAGAAAATGGACTCTAAATTGATTTTTTTGCATTTGTTTATAGTGTTAACATTTATATGCAACAGAACATCACTTAATGATAAGAAATCTGTGGATTGTTTCTGTTTGAATAAGATATTAAATAAATCCGAACAGTGATAAATTGTGACTCTTTTAAAATCATGTTCATGTGAGTTTTAAATATTAAATCTATATAAAACTGAATGACCAAAGATGAAATAAATTTTGCATTTCAGGCAGGTAAATGAAACTATAATAAATGAGATTCAAAGGGGTTTGTTTTTACATGAGAGAAAGTGAAATTAGGTAAAGTTTAACGGTCATTTATAAGAAACTTTTACAAATTAGAATTCACAATCACATGTTGGACATAAGAAACATAATTCTAAAATTAAAGCGTTAAAAAAAAAACCTACTATTTTTTTCACATTTACAGACTTTGTTTACTTTTATTGAAAATGTGCAGTTATGTAAGTACTTTAGTGATATCCCTAGCTCATATATTAAAATAATTTATTTGATCTACCTCGCTGGCAAATTGAATTTATCACAACAGTGCTATGTACGGGACACAACTAAGCCCATAACTATAACCAAACTAAACAATCCAACATTTATTTTATACACTTATGTTATTAATATATGTAACTCCTTTTAGCTTAAGTTTTACTTTACACAACAATATACAAGTTTTTATACACAAGTTTTTATCAACTAATTTTTGTAGAAATATAACAATGATATTAATTTCATTACATGGAAAAAAACAAAACGTTTTAAAATTCTGCCACCAGATGGAAATTACATTGTTATTAAATTGCTGATAAAATTGTATACAATATTTAAGAATTAATGTGAGTTTAAAAATTTCAATTTTAAAGACATTCCTTCATGTATAATAATACAGGATAGACACCTTATTTACCTGATTTTTACCTGAATTTCCTCGTAACCAACATAATTAAACGCGATTTATAAACCAAAAAAAAACCCACAATTGAAAAAGTTAAAATTGTGTGTGCCAGTGAGCCCACCACCAAACATTCATGCGTCTAACGAATGAGATTACATTGGAGATTTTATCTCGGGTCACCAACATGGCTAGAGATTTCGTCAGGTTGACTCTAGAAGCCAGCATGGAACAGAACATGATCTTGGTAAAGGAGAGCAAATTAAAATTTAATCGTGCTGTCAAGGGGACAGAGTTCAAATGTTTCAACCTTTCAACAAACCTACAAACACAATGTTGAAGCTTGATGGAAAAGAAAATTAACATTTCAAACACCAGTTTCTATTACCAAACAAATCTATGAGAACTCTCTAAAATAATATTGACTACAAATTATTTTATGGGGAAAGAAGGTAAAGGCATAAAATTAAAGAGAAATGATGCACTTGTCTGTTATTTTTAATGTCCTTCATGAAGTTGCTGAAGCAGAACTTGGGTATCATAAAAAAATAATAAAGGAAAGATACATTTTTGCCAACAATCAATATTGAAAGACAGCAAACACATTTTTTTTAAAACAGCCTGGATTTGAATTCAAAATGTATAATGAAATTAGTGTGCATCATTTAAGTGCACATCACACTATGCACCTAATATGTTATAGAACAGTGGTTCTCAATCTTCCTGATGCAGCGACCCTTTAATACAGTTCCTCATGCTGTGGCGACCCCAAAGCCACAAAATTATCTTCCTTGCTACTATGTCAGTAGCAGTATGTTAAATATTAGTTGGACTCATTCAACTGGAATAATTCTGCATAAAAAAATTAACAAAACGTCAAGTCACTAGTTAGGTCAGATTTAGCAGATCAAAACTTTACTAGTTGCGCTACAGCAAAATTTTAAATTCATATATATGACCAAGCCTCCAAGATTCAGAAGGTCAAAAGTTTCAGTACTATCCTAGAAAAAATGAGAATGCATGAAAGTAAAGTATAATTTTTAAAGAAATAACCAGACCTTTTTAATGATAGCAGGATCAACATCGATGTTGCTGTTGTCAACATAACCAACTGGGGGAAAAATAGAGGAAAAATAGGTGGTGGTTAACAATAAATATTACAAAAGATGGAATCATTAGATTAATTTGTCTTCACTGAACATACTTACTATCATGGGCCCTCACACTTAAAGGACGACATGGGCATGATAATGATAATACAATGACATTTCAAAAGACAATTTTTACATTAAAGATGCCATGACATAATATCATTTCTGTGTCATTGAGTAGGGGAACAAAAAAATGTAGTGAGTTTTTTCCTTTGATCAGTGGATCATGATGATTTTGTTTTAGCCGATAGAGGAGAGACAATTGAGCTAATCTTAGTTACGACGACCCAAGGTGTAGGGAAAATTACAAGAATCTCAAATTTGTTTTCACAAAACTTTCCCCTCTAATTTCCCTGTTTGATTCCCTCTTGGGTGATCTTCAGTGATCTGCATGAGACCAAGGTTGAAGATCTTAATTTTCGTGATCACAAAAAAATGATAATGAAAAGTAAATTAAACTATAGTGCAATAATGCAACAAACGCACTCACTGTTAGTTTCAACTTGGACCAGCCATTTGTTTGCTGGGTTGCCGTCCAGTCGGAGAATCATCGCAGTCTGTCCTTTCTTGACGGTCAGGTTCTGACCGCTACCCCTAGCATCTTGTTTTATCTGCCCCTCCCCAACTTTAGGTTCATTTCCTGTTAGCTGTAACGTGAAATTAGTTGATTATATTTGCTGTAGGAAGGAACTGAACTCAAATGAAAATAAAATTCAATGATTTTCTACTGGCTATTATCAATTAAGTTTCACTCCTGGCATATATCAATTAAGTTTTACTAGTGGCTAATGTCAATTAAGTTTTACTAGTGGCTAATGTCAATTAAGTTTTACTAGTGGCTAATATCAATTAAGTTTTACTCCTGGCTAATATCAATTAAGTTTAGAGTATGATAGTAGAAACTTTCAAACTGTTTTTTGGTGATTGCAAGTAGTGACAATCCAATAATAAGTCAACTTACACCAAACTTTTTAAGTTTCTTCAAAGCATCTTTCTTATCCTGAAAAATAAAAAATTAAAACTATTTCTAAAAGCTCGAAGATTTTCATTAAAAAAAATACATTAAACGAAAGTTTTTTTATTTATTAAAGCAAATAACATTTTTAAAAGTTAAGACATTTCAAAAGACAATTTTTTACATTAAAGATGTCATGACATAATATCCTTTCTGTGTGATTGATTAGGGGAACATAAAAAAATCTAATCACTTTCTATTTACCTTGTCTTCTTTCTTTCTTTTCTTTTCCTCCTCTCTTTCCCTTTCTTTCTTTTCTTTTTCTTCACGTTTTTTCGCTTCTGCTTCTTCTTTCAACCGTTTCTTTTTATCCTCCTCACTTTCTTGTGGTTGTGCAAATGATCCTTCACTGAAACAAGTAAAGCATTGTTATAGATTAGTTATATTGAATGCCAGTGTTTTGGGAAGTACATGAAAAGTGTTTACTCCAACTGGTTTCTCAGTGTCCTATGAACTTCATATCTGTCGTTAGAGCATTGGTCTGAACCGACAACTTTAAGTCATTTCTTTTTAAGTACGTTCAATTCTTTTCTAGATATTTAACTAACCAAATCACTTAAATCATATTAAAAAAAAAAAAAAAAACAAATACAGAGAAAACAGAGTGATTCAAAGGGGGCTCAAAACTGGTCGCACTTACTCTTCATAAATATCATCTGTCTCTGGTTCAACAATCTGATGACAAAAAACAAAAAAATTTTCAGCTCCGCTCATCTCCAAAGTTAGGATCATTAGAAAAATCAATTAGTTCTATTCCAACATTCTGAAGCTCCATTAAAGTGTAGAACAGATCATTTATATTGATCTTGGCAATTTTGAGACACAGTTTGTTCCAATTACATAAAAGATTTAGTAAAATGAGGTCAGTAAATTTAGTTTAAATAGAAATACAAGAGGTGGCAGTACATCATCCTTTTAATAAGCATTTAACATGAAACACAAGACAAATTTCCCTATTTATAGTTGTATAAATCCCAGTTTTCTATGATAGCTAGAGAATATGTATTGTCTTCTTTTTTTTAGTGCATTTCTATATAAACGCGTATGTTTATTTTACTTAAATTAAAACCAAACTAATTTCAAACTGATAATTACTGAAGACTCCGAACTTCAGCGGTTGCTGAAACTAACCCAAGCTCTAGTTGTTACTAGGGACATAAATGTTGATTTTTAGGCAAACCAGTTGTCACTTTTAGAAATCTGGTTTCAAACCTGTCATTGGTTTTTACAATCAGGTCTCCAATTATGCAGAAATGCATGGGAACGGAGTTTCTGTAAAATAAAAATTTTGGCTAACAAATAAATCCATATTTGAGGGGGTAACAATAGTTGAGGGTAAATGTCTTTGATACCTCACACTTTTCCCCCGGGACTTTTCCCTTGTTTACAATGCATTCCCGTTCTTCACAACCATTTCAGATCAACATTTTTTTGGCTACTTTTTATAAGACCATAATAACAGGTCAGATAAAATGTTATACAAGAACTTTGTACCACCCATGGGCGTAGGGAGTGGGGAAGGAGTGGGGAAGCAGTGGGGAAGGAGTGGGGAAGGAGTGGGGAGGGAGTGGGTGGTTTGCCCCCCCCCGGGAGGCATTTGTTTTCTTTGAATGGCATTTTTGGTCCTCTTCATTATATCCTTCAAAATTGCTTATTTTTTTGTGCATGCTCTTTAAAGTGTAGTTGGGTGCTGGGTGGCCGAGTGGTCTGAACTGAGCAAATCTCAAGCTAATGGTCAGGAGTTCAATCCCCGCTAAAGCCCAGTCAAGCTAAAAACACCACCAGCACCCCGGGTGGATGGGACTCGTTAACCTTGGACGGCAACCCATCGAAGAGAAGGCAACTCTGAATTTAAACCCGGAGATGGGGAGATGGAGTTCACATGCGCCTAACTGGCAGCAGTGAGACCCCTCGAACATCGAACAGCGGAGCGCCGTGAGCATGCTATGGAATGAGCGCTATATAAGTACCTCCAATCAATCAATCCCCTAGATTTGACCTTGTAACGCGCTTCGAGCCTTTGGGGATGAAGCGTGATTTTTTCAAATAAACTTTATTATTATTATTAGTTTTTATAAGGGGAGGCAAATTGTAAGACTGCGATCTGTCAACTTGTTTATTTCTATATCAGCATAAATGCTTGCAATAACAAGGCAACCACTTTACCCCAGAAAAAAAAAAGCCAGTGATAACCGGTTTTTAATATCGGTCAGCTGATATTGACAACCGGTTTTTAATATCGGTCAGCTGATATTGACAACCGGTTTTTAATATCGGTCAGCTGATATTGACAACCGGTTTTTAATATCGGTCAGCTGATATTGACAACCGGTTTTTAATATCGGTCAGCTGATATTGACAACCGGTTTTTAATATCGGTCAGCTGATATTAATACAGTTTGAAGGTCAGACAGCCGAAGCACTAGCCAGTAGCCTACCAGTTTTATGTATTCTACATCATCTTTATTTTCGTATTGTTAGTTCAATAACTGGTTTGTTAAAATCGGTTAACAACCGGTTACAGCTGTTACCGAACCTCAACTTAAGTTGTTACAGAACTGAACCCAAATTTAAGTTGTTGCCTAGCTTACCGGGCCCATGCTGAAGTGGTTACTGAACCAAAACCGTCCTTCTAAGAGAAGGTTAGATTCCTATCTCTGGTTATTTCCTGTTTTAACCTAAGTCTAATGTAGGTTGAATGACATACAATGGGGAAGATGTTCAACAGGGGAAATCACATCTAAAGGAGCTTGATCAACTTTTTTATGTGGTCTTGTGGAGTTGCAATCATATTAACAGATAAGATGAAACATTAGAAACCTTCCCAAGTGTTCAAATGAATTTTCCCTTATATCTTAGTCCACATACATTTTTTTTAGAAATTACAACAAAAAAATTGTATCAGTTAAACAACAATAACAATCCGGTAGATGTGGGACATTTACATCAAAGTTTATATCCCATGTTTCAACAAGGATTTTTACAATTACAACACATGATTATCATAATGTTACTTTTTATTTCTTAAGTTTTGTTTAGAAGGACAACAAATTTTTTCCCTCACCTCTTTTTCTGTTTCACCATCAGCATAAATTTCATCTTCTGAAAGGTAAAAATAAAATAGAACTATTGATGTGAGTGTCTACAGAAGTTAGAGTGGAAACCAGAATGTTTGTTAATATTGTAATCTACTTAGATTTGATTACATAGGCATTAAGATTATGTCAAATTTCATAACTTATATTTCAAACACCTGTTTACATAAAATATGTTTAAAATCATGATTTACAGGCTATAATTTAAATATGTATCAAGAGAACAAAGTGATGTTCTATTTAAAATTCAATTTCATTTCAGTTTTTTTTTTTTTGAGGGAAATGTTACTTTGAATGAACAATGTACTATGAAAAATATTTAAAAATTATTATTCTCTTTTTAAAATCTCTTTTACACAGAACAAAAAATATTACTAGCTTGAAAATTGCATAATCATCTAAGCTAAAATTATCATAATTCCTCATACATTTTTAATTGAAAAGCAAATTATTATTATTTTTTTAAATACTGGTTTCATTGATAAAATACTAAGCCATATGGGCAGTGGATGTTACAAGAATGCCAGACAGATGGGCAATGGAAGTTACAAGAATGCCAGACAGATGGGCAGTGGATGTTACAAGAATGCCTGATGGGCAGTGGATGTTACAAGAATGCCTGATGGGCAGTGGATGTTACAAGAATGCCAGATGGGCAGTGGATGTTGCAAGAATGTCAGAGAGCAGACTTCCCTAACAACTAATGTTTTGTGAACTCTACAGAGGGAAACACTCATCTGGTGAGCAAAAAAAAACACGCTTTAAGGACTGTCTAAAAGCTTCACTAAAATCCACAGACCTTGACCTTCATTCATGGAAAACACTTGCTATGGATCATAAATACATAAGAGCACAGCTCACGCCCAAAGAAAGTGCGTGCAAGAGAAAAGTGGAATTGACTCAAATCTGACCAGGACCCAAAACAATGTGTGTCCCACATGTGAGAAAGGACTGGCAGGCAGCCTACATACTCAGCGTCCAATATAGTCTGGTCATCTTCGCATGCAAAGGACGATCAACAACAAAACACCACTTTATATAAAGCACACTCAGTATTTCTTGCAGACACAGTTTATTCATTTTTTAAACCCATTTTTTTCAAGTTAGCCAGGGCAAAAATGTCAGTGACCATTTTTCCATCGCAGTGCAGGAATTCATTAGCTTCCATTATGCTGCTATATAAAAATTGTTTTCTCATTTCAACTTGCCTCAACCATGGACAATTAGACAAAATGGAGGACTTCAAACTTGTACAATTTTTGTAGAAATTATTTATTTTTTAAATAAAACATTGTTTTTGACTACTTATCAAGCCTATTTTTAATGTAATAATAGAAAACCAACTCTGCAAGATGTAATGTGTCACAAAGTATTTCAACTGATTCCAAAGCCATGTTTGATGGAGGAGCAGTCATTATTCACCCTTGTAATATATTACCACAGCACATCTGGCAAGCCCAATTTTAACTCTTTGTTTACACAAACCACTTGCAGAAACAGAAACCCCTTGTCAGCAAATCCACTGCATCTGCAGCTTTCCACAAATTTCTGTTTTGCCCAACAAGGGCATCTTACTGAGATGAAACAGCAACTATTGTAAGAAAACACTACACTAACTACCTGTAGGTGCAACAGTTACTCCATCATCATAAATAATCCCTTCCTCTTCAGGATCCATGTCAGGGCTATTTTAAAAAAAACAACACAAAAAAACAAAATAAAAAAAGGTATTCAATTTTAATAATAGTTTTTAAGACAAAAATTGTGTTATGAGAGCTTCACAGTTTATAAAACTTTAGAATCTGAGATATTATGAGTGCCTCCATCTGGCCTGACACAGCTCTATTTGTTCATAAAATTTTTTCTTTTTCTTTTTTTATAAATGTGCAGTAAAATTACACTGAGACATAGTCCGTTGCCAAGTTTACATTAGCTGAGACATAGTCTGTCACCATGCTTACATTAGCTGAGACATAGTCAGTCACCATGCTTACATTAGCTGAGACATAGTCTGTCACCATGCTTACATTAGCTGAGACATAGTCTGTCACCATGCTTACATTAGCTGAGACATAGTCTGTCACCATGCTTACATTAGCTGAGACATTGTCACCATGCTTACATTAGCTGAGACATAGTCTGTCACCATGCTTACATTAGCTGAGACATAGTCTGTCACCATGCTTACATTAGCTGAGACATAGTCTGTCACCATGCTTACATTAGCTGAGACATAGTCTGTCACCATGCTTACATTAGCTGAGACATAGTCTGTCACCATGCTTACATTAGCTGAGACATAGTCTGTCGCCATGCTTACATTAGCTGAGACATAGTCTGTCGCCATGCTTACATTAGCTGAGACATAGTCTGTCGCCATGCTTACATTAGCTGAGACATAGTTTGTCGCCATGCTTACATTAGCTGAGACATAGTCTGTCGCCATGCTTACATTAGCTGAGACATAGTCTGTCACCATGCTTACATTAGCTGAGACATAGTCTGTCGCCATGCTTACATTAGCTGAGACATAGTCTGTCGCCATGCTTACATTAGCTGAGACATAGTTTGTCGCCATGCTTACATTAGCTGAGACATAGTCTGTCACCATGCTTACATTTGCTGAGCCATAGTCTGTCACCATGCTTACATTAGCTGAGACATTGTCACCATGCTTACATTAGCTGAGACATAGTCTGTCACCATGCTTACATTAGCTGAGACATAGTCTGTCACCATGCTTACATTAGCTGAGACATAGTCTGTCACCATGCTTACATTAGCTGAGACATAGTCTGTCGCCATGCTTACATTAGCTGAGACATAGTCTGTCGCCATGCTTACATTAGCTGAGACATAGTCTGTCGCCATGCTTACATTAGCTGAGACATAGTTTGTCGCCATGCTTACATTAGCTGAGACATAGTCTGTCGCCATGCTTACATTAGCTGAGACATAGTCTGTCACCATGCTTACATTAGCTGAGACATAGTCTGTCGCCATGCTTACATTAGCTGAGACATAGTCTGTCGCCATGCTTACATTGGCTGAGACATAGTTTGTCGCCATGCTTACATTAGCTGAGACATAGTCTGTCACCATGCTTACATTTGCTGAGCCATAGTCTGTCACCATGCTTACATTAGCTGAGACATTGTCACCATGCTTACATTAGCTGAGACATAGTCTGTCACCATGCTTACATTAGCTGAGACATAGTCTGTCACCATGCTTACATTAGCTGAGACATAGTCTGTCACCATGCTTACATTAGCTGAGACATAGTCTGTCACCATGCTTACATTAGCTGAGATATAGTCTGTCACCATGCTTACATTAGCTGAGACATAGTCTGTCGCCATGCTTACATTAGCTGAGACATAGTCTGTCGCCATGCTTACATTAGCTGAGACATAGTCTGTCGCCATGTTTACATTAGCTGAGACATAGTCTGTTGCCATGTTTACATTAGCTGAGACATAGTCTGTCGCCATGCTTACATTAGCTGAGACATAGTCTGTTGCCATGCTTACATTAGCTGAGACAAAGTCTGTTGCCATGCTTACATTAGCTGAGACATAGTCTGTCACCATGCTTACATTAGCTGAGACATAGTCTGTCACCATGCTTACATTAGCTGAGACATAGTCTGTCACCATGCTTACATTAGCTGAGACATAGTCTGTCGCCATGCTTACATTAGCTGAGACATAGTCTGTCGCCATGCTTACATTAGCTGAGACATAGTCTGTCGCCATGCTTACATTAGCTGAGACATAGTTTGTCGCCATGCTTACATTAGCTGAGACATAGTCTGTCGCCATGCTTACATTAGCTGAGACATAGTCTGTCACCATGCTTACATTAGCTGAGACATAGTCTGTCGCCATGCTTACATTAGCTGAGACATAGTCTGTCGCCATGCTTACATTAGCTGAGACATAGTTTGTCGCCATGCTTACATTAGCTGAGACATAGTCTGTCACCATGCTTACATTTGCTGAGCCATAGTCTGTCACCATGCTTACATTAGCTGAGACATTGTCACCATGCTTACATTAGCTGAGACATAGTCTGTCACCATGCTTACATTAGCTGAGACATAGTCTGTCACCATGCTTACATTAGCTGAGACATAGTCTGTCACCATGCTTACATTAGCTGAGACATAGTCTGTCACCATGCTTACATTAGCTGAGATATAGTCTGTCACCATGCTTACATTAGCTGAGACATAGTCTGTCGCCATGCTTACATTAGCTGAGACATAGTCTGTCGCCATGCTTACATTAGCTGAGACATAGTCTGTCGCCATGTTTACATTAGCTGAGACATAGTCTGTTGCCATGTTTACATTAGCTGAGACATAGTCTGTCGCCATGCTTACATTAGCTGAGACATAGTCTGTTGCCATGCTTACATTAGCTGAGACAAAGTCTGTTGCCATGCTTACATTAGCTGAGACATAGTCTGTCACCATGCTTACATTAGCTGAGACATAGTCTGTCGCCATGCTTACATTAGCTGAGACATAGTCTGTCACCATGCTTACATTAGCTGAGACATAGTCTGTCACCATGCTTACATTAGCTGAGACATAGTCTGTCGCCATGCTTACATTAGCTGAGACTTAGTCTGTTGCCATGCTTACATTAGCTGAGACATAGTCTGTCACCATGCTTACATTAGCTGAGACATAGTCTGTCGCCATGCTTACATTAGCTGAGACATAGTCTGTCACCATGCTTACATTAGCTGAGACATAGTCTGTCACCATGCGTACATTAGCTGAGACATAGTCTGTCACCATGCTTACATTAGCTGAGACATAGTCTGTCACCATGCTTACATTAGCTGAGACATAGTCTGTCACCATGCTTACATTAGCTGAGACATAGTCTGTCACCATGCTTACATTAGCTGAGACATAGTCTGTCACCATGCTTACATTAGCTGAGACATAGTCTGTCGCCATGCTTACATTAGCTGAGACATAGTCTGTCACCATGCTTACATTAGCTGAGACATATTCTGTCGCCATGCTTACATTAGCTGAGACATAGTCTGTCACCATGCTTACATTAGCTGAGACATAGTCTGTCACCATGCTTACATTAGCTGAGACATAGTCTGTCACCATGCTTACATTAGCTGAGACATAGTCTGTCACCATGCTTACATTAGCTGAGACATAGTCTGTCACCATGCTTACATTAGCTGAGACATAGTCTGTCGCCATGCTTACATTAGCTGAGACATAGTCTGTCACCATGCTTACATTAGCTGAGACATAGTCTGTCACCATGCTTACATTAGCTGAGACATAGTCTGTCACCATGCTTACATTAGCTGAGACATAGTCTGTCACCATGCTTACATTAGCTGAGACATAGTCTGTCACCATGCTTACATTAGCTGAGACATAGTCTGTCACCATGCTTACATTAGCTGAGACATAGTCAGTCACCATGCTTACATTAGCTGAGACATAGTCTGTCACCATGCTTACATTAGCTGAGACATAGTCTGTCACCATGCTTACATTAGCTGAGACATAGTCTGTCACCATGCTTACATTAGCTGAGACATTGTCACCATGCTTACATTAGCTGAGACATAGTCTGTCACCATGCTTACATTAGCTGAGACATAGTCTGTCACCATGCTTACATTAGCTGAGACATAGTCTGTCACCATGCTTACATTAGCTGAGACATAGTCTGTCACCATGCTTACATTAGCTGAGACATAGTCTGTCACCATGCTTACATTAGCTGAGACATAGTCTGTCGCCATGCTTACATTAGCTGAGACATAGTCTGTCGCCATGCTTACATTAGCTGAGACATAGTCTGTCGCCATGCTTACATTAGCTGAGACATAGTTTGTCGCCATGCTTACATTAGCTGAGACATAGTCTGTCGCCATGCTTACATTAGCTGAGACATAGTCTGTCACCATGCTTACATTAGCTGAGACATAGTCTGTCGCCATGCTTACATTAGCTGAGACATAGTCTGTCGCCATGCTTACATTAGCTGAGACATAGTTTGTCGCCATGCTTACATTAGCTGAGACATAGTCTGTCACCATGCTTACATTTGCTGAGCCATAGTCTGTCACCATGCTTACATTAGCTGAGACATTGTCACCATGCTTACATTAGCTGAGACATAGTCTGTCACCATGCTTACATTAGCTGAGACATAGTCTGTCACCATGCTTACATTAGCTGAGACATAGTCTGTCACCATGCTTACATTAGCTGAGACATAGTCTGTCACCATGCTTACATTAGCTGAGATATAGTCTGTCACCATGCTTACATTAGCTGAGACATAGTCTGTCGCCATGCTTACATTAGCTGAGACATAGTCTGTCGCCATGCTTACATTAGCTGAGACATAGTCTGTCGCCATGTTTACATTAGCTGAGACATAGTCTGTTGCCATGTTTACATTAGCTGAGACATAGTCTGTCGCCATGCTTACATTAGCTGAGACATAGTCTGTTGCCATGCTTACATTAGCTGAGACAAAGTCTGTTGCCATGCTTACATTAGCTGAGACATAGTCTGTCACCATGCTTACATTAGCTGAGACATAGTCTGTCGCCATGCTTACATTAGCTGAGACATAGTCTGTCACCATGCTTACATTAGCTGAGACATAGTCTGTCACCATGCTTACATTAGCTGAGACATAGTCTGTCGCCATGCTTACATTAGCTGAGACTTAGTCTGTTGCCATGCTTACATTAGCTGAGACATAGTCTGTCACCATGCTTACATTAGCTGAGACATAGTCTGTCGCCATGCTTACATTAGCTGAGACATAGTCTGTCACCATGCTTACATTAGCTGAGACATAGTCTGTCACCATGCGTACATTAGCTGAGACATAGTCTGTCACCATGCTTACATTAGCTGAGACATAGTCTGTCACCATGCTTACATTAGCTGAGACATAGTCTGTCACCATGCTTACATTAGCTGAGACATAGTCTGTCACCATGCTTACATTAGCTGAGACATAGTCTGTCACCATGCTTACATTAGCTGAGACATAGTCTGTCGCCATGCTTACATTAGCTGAGACATAGTCTGTCACCATGCTTACATTAGCTGAGACATATTCTGTCGCCATGCTTACATTAGCTGAGACATAGTCTGTCACCATGCTTACATTAGCTGAGACATAGTCTGTCACCATGCTTACATTAGCTGAGACATAGTCTGTCACCATGCTTACATTAGCTGAGACATAGTCTGTCACCATGCTTACATTAGCTGAGACATAGTCTGTCACCATGCTTACATTAGCTGAGACATAGTCTGTCGCCATGCTTACATTAGCTGAGACATAGTCTGTCACCATGCTTACATTAGCTGAGACATAGTCTGTCACCATGCTTACATTAGCTGAGACATAGTCTGTCACCATGCTTACATTAGCTGAGACATAGTCTGTCACCATGCTTACATTAATGAAATCCTTTCCGATTGTCTCTTGAATGTTGACCTCCTGGGTAACACTGGGACGGTGATGCCATCATCATAGATGTCCTCATCAGTGCCATCTGTCATGGCATCAGCAGCATCCGATTCACTCGCTGAAAAAAATATGTTGTGTTTAGACCAGTGTGTGTATTACAGATGATGATCAAACTTAAATCAGAGGTCTTGTGCTATTGGAAACAAAATGACAAATATTTTCTTGACAGTTATTAGGGGAAAATAATAGTTACATAATCTTTTTGGTTTGATGAACAATTGAGAAAGTCATAACTTCAATATGGCTTAAATAAGTAAATCAGTAAGAAGTAAACATCTATACAAATCCATTTAAAAAATGGACTAAGGCCACATGTAATATATTTATATGGTGCTTGTCTTCCCTAAGTAATTATTCCAGCTTTTCACTTATTCTCATTTCATGTTTATTCCTTTATGTCAACAGTTTTTATTTTTTTCTAAATGTCCTTGTTGCTATTCCTTATTTAGTACTTATTTCTAACTTACCAAACCGCTTGCACGTCTGCTCATACTCCATTTTGATATGACTTAAGTCGATGTTGTCTGGAAGGGCAGGCTTTACAGGTGGGGAGATGCCAGGTGAAAGAGATGCCAGCTTGACTTTCTTAAATTTTTTCTGGTCCGTTTTCCGTTCAATTATGATACCACTACTCTGTCTCTTCATCTCATGGGTTGTCTTATCCTTCCCCGTAGTAGATCGCATTGTAACATTCACAGTTTTGGGACTAGTCTTTGAAAGAAATGAGCTTACTTAATTTAAAATTGTTTTCATTTAGACTGTGTACAGTGATACATTTACATGAGAGGTGCACACTTATGGCTACAGCCACAGGCAGAGGCATAGCTAGAGTGTTTGGCGCCCGGGGACGAGATTCGCGCCCGGGGACAAGATTCATTTTAAAGCACACCTTTTGTCTTTTTTTCAACCCTCAAACCCATTATTTTCATCAATAAAATAATATCAAAGCACATTTTGGCGCCCCTAACTAGCTGGCGCCCGGGGACATCTATCCCCCCTGCCCCCCCCACCTCCTTTCGCTACGCCTCTGGCCACAGGGTGGAATTTGTTTGAAATTTTATAAAACTGTAATAGATCAGATACCATATTTTATATTGATCCAAATATAAGGCGTTGTTTTTAAAATTGTGTTGTGCATATTCATTTTCAGCAAGTACATGAATATTCTTACAAAGAGGAATGTTTTCAAACTATAACAATTTAAAACAAGATATCTAAAGTATTTCACCAGCGTGAAAATAATCTGTCATATGCCATGGAATTTCATCCTACAATACAAGTATGTGGTTACATGCTGCTGTCAGCATACACGGCCATCCGTCAGATCAGCTCAATCCGCCACTACCTCAGAGCTAGTGCAACAAAAACCCTAGTCTATGCTCTTGTTCTCTCTCGTCTTGACTATTGCAACTCTCTTCTGTCAGGTACACCAAAACACTTCTTAGAAAAACTACAAAAGGTTCAAAACTCAGCTGCTAGGCTAGTTTTAAAGGCATAAAAACGTGATCACATCACACCACTACTTTATTTACTTCATTGGCTCCCTGTACAAGCACGGATTGACTATAAACTCTCTGTTCTCTGCCACAACTTTTTCTTGAATTCCTGCCCTTCCTATCTAACCGAACTTCTCTCTGTCTATTCACCCCTTCGACAGCTTTGCTCCTCCGCAGACGGGCGTATTCTTTCTGTCCCCAAGACTCGCACAAAAACATACGGTGAAAGATCTTTCTCTTGCTGGGCCCCCAAACAATGGAATTCTCTTCCACTACACATCCGCAATATATCATACTATCACAGCCTTCAAAACTGCACTCAAAACACATCTCTTTAAACTCTACTACCCCGACTGATTCCCCACATCTGACCGCCGTCCATGGCTTGACATGTAAAAGTTCTGGTGTGGATGAGGTGAATATGCATTAGTTTATGTTTTGTCTTTATACAGCTGTTCTTTCTTACATAAATGTATTTTATGTTAGTGTCACGATTATGTCTCTTTTGCTAATATTTTTATGTACAGCGCGGTGAGCCTAGCCCTAGGCTGGGGTACTGCGCTATATAAGACAACAAATAATAATAATAATAATAATAACCACCAAATACTAATACTGACATGGCTAACTTTTCAAATAGAAACACTGTATCTGTAGAGTACAGCACACTTGCCATATGAACCATAACTTAACAATGAACTATGACTAAATACTAAACTTTGACTAAACATTGAATTGATTAAACTCTGAACCACTGACCCATTACTAATGGTATATTGTATGCAAGTAACACACCTGATAGAATTTATATGAAAAAAAAAAAAAAAAAAAGATTTGGGATAACTCCATACAGTATAAACCAAATTCACATTTTTCCAAAGCTGCAATGTCTTTGTCCTGTTTGCTTTATATTTTGTACTTCCACACACTTTCTTTCCATTCTCCTGATCTTTGTTTTTGTTAGGGTCTCTTTTCCATTCCCTTTTTTTTTCCATTTTTTGGATATAGCTAGGACATACATATATTATGTAAATTTAAATTTATAGTTATAATTATTTTTTTTGTACTCATGTGGGCATTAGCCTAAACATTTAAATTTGTATTTTGTCTAATCATAATTAAAGCTATACATATATTGTTTGATTTACACAAATTGTTTGTGTCCCATTCATCTACTGAAAAGCTTTATGGCAGTCCAATCCTCTCATAATTTTGACTAACCATTGAACTACGAATTAACACTAAACTTTGACTAGCACATAACTATAACTTAACACTTATAAAGTGAATCTCACTTGAAAAATTCAAGAAGGTTGTTGGTTGTTTTTTTGTGGTCACTCCACAGAAATGTCCGGGCATCAACAAACTCAGCTACCACACATGGCCATTACCAGCCAAGGAAAAAATATGATGTGTAATGCAGCAGGTGAAAGCACTGTCAGTCACTACTTTCTAAT
Organism: Omphiscola glabra; assembly: GCA_964017045.1. Taxonomy (NCBI): domain Eukaryota; kingdom Metazoa; phylum Mollusca; class Gastropoda; family Lymnaeidae; genus Omphiscola; species Omphiscola glabra. The sequence continues at coordinate 29,860,982 of OZ024796.1, read as the reverse complement.
AATCATCCAACCTTGACACTAATAATTTCAATCTGGTGAGATGGTAACTCAGTCTCATACTAGTCAACAGTTCAGTTCTGATTTTTAAATAAGGTTTAATGGTAGCAAAAACTTGTATTTAAATATAATTCTTAATTTATTTTTATTAGGAATTGTGAGAGATTAATAAAAGAACTAACTAAAAGAATAACTATTTATTTATAGATTAGTTTTCAAATTAAGGATACATTAATCGTAAATTTACTTCATGTGCTATGAAATTTAGTTAAAATAATAATTATTCAGTTAACTATGTTTAAATTACACTTCAAAATTCAATGTTCCATGGCCATGACTTAAAGTTGGACATCTCTAGCATTTATCTTTTATTTCAAGATCTCTTAACTGTTATCAATCATTTGAAACTGGAAATCTGTCACTCTGTTAAAATCAATGCACACTGCCTTAATGCAGTTAGAGTCAGTGTGAGGAAAACACAGGTCATGAGAGTAAATGGCACAGCTTAGGACACTGAACAGCCCACAGGAAAATGTGACAGAGTATGAGTACACAGGGGGGCAGGGTCACAACTAACAGCAAGTGTGACAACAAAACCACAACATGTGAGCCAGAGCAGAGCAATACTCTGGAAACCTTTGTATCCACGTGGTGATGACAAAAGAAAAAGACCTGCAGCTTAGAAGCCTGACTCTGCAGAGAGCTCCCAATGAAACATTCGATGGACAGAGTGGCATTCCTTGGCCCTTGCGCGAAGCACCCGTCTGGATAAATTCATCAACTGAATGAATATATCCATTTGTGTAAAGAGAAATCATTAGCCACTTTAAGATGTGATACAATGGCATCTGTGGCACTTGAATTTCTTAATAGAACAAAATAGCATTATAAGGTTACTGTCTAAAATATATTTAAAGGAATCTTTCCCCCCCCCCCCCCCCCCAAACCACCACAAAACACAATTCTGTACTTACATGAGAATCAGCAAATTTTGATGGAGGTGTAAAACTCTTTGCATGACTTGGTACGGATTTAGGACTTCTGTCCTCAGCTTCATTGGAAGAAGCCAACTCCGAAAAAGGGGTTCTCTCAACTTGACCGTTGCCAAGTGACAAGGATGTGATGGATTTCCTATTTTTCATTTGGGATTTAAAGTCAAACTTCCCTCGTTCACTCTCAGAGCTTTCATGGTGGTTGGAAGGTGGTGCTGTTGAGTTTATCAGTGGTGATGAGCCAGGTGGTGGTTGTGGTGATGTGGCAGGCGGCGAAACTAAGGGTGAATTGCTCGTGTTCAGTGTTTTGACAGCTGACGGTGAAGGTGTTCGATTGGGACCATTCGTTGGGGTCACATTTAAAGTATCGGAGGGTTTCTTTGGTTGTTCTGTAGGCTTTGTGGGGGGCGCAGGTTTTAAAGCTTCCGTGGGTGGCTTTGTGGTGGACAATGGTGGTTTGGCTGGTGTCGTGAGAGGTTTGATTGCAGTTTTAACGGGTGGCTTTTTATCTGCTTCACTCTGTGGTTTAGAGTCAGCAGCTGCGCTTGGTGACCTCTTTATAGCATTTTCTATATCCTCTTGTCGCACACTGAAAGGGGTGGCCACTCCCCTACCAGCTCCCCATTTGGGTGCTGGCTTGTTGTCCGGTGTAGAAGTTGAGCCGCCTCCACCCCATTTCGGGGCTCCTCCAGGGGTTGGTGTATTTTTAACATCTGAAGCAGAAGAGTTGGCAGCACCCCATTTGCTCGTGACTGGGGCCGGCTTAGTGGTCTCTGCGGGAGGAGAGTTCGCACTGCCTCCTTCATTGTGCTGCATCTGTTGAAACCTGGCCAGGACAGGGGGGACGGCTTTTGTGGCAGGTTTGGGCCTGCCAACATTGGCCATGTCGTCTGTGTCCTGGGACTGCTCAAAAAGCTTTAGTCTGGTCTTCACACTCTGAAACAAATAAAAACATGGGATAAATAACAATAAAATAAAATTTAAACACAATCTTTTTTGTCGAGATAAGTTTCAGGCTATATTTATTGTTTGTGACTTATTCCAGGTTTTACTTAAAAAATGGGCAAGAGAGAGATTTGTTTTTAAATGGTATTCTTGACCTAATTTTAATTTCAATTTCAATGGACAAATAACTCATGGATGGCATCATTTCTTAAAATCAAAATCATGTTTTCATACAACTTATACCTGACTTACATCTGAGTCATCTGACACCAGTTGTATCTAAAATGTTATTTATGTGAGCCACGTGTGAGGAAAAGAATGTAAAAAAATTTGTTTGGATTTTTTATAACAATTTAGGTTACAGAATGAAATATGTCAATGAAAGATATGTCTATGAAATATATGTTTATGAAAGATATGTTTATGAAAGATATATTTATGAAAGATATGTCTATGAAAGATATGTCTATGAAAGATATGTCTATGAAAGATATGTTTATGAAAGATATGTCTATGAAAGATATGTCTATGAAAGATATGTCTATGAAAGATATGTTTATGAAAGATATGTCTATGAAAGATATGTCTATGAAAGACATGTTTATGAAAGACATGTCTATGAAAGACATGTTTATAAAAGATATGTCTATGAAAGATATGTCTATGAAAGACATGTTTATGAAAGATATGTCTATGAAAGATATGTCTATGAAAGACATGTCTATGAAAGACATGTCTATGAAAGACATGTCTATGAAAGATATGTCAATGAAAGATATGTCTATGAAAGATATGTCTATGAAAGATATGTCTATGAAAGATATGTCTATGAAAGACATGTCTGGCAGAGAAAATAGTTAATTTAGTTTGCATTTTTTTAAGGGGCTTACAAATAATATCATTTGGAAGGTAAACAAGACAAGTATTTAAATTGTTGAGACCAGTACAAAAAAAAAATCAATGCACAGTCCCTTGGTAAAAATAGAAAGTTAACTTCCTAGCACCCTTGAGAAATCCAATTTGTTGATATTAAATATTTGTTTCTGAAAACACTTCAGTATATTTAAAGATTGCTGGTGGCCTCATCCACCTCACCCCCCCACCACGCTCATCTGTAGTTAGCCGATTCAATGTGATATGGATGCAGACTGTGTGCTATGACTGTAGTTAGTGGATTGCATGTGCTGTGACTGCAGTTAACCGATTCTATGTGATATGGATGCAGTTAACAGACTGTGTGCTATGACTGTAGTTAGTGGATTGCATGTGCTGTGACTGCAGTTAACCGATTCTATGTGTTATGACTGGAGTTAACAGATTACATGTGCTATGACTCATGACTGCAGTTAACGATGTGCTGTAACTGTAGTCTCCATAAGTGTCCCCACTATTGAATTTCCTTGCACAACACATCAGACAAGTGGCTGAGGAATTTCAAAAGTGGCAGACCAAAAAAAAGTTGTCTAATTTTAATGTGGCGATTAAGAAGAGATGGCCCGAGATGGTGAGACTGCAGCATCTGGCACGGTGTCAGTAGACCTGAGTTAATTCTTAGCCGTGATTCACCGACAGCAAAGACGGACATAGGAGACCGATCTTTCGGTAGAGAAATTCGCCTGACATTGCGCCTTACATTGCAACTAGTGTTATGCAATAGTCAAAGTGCTTTATGGTTGACAACTTAACAAATTAAAGGAGACAAAATTACACTTTTGACTGACGATTGTTGTTACATGTCAGCGAAAAACGCCGAGTGACCGATCATGATTAAGCTAATTTCAACATTTTCCTTTTGCTATTATTTTATTTTCCCTGCCGAATTCGGTGTTGTATATCAGTCTTGGATGTCCGCAAAATACGGAACCAGTGTAAGCGTAGCCATATGCAGGGGGAGAGGCGGAGACCCTAAGCAATGGCCGTGAAGCTGGGTTGCCATGATGAGACAGGTTTCAGGCTGCATTCTGTACGACACCGTCCCAAGAAGCTCTTCATTGGTCTTATGCTTAACCTCGTGGAAATATAGAGAGCAGATTTCTTTTACTCCAAAAACTGGCTAGGGGTACGCTTTCATGGTCGTGGAAATAAAAGCAGCCTGGTCTTTGCTGTTTGCGGGGCGTGTCGACAATGGGGTTGGTGTCACAAAGAGCGGGACACTCGTGGTGTGACAAAGAGCGGGACACTTGTGGTGTCACAAAGAGCGGGACACTCGTGGTGTCACAAAGAGCGGGACACTCGTGGTGTCACAAAGAGCGGGACACTCGTGGTGCCACAAAGAGCGGTACACTCGTGGTGTCACAAAGAGCGGGATACTCGTGGTGTCACAAAGAGCGGGACACTCGTGGTGTCACAAAGAGCGGGACACTCGTGGTGCCACAAAGAGCGGGACACTCGTGGTGTCACAAAGAGCGGGACACTCATGGTGCCACAAAGAGCGGGACACTCGTGGTGTCACAAAGAGCGGGACACTCATGGTGCCACAAAGAGCGGGACATTCATGGTGCCACAAAGGGCGGGACACTCATGGTGTCACTCCCTCATAGCTTTCCCACAGTCCTCATCCAAGTCGGACCACTCCAGTGAAACCCTGCTTTGGTGATAATCTGCAGTGCGACCGACTACAGTGGGGCTCTATCTGAGTTACAATGTCCCAATTGCGTCCAGGTTGGATAGATTTTTGGTAGATTTGAATTTGCTCTCCCCTCCCCCAATTCTTGATCAGTTTTCATAATTATATATTTTTTAATAAAAAAAATTTATTTAAAAAAGAAAAAAGAAAAAAAAGGGTTGGGAGTATTTCTCTTCTCGTATATAGGCAATATAGGCATACGATGTGACAGTGTGTAGCTCGTATATAGGCAATATAGGCATACGATGTGACAGTGTGTTGCTCGTATATAGGCAATATAGGCATACGATGTGATAGTGTGTTGCTCGTATATAGGCAATATAGGCATACGATGTGACAGTGTGTTGCTCGTATATAGGCAATATAGGCATATGATGTGACAGTGTGTTGCTCGTATATAGGCAATATATTATAGGCATAAGATGTGACATTGAGTTGCTCGTATATAGGCAATATATGCATACGATGTGACAGTGTGTTGCTCGTATATAGGCATTAGATGTGACAGCGTGTTGCTCTTATATAGGCAATATAGGCATAAGATGTGCAGGGTTTCTTTCAGCTTTATCTCCGGGTGGCACTGCCCCCTGGGAAAAGTCAAGCCCCCCCCCCCCCCCCGGAGCAAAAATACCTACAACAATAAAACAAAAATTTATTATATAAAAAAAATACCAAATTGTCATTATTAAAACTATTTTAAAAGGAATATTATCTGGTGTTATGAACCGATTACAAATAGTGGAATCAATTAAATATCGCTAAGCTCGCTATATTTGATGATCCGTACATTTAAGGCTAATCTTCTTAGGAGCACTCTAAATTTCTGCACCCCTTCCCTCGCGCTGATCAGCTTGTGGCATATGATTACCCTGGGGCACGCCATAAACGGAGTGAATTCACTATATATATGACACTGGTTGCTATAATGCCTTGCACAAAACCTTAAAAATGTCATTCCCAGTTCAAAAAGTATAATAGAAACATTGAATTCAAGTATACTCAAAAATACACCTCTTGATTTGGAAATAATAAAAACAATTATGGGGAGCAGGCTCCCCAGACTCTTACACCGATGAAGATTCATCGGCACCCTTGATTTCCACCCTACTTCCCAATAAAAATGATCGCCGATTTGGTATAAAATACACTGCCTAGTGGCGTAGCCGACATAAATAGCCAAATATTTTGTCCACCCTCTTTCACCTCTGCGTGGACCACCTCATCCGCCCTATTTTGACGCCACTAGCAGAGGCATATCTAGAGTGTTTGGCGTCAAAGGACAAGATTCATTTTTACGCTCCCCTTCAACTCTGAAACCCTTTATTTCAACAATTAAATAACATCAAAGCCCATTTAGCCCCCCTTCCCCCAGTATGGCGCCCCGGGACGTATGTCCCATCTGCCACCCCTTCGCTACGCCTCTGGCCCCTGGCAACTGGCACTGCCCCCCCCCCCCCACAAAAAAAATCTGAAATGTCCCCCCGCTGAAAAATGTCATTAAGAAACACTAAAGAAGTGACAGTGTATTGCTCGTTTATTGACAATATAGACATGCTATGTGGACAGTGTGTTAATTGTGAGTAAGTTCGGCCAAAGTTTAGGACCCGCGACTTGTAATCATGTAAACCTGAATTACTGACGTACTGACACTTGACAGTGTTGAAAAATGACCCAGAAGTAGAAGGTAATGAACTTGGCATCGGCCGGGCGAAGCGGGTGACATTAAATTCTAATAGACTAAACAGCCGTACGTCGCCCAGCATCAAGTGGGGGATAGCGCCCCAATCCACTTCACACGATGTGGGGGATAGCGCCCCAATCCACTTCACACGATGTGGGGGATAGCCCCCCAATCCACTTCACACGATGTGGCCACGATCACTCAACGAGCAGTGCAAATGCAAAACAAAACATTTTCGCTTTGTTTTAACTGATTACAGCGAAGAAATGTTTAAACAACAAGAGCAGCTAAACTATCGAAAATAATAAAGTCCAAATCGAGGGAAGGGGGTTGAGGAGAGAGGGAGAGAGAGAGGAATGGGAGAGGGAGGGAGGGAGAGAGTAAGAGAGAGAATAGATCCAAAGGCAAGACTTAGTCAAGACGGCATTATGCTTTCCACATCGCAGGGATCGGAAATGTCATTGAGTCAATGTCATACCGCCTACGGGACTCTATCTCCGGGTTAGATTTCAGAGTTTGCCTTCTCTTAGATGAATTGGCATCCAAGGTTAGCGAGTCCCATCCACCCGAGGTGGTGATGTTGTTTTAGCTTGTCTAGGCTTTTGCTTGTGATTGAACTTCAGTCCACAAGCTTGGGGTTGACTCAGTTTAGACCGCTCGGCCACCCACCACCCGGACACACAGTACAGTTTCAGATTTGGACATATTCTTAAAAGAAACACAAAGACAATAAATTATAAGCAAACACATCTACATTTACAGTTACGTTTGCAAAGGCGCCTTCTGAGATGAGAAAAACGTGGCGATTTCTGTACGTTTCCCAAACCCCCTCTGGCTTAGCCAGCCCACAAAACTCACAGAATGCCACTGACGAATTCTGTACGTTTCCTCAAACTCACTATGGCATAGCCCCCAAAACTCACAGAATGCCAATGACGATTTTTGTACTTTCCCAAACTCCCTATAGCTCTTAGCCCACAAAACTCACAGAATGCCAGTGACGTTTTCTGTACGTTCCGCAAACCCCCTATGGCTTAGCCCACAAAACTCACAGAATGCCACTGACGAATTCTGTACGTTTCCTCAAACTCACTATGGCTTAGCCAGCCCACAAAACTCACAGAATGCCACTGATCCCAATCGGTGTTTGTGTGTATCATCTCCATTGAGAGCAGCACACCCAGGATTACAGAATACATTACAACAGAATTATTGTTGTGTGGCCCTTGTCTTAAACTACAACAACTGTTTTATTTTCTGAAACGGGCGCCTCGCCACGTTTACTAAATGACCAAAGTGTGATCAGAATCCGCATTAATTCTCGTCCCTGATCATCGTAGTGTGGCTTACGATACACGAGCAGAGGTTCTGACGAGGCCAGAGCTAGAGAAGGAGTCGGTCTATCAAACATCTACGGCCGTGTCTCACAGCAATTTTTTGTCAACTATACGGCAGTGTATGAGAGCAAGTTTTGCCACACGTTCCTCCCGAGAACATGCAAAAGATTGAATGTCCCGGATGTTCTGTCAAACAAAGATGCCAGATCACATTTTGAAATGTAAATACATTTTCAGGAAGAAACTGAAGGGCTCCCTTCATTTTCAAATTAACCCCCCCCCCCCCCATGTGCTGCGTACTCCCCACGTCGGGAAACACTGATCCACATCAGTAAGTGTGTTGTCTATGTTACTTGACTATTCTCAAACTCCCCAAGAGTGAACTATACCGAAGTGAATTTTAAATATCGTTTACAACGCCCCCCCCCCCAAATCCCCAACTGACCGGCGCAGGTCAACTGATTACCATTTTGAATAGCACTATGGTCTATGATACATGATAGCACTATGGTCTATGATACATGATAGCACTATGGTCTATGATACATGATAGTACTATGGTCTATGATACATGATAGCACTATGGTCTATGATACATGATAGTACTATGGTCTATGATACATGATAGCAATATGGTCTATGATACATGATAGTACTATGGTCTATGATACATGATAGCACTATGGTCTATGATTCATGATAGTACTATGGTCTATGATACATGATAGCACTATGGTCTATGATACATGATAGTACTATGGTCTATGATACATGATAGCACTATGGTCTATGATACATGATAGTACTATGGTCTATGATACATGATAGCACTATGGTCTATGATACATGGATTGCCAAACGATAAAAACAATAAAAGGCCAATTTTGCGATGTTCAAACTCTTTGTTACCGGTAAACTGATTTAAACAACTTCTTCTTCTTCTATATATTAAGGTACCACTGTATTGATCATTATGGCTCCTATGAATGTAGATGGGATTTGCAATGTTTCTATGCCTGGTGTTGATGAGGATATTTCACTGGTTACAAGAGTAACTGAGTGAGGGTATCATGCACTGGGGGTTGGAAGGCCTGATGAAATAGACGCAAATGAGTCAAGTGCTGTCGCCTCAACTGTTCCTTTTGAAAGCTTGTTCCAGTCCCTGATTGTCTTTGGCAGGAACGAGCAGTTCCTATACTGACTTCTCGCTGGTATGAGCCATAGCAGTGGACTAGCCCATTATTTATCTTGTAAATCATGTAGAGCCTGGATAGTCGTCGTCGTCCCTCCAAATTGTAAGAGTTGAGCTTCATGGGCCAAAAATTGGCTGGATTTCGGTAACCTATAGCCTTAGTCTCCCCCATGGCCTGTCAAACATTTCCTTCATTTATAAACAACGCTCATGGGGAAAAAAACGTATTTAAAAAACGGGGATGCTATGGGATGAAGACAGTTTATACCCTATAATCAGGGGCTTACCATAATTATAAGGGTTGAAAACCGGGACCCGTGGTAGTAGGTATCACCGGTGGCGTACCTTAGAGGGAGGCGAGGGGGGGGGTGATTACCAAACGAGGCACTTTTGATATTTGTTTATTCTCAATATTATATAATAATATATTAGTTGTGTTTGAGGGGTGTATTATCGGGGGGGGGGGGGGCTCGCCCCGGGCGGGTCACGAGGTATCACGCAAGGTTTGAAGAGGCAGATAGTGTGTGTTGGGTATTTGGAAAGAGAAAGGCTATGCACGCCTTCATATTTCTCACTTAAATCTACTCTCTAACAATCTTTTTTACTGCCCAAAATCTGTCAACAGCTTTGTCAATGTATCATGTTGTTCGTCCATTGGACGCGGAAGATGACAGAGGATATACAAGGGCCACACACCAATATAAAGACAACTGATCGTAACAATATACAAGGGCCACACACCAATATAAAGACAACTAATCGTAACAATATACAAGGGCCACACACCAATATAAAGACAACTAATCGTAACAATATACAAGGGCCACACACCAATATAAAGACAACTAATCGTAACAATATACAAGGGCCACACACCAATATAAAGACAACTAATCGTAACAATATACAAGGGCCACACACCAATATAAAGACAACTAATCGTAACAATATACAAGGGCCACACACCAATATAAAGACAACTAATCGTAACAATATACAAGGGCCACACACCAATATAAAGACAACTAATCGTAATAATATACAAGGGCCACACACCAATATAAAGACAACTAATCGTAACAATATACAAGGGCCACACACCAATATAAAGACAACTAATCGTAACAATATACAAGGGCCACACACCAATATAAAGACAACTAATCGTAACAATATACAAGGGCCACACACCAATATAAAGACAACTAATCGTAACAATATACAAGGGCCACACACCAATATAAAGACAACTAATCGTAACAATATACAAGGCTGTGATGCGCTTGTAGGAAAACTCCTCTATACTTTAACTTAGCTTTTGTTCGCTCTTTCTGTCGGGGTGTGCGGCAAAATCTTCGTAAGACTAACTGAGCCATTTCCCGTCAACATATCGAGCTGAAACTTGGCACGTAGACTATAGTTGCCGATGACACACATATTCTAACAAATTTTCAGCCCCACCCCCTCCCCCCCATCCCCAAAAATCAGTTTTTTTTCCTGATTTTCAATGGGGAAGACGAAGGAAATATGATTACACTGATTTCACGAACTAAAATTCCGGAAAACTGCGCTACATGAGATTTAAAACCAATTGCGTTTGGTGTGTAATATTTTTATTTTCTGAAAGTTTGTGTAATAAATCTGCGGTGTAAAAGCGAGTGGGACATTATAACATTAATATAAAATAAAATAAATTAAAAAATTATACAGAAAGGTTCTCTCCGGTCCTTGTCTCTTTATATTCAGTGCGCTATCCGTAGTCCAGAGGCTAGAGGACCTGAAATAGGCCAGGGAGCAGTGGATGACCAGCAGTGTTTCGTATGTTTCAGCGTGCCCTGTACGCGTTCCGCGTCTCGTTTGCTGGACCTGCTCTTCCACTCAGTGGATCGTGCATGACTATCTTCTAGGTGGTTCCCGGGTCCAGTCTCCTGTTCACTAACCAGGCTTTCATCAGACCAGTGTGTCAACTAATCAGCTTCTCTCTCTCTTCTCCTTCTCTTCTCTCACAGTTCTATCTCCTTTTCTCTCTTTTCTCTCTCCCTTTCTTCTCCCTCTTATCTCTTTCTTCTCTCTTTCTCTCTCTCTCTCTTCTCCTTCTCTTCTCTCACAGTTCTATCTCCTTTTCTCTCTTTTCTCTCTCCCTTTCTTCTCCCTCTTATCTCTTTCTTCTCTCTTTCTCTCTCTCTCTCTTCTCTCACAGTTCTATCTCTTTTCTCTCTCCCTTTCTTCTCTCTCTTCTCTCCTCTCTCTCTTTTCTTTCTCTCTCTTCTCTCTTTCTTCTCTCTCTCTCTCTTCTCTCTCTCTTTTCTCTCTCCTCTCTCTATTTTCTCTCTCTCTCTTCTATCTCTCTCCTCTCTCTCTTTTCATCTCTCTCTTTTCTCTCTCTCTTTTCTCTCTCTCTCCTCTCTATTTTCTCTCTCTTTTCTCTCGTTATTTAAGAGGTTGCCGTCTTAGTTTTCAGACGGAACATTGGGCCTCGTATTTAAGAGGTCTCTAATAATTTACACTTGGAGTTCTTCAAAATAACCGCGCGTTGTGCAATACAAGCTTAGAACGTAGCAGGTGTTACACACACTATAACGGTGTGACCTTAAATGTGTCATTGGCACAGTTGTTACACACACATTAACTAAGTGACCTTAAATGTGCCATTGGCACAGTTGTTACACGCACATTAACTGAGTGACCTTAAATGTGTCATTTGCACAGTTCAATAACTGAGTGGCCTTAAATATGTCATTTGCACAGTTGTTACACATACGTTAACTGGGTGACCTTAAATATGTCATGGGCTGAGTGACCTTAAATGTCATGTGCACAGCCGTTACACATGCAAGGACCTTAAATATGTCATTTGCTAGCAACCAAGTCCTAAATATTAACCATGTCAACGAGACCATCTAACACAGCGGTTCTCAACCTGTGGGTCGCGACTCCTGTGGGGGGCGAACGACCCTTACACAGGGGTGGCCTAAGACCATCGGAAACACATATTCATGAAGTAGCAGCTATGATAATTTCATGGTTGCGGGTCACCACAACATGAGGAACCGTTTTGGAGGTTCGCGGCATTGGGAAGGTTGAGAACCACTGATCTAACAGTACAAATTGATTTCTACTAAACTCAGCTTAAAACCAGGACAAACTTCAAACCAGCCGGGATGCCAGACAAGTTTACTGAAGCCGGGCGATCCCGCCAAAACCGATACGATAATCCCTTATGTGTGAAACTATTTGAATATAAAAAGATATCAACATTTATGAGCTGTTGAAATGTAGTGACTCGAGCCAGTGACACTAAAGGGGGGAAAAAGAAGGGGGTTGGGAGTCCCTGGGTCAATAAAAACGTTATATGACTAAATGTATGCATTTAATAAGCTAGAAGGCAATATCCTTCTCTTCAATAAACCATTATATGACTAAAAGTATTTATGTAATAAGTCTGAAGGCAGAATCATTCTTCTCGATATATTTCTCGTATTTTGTTAATTTGCATCCCTTACTGGATAAAACTACCATTGCTATATATCATGATTGGACGATAGCAATAAGAGGGGCATAATATACACGGGGCATAACAGATGGGGAATAATAGATGGGATATGATACATGGGAAATTATCCATGGGACATGATACACGGGACATGATACATGGGTCAGATGTGGATCCAGTAAAATAAGGCACTTTATTAACGCTGTCACTTTGGGGCACTCGGAGAGGCTCATGGCGGGATGCACTCTGGCACTTTATTAACTCTGTCAACTACTCGGGGAGGCATGATGGTGGGATGCACTCTGGCACTTTATTAACTCTGTCAACTGGGGCACTCGGGGAGGCTGATGGTGGGATGCACTCTGGCACTTTATTAACGCTGTCAACTGGGGCACTCGGGGAGGCTGATGGTGGGATGCACTCTGGCACTTTATTAACGCTGTCACCTGGGGCACTCGGGGAGGCTCATGGTGGGATGCACTCTGGCACTTTATTAACGCTGTCAGCTGGGGCACTCAAGGGGGGGGGCTGGTGGTGGGATGCACTCATTGTTAGTATCACTGAGAGGCCTGAGAGGCGTTATTCACCCTCAGGGGGCGTCACGTTGCCGACAGAAAACAACACACAAAGCAATAAGGATGTGCGTGCTCTGGATTCAAACTCAACACAATGTTCTCGTGTCATGAGCTAAGCTATCTTACACAACGCACAGGAAAGACGTACTTTTAAGTGCACACCAATTAAAACGTACATTAAACGTGCATGGCCGACCTATATAGCAAAACGAGGTTATATTTTTTAATATGTGTATCGCACATATAATGAATAACACGAACGTGGATCTCCGGGTCCAGGAATTTCCCATGGCCAGATATGCATTACTTCCACCCTGCACAATCTCAGGACAACACCTAATTTACAAATATCGCAAATCCATGATTGCTGACATCTCACCACATACGGCACCCTCCTTCCAATGACAACACTAAGGACTCAGTGCTAGACTATGATACAGGGATAGACTATGTTAAAGGGATAGAGTATGATACAGGGATAGACTATGTTAAAGGGATAGACTATGATACAGGGATAGACTATGATGCAAGGATATACTTTGATACAGGGATACACTATAAGACAGGGATAGACTATGATACAGGGATAGACTATGTTAAAGGGATAGACTATGATACATGGATAGACTATGATGCAAGGATATACTTTGATACAGGGATACACTATAAGACAGGGATAGACTATGATACAGATATAGACTATGATACAGATATAGACTATGATACAGATATAGACTATGATGCAAGGATATACTATGATACAGGGATATACTATGATTTAAGGATATACTGTGATTTAAGGATAGACTATGATTTAAGGATAGACTATGAGACAGGGATAGACTATGATTCTTGGATGTACTATGATACAGGGATATACCCAGAGATGTACTATGATACAGTAAAGACTGATACACTATGCTAATGGAGTATACTCTGATATTGGTAGAGACTTTGAGGCAATTTCTCGTGACGGTACACGGAGGAGCCAGCGTGGTATGACTAAGTCGTTGTACCGGCACAACAATCAACAGTCCTGTAAGGTATGACTAAGTCGCTGTACCGGCACAACAATCAACAATCCCGTGAGAAACTTTAAATTGATGACGCCAGTAGAGGCAACCTAAGGCATTTTCAATCTTTTTTTTTAATGCATGGCAGAATAAGACGGTAACGAGACAATGTGATAAAATACCTGTTGCGTCTGTCTGGCTGGCAATGAGAGAGCACAAACTTGGCACGATAACTGCTTACGTCTCCAACATTATAACACTGAAATGATGTACGGTGGCAACTGGGGTTGTTTCAGCACTGAGACAACTCTTGTTTTTTCGTCACAGAGCACCACACACGGCTAGGCCATTTAAGTTTACGCTATACATCTTTAGGATTTACGTTGCCACAGTTGAAAAAACGTGAAATGACCTGTCCAGCGGTCAGAAAATAGCAAGACCTGTTGAGCGGTCAGAATACAGAATGGCCTGTCTAGCGGTCAGAATAAAGCAATGTACGATCCAGAGGTCAGAATACAGCATGACCTGTCCAGCGGTTTAGGATACAGCATGACCTGTCCAGCGGTCAGAATACAGCGGTAAAAAAACGGCGTTTCCCTATCCAAAGGTCAGAATACAGTCACCGCACAGCCGGGCCAGCAACAACTACAACGCGAATGGTCTGACCGCCCGTTAGAATGCGTGTGTAGTCTACTGTAGTTGTAGTTATGTCTATGTACAAGGAAGTAAACGATTACACTAATAACCACGCTGCACACGGTCAGGAATTCACTGTAGATTAAGTGTATCCTGCTCGGGGTCGTCACAGAGAGATAGAGAGACGACGAGGGGACAGATAGAGGGAGAGAAACATAACCGAGGAAGAAATTTTCGAGCAGACCCCAATTTACTTCCGCGTCGAATCACATTACAGAACCCGACCCTGCAGTGGATACAGGTGGGTAGGAAAAAAGGGGGAGGTGGGGGAGTTGTGTAGTAATTGCCTTCCTTTTACCAGATGTAGATAATGTGTCCCTGTGAAATAGTATGGTTGGTTGGACAAGGGGAATTAGGGGGTCTCTGATCTCTCTCACAGAGGAGATTGCCATCGTTGTAGGATAATGCGAGAGAACGCGGTGAATTTCCTCGTGTCTGTAATGTTGAGATAATGAGGTTTGTGGTAAGTCACAAGGATGTTGATTGCACTGGCGTAGTTAAGGTTAGTGCCCAGTGGCATAGCTATAAGGGTTAGTGCCGCCCGGGGACCTACCAAGATTTTTGTGTCCCTTTCCGCAAACAAAAAACTCTGCAGCACGTCAAAATGCCGCCCCTCCGCATAAAAAAATACCACCCGGGGCGGCCTTCAATTTTTGCCGCCCCATCCACGAGAAGAAAACTTTGTAGTTGGCGAAAAAGTCGTCCTGGGGTGGAACACTCCCCACCCCCTTCTTAAGTCATTGTTTGATTGTGGGATTTGGGAATTCTCGATCCAAACCCTGAAAAGTTTAAAGCTACATGTTACATACCATACATGGAGATGACATGTCCAAAGGGATACGCAAAGTCGTCACTGAGTCCTGCATATTTATGCTGAAGCCAGATTAATGTCCTGAGGTCAGTCGCTAAGAAGAATGTGCTCCTCTGGTATGTGAAAGTATGTCCGCGAATCAGATTTCCAACTATCGTCGTCAAGCAGATTTGCCTCTCAGTACCCCATCGTCCCCCAGCACCCCATCGTCTCCCAGCACCCCATCGTCTCCCAGCACCCCATCGCCTCCCAGCACCCCATCGCCTCCCAGCACCCCATCGCCCCGGGCCCAGCATCCCCATCGCCGCCAAGCACCCCATCGTCTCCCAGCACCTCATCGCCTCCAAGCACCCCATCACCCCCGGCCCAGCACCCCATCCCCTTCCAGCACCCCATCGTCTCCCAGCACATCATCGCCCCCAAGCACCCCATCACCCCATAGTCTTCCAGCACCCCATCGCCTCCCAGCACCCCAGTTCGACACCACTCTCCCCTACCAAATACTGTTACAAAACGTTGAGCCCTTGTGTGATCTACAACTGTCAGTCCACACGTGACGATGTCATCCTTCATTAAAACGTCCACCGTCATCACTTAGTGGGTGGGGGAGGAGGAGGGGGCGGCACACATACAAAGCTCAATGACCTGAGCGTCCAGTCGATCGGGTCACGTTCATCTACTCGTGTGTAAATGTAGTGTGTTGGGAGTGGGAGAAGTGGGACTAGGTGCACAAACACAAACACATTGGTATACCGACACACTTACTGCACAGGCACCACAATCACAAACTATAGATGTCGGGGGGGGGAGGAGGAAAAAAGGGTGGGGGGGCGTAATGTAATTTGAGGGGAAACTTTCAACGATTAAACATAATTTGCCGTTACTCTTTTAATGTTTTAAGTATAAGCCTATTTAACATAGACAATATACACATGGGGGACAATAGTGACCCCCACAAATACAGATTATCATTTCTCAACGCGCATGCCCAACCCCTTTACCCCTGATGTCATTTTTTTTCTTCTTCTTTCGCACACCTGTTTTGAGGATATCTATGGATCACGATGACGTCATCATCTATGACTTCCGCGGCGTCGCTTTAGAAATGATGTGTAGACGTGATAGTATGTGTAGACGTAGTGATAGCATGTGTAGACGTCGTGATAGTATGTGTAGACGTAGTGATAGACATAGTATGTGTAGACGTCGTGATAGCATGTGTAGACGTCGTGATAGTATGTGTAGACGTCGTGATAGCATGTGTAGACGTCGTGATAGTATGTGTAGACGTCGTGATAGTATGTGTAGACGTCGTGATAGCATGTGTAGATGTCGTGATAGTATGTGTAGACGTCGTGATAGTATGTGTAGACGTAGTGATAGCATGTGTAGACGTCGTGATAGTATATGTAGACGTAGTGATAGCATGTGTAGACGTCGTGATAGCATGTGTAGACGTCGTGATAGCATGTGTAGACGTCGTGATAGTATGTGTAGACGTAGTGATAGTATGTGAAGACGTCGTGATAGCATGTGTAGACGTCGTGATAGTATGTGTAGACGTCGTGATAGCATGTGTAGACGTCGTGATAGCATGTGTAGACGTCGTGATAGTATGTGTAGACGTCGTGATAGTATGTGTAGACGTAGTGATAGTATGTGTAGACGTCGTGATAGCATGTGTAGACGTAGTGATAGTATGTGTAGACGTCGTGATAGTATGTGTAGACGTCGTGATAGTATGTGTAGACGTCGTGATAGTATGTGTAGACGTCGTGATAGCATGTGTAGACGTCGTGATAGTATGTGTAGACGTAGTGATAGTATGTGTAGACGTCGTGATAGCATGTGTAGACGTCGTGATAGCATGTGTAGACGTAGTGATAGTATGTGTAGACGTAGTGATAGTATGTGTAGACGTCGTGATAGCATGTGTAGACGTCGTGATAGTATGTGTACACGTCGTGATAGTATGTGTAGACGTCGTGATAGTATGTGTAGACGTCGTGATAGTATGTGTAGACGTCGTGATAGTATGTGTACACGTCGTGATAGTATGTGTAGACGTCGTGATAGTATGTGTAGACGTCGTGATAGTATGTGTAGACGTCGTGATAGTATGTGTAGACGTAGTGATAGTATGTGTAGACGTCGTGATAGTATGTGTAGACGTCGTGATAGTATGTGTAGACGTCGTGATAGCATGTGTAGACGTCGTGATAGTATGTGTAGACGTAGTGATAGTATGTGTAGACGTAGTGATAGTATGTGTAGACGTAGTGATAGTATTTGTAATAAAATGATACTCGTTTTAAAAAATAATAATAATTCAAAAAGACCAAAAAGCGTACCTTCCTGGTTTTCCATATTATATATTATCATATATCATTAAGTGTGTGCATGTGTGTAGCATGTCAGAAGGTGGGGGGATAGTGGTGCGATGGCCGAACAATGTGTTAACTGGGATACCAGTTGCATACCATACATGGAGATGACATGTCCAAAGGGATACGCAAAGTCGTCACTGAGTCCTGCATGTTTATGCTGAAGCCAGATTAATGTGTTGACTGTGATAGTGGTGCCATGAACGAAAAATGTGTTGACTGTGATAATGGTGCCATGGCCGAACAATGTGTTGACTGTGATAGTGGTGCCATGGCCAAACAATGTGTTGACTGTGATAGTGGTGCCATGGCCAAACAATGTGTTGACTTTGATAGAGGTGGCAAGGCCAAACAATGTGTTGACTGTGATAGCGGTGCCTTGGCCGAACAATGTGTTGACTGTGATAGTGGTGCCATGGCCAAACAATGCAATTTATAAGGCGTGGACAATGTACGGTGCATAAAATTAATCAATGGATTGTGTAAACGCTAAGAAAGATCAATAAAAAATATTTTTTTTAACCTATGTCCTATGTGTATGAAAAGGATTCAGAAGGAAAAAGGGTTATTTTAAAAAGTGAGGGTTGTGGAATAAGGCATACGTCAGTAGTCACAAAATACCCAAAAAGTACAAACATTACAAGAAAAACAATACATAAAACTGTAATCTGACTAGTTGTAACGTAAGCGAGTGGAACTGCCGAAAACCTATAAAACACATGGGATAGAAAAGTGCTCCCGAAAAGATACGGACCAACAAAGGATAAATACGGATGAATATACGAACCAACCAGGAACTGTATAGAATATCTATCTAATTATTTTCTGTCAAAATTGTCTTTCTGCCCTCGCGGATACTACATTTCAGCTAAGTGTTATTTTTATTTAATTCTGTTTTTACTGTTGTTTGTTCGCCGATGAAGCGTTCGTTGTTTTGTTGAGTTCCTTTTTGCAAGTTTTCCTACACTTTATTTCACTCCTTTCCTTTTTTTGCTAACCTGATTGCAGTCCCTTTAGTACCATAGAATATATCAGGATCCCACGCCAGTAGCAGAAATAAAAGGGGCAGGTTACGCTGGCCGGGACACTTCGAAAGAATGTCAAAGGACAGAAGAGTTCAAGAGGGTGCACCACCAAAACCCCAGAGGAAAACGGCTCAAAGGCAGACCTAGGCTTAGATGGATACACTATACAGAAAAAGATCTACAGCAGCTGGGAATCCAAGCATGAAAAAGAAAAGCATCAGGCAGGTCTAAGTGGAAGGAAGTAGTGAGGCAGGTCAACGCCCTACATGGGCTATAGCGCCACAGGGATGGGTGGGGTGGAATAGTGAAATAGACCATGGCTGTGTACTGAAATAAAACCAAAAAAACTGACCACTTTGTCCACTCTAAAGAAGAAAGATTACAAGTTGAAGTCACAAGTCAGAAAGCAGATGACATATTTAACAAGTGTAAAACACAAGAACGTAAATAAAGATGGTTTACGCTATATTTTTTTATCATTCCTGCCTGTCCCCCATGTTAAAATGTAGAAGAAGCACTGCACAATATCAAATGATACCAATATAAAAAAATAGAGATAAGCAAAATTTTGTGTATTCAGATTTGAATGTAGGCCTATATATTTTCTTTCTCTCTGCACAGATATTGGAGAATGCCAAAGTGGTAGTGGTGGTGCAGTGGGATTTATGTCACACAAACTATGATTTCGTGCGCCCCGGGTGGTGTGGGGTGGGGGGTTGAGATGAGCATGGATGCTGTCCGTTTCTAGTTATGGCTGAGATATAAACAAATAAATAGATAACCCTTCATGGCTAGTTTCCCACAAAAGGGGAAGCAGTTGTCCTACAAAGCAATAGGCATTTTGGCTGAGGTCGTCAGGCACTTAATAGATGAAAGCCTCTTCAGGCTTGTCAAAATGATAATCATTTACACAGGAACGGGTGATATGGTATAGATGAGAACACGGTGCACCCGGAGAAGGTAATAATGTACATGGGAGAAGGTAAAGAGGTACACATGCAGAAGGTAATAATGTACATTGGAGAAGGTAATGAGGTACATATAAAAAGGCAATAAGGTACATAGGAGAAGGTAATGAGGTACATATAAAAAGGCAATAAGGTACATAGGAGAAGGTAATGAGGTACATATAAAAAGGCAATAAGGTACATAGGAGAAGGTAATGAGGTACATATAAAAAGGCAATAAGGTACATTGAAGAAGGAGATACGGTACACAGGCGAAGTTAATATGGTACAAGGGACAAGGTATTATAGTACATTTCATAAATGAATCTAGTAAACAGTAAAAGGTAATGTCGTACATAGGTAAACTGAAGGTCATGTTGAGCACAAGAAAAGGTGACATGATATACACATGAGAGTTTAAGAATCAAGCTACTCACAGACATTGTGACGACAGTCTCTTGCTATGCTGTCTCTTACTCATCAGCTACACTTCATGGCCTCACCATCACCGTAGCCGGTTGATCCAACAATAGTTTTTGTGACAAGCATTAACACTGCCAGGTGGGCCCCGTCATGTTGTTTGGTCTTTCAACTGACGCTGGGAATGTACAACAAATATTCGCTCATTATTTCTAGATTTGTCAAAATTGTCCTGTGATTAAAACACTGTTCAATCACAATAAAGATAAATGCATGTAAGCATATTGGCAGATCCAATCCACCCACCCCCCATGTCCCACAAAAGATATGACAAATGGAGGGGAGGACAGCGTAATAAAAGATTGTAACACTACATCATATTTATATGTTTGTCTATTCTGATGGAAAATGTCATACAGTTCATAACATAAAGAATCATTCCAGCTTGGCATAACATTCCCTGCCTTTAATTATCAGTAAATAATTATACCAACTCAAGTTACACAGATACATCCATGTAGATGTCCATGATGAGATCCTTTAATGTTACACTTATATATCCACTTAGAGGTCATTTACAATATCCACTAGTTACACTGATTATATCCACTTAGATGTCAATTACGATATCCACTAATGTTACAGATTATAGCCCTTGTTAAATATCACTTACTATATCCACTTAAGTTAGAGAGTCTGTCACTTGTTAAATATCACTTACTATACCCACTTAAGTTACACATTATTATCAGTTGTTAATGTCAGTTATTATAATCAAATATGTTACAGAGTCTATCACTTGTTAATGTCACTTGTTAATGTCACTTGTTACATCCAGTTACACTATTGATAATATACACCATAAACATAAGACAAACAAAATCACCACTTTAACAATTTCATCAATGCTCCTTACAATGACTGAATCAAATAACTGAAATAACTAGGCCATTAAATCATAATACAAAGAAAGATGTGTGCTAACCAATCCAGTGAATTTTGAACTATTTCCTCTTACATGAGCGACCTGTTCATGCAGACTGAAATAAAATGGAACACAGCTTTCTTTAGCTGGAAAAATCTCACATTTTTTTTTTGATTCAGCCAAATTCTATGGTCCAAATAAAACTGAGAAATACTTTTTTTTCTCTTCTATTTAATCCAGAACGGTACACACAAGGGTTTGATGTCACATGCTGGTATCTTGTGTGTCATTTATTTGATACAACCTCACTCTCAGATCATGCACTGCATATCAGATATTTAAACAAAACAACATCAACTGATCACACAGAGACATAGGACTGCATAACAGATATCTCAATGTGTACCACATGCGTAGTCCTTATGCCTTTTATTTTGTTGACAGTCCTATTTAATTCACAAGTTCTCTTTTAAAAAATCTCATCCCCATCTATTGCACTCAGTTTTATGTATCTTTATTTCATCCACTTTATTTCATCCACTTTATTTCATCCACTTTATTTCATCCACTTTATTTCATATCTTCACTATTCAAATTCAATTTAAGATATTGGGTCCTCCATTCTTAATTTTTGATATCTTTAACTATCACTGCTTAACTTAAATCATAATCACAGATCTGTTTACTCTCAAACTCTTAAAATCATATAATATCATCACAAAATCATTCAATACATTATCTTAATAGTAAAAAATAAACCTACAGTACATATAATGTACACACCTCAAAAGTGTACATTGTATGCCTAAATCGTATCAGTAAATCAGTATCTGTAATCATCCCTTCAAAATATTATATCTTAATTATCTCTTAGTTATAGTTATCTTTTAACAGGAAATAAATATTTCATCATACATGCCGACCTGTACGGTTTACATTTTTTCAAAAGTACAGCCATACAGCCATACAGGATGATGAATGATTCTTCACTGGATTTAGAAAAGAAATATTTTTGCACTCGACAAAGATCACATACAATTAAAACCTTCACTGATGGTGCAGTAATCAGGAAGCTGAAATGCTTTTGGTCTGTTCAAAATGACCTTTGGTCCAAAGTCTGAGAATGGTAGGCTATCCGAATTTAGAAACCGAGCACAGTTTCCTGGATACCCTTTGCTAATAGTACCAGTACTACAGTGTGTATAATTATATGTGAGCTCTGAGCTGTGAACTAAAATCATGACAACTTTTCAAATATGTATTTACAACTTTTCAAATATGTATTTACAACTTTTCAAATATGTATTTACAACTTTTCAAATATGTATTTACAACTTTTCAAATAAGTATTTACAACTTTTCAAATATGTATTTACAACTTTTCAAATATGTATTTACAACTTTTCAAATATGTATTTACAACTTTTCATATATGTATTTACAACTTTTCAAATATGTATTTACAACTTTTCAAATATGTATTTACAACTTTTCAAATATGTATTTAAAACTTTTCAAATATGTATTTACAACTTTTCAAATATGTATTTACAACTTTTCAAATATGTATCTCTCTAGTAACCTTGATTTTGCAATAACTAAACAAAGTTGGTTCAAATATAATCCATTCAACATTTTTGTGTTGTATAATTTTTGCCAAAAGCACCCCAAAATATGTGTGTAAAAATATTAAAATTCTATGCATGAAATTATTCATGCCAATATGTTGGGATCAAAACTCTACAAAAGTCTGCCAAAACTGTACAACAGCATGAAAAAGCTTACAAAAAGAAAGAAAATTGATTTACAGAGCTTTGTACAAGCTGTAAAACTCATAAAATGTGTATTATCTTTGATATATAGCTGAGCTGACAATATAAATAACCACAATCAGGATGAATAACTAAGATATATTTTGTTTACACATGGGGGCTGGATAATTTAAAGCAGTGGCTCTCAAACCAGGCTGTATTGTCACTAAGGCAGTTCATTGATGGCTGATTTCTACTTGGAGAAATACTGTAGATGTCTTTCATTTAAATCTTTATAGTTTTAACATGTTGTCTTGGTTACAATATGTATTTTTTTATGTGCTGAAAAAGGAATATGTACATTGTAATTTTAAAAAAACAAACATCTCCATTTCTTTGGATCAGTAAAAGAATCTTATCTTATGTTACTAGAAAGTGTCAATTTTAATCAGTAGTTGTAATGGAGTTATTAAATATACTTTTCCAATAGCTTTCGAATATAATTATAAAGTCTAATCAATATGTGATCACATGCTCTCTTGATATTAAGATTTCATTTGACGACAACATAAATATTATATAAATTTGGGGGAAAATGTCACTTTTGAAGGTTAAAAAAATTATAATCGTTATTGTATAACAAAAGGCTTTTAAAATTTTGTATTGTTATATAAGAAGTGATTAGAAAATGTACCTAAGTGTAATTTATTCCAAATCTAACGTCATTTTGAACAATTAAAATTAAATTCATTCCATTGCAAAATAAGAATAACTATACCTAAAAATGATAATGATTGATCCTAAGTAGAGGTGTTAATATCTTTTATTTTGAAAAACCTGTATTGGTTTTAGAAATCACATAAAGCCTATTATTGGCTTTATTGGCCTTCATAATATGTATGTGCTCTTATACGCATCATTAAAAAAAATGAAGCATAAGTTTATTTCAGTGATGAACCATTTTGTCAGACTAAGGTGTAGATTTCTAAAAAAATGTAACTTTCAGCTTTCAACTCTTTTCTCCTATGGATGCTGATTACCATAATCACATTTAGGTACTTCAGGTAGCGGTACTTTCAGATCAGGAGAGGCTTAAATTTGTTCACTGGTAGCAACCATCAGAACCATATTTTTCCATTTTAATAGGTGATTAAATTACTTCATAATGTTATTATTGTTTTCTTTTTTGTAATTAGGTCTATTAATTACAACTAGGACTAAGCCGGGTGTAGTTTTTTTTTTACACCTTGTCCGGGTATTTTGAAAATGTACCCGGTGGGTCCAAGTGTTACAAAAAAATAGTAAACTTCTCATTTTCTATACACAATAGGCCTACAGAGAGTCATGCACCCTGCCTGTCAGCCTTTAAACAATAGGCCTACAGACAGTCTACACCCTACCAGCCAGCATTTAAAAAATAGGACAAAAGACAGACCTACATACTATTTGCCAACCTTTAAACAATTAGACAGTCTTACACCCATCTGTTTACCTTTAAACAATAGGCCTACAGATAGTCTACACTCTACCTGCCGACCTTTAAACAATAGTCCAAACAGAAAGTCCTACACCCTACCTGTCCAGCTTTAAACAATTAGCCAACAGACAGCCCTACACGCTACCTGTGGCATTTACACAACAGTCCTACAGACAGCCCTATACCATTCCAGTGGCTCTTTATTGATTAATATTATATTAGTCTCCAAAAAATTCAACTCTTTTACCGAGTTCAACCGTCACGCATGACGCTAGCTGCATGACAGCATTTTTTCTTCACTTGGTACTATTAATATAAAACATGTTGAGTAGGGGAGATACGGTTGTGAATAGGAAGCCAGACACACAAGAAGCAATATAAGAGATGTTTAAATTTTTTTTTCTTTAAATTAAAAAAATAAGTGTTTATTATATTGTTAAACCTAACAACCAATGATTGTTTTAAAACTAAGAATAAGAAATAAAATTATTGTTTAATAAATTTTATTTGTAAGCATTATTTTGTTTTTAATTTTAACCATAATATTATGGGAAGCATTGTGTTACACTTCTGTGAATACAGAAGGAAAAAATTTTGTGCTTATTAAATTATTTCGGGTTCCAGACAGATTATTGAAATATGTAGGCATAGGTTAATAAAATGTGTTAATTTTTTATGATAGGTAACGAAAATATATTTGCTTGTCTTAAACAATTCAAAATAATATTGGTGTTAGGGGGTGGGGAGGGGATGAAATATTTCACTATTTTAGTACAGAAGACTTTAAAGACATCTTATCCTTCATACAGACAAGCTTCCCCCACCCGTACAACTCGACTCAAGTTAAATAATTTCAGACTCATTCTTTCAAAATGTCACACCAAAAATTGATGTTTATTATCATAATAATGCCTGCCTTTTAGTAGAAGTATATAAGTACACACCATAAATTTACTTTTACATTGCTGAATGAATATGATTATTATATGTCTGAGCTAGTCAAATGATGTCATGAAATCACAGGCAAAGTTGACAAAGTCATCCAACTAAGTCAAAAACAAATGTTTAAAATTTGATATTTTAACTCTAAACCAGGGGTGGCCAGACCTGTAGTAACTGAGAGCCATTTTTAAAATTAAAAAAATTGTTGAGAGCCGCATTGAAGCACTATGGGTCACGACCCCACTCGCAATGAAAAATTCCTTTTGTGATTTATTTTTAATAAATTACTTTTTATTCGAATTTAATGATTTAAACATTTCAATTGTTTTAACCCTAACCGTATGTTGAAGAAATATATGCGTTACAGTTACACACTTGAAGAAATATATGCGTTACAGTTACGCAATTGAAGTCAAGATTTTTTTTTTTTAAACTTTCATTTACTTTTTATATTATATATTTCAAACAAAAAGTTTTAATTTCATATATTGTTCGCGAGCCGCAATGTGAACACAGAAGAGCCGCATGCGGCTTGCAAGCCGCAGTTTGGCCACCCTAAACACTGAAAACAAGGGCTTGCCAAAGAGATCTTGCAGGGCACTACTAGAGGAGCGAGAAGAAGAGGAAGACAAAGAAAAAGATGGGAAGATAATATCAAAGAATTGACGGGATTACAACTAGGCGATGCTATGCGTAGGGCAGAAGACCGAGAGGAATGGAGAAGAATAGTGTACATGTCATCTGTGGTGCCCCAACGGTCGAAGGACTACGGGACCTGATGATGATGATGATGAAACACTGATTTGTGAAATATTTAAGTTTTGAAATTTTCACCATCACAAATGATATTTCATAATCATAAATAAGTCATGATAAGTCAAAGAACCCAACTCGAGTACTCACACTCAAAGTAAAGTGACCAAAGTGACAATGACAGTAAAAGTCTAAGTTCTAAACTAAGTAGGTGTAGGTCTACCAATAAATATAACTTATAGCATTATTTTTTTAATTATTATACTTTTTCATTTATTAGTTATATTAACAATCTGTCAATGGCAATATCAATAGACTACGGCTATCCTGACCCAAGAGTGAGAGGTTGGGTTAATAAATTAAAAACTTTAATTAAAAGTATTTAAAATATTATTGTAGGGTTTGTTACTGAATTACTTGTTAGTTAGACAAAAATGTCATGATGTATAGTATCAAATGAAAGATAATTGAATGAAGTATGTGTTTGTAAAGTTACTTCTTCAGTTTACCTGAAATATACTACCATTCAACAAAAAATTCAACCATAGAATAAGTTTAACTTAGATGTTAAAAATGTTAACAAACAAAATTAAGTAGTCGTACTTTTCACCATTTTTTCCGCCAGTCGCCATTTGTGTTTGTATTAGTGAAATGTATTTATTTTCACAGAAAAAGACTACCCATAGTAAAGCTACTTACCGTAATATTTTTAAAATATAGTTAGTACAAATAATAAATAAAACCAGTGATTACGCAATTTTAAAGGGATATGCCTCTTAAAAACTAATCATAATCTGATGAAAAGCTAGATGGCAAAAGTATTTTTTTTTTAACTTTTGGGAACGAGATTTAACATTGATACGTAGGATTAGAATTAACATTAGGGACACTATTTTTCAAAGAATGCAATGGTCGATGTTGACTTTTATGACATAAAATTATGTTTTTGCAATTGTATGCAAAACGTTTAATTTTGACAAAGTAACAACCTATTTTCCCGTTTAAAATACGCATTTCCTAACAAATAAAATAATTAAAATAATTTATTTTTTTTAAATCTAATATTAGGCTTTCCATAACAAAAATTGTTTGCCTATGCCTATGTATTTTTGTTCAATTTGTATTCTAACTTTGTGCTATCAAAGATCATGAGTTCACATTATTTACACATTAATTTTAATTTTAACTTAATTACACTTACAGTAAAATGAGTAAACTACTTCATTTCCATAGGGAAAAAACAAAACAAAGTGCAGTGGAAAGTCACATTTATGTTAAAAGGATTCTAAATTAGTTATGCTTTAAAAATGTTGCTTTACTATTTAAAAAAACGTTTAGGGTCGGTTCACACGATCAAATTTCGCGTCAAATTGTTGTATGAACGCCCTAAGGGTCGGTTCACACGGTCAAATTTTCCTTCAAGCATTTGATGCAATTCTTGTATGAAGCCTTGTCACAACTTTCACATTACTATTTGATCAAATTCCCCCAAAAAAGAAACCACGCACAAAATAGTGCGTTTATACAACAATTTGACGCGAAATTTGATCGTGTGAACCGACCCTTAAGGATATCTGGCATTATATATTAAAACATTAATTAGCACATTATTTTACTTAAAGTTACAACAGTTTAAAAGCATTAACATCTTTTGCAGAGTTTATTTTATATAATATTTCTTTTTAATATTCATTTTTTTGAAGAGATTGTTATTAGCTGCCATTTTTACTTGTTTTAACAAAGTTCAAACCCATACTTATCAACTGGCTATGTTATAAATGATGGACTGCGTTCAAGCTGTGTGAAGGAAATAAATAGTGGAACAAAGTACAATGTTTGTTGAAGTGTGGCGTTCTCAAAATCGGACGAGTTTGTTTCATTCGAGATGTGCAAGATGCAACTTAATTATGGTGACCAAGCGATGGCGCTTCTGTGCATATACACGCCACCTCCTAATAAGCGAAATAAGTTGAAGATCTGTCAATTTACTGCTGAATTTCTACAGCTCCTGGACACGTACGCCTCCACCAACAACAAAGTCATCATAATTGGCGACATAAACTGCCATTAAGATTCCACCACCGACAGCTATGTGAAGACTCTAAAATCAGCACTTAACACACACGGTATGACTCAGCTTGTCAGTGTGCCGACACAAAAGCGGGGTCACATCCTAGATTGGCTAGTTGTCAGAGAGAACCATGCAGCTATGATTCGCAACCTCATAATGGAGGACAAACTGATCTCTGATCATTTCCCAGTAACATTTGACATTGACTTGAGGAAGCCAGGGCGCCTTCTGCGCACAGTCACACCCCGTGACCTCCAAAAAATAGATCTAGTGCTCTTCAGATGTGACGTCACCGCCCTCATGTGCAGTGAAGAAGACCCCGCGACAGACTACAACAAGGGCCTTAGAGTCTTCTTAGACAAACATGCACCTCTGTTCACATGGCGCGTTACGGGCCGCCCTTTCGCCCCATAGCTCACGCCCGAAATAAAGGGCGCGAAGCAGAAGCAGGGACGTGCAGAAAGCAAATAGCGGAAGTATGGCTTGACCGTGCACCGACAAATTTTTGTTGATCACAAGGAACGAACTAAGAAGTTGGTCCTTGCAGCTAGGACTGAACATGTAAGTCACCAGATTGTATGTTGCAGATCAAATCGGGACTTATTTCGTATTGTGGGTAGCTGACCGATAAACAGAAGGACACACCTTTTCCAAATAACATTGTGTAGCCGAGCTGCCACACGCTCTAAATAAGTTCTTTATTACTAAAGTTACGAAGATCAGGGTGAGTCTTGACGTTTGCACCGATGCTCCCGAATTCTTGTCGTTTAACGGCCTTCCTATGAGCGAATTTGTGGAAGTCCCTGAATCGCATGTGAAGAATATACTAGTTGACACCCCAAGAAAGTCATGTTTGCTTGACCCTCTTCCGGCAGGGCTGTATTACGAATGTTTGAATGAAATAGTCCCTATCATAACAGTTACTAGTATCATTAATCAGTCTTTGAAAACTGGTATTGTTCCATCCTCTTTTAAAGAGGCGGTTGTAACTCCACTGCTAAAGATATCAAATCTCGACCCAAATGTGTTGGCAAATTATCGTCCCGTCTGTAATCTACCATTTGTATCAAAAATCTTAGAGAAAATCGTTCTCCGTCAACTCCTGGATCACCTCACTCAGTGTGACTTGCTTAAGCCTTTCCAGTCAGCGTACAGGGCGCATCACTCTACTGAGACAACCCTGCTGCGCGTCGTAAATGATCGTCTGTCGTCTTGTGATGAGGGCCAGGTATCCCTTTTGTCGTGTGCAAAAAACGTTGGGTTTCACCGATACCATCCTGAGATGGTTCCACTCGTATCTGACAAATCGGGTCCAATCAGTTATCGCAAACGGCTTGACCTCGAAGTAATCTATTATCTAATTCGGAGAACCCCGGGGCTCGGTCCTAGGCCCGGTGCTTTTCATTATGTACGTTTAGTCCCTGGGTGCAGTGATCAAGCAGTTTGACATGCTATACCACATATTCGCGGATGATAACCAACTTCAGCAGTCCGTGATCCCCTCTCAGTTCCCTCAGCTTCTTAGTATGACACAGAAGACAATGGAGTCAGTTAAGCACTGGATGACCATAAACATAGAGTACAAATTTGCAACTCTGTGCTACCGCTGATTGCATCTCCTGGTGCCGTCCTATCTCAAAGCGCTCATGACGCCTTATGTACACACTAGATTACTACGTTCATCCGACAGTGGCAAACTCTGGATACCACGAGTCCGCCTTGAGACCTACGGAAAACGCACTTTCACTTTTGCTGGCCTAAGTATCTGGAACGGCCTTCCAGCTTCTATCAGAAGAAAGCCAGACACTGCAGTCTTTCAAAACTGAGTTGAAAATACATCTTTTTCGAACTCATCTGCTGGGGGGATGTAGTCTACCTCCTTGTTTTCAAGGAACTTGCTCAAACTCGTCTATGTATATTGACTTGTATTGTCCATATGCTTGTATGTAGATTTTTTATTGTTGCGTTTTGTATTTTTATAGCGTTTCGAGTCTTATTAATTAGTGATGAAGAGTGTTTTTTATATGAAATTTATTTTATTATTATTATTATGTTTGAAATGAAAAAACGGGACAATAAAATAGAATGTTTCAGCTAAAACCATCTTCAGCAGACAAGACGTAACAAGAAAAACAAAAAATAGAAATCAGTTGTTGTTTCTTGTTTTGAAACTTTCTCCATTTATTTTTCATTAATTTTTTTTATTATTTTTTTTTAATTATTTTTTTTTAATTATTTTTTTTTTAAATTCCAAGCCTCAACATGCTTTGTTCGACTGTTTCCTGGTTATGTTGTGTTTGTCTTTTAATTTAGGGTAGTTAAACTAAATGAAAAATTTCATTTTCTTAACTTTGAAAGTAAACGATTATCCGAAATGGCGGCCTTCAAAGGAATTTGTAATAAATTTTTGTTTTAAATCAACTTATAAAAGTTTTAGGCTTACCTCTTTACAGATAAAGAAAATAAACTTATTTTTATTTTTCTACCATTTAATGAGATAATAAAGTTCAAACCATATGAAAGATAATTAAGCAAAATAAAGAGTGCCTTAGCAGCTTAGCTCGCAAGAGTAAGCCAGACTCAGAAAGTCTCATAAACTAAAGTCTAAGAAACTTTTTAGAAAATCTATCAAGTTTCTTCTACTACTTGAACTTGTCAACATTTGGTCTGTTTATCTTGTGTTTTGTCAAATTTGTATTGTTACTTTCGGGAGGAAGGGTAGATGTTCAGCTAAAACATTCATTTTATTGGCTTGTACTTGTGTAAGTGTAACTATTCTGTTCAAAGCCTTTCTGTTTCACCAACTTCGCTAAGTTAACCCAGTTTTCCATGTTTATGAAGTTTAGAGGAACAAGATTAATACTTTATATCTAATAATAATAATGAGTATTTCCTGTCTTTTTCTTTTTTTAGAGATTACCATTTTTAAGTTGTTATCTAGATTATAATTTATAAATTATTTTTTTTCTTTAATCAAACAAAATTAGAGTCTGTACTGGTTAGTAGATGCCAATACTTCACCTAGTTCCAAATAATGAGTCCTGCCAGCTATTAGGAGATACATTTGCTTCTGAAACAAGGCTCCAGCATTTGAAGGTACCACTTCTTGGGTCTTTAGAACACTGGGTGCTTCCAACTCTTCAGAAAGTGCCACCATGAGGGAGGAGGAGGTTGAGGTGGCCATCAAGGTTGTAGTTGTTGGCAATGGAGCTGTTGGAAAGTCAAGCATGATTCAACGTTACTGCAAAGGAATTTTCACAAGGGACTACAAGAAGACCATTGGTGTTGATTTTCTGGAAAGGCAAATAGAGTAAGAGCTGAAGAGTTGAAACGTATTGACTACTAAAGGCTATATATATAATATAGTATTTAGGCTACCTGGTACTCTAAAAAAAAAGCTAATGGAATTGTACTTTTTTATCATGAGCACCTTTAAAAAGAATTATCTTTTAAAATTAGTTTATAAATATATAACTTGAAAGATTTAAAAAACAATAAATCAATTCTTTCATCTCTAGGGTAGATGGTGAAGATGTGCGTCTGATGTTATGGGACACAGCAGGGCAAGAAGAGTTTGATGCCATCACTAAAGCTTATTACAGAGGTAACAAAACAGCACATGCTTTTTTAACCTTCAAAATTTGTACTGGAGCTAAAACTTTCTAATCATTATCCAGATGAGTTTAATAAGGGGAGAGACTGCAATCAGGTTAGCAAAATAGGAAACGAGTGAAACAAAGTAAAGTTAAACCTGAAAAAAGGAATGCCACAAACAACGACGTGTCAGCAGGAAGTCTTCCTGCCGACACGTTTGTTGTTTTATGGTGTTCCCAGACCTGTTTACTCTTACGATTTTGGCGTACAATGTACGATTTTTAGATGTCTTTTACGATTGTACGCCGAGACCCTCCAAAACTACAATTTTCAGAGACCGGGTGAAAAAAATATATTTTTCCGATTTTAAAAAATAATAATAAATTTTCGGTTCAGAAGTTTTAGTCCATTCTAAAAAGTGAATGGACCGAAAAATGATTGGTTGTAATTATTTTTAAAGTTAGGACCATCCTTCATTATACTGCGTCATAACAGACGGGTGATTGGTGGACGTTTCAAAAGATATAAAAATATCACCGCAACCTAGCGTATTAATGGTGATGGTCATATTGTTGCTTTGTGTCACAGTGAACAAGCTATCTGCCGTCAACAGTAATATTTAGACTAGTCGCCCTAGTCCCTAGTGACAACTTCACTCACCGTCCCCCTTAACAGCTACCAAGCCTGTGACGTAGTTTCATTACATAATTATTTTGTTGGTCTGAAACGCGGCGATTGTGAAAACAGACAAAACTAGAGATGGGTTTTAAAATAAAATACATTATCCAACTGTTCTGCACTGGAACATATTTTATAAGATCTAGGTCAGCGGCATTTTAAAATATGTTTAGAACTCTCAAAGCAGCTCTGTACCCTCAACGATTTTTAATACAACAGTTTGGAGTCACATTTTTTTCCCATTAATGAGGGTGGGGGAAGGTTTGTTCTGCCGAGCGAAATAATGACGTCACAGCACGGAAAGACGTGTTAGTGGACTACAGTGTGTTGTGACATAGTCCCATATTACCACTACAGCGATCTCTTTATGAAAACACAAAGCATTAGTATACGAGTATACAATAACTGAGAAACATTTGGGGGGGGGGATATTTTTATAGCCTTAATAATAACAATTAATAATAGGCCTTATTAGTTATTAGAATTTTTTTTTTTTATTAGTAATTTTTAGAGAGTGTCTGCGGACGCTTTAAACGCAGCGTCCTCGGTCGACCAGGCCTCCCCTAGGTCAAGGGGGAGGTTCCCGGCGCCCTTCCGCATGGGCTGGCGTCGGGTTAAGTCCTTCAGTGCGCTGGATTGTGTGGAGGGGCGCTGGGGGGGCATTAAGAGCTCGCGCTCGACGGCCCACCGACTCCATCTCTTATGCGACATTTTCAGTTATTAGAATTGATGGAGTTCACAGATTTTCAGGTGACAGTTGGTTCTATAAGAGACCAGTGGTGTAGCGAGGGGGGAGCAAGGGGGGCATCATGCCCCGGGCGCTACTCACAAAGGGGGCCAAATGGTATATTTTGCTTATAATATTGTATGGTTTTTGAATGGGGGTGGGCGCTAAAAAGGTATTGTGCCCCGGGCGCGAGTTAAGCTCGCTACGCCACTGTAAGAGACTGTCAGGATAATTATTGTAGAATTCATGCTTAAATGTAGGTGCATTCTGGTGATCCCCCCCCCACCCGTCAAAACTGTCATGCGCATCCTTACCACGTACGTAATGGTTGGATAGCCTATGCCGGCGCCTATGCCACATTAGGTTTTCACCAGGCTCCCTGTGTGAAATTCTTACAAGTACATTTCAAAATAACTTCCTTTCTAAAGACGACTTTCGAGCCTGGGTTGACCGAATCACTTGGGGTGAAAACCCGTGTCACATTTTGTTTACTGTAACAATAGTAACATCATAATATATAATGGATGTTGTTAATTTTTTATTTTGTTAAAAAGGGGGGGGGGGACGTTAGAAAAAAATGCGTTCAACGGGAAGGGGGTTACATAATTTGAATTTGATGGGTACCGGTACGTGCTATATAGATGGCCCCTCCTTGTGTTTGTTTGCATGACCTCATTTTATGACATAATTATTCTTACGACGTGTTCCATTTTTTTTACGCCAGCTTAACCCGATTACACTGAACACGCTATACCAGTAATTATTCTAGACATAAATAGACTGTATTTTTATTTATTTACTATTAAGATACTGTATTGTACAATTTTGAGACGATAATGTACGATTTTAGGAGTTTGAGGGTAAACAGGTCTGTGTTCCTTTTTTCAGGTTTAACCTTACTTTGTTTCACTCATTTCCTATTATCCAGATGAGGCATCAAAAGTTTGATTGTAGAATATTTTTTTGCTTAACTCTTTTTTTATTTCATAATTTCAGGTGCACAGGCTTGTGTCCTTGCATTTTCAACTGTTGATCGTGAATCCTTTGAGGCCATTGAATCCTGGAAGAGAAAGGTATGGATGTGGACGACATTTTTACCTGGTTGTTTTAATTTTGTATTTTAATTTTGAATCATCCACTTCGCACAATGTTAATGGTAACAATATTTTTCCTCTCAATTTCTACATCATTCTGAACGCCTGTTCGACTTATAAAAATTATGTAAACTTATCTCAAGGCCTTAATAAGAAACGCAGTGCTACAATTATTAATATACACCACAACAATTCTGTAAGCATTCATTTTTAAATACATGGCTATGAAAATATAAATGTTAATTATTTCCAGTTATCTTTGTTTTCCGTCAGGTTGAAAATGAAGTAGGGGAGATTGCAATGGTGATTGTACAAAACAAAATAGACCTAATAGATGATGCTCTGGTACACACGTAAGTTTTGTCTCAGATGACTACATTTTAAATAATTTATAACTTTCTAAGTAATTTAAGTTTTTTAAAGAAAATTTGATTTAATATAAAATAAAATTGTTTGAAAAGTAAGTTAGGAGAATCTAAATATTACAAATGACAGCTTTATTTTTCTATTATTAGGACAGAAGCTGAAGATTTGGCAAAGAAACTGAGACTACGATTCTATCCCACATCAGTAAAGGAAAACTTAAATGTTGAAGAAGGTAAATTGACGAAGTAGAAGATTGATCTTCTGAATGACAATGAGTAAATAAATGGCATATCTTTTTTTGTTTTGCAAATACTTAAAAAATAAATGAAAATTAGACAGAAATAAAAATTGTATGCGCAAACTTTGCATTGCATAACATTAAAACCCAGTACTGCAATCTAATCATCACCAACATATGTTGTACAGTTTTTGTTTCATTAATAGTACATTGGAAAACAAAAAAGATATTCAATTAGTTCAAATTACTATATTAGATTTATCATATAACAAGTGCCAACCAATGTAGCTTAAGTTATGAAACAAATTTTATAATTAGTCATTATTTTTTTTATGCAGTAAATATAATGTTGTGTGCCACACAAATTTTTATTACTTGTAAAGTGTAGCCTGATAGTTGCAGTTAATAAAGCTAGAAAACCATTGATCCTTGAAACCTGATAAATACTGGCCGTGTGGTTAGTGATTCATGATGTTCCCATGGTGACCGGAGCTTGTCAAATACTAATAAAGCTCTGCTTCTTCTCCTCAGTGTTTAGGTACTTGGCTGGGAAATACATAGAGAGACTAAACACTGTCATAGACAATGAAACCAGTACACAGAGAATAGGTGAAGGTAGAGCCCAATTATTTTATATTTTCATATAGCCTTAAAGAACACGGTAACCAAGGGCAAATAACTAATTTTTGAACAGAATTTTGTTCACTATTACAGATCAGAAATGAATCACTCAAAATTATCAGTATTTTGGTCTATAAATGGTTTGTGGCAACCACCTGCAAACTTTTTTTGTGAGCAACTCTAACTTTAGTTTTGGCATAAGTGACGTTCTTGTCAATTTACAAAACATTTATTTATTGTTTATATGGAAATTTTTAAAGAAAATTCTTAATCCAATTTGTGATCCATTCCCATGATGTGTAGACACAACTGAAAGAATGATGTTACCTTTAAAAAAAAAACTTGGTTACATGTATTATTTGTTGCTATGGAAATTGAAAACATAAAAAAGGGAATTAGAATATAACACTTAACACTTAAAACACATTCAAGTTGTCTTTTTAAATTTTCATAAATTTCAAATTCATTATCAACCTTTTCTGTCTTTCATTAATAATTTTCAATTTTAATAATGCTTAGTTATAAAACAATAAATTAATTATATTTTTTTGTAGCATTTCAAAAATAAATGTTCTTGTTTATTTTTTATTTTTATTTTTTAGATTCCTTTTCTTTTTCAATAAAATTTATGAAAAAAGCTACATTGACTGAATGTTGGTTGCAGGGTTGATCCATATGGATTCACCAAATCACAGCTCTGATAAAAACACCATAAGTCTTCAAGCTGCCAAGAAGAAAACTGGAGGTAAAAAGTCAGTTTTAACACAGAGATGTTCACTCTTGTGATATTCAAGTGTTCATGATCTATCGACTATGGTGCACAATCACTGGCACAGCCTGGCTGATAAAACAACACCAAAGTCTATTTCTTCAATGAGGTAATGTCTCTAGCTCAGATTCTATGCTTGGTTTTAAAATGTTATTTTACAAAAATATTCCCTTGTCCGAGACAAGCCTCCACTTTACATTCTATGTACTTAATGTTGCTTCAACGGGTTTTAACTATACCTGTTCAAGTTGTTACATTTTCTGTGAAATAAATATATTTAAACTAGCTGAAACACAAAATGTAAGCTAATCCGGTTGGTTTGGCAGCCTGTGATAAAAAAATTATTTGATGCTGACTCAAACATTCCATAAAACACCTGTTAAAAATTCTTATTATGAAATGATTACTCCAGGCCAGTGGATGGCTGTCTTTGAAAATATTTACAACTATTTAGAAGGTTGGCATGCCTTGGCTATTAAAACATCTATAAGAACTTAACCATAGAGCTAAGCATACTCTAGGCGAAACGCTGCTGTACACTTTTTCTTGTAAGATTGTTTTATGTATAGATAGCAGATTTTATACCCCAAGTGTATCATATGCTATGGTGTCAAGTTATGTAAATCCTGGAACAGACTTAAAGAGTTACATATTTACTTTTTGCTCGAAAACAAATATCTCCTAGCTACGTAATGAATAGCTAATATTTCTTAACAATGTAATAAGTGCTTTTTTTTTTTAATAAAAAGATGTTGTGTGCTTATCTTAAAATATAAATTTTTTTCATTTGAAACTTACTAATTGAGAAATTTACCATTAAGCACACTTTTTCATTTGCCCATTGCTGTAAGTTACAATTTAATGTGATAAAAATTATTTAAAATATGCAGTAGAAATAACCCATAGTTGTTTAACTTAAATGTTAAATTCCCTGGGAATGAAGATGATATTACATATAGCAATGACAAATGTTTAATATAAAATATTCCTTGCGCAGTATGTCATAAATTTATGTCAAGCCTTTATTGTGGTGTGAGATAAGTGGGTTAGCAATGTTCTGTACATACACATTGCTTGCCAGTGGAAGGGCTATCTTGTATTTGTTATTTTTACTAAGCTTTTGGGAGAAAAAAACAACATTTCCATCACATTTGAATCTCAAAATGCCATACAAGATTGGCTAGAAATATATTTTTACGTTTCATGAGTTTGAAGGAGCTATTGGATTATCAATATTCATAAAGAAGTTTAAATTAACCAAAAGAATTAGAATTTTACTGCTGTTAGCATGTGCTTCCAATTAATTAAAATCCTGTGTAGACAAGACACACATAAGACCAACCACCTATAATTAAAACTGGATAGTTTGAAAAGAAATTTTTAAGTCAATCTCATTTTTGTATAATATAGTAATACCAAGGTAACCATTGCTTTGGCAAGGGGTATGCTTGAAACCCTCCTAAAATACGAAAACACACTGTTGTGGAAAGATGTGTGCTAGAAACCTTCCCAAAATTGGACAACACACTGTTGTGGCAAGGCATGAGTAAACTGTGCTCCAGGTGCAGTCACCACAAGAGAGACACCTTCTCATAACAGAATTACAAAGTATTATAAAACATCTAAAAGGTGCAGAATTGGCTTGCCATATCACTGCGTTTGAGAAACTAAAATTCAGACGTAGTAAACAAGAACAAAATGCTCTTATGTCTTGTCAAGTCTATAGATGGAAATTACTCAGAATTTCCCATGTTTTTGGAGACTGTTTAATTTTTTACATTAAATAAGTTCTGCTGATTTTTGTACAATGCAATCTGGAGATCTGAATCACTTGTACTGCTCTTTGCTTGTTGCTGACGTCTTGTGGGGAAACATTCCATCCAAATGTATTTTATTTTTTAAATATTTAACAAAGAACAAACTTTCTGTAATGTAAGATCAGATAACTGCTGTTAGTTGATTCCAATATTATTTTGTGTAAAGTTATCTTGCATTATGAGAGCTTCTTCTCTCTCATAGTTTCGTGTTATTTTACACTTGTGTTAAAAAAAATTCTATCCTTTGTGTTTGATTATGCATTTTCAGAAATTATGTTGTTTTTAACACTAAGGAATTCGTCCATTTATTTCTGATCACATTATGTACTTATATTAATAGAAAAGTAACACATTTTCTTAACATTTTTACCAGCTTTTAAGAGCACTCTCCATTTTTTTCCCTTACACTCATTTTTTAAAAACACATTTTTGTTTATATTTGTTGTGTAATAATTCTAAAATTATTTAGTTTAGTAACAATGTGTCCACTTTGAGGATGAACATACATAATCATCATTATCATTTTAAAGCAATAAGGAAATTTGAGAAAATGCCCTTTACATTACTGTTGTTTTTGAACATTTATAATTATTCTGAACTTTTGGCAAAATAGTTTGTAATTATTTTGGTTACTTGTAACATTATTACTCTTGTCAGTTGTGTATGGCCACTTAGAGTTGAAGTAAATTTGAAGGGCCGAGTAGAAAAAGTACTTAAGTGTTATTTTGCAATTTTGAGAAAATGAGTTTAAAGTTTTTAAATTCTTATTTAAATACCTTAAAAGCTGCTCGAGGTGACTCTGGATCAAACACTTGTGGACATTTTTCATGAATGATATTTACAGGAATGATTCAGGGGAAGTAATCAAATATAAAGCCTGTCTTAACTCATTTTTGGAAAAGTTTAACTCGAGCACTTTTTCTACTGGGCCCTTCATTTATTTTCAGGACTTTTTAAAAAACTCCATTGAAAACTTTTTTTCCCCGTAAGACGGCGTTGGCTTCACTATTAAACAACATCTATTTAATGTCATCTTAATTGTATAAGGCCATGTTACAAATATTTTAAGTTGATATTTCCATTTATGAGGCACTCTTACCCACCACTGCTTGGAATAAAGTTTAACGAAAGCTTAAAGGTGTTAATTATGTACTGGTGTTTAACGTATACCACCAAAATTGCTATTGTTATTTATTAATTATATCATTTTTATTTGATACAAACATTTTGTGGTTGTGGAACTAACAGGTTGTGGATTTTACTACATATTATTATTATTATTTTTGTTATATTGAATTTATACATATTTATCTTGCCAACCAAAGTCACAAAATGATTGTTAATTAATATATTGTTTAACTTATTAAGCCATGACAAGAGAAAAACTATTGTCTCTGTTTTGCTTTTTTAAATACCAACTTCAGTTTATACCAATGTTTCTCAATCTTTATTTGCTAATGCTCAAATGACCTCTGACCTGATGCTTAGCCTTAAAATTAAAAATAAATTTGCATAGAATACCTAAAATGTAGAGTTTGTAATCTCAGAGAAACGTGCTGCCAGCGCTGTATTGCCAAAATTCGTAACAAAGGGTTCACAGTTAGTATGTCCCCCTTATGCCATATCGGTCACCGCCACAGTCAGTCAAATTACGATTAGGGGATCAGGCGTCTGGACCCACGAACTAATGGTTCGCACGAACCTGACCGAACCGGCTCCAAACCACCGCTGCATGTTGCTACTGGACTGCTGGTTAATACTGATATTTTTCCTAACATAGAAATTCTCTTTTTTGCTCATTTCTACAGTGGAACCCTGCTATAATGTCATTATGGGGGGGGGGGGGGTCCATACAATCTGACCACATTAACAGCAGGGCTGTGTGAATACATGGTTTAGCAAATTTTTATGCAACCTACCCCCATTGCTAACAATAGCCAACGCTCATTGCTAACAGTGTCTCACAGAAGCATTGATTACATGCAAATAGCATTGCCAGTTTTACAGCTAATAAAGGAGACGTTTACTTTAAACTGTTTGCGTCTTATAACACTACAGGCCAGGCCATTTGGCAGTCAATTCATTTTAAATATCAGGAACCACCCCATGATCCTATTATATTAAAATCATCTCATCCGCTCAATGAATTTAATTATTTTTTTTAAAAAATGTTCACATACTTTGACTTTTTTTTTCCATTTGCTATTGTGAATACACCAAAGCTTATGGGCCCATGCCACAACCAGTTATATCTAAATTCACTTAGCATTGCCTGTTATAGCTGGGTTCCACTTGCTATTGCAATACAGCAACTTATAAGCTAGTTTTTTTTCTAAAATTATGAAGTGAAATGAACAAATAAGTTGCTAATTTAAGTGTTAACTAAGGGACAAAGAGTGGCGCAGATACAGTGGAGCTGGAGAAATTTCTCTGTTGTTAAATTTACAAAGGTTTTGTTTGAGAAGCAATGAAATTTGAACACCGTCCTTAAATCATGATTTGTAAAGAAAATTGTAACATTATATATCATGCCTTTTCATCTCACCTTAATAAGAACATATACATCAGCCAAAAGGAGAGGTTACTCAAACGTTAGCCAAATAAGAGATCAAAATTTAGAATGTATTTATTGTTTAATATAAATTTCGCTAAGAAGAAGTAATCCTTTCTAATATCAATAATGCAGACCAACTTTAAGCCTCTGCTGTTGTCTCGAGAATCACCCCTTCAATCGGTGAATAAATTGTTGAAAAATACAAGCACTATGTTAAAGCACTATGTTAGAAATTATTTCTTTAACTGTATAACATATAGTTGAGGGACAGAAAATATAACTATTTGGATGATCAGGGTAGGTAGGCCAGTCATGAATTTACTAATATAACTTTTTCAGATTTGTACATTTCTTGTCATTGCATGAATTTTGATGTCCTTGAAACTTTAGTTTTACTAATTCTTTAATCAATATTTTAATGGCTTTTATGAGGTCTCCCCCCACCCTCCCTTACTGAGCAGAGATCTTTAATTTATTCTTCGGATTCTAGTTTTTGAACTGCTGAAATCTAGTCCCCACTGCACTTACAGAGGATGAGCTCACTGTGACAGTGAACTGTTAATAGATGACAAGCATCTGTGATAGAGATAAGTGCTTGAATCATTTCAATGAGAAACAATATATTCTTATAGTCTTACATCTCGGCTGAACAGAGCAAAAGAGTGTTTACTAAGAGCAGTGGTTCTCAACCTGCGGGTCGCGACCCCTTTGGGGGTTGAACGACCCTTTCACAGGGGTCGCCCAAGACCATCGGAAAACACATTTGCTCTATAGTTATGAAGCAGCAACGAAAATAATTGAGTGTTTGGGGGTCGCCACAACACGAGGAACTGTATTAAAGGGTCGCGGCATTGGGAAGGTTGAGAACCACTAACTAAGAGTGTTCACTGTATAAGCTGAATTGATGTCAGTTGCCAGATATCTTTTTTTTTAATACTGTATGCCACAATCAAATAAGGGGAATTTAAAACAATGAATAAAAAAGTGATAAATTATTCATATTGAATAGCAGGAAAGTAAGGTATGTTTTCGTGAATGTATTTTTGTGAACTGTCCTGTTGTAGAACTTTATTTTTAAAGTTTAACAAATGAACAAACAAGGGAGAAAGAGCTATTTTATATTTAGATACAAAATAAAGTCCGGGGTCAAAATGAAGCCATTATATTTAGGACATGGATTGAGAAAAGAATTCAGAGTTTTTAAAGCAGTGTTTGCAATTTATGTGTATTCCATTATAAATACGTTAACTATGACTTTTAAATCATGTAAACGATTATCAGATATGGAGAATTGTTTGATCATTTATTAAAGAACTGCTGAACATTGGATTTCAACTTTATTCTTAGTTGTCATTTATATCTTTACTGTGATTAATTAATTATTTTCATTCATGGATATGTATATGTAAGAACAGCACTGGTTAATTCTGACCTAAAATGGAGACTTAGAGCTGTATGTATAACACAGACGTAGATTGCTAACTCTGACACAAAATATAGAATTAGATTGCTAACTCTGACACAAAATATAGAATTAGATTGCTAACTCTGACACAAAATATAGAATTAGATTGCTAACTCTGACACAAAATATAGAATTAGATTGCTAAATCTGACACAAAATATAGAATTAGATTGCTAACTCTGACACAAAATATAGAATTAGATTGCTAACTCTGACACAAAATATAGACTTAGATTGTTAAATCTCACACAAAATATGGACTTATAAATTTGACATCTTATAATAGATTTCAGCTTCAGCTAATATTTATTTATTTATGAATTAAAATATGACAAAAATGGAGGTGGGCGGGGGGGAAAGGGGGGGGGGGGGGGAAAGCAATCATTCATAATAAAACATTTGATAGTTGTCCTATATAACAGGTCAGGTCAAGGGTCATAAATAACCAGTTAGTATTCAGTAGTCTGATGTCATGCCGAGGGAGAGAACTCTTGATTCAGGGGATATAACTCTGGAATAGTGCCTATTATACCTTGTTTTTTTAACCATGTCGTTGTCTACTGAAAAAATATTTCATTATGGGAAGTCTAAAACATTAGCATGGCTGACTGTATCGGACAAAGTCATTTTCCACAGGTAAGTAGTGATTGAAGAAGGCTGCCCTTGCAAAACTGCTATTCCATTTGATAAATTTAAAAAAATATATATTTTAAAAATGTTTACGTGAGCACCAGAGCTGTAGTTGATATTTTTATTATGAAAATTTC
Organism: Omphiscola glabra; assembly: GCA_964017045.1. NCBI lineage: Eukaryota > Metazoa > Mollusca > Gastropoda > Lymnaeidae > Omphiscola > Omphiscola glabra. Next base: position 29,818,239 of record OZ024796.1, on the reverse strand, counting down.
AAAAATATCCAAAGACTGTAAGAATTGATCAAAGACTGAGAACAGACAACAAGACCAGTATTTGTTCAGTTGATGGACATGAGCATAAAATCCAATGAAAAGAACATTAAATTTCAGTAGCAATTAGACTTCAGTGTGTTGTATCCTATTTGAAGTGATGCTTCTTAAATGTACAGTTAAAACACATCTATTTATTAACACTGATTTTTTTTTACATTAGACACATCAATACATCAAGTGTAATCTTCTGCACAATAATTAACCAAGTGTAAACATCTTTACTATAATACATCACACATAATCATACACTAAGTAATCCCAATACAATCATTTGCACCAATAGTTTCAGTGGCGTCAATAGAGTTGGTGTCACCCAATTTGTACGAACTCGTGGTTACCTCCTCTCTAGAGTTCCTCATGGACCTGCAACGTTGGCATCTTGCACTCGGGGGGGGGGGGGGGGGAGCCTTCTCTTTCTGGTAACACCCTGCTCTGGTGGCAACCTACATCAAATTTGCAAATTTTTTTTTTGTGTCACTTCCTCTGTAAGGACGCCACCCACGTCGCCTCCCCCCTTATTGATGCAACTGAATACATCACACATAATCATGCTGTCAACAATACATAAACTATAATCCACTTCACAATTATACATCAAGTGTTAACATGTTCACAGTAGTACCGGTATATCACATATAATATATGTTGGGAATATGTAATCATGTTCACAGTAGTACCGGTCCATCACAAATAATTATGTTGGCAATATGTAATCATGTCCACAGTAGTACCGGTATATCACATATAATTATGTTGGCAATATGTAATCATGTTCACAGTGGTACCGGTACATCACATATAATTATGTTGGCAATATGTAATCATGTTCACAGTAGTACCGTTCCATAAATATAATTATGTTGGCAATATGTAATCATGTTCACAACCATGAAACATATTATGTTAGTCAAAGGGGCGGGAAGATATTTCCATGTAAGATCCTAAAGTCATATATGAGGACCCCCCCCCCCCCATCATGTATAAGATCCTAAAGTCAATTATAAGACTGCAGATAATGTATAAGACCCTAAAGTCATATATAAGACCCCCGACCATGCATAAGATCCTGAAATAGGATATAAGACCACAGAGTCATTAGTGGTGGCGTATGTGGTTCAATTGTTACAGTACCCTCCGTCATTAGTGGTGGCATCTGTGGTTCGATTGTTACAGTACCCTCCGTCATTAGTGGTGGCATCTGTGGTTCGATTGTTACAAATCCTCCATCACTAATGGTGACATATGTGGTTCCAAAGTTATTAAACCCTCCGTCACTAGTGATGGCATCTGTGGTGTCAATGTCTCCATACCTTCCATCACTAATGGTGGTATGTGTGGTTTCAATGTTACAATACCCTTGGTCACTAGTGGTTGCACCTGTGGTTTCAATCCCCCCTCCCCGTTACACGTGGTGCCATCTGTGGTTCCAATGTTGGGATACTCAGAGTCATAAATGGTGATACTATGTTCCACAGCTGGGTCCACATATTGCACACATATCGAATCTAAGCATATGGTGTAGCAGTGGATAGAGCTGTGAAAAAATTGAAAGTTGTTTAAAGAAGATTGTTGTCATGGATGTAAACCCCCAACGGTGGATATAATGTATTTGATGGCTATTGTTAAGCTTAGAATGTCTGGTTAGGGTAGGCATAGAATGTCTGGTTAGGGTAGGCATAGAATGTCTGGTTAGGGTAGGCATAGAATGTCTGGTTAGGGTAGGCATAGAATGTCTGGTTAGGGTAGGCATAGAATGTCTGGTTAGGGTAGGCATAGAATGTCTGGTTAGGGTAGGCATGGAATGTCTGGTTAGGGTAGGCATAGAATGTCTGGTTAGGGTAGGCATAGCGTGTAAAGTTATGGTGTCCGATAGAAAATGTTTGTGTGAAATGTAAGAAAATATAAATTTACTAAGGATGCCCCCCCCCCCCCGGATTTCAGTTATCCCTTACAAGACAAATAGATGAGATTGATACACTTCATTTATTGTATATATTATTTTGTTTGTACAAAATATACTTTGACAAGTTTTGGCATTTAGAAAAATAACAACTATTTGGCACTATGCAATCTATACTTCTCAACATGTTCATTCTCTTGACACATTATTCACTGAATTGCGTGTAATCACACACAATCTCCATTTATCCTCACTGGTAATTTCTTTTCTTTAAACCAGACAACTCATTGCTAATAAATGTATGAAGAAAAAAACATGAACAAAAACATGTACAATAATAAATGCACTGGTAAATTTTGGCCTTGTTTTTTTTTGTAAAGATCGTGGCATGTTTGTAAATCAGAATTGATTTGAACAATTTTGGCAAGTTTTTTTTTTTACATTAAAAGTCCTGGCAACTCCAAAAAAACCTAAACCTCATCGTCTGGAATGCTCTCCAGCATAGGAGACTTGTCCCGCATCGGTGATTTTTCTCTGGGGTACATCATTCTTTTGGGGCCCAACTCCGACCCGCCGCATCCGGTAAGTCCGTCGCCGCGCTCCTTGCCATCCTCGGTTTCGCTGAGTAAATTCTCCGAGATGTCGTCCGGGATGAAAGGAACTCTACCCAAAAGCGTGCCCGCAGCTGCTGCGGCGAAGGCGGCAGTGGCCAGGGCAGGAGGCGGGCGAGACGCACGCGTTACAATGT